>VONZ01000132.1:0-687500 GCA_012976165.1 Labeo catla | reverse complement strand
TAGGGACACATACAAATGATCTTGAAACATTCCTTTTTACAGACCTGTCATACGCGAAATCTAAATTAAATAATAGAAGCATTAAACTGTACAGTTAACATTAGCAGCCTGGTTTACCCTCGGCATTAAAAAGCAATGTATCCCACAGTGAACCATTTAGCTTTTGAAGTCTCGCAGGCTCATTCTAGCAAAATCTTTGTCCTTTCCACGAAAAACAAATGACGGTTCTATTCGTGATCCAGTTCAACATTTGCTGCAGCCTTTCGAGAGTCTATACAAGCCTTAATGCATCCAAAGTGTCCCATAGATTTATTATTTTTTCTCTTCCCTTGCGTGTTGAGTCCATCGAGTGTTTTCTGCTGGCTGGTTGGCTTTGACGCACTCAAGAAGAGATGCAAAAGGGTCGCGTCCCCTTTTATTTTCAGATGCACGTAAACCATGTGTCTCTTTGATATTTGTGTAATTTTAAATATTTATTATTTATATATGTACATTCATAGAAAAGGACGAAGTTGAAATGTTTTCTTTTTTCTGTAATTTCACAGTTTTGTATCATATGCCCAAAAAGCCAAGAGTGAGCGGTTATGGTTTTGTGTGCATGTTTTAAATTAAACAAAGTGAAAGAAGACAGGTTGGGCGTGAGGCTGCCCGGATGTTCTTCATTCATGATTTCTGAACAGAGGTAAATATCAGACTTTCTGGACGGAAGAATATAAGCTGGCGAGAAAAAAGTACGAAACATACATCAAGTATGCATGTGATTATTAGTCTTGGATTTACTGACAAACTTTTTCTCCTTCACTCTGCGGTTCTGGAACCAAATAGTAACTTGGCGTTCTGAGAGGTTGGTTGTCGCAGAGATGCGTCGTCTCTTGTCTTTGGTGATAAACTTGCTTGCTGCATACTCTTTTTCCAGTTCCTTTAGTTGTATCTTGGTGTAGGGAACACGCTTTTTGCGCCCTCGACGATAACTGCTGACTTCTGGCTGCAACGGAACAACATCTAAAAAAAATAAATAATAGAAACATCATTACTTGTTTGCCCGGTGAGGCAGTGATGAATGATTAAGAAAGTTAGTTTGGTTCAATCCGACACTTTGGGGAAATACCAAAAATAGTTAGCTTGCGTATTTAATAAAGTATTTAATTGTTGCGCCAAATGATTTAAATGTCTGGGGGCAATACTGTCATAAAGGAACAAAGAGGCAGCTACGTTACTTTTGTGAGCTACTACAAAAATAACAATATTAACTACCGATATATATCTATTTCATAAAGGATGGTGGATATTTTTTTCGGTCTATTTTACAGTGCGTCAGGTTATTTACTGTTTGTTTTTTTTCTCCTAGCATTGGAGTAGCCTAATAGAATATGGTTTTAACTAGCACTGATATACAGACAATAAATCATTCTCGAGTAAAGTTTGGATGGATGGGCAAATCATACTCATTACAAAGTCTAGCTAAAATGCCAGGATTGTGGATAGCATAGACAAGAGTTTGTCAGTTTCAATGCAGTATACTGTTATGTAAATTCACGCCTACTTTAATTATTATGTATATTATGAAAGAGCACTAACGCCCAGCAGTATTCTTTTTCCAAAATCACTACCTCACTGTGGCACAGTAAAGGTAAAATAAGGTGAGGATATTAGGCTCCTCTGGCAGCTGAAGTACAGACACATTCAGATGTGTTGTAGGATTTTCCGTGTCAATAAACTGGTACATAATGTTTTGGACAGTGGCATGTCCACTGCCCTTCTGTCATATTGTCTAACGGCCCCAAATATACTTGAAGCTGTAAAGAACTAGTTTAGGACATGTAAACAGCACTAGATGATTTTCATTTGCATTAAGCAAGCATATTTTGTTATATCCTTATTTGTGGCTATTTGAATATATGGCTACCTGTGTATGTGACCTCTTCTAGGGGGAGGGGAGGGTTGCTAAACGGGTTAGGGGCGTGTTGGTGGTGACAAGTATTCACTATAGCCACTATAATGCGACAGTATATTTAGTTTAGATCTAAAATTACAGTGAACTACCAACAGCACTGGTAATTTTGATTTGCCACAGCTGAGTAACAATATTGAATGACTGAGTTGGTATTTGCATCATATGCAATATTTTGCTTACAGCTAAAATCAATAATTTGACTACAGAACGTCAGCTGCTCTTAGGAGGAAAAAAAAATGTTGCTCCATGGCATTTGCAAAATGTCCATAACAGATTGCGGGGCACTCCTCCCGATCATTGCTGACAGAGATTTATATGCTTGGTACAAAAAGGTACAAAAAAGTCTTCTGTATTATCATACGGGAGGAGCAAAGGTAGACAGTATTGCCATACCCCTGTTCCAAATTGCGTGACTTTCCTAGCTAAAGAATCCTGTGACTCAATAATATTTGAGTTAATATATGACTAACCTCTGTAACCAGATACGTCACTCAAACATTGTACTATTTTATGTTAGAGGTTGTAAATAAAACGTATATTCTAGGCGAACGAAACTCTGTCTTGCTGAAACTTGTTGAGTTTAGGATTCGCTCAAATTCTTGTTGTGGAAAGCCAATTGAACATTTACCAACTGTCACATGTCAAAAATGAACAGTATAAAATGTACACATCTGACAGGTTCATGCAAACCTCCTGGATGCGCAATCATAATCCATTATGTAGAGTTATGAGATGAAAGCTTTTATCAACTGATTACTTTTCGTGAAGAACATATTTCATTAAGGCGAATACTTTGCACGTTCAGTTTACAGTTGGGGAAAAGTACATCCTATCACAACAGGAAGTCGTATCATCCCTGTAATACATATGCATTTTTTCATACTTTAATGATTTCACAACTATGGCAAGACATACCTGGAAAAGGAGATTTCCAAAGATGAGAAGACTGTGTTTGCTCCTTTGAACAATACACCTGCCCATCCCAGCCATTCGACAGAGCCCAGTGTTGATAGCCCTCCATGGGGATCAATGCATCGTGACGTGGCTCGGGATGTGCACTAATACTGGGGACCACCGACATGTCTAGATATCCTGGAACCGCCTGGTACGAGCTGGCAAAACTCGGGTAGAAAGCAAACTCTTTTGCCCTGCTGGAGAGTTCCTCCGTGGGCAAGGCGCTGCTCGTCTCGGCATATTTTTCTGCGGGATGGTACGAACACGGTTTCTGCTGCAAGTTCACGTTGTGCGAGTGAGACAATCTGCAACCGTAGTAAGGGTTTCCAAAGGGGTAGCCGTAACTCAGAGAGGCGCTAGATGACGTCTGTGGAGCGGGGCACTGTCGCCCTGTTTCAGGGGAAGATATATCCGAGTACACGGATCCCTGGTGAGTCGCTATGGTGCCGGAATGCCGCCCGAGCGCGGGGTGTGAGATCAGTTCCCTGCAATGAGTCGCAGGGCAATTCCCGCTCAATCCTTCCATAATTTGGCTTTTATTCTGATTATTTTCATTCGGGCTTTTTTCATACACGTACATCAAGGTGTCCGCCCAGCGTGGATGCAGGACCAGCGAAGTCGTCATATCACGGGCTGCCGATGCTTTTTAAAAGTCGCCTACTCCAAGACTGATACCTCATTTCCAACTACATTTTACGCACGCGCATGCGCACGACTACATCCATGTGTCCAGTTCATTAAAGCGCAGGCACGTGATATGCTAACTATCCCGAAGAGACAAGGTTGTGGGTGGGAAGAATAATCCCTTTAAACAACTACTGGCTCAAGTTTCACGCCTGGCTTCTAAGGTTTTCGGGGCTCAGGCATTGGCTAAGAGAGTTGGAGATAGCTATTCTTAAAGGGGAAGGCTTCAACCTAAGGGGAACGAAAACAACCTCTACATTTCGGCCGACAAATGTCTGGACACTTAGCAGTATGCACTTTTTTTTATTTAACCTTTATTATCTACAATCTGAAAGGGTTTCACAACTGTAACAGCATAAATACATACATACACACACACACAGACATAAACATACGTATGTACAAGAAAACGTGCATATATTCATAAAGAGTTTTACAGAATATAAGTAGCATAAGCAAATTATACATGATCAGAATCGTATGAATTCAGTTATTCTTCAGTTATTTTCTTGCAATAAAAGCATCTGATCGACATTAACTTGGAGGAAAGGATTCACTTTTGAAGGAAAAATGCATGCGTTATACAATATCCGCATAAATGACTCTGCTGTAAAATAATTTTAAGCAAATTAAAAAAAATAGCTAATAATAAAAACACTTATAGTAATCTACAAATAAAAATGCGCTACAAGCAGAATAAAAACATCCTGCACAGGGCAAAAACGTATGAGTGTGCTCTGTCATGTTATTTCATGTATCATTTTCATTATGAAACTAATGGCGTGTGATCATGACTCTTTTGTGAATTGTTTTTCATCTGTATGTATGTTTCTGTCGCACTGTTCTAAAATAATGTGTGTACATATTCAGTCACACAATTGCAGTTTTAAGAGTTGTTTTAATTATTTTCCATGTACCCTCTAACGTTTAGGATCGCATACTCGTGTACGTAGTTCAGTTTAAGATCACCAAACAAAGCAATGAGAATTAGCAAAATATACAGTTGGGGGAAAAAAACATTTAAAATTTAAGTACAGATACATCTCTTACATTCTTTATTAACATATCTTTAACCTATCTATATTTCCCTCCCACTGACTTAAATGTACAATGTCATGATTACACAATACACATACAAAAATATCCGCAGCTTTTCTAAGTATGTTTTTGTTTATTATTTTATGCTGCGTTTTTATTCTTATTTGAATTCTAGTAAGCAGACTACAACAATATTTAATTAGATCCAGCTAATGTCATGACAAAAAGAATGCATCGCCACAGGATCAGATTTTCTTCCGGTCTGATGTTGCACATTTACAATGCAACGTTTCATGAGGAATGAATAAGAGAGTCCCATACCCTGTTAAAACATTCCTCTGTTATTAGTTTCAATTGTGTAGCGACGAGACAGAGACGGTCTTTGTGTACTACAGATAACCTGAACAGTTTTTAAGGTTTAGACAGTGTTGTGTGTTTTGTGTGTTAGATATAATGTTGATGAGTTCATTGATTACTCTTTGCAAAGATAAATTCGTCGTTGTCTTCACAGCCTGAAGAATGGACAAATCTTACAAATGGCAGCTGCATGGAAGTCCAAGGTCAAGGTAAAAAAACGCAGACAAACAGGGTCGTAATCAGAGTCTAGACAGACAAGAATGAACTTCACACTCGTATGCATGCAAACTCGCTGTAGTTTGAAAAGCTTTGAGATACAACTTGGGAAAACGGAAAAGAAACCGGCAAACAATCCAAGTGGTCCCCAAAGTAATTTCTACTTTTTTTAAGTGCACCGGCAACTGTTAAACTGTTACGAGTAGGAAGACAAATACGACTAACAATACAGAAATCCCCTTCCGGTGAATCTGCTTTCTTCCTCTCGTATTTCTGTGAAGTGTTCCTCTGTATGACATGTTAATTATGGAGCTTCTAGCTTACCCGTCTGACTTATATTATCCAGATTTGTTGACATTGATTAAAGGAGCAACGCTATAAGGACCACGTTTGTCACAAAACAGAAAAAAAAAAAAAACGTTTAGGACTCATGCAGTGATGTACAACGTTTCTTTACATTTTCTTTCTCAAACCAGCAAATTGTTGATGTGAAAATAAAATTGTAAAGTAAGCCGAGGGCAAAAGAGTTTTGGTCGAACTTCTTATTACCGCATTTAAGGTAGGGCAGAACTTGCAGTAGCTCATGCAGTAAAGTAGTAATTTTACCCTTGATGATTTTTTAAAAGCTCACTTTGATTAATTTGTCATTAATTGCAAACAACAATTTCAAAAGTTGCTTTTTAACAATTAAATCGGGAACTATCACTGTTAAATAGCAGCTGTAACAAGTAAAACACATAATAATGCAACAAAATCCCAAGTGATATGAAAAGTAAATCTATTCGTCAATGCAAATACATTTCTATTATTTAAAGAATATTTGATTAACTTAATATTCAAGATCGCACTCCACACGCAGCAACTTTGTGCTCCTGTTGCTGCGTCGTGTACAAGTTCAAATCACACGCAAGAATCTGTTTGAATAAAATAAGTTTGAATATGCATGTATATTCATAAAATTATTTTAAACGGCGTTAATTTAAAAGGCTCTTTTGACACCTTCTGCTATTCCTGTCTGTTATTAGTATGCATTTTAAAGCTGCTGTTGTTTACACTTATGTAGTTTACAATTAGATTAAACACATCTCCTCTCTAACACCATATAATAATAATACTGCGTATGCGTAATCTCAGGCTTTGTACTTCACTAGCCTGTGTTTGTAAATGTTTGCAAATCAGTTCAAATTACACTTAACCTTCTAACTAAAATACATGCCATTTTACGTTGTGAAATAGCCTACAAGATCCAATAAAGCTACATTACAGATCCGAATTAGCAAGTCTAGATATTCAGCAAATACAAGTCTGGTTTATACGTTTCCTTACAACTGTGTGCATCTAGAAATGCACGTCTGTTTCAGTCTATGTTGCAAGCAGCGCATTCTGTAGGCATAGTCTTTGGCTTTGATGTTTTCATTTTTCTGTTGCCAAAAAAAAATACAGGTGCACACTGAAACATAAATAGTCATACTGTTCATTCTCAATTAAATTAACGTTGTAGTGGAATGCACACTGAATTATCATCTTTTAAACCACAATCCCAAAACCAGAAATTTGAACTTTCTTCGAAATCTGACTTTTTAGCCCCAATTTAACAAGGAGTAATATTTTAAAAATACATATCAAAATATCAAATAAAAAAATATTTAAAATGCTTAAAGAGATTAAGTCTAAGAAAAGCATTGCCTGGGCAGTTACAAATTGAGATCTGTCAAATATAGATAAAAAGGACGAAACAATTGCGAAGTTTAAACATCGTTGACGGCATCACAGGAAAAACATCCAAAAGCCACAATAATTTACAAAAAAACAAACAAATAGAAATTGTCGGTCACGTGACAAATTCTTCTATAATGTCAAATCATATCTAATGGTAACAATCAATTGATTTATTTAACATTTCTATTTTATGTTATTTTTCACACCAAAACTTAAATCTGTTTTTATTGCCATGCTATTACGCGCTTAATACCAATACCAACCTACGAGCTACTATACAGACATACAGAGTAAAGACAGATACCTGTCGCTGTCTATACATCCCTCTATCACACTGAGCCCAAATCTTCATTTAGACTTATACATTTATTTAAACGTGCACATATGACAGAAAACAAACGAAGAACGGACATTTCCAGCAAATAACTCTTTAACCCTGCCTCGTGCAATGAAAAATAAATAAATCAATAATTACAGTATACATGCATTACAAAATAATAAATATTTGTTTAATTTTCTTGAATTTTCTGATATGAAAACATGAAAAATAAATTTTAGGTCAGAATAAAAAAAAAAAAAAAAAAAGAAAAGTAAAACAGTTTTGCTCGCCTGAGTTAAAGTCAAGGAAATTTGTCATTCAGGGATTTGGGAGTTGGATTGTTGTGGTTGAGCGTCTAACGTTGTCATGGAGTGGGGAAAAATCGATTGCAACATCGGTTAAAGCTCGCTGGCCTCGGTGCTATTAAAAGGTGGCTTCTATTCTGGTTTCAAATGCACAGACCATTTCAATTCTCACGTAAAGTAGTTTAGTCAGACAAAAATTAGATTATGATGGGTACATCAAACATTACATTCATTCACACACAAGATATTCTTTAAAGACCAATGTTTATAACGAAACTGCTATATAATATATGAACAAGGTTGTTTATTTTCCACCTTATTTTAATTATTTATAAAGACTTGTCTAATTTCTGATGTGCGTTAAAAGTACGTACCTGTATCATTCGCTCTATACCTGGTTTACAGGTAAAATTAATGTATTATATAAATAATAACAAAGCAGACTTTTTATTAACCAAGAAAGAATGAATTTCCCATTAAAATACTGGATGCTGAACAAAAGAACAAAGTCCTTCAAAAGCGTAAACGCAACCTGTTCTATGCTTTAATCATCAAAAAAAAAAGTAAAGTGCTTAAGGCGATTTCAAGCTACACCTTTGCCTCTACATGCACATTCTTGCGGGGCTACTGCAGGCCTTGTTTAGGAATTGATTCTCCCATGAAAAAATTTACATCTTGCAGAGTGCCGTGCCAACGGTTATGAATATGTATCAGTATGTCACTGCAGTGCCACAGTGCTATATTATACCCCTATACCATCAGAATTCTATAAAAAATTTAAGCCAAGTAAAGAACAGTAGCCGAGTGTGTAGTACGACTAAACAGTCGTTCCAAACAAAACGTATCAAACTCTATTTTATCATGACCGTCCTTCTCCTTCCAGACAGCTACACCGTCACTTTTAGAGAAGAAACAAATCCGTATTAAATCTCGCATAGTCTGTAGAATATGGTTAGGCCTGCGTCGATTCAGTCTCGGTGCAATGCGGTAAATAAATCTGTGGCAGATATAAAGAACAGCATGTGAGCAATGGAGATGATCATTTAAATCTGTGGTCAGACAGGATACTGCAAGAAATGGGAAGCATCATTGCGTTCTTAATAAAAATATACAGACAGGGATGTTCATTTTTAACACTGAAGCCCGACAGCGCCCGCTTAGATTTCTTTGTTAGCTATATATCACATGCTTTGCAATTACTAACCTACAACCATTGGTTACACTGACGAGAGAATGCAAAATTTTATCAAAACCAGAAACAAACCACGGAAAACTGATTATGGAGACCGTGAACCCATGTTTTTTTCTTTTGTCGGTACATTTATGATGACCGTGTAGTAAAACTAGACAACGTTAAAATCCAAAAGCACCTGACAAAGAATCTGATGCACGTATGACAATTCGTCCTTGATTTTCTGCGTTAGTCATTTATTTATCCACGTTCAGGCCTTTAGATTACAATGACAACGAAAGGTCCGTTTGTCAGAGCGTCTATACAGACAAAATGTCTCCCCCACTTTCAGACACGTCTAGTCGGAAGTCCAAGTTCAAGTTAAAGGAGGCGGTCAGTTCCTCTGCAGACATGTTAATTGCGACAGCATGGCTCTAACTGTAGCTTTCTCGGTTTCTGACATATTTTCTTTTAAGATAGTCAAATAATAGTCAAATAAAGTTTTCGTATATTTCCTCCATATCTAACGGAATATGCCGTTGAGATCTCTGAATTCATGTACCAGAAGTGGGATTTGAAAATGAACCATAATCTGTATATACTGGTGAGCTGGAAAATTTTGGACCAATTTCATTGTATTGTTCTGTATAAGCAATGCTTCGAGCTCTTGTTTTACGTGGTCGTGAGATAGCGTTAAACGTTTCAAACCTAGCAATTTGGGATGATTTAAGAATGTCTATATCTTTAAGAAAGAAAGAAAAAAAAAACAGAAGCAAAACATAACAGCAAACAGCAGGCAGAAATTTACTTCAAGTAATTCTATTGTATAATACTGCAGAAAAAAAAGGCACATATCACATGCTACATATCACACATAATCTACTGATATAAAATAAGATACAGTAATGTTTCTACTATGAAATAATTTAGGCTAGCCTAATAAAAAGCAACACCTATCTTAAGCTTTGTTTTAACAAAGGACCAACACGAGTAAACTTTTGCGGGTTAAACACGAATAAGGAATGCCATGGTCGTCTTTTCAACAACATGCAACAATTATTTAATTAGAACAGCCGCGAGTTCTTTGACATTTGACAATGGTTTTTCCGATGCAACAGCTATAAACAGCAATACTAGAACGTGTAATGCCACAATAACTTGCTACATTAACAGCACTTTTTTAAATTATATTTCACAAGGCAAAAATATTCAAATAATCATTCTGATCTACAACACTTTATCAAATTACAATTTCTTTATCATCGTATAAAATAACTACACGAAGATAAGAAACCACAGTCTAAAAAGCTGATTAAACGCCGTTTTGAGGTTTATCTATGGGCAAGTTACACTCCTAAAAATCTGGCAACTAATCGCATGCTATGATGTCGACACACTCGTGTACGTACGTTTTCATACCACCTTTCTCTCCTAAATGTACAAACTTGCAGAAGTTAAATATAATATAAATAATAGCCTTTTATAAGTTATAAGCTAATTACATATTTCCCTGGACAAAATGACACTTTACACCGATCATCCCGTTTACAAAAGTTGCGCAGGACATTGAGGATTTCGCTTAAGAAGAGTGGGCTGCATCACTCCTCAGGACAAAACCACCATGACCAAATTTACAAACAGTCATTGATCATCGAGGAAACTACACACCATAATAGGAACCCAGGGGATGTGTGTAAATTCAGATACTATTGTTGTTAAATGGAGGACATATCTATTATGTAAAACAAAATCTCTCAATGAGTGCAGTTCTAAGTAAAATATGATCCCTCTTTATTATGATGATTTTTTTAAAGCCTTTTAAAGGCTTCCAGATTCTGCAAAGGGTATGTGTAAACTTAGCACTCATTTGTGTGCGTCTATATATAAAAACAAAAACTTACGTGCAAAGAGCTAAACTGTGGAATGTGAGTACTAATTAATGTAAAAAGTAAGGATGAGAGCAAAAAAAAAAAAAAAAAAAAAAACTGCAAATGTGAGGGCATATTCTGACAGTTTGCTGGAAATCTCACGACGATCAGCCTGCAGCAATAAGCTATTTTTTAACTACATCCCAGATTCACAACGATACATACGACGCATCCGCATCCTGCAGTTTGTGGAAACATAATGAAGTGTGGTGGTCATTCTAGCCTATACTTACCTTCAATTTATCATATTGGACAAAATAATTTTTGCTGTAGGAGTAAACCTGATCTTCCATCGTGTCTTGCTATTCTCTGGTACCTTGACACGTACTTGTAAACTAAATGTTATATTCCTTCCCTTTATTTTAAACTGTTAGAGTTAATTCTAATATATAGAACAAGAAACTGTTGAATACAAAAAAGACGTTTTATATTCAGAACGGGGTTACTTTATGTTCACAAAACATTTTATATAAAGTTGCAAACTACATCACAAACCTATTCAGACCTAAAGAACGTTTTAAACTCTGAATTTAGTACAGATTATCTATCCTATATTTTGTTACATTTTTGTGTAAGTTCGTTTAAGCTATAACGAAACAAAACGAGAAATAATTGGTGGTTTTTATAGTTCAGCGCTGTAATGGATGTGCACTCGAATATTCCTTCAAATATGTATCCCAGGAAAAAAATTGCTTCGGAAATTACCAGAATTGATTTTAATCCCCTTTCTAGGCAACCTTAATTATCTCTTCCTCTGCATTTTACATCGTTTAAACAAAACATGAAGAAAAACATGATGAAGGTCAAGGTTGGACAAGTATTGCCCTTTAAGATTTCAATTACTACAAAAGCATGAAAAGCTTTAAGCATTTGATTTTGACTTAAGTTTAAATTATCCTCGTACAATAAATAAGTTTTTTTTTACTTATCAAAACACAATACATTCCGAAGATGTACATCGACTATTTTTTCAACATCTAAAATATAAATTTTATACTAGAACAGCCAGTCTAAAAATACTGGTGCGTGAAGCTATTTGTGCCGTTTTTTATGTGTCTGATCATTTTCTATCCACATAGTTCCAGATTAATAGTTGAAGGAAAAGGAAAAGGTGGGTAACAATCAATATATTGGCACGAAACTTTAACCTTTTAGCCCAGTCAGGGAGCATTTAATAAAATGTAGCTCTTTGGACACCTATTCAATTTGTTGTACAAAATGAAAATAAAGTTAAAATCGCACCGGGCAACTGAAATGTACCCATTTTTAAAGTAGCAGACAAAAATAGGCATGCATCCGTATGCACAACACTAGCGTCCTATACGCACGTTAAGGAGAAATTACTTGGAAATTACGCATTTCTAAAAAGTGCGTTTAAAAAAAGAAATATTATAGTTGCCATCTAATACGTTGAGATATGAAATGTATAGTTTCGGATATCAAATCGATAAGCACATGATTCATATGCGGCTGGATAGGGACAACAAGTAAAGTTCAAGTTCAAAGTCTTTCACAGCAGACAGCCAAGGAGAACGCGCAAGGAGACCCCCCTCACCTCTTACAAAATAAATCACAGTATGAATGAGCAACTTTTGCCTTGACGCTTTATACACGTTACTTTGTGGAATCTTTAAAAAAATTAAACTCGAATAAATAAATTGGAATTCCATTTATATATAGAAAACATTCATTAAAAATATGTGTTTGGAATTTAAACAATGTGCCATTTTAAAAAATACATTTCACAAGCTGATAATTGATTAGAGAAATCACATGAGGACAGAACGAAAGTAACTTCCTCACACGTTTATATATATATATATATATATAGCCTACATTATACCCACATGGTCAAATGCAGAAGTGCATATGATAAATTTCGCCACCGTCCGTCTTGATCCAAACAACTTAGGACTGTCTTTTAGACAGTTTCTAAGTTTGATAATACGCGCAACACTTGATGTGTTATTTTTGGCCCATGCTACCCAAAATTGCAGCTTCACAAACCTTGTATAGCGAACTAGGGTTAAACTTAAAACAGTAAGTGATACTCATCACCTCTCCAGTTTAACAACATTTTATCATTCAAAAACTCAGTGTTTAAGTGTTCCCTATTTTCTCATTTACAACCAATATTTTGAAATATTATAGACTTGTAAAAACATATCTCAATAAAAAGTGTACTTATTTTCTTTTGTTTCCTAACATTAGATTCCATTTCAGCATAAAGAGACCAGAATAATACGGCAGTTCCAGTTCAAAACTTTATTATACTTTAGTGATAATCTGGGGAGCCACGAACGTGAAATATCTTGGATCATTTCGACTAACTGCTCAAAAGAACACGTGCATTGGAAATAAAAAAAAATATTATTATTATTATTTTTAAAATCCCATAACCTTGCTGAACAAAATTCTTATGCTCGTCCTATTGTTACCTTAAGGTCTTCTGTATGAACTTTTTTCTACTGAATAAAAGTTTGATCATATTGCAATCAACAACGCCACACTCAAAAACGTTTCTTAAATACCTCCAACAAACGAAAATTCGCATTCGCAAATGAGAACCGGTTTCAAATACTTTAAATAATAGAACTTAATCACATGAATGGATAAACCTATCGTGACATTACCCAGCTATACAAAGGCGTGGACCGGTCATCAGATAAAGCCATTCTACCCTGAGTTCCAAATAAACATTTTAACTATACTAAATGTGTGTGCCTCCAGTCCTCCGATTGGTTTTATTGATTTAATTGGTATGTTTAAAGACCTATTCTTGTTTGGATAAAAGTTGTTTTTCTCAGTCAAGCCGTCTATAAATGCAAAGTAAATACAAACCAAATGTAATTTGAAATTAAAGCTTTTTTATTAACATATCCAGAGTGGTTATGGGGCATTGAAAAACCGCATTTTGCAACATTTCATCCTGCGTGGGATTTTATGAAGAGCCCTGCAGAAGTGAAGAGTTGTGATTTTAAATTCGCCTATATCAACACAGCGCTCGCTCAGGGTCCTTAATTAATCCTGTCCTTAATTAGATAATTAACGCATCCTGCTGCTGTAAAATAATGTGCATGAGTGAGATATTAAATGCTTGAAAGGACTTAACACGACTGTAGACAGCAATAATGTACAGTCTCCAAACGCTGGACAATATGTACGTGACTTACTGTCATTGCGAGAGCTTGGATGCTGATGTACGAGCACTTAACGGTCTGCAAAGTATAGCAGACAACTAAAGGATGGAGACAAATCAAACACGTTTCTTTAAATGTTCGTGTCTCCTGGCAAAACAAACTAACTCAATACAGCCTCATTATATTATAAGAATGGTTGCAGATTATAGATTTCATGCAGAATGTTTTGGTACAGTCGCTGTTCCTTATTTGCTTCAAGTCTGTGGCATACTGGACGACTTTCAGAGAAAATATGAGAACTAAAAATTTTCCAAACATTTTTCCTCAGTCAGTATGCTTCACCACTAAATACTAAGATGACAGTGAATGTAAGTGGACACTTCATAAGTGATGGAGCTGCAGGGCTCAACAAAGGTTCACTGTGGTCAGCAGTAAAATCAGAGAATCAGCTGGTGGGGTTTAGTGTAGTGTTTGATGAAACTCCACAACACAGACGTCTTGCATAGATCTTAGGTCGCTATTGCTGGGTGTTCAAGATCACTGTTAAATCTGACACAGTGATTGGATTGAGAACAAAAGAAAGATGCACTTGCCATTAACAAATGCTTAACCATTTAAATAATGTTCATTAAATTAACATCTACACTGATAAAAATGATTCGGTGGTTAAGTAAATACCACGGAAAAACTAACTCTATCTCACGACCAATTCGTACGTATTTTACGGGGTGGCTAATTCGTATCATTTCAGTGACGGGTAGGTTTAGGGGCGGGGTTAGGTGTAGGGCATTCGTACAAATTCACACGTATTGTGCAACTCGTACAATACGTACGTTTAGCTAAATCTCGGGCTGGAAAAACAAATGTAATTTCTTTAAGTAAAACCTACTCAGCTTTTTCTGATACTGGTGTTCCTATCATGCACTGGGGAAATAAATAATACGTTTATTTTATTTTATTTTATTATTATTATTTTTTTGCTGTTTTCCAGCTGTATTTAATTTGCTTTGCTACACTGTTTTATAATTGCTTTTGTTGTTAGGTTTAGTACCTTTTGTAATTTTGTTACATCTAGAGCTTATTTTCTACTTAAAATGACACATTCATGTTGGGGGTAACGCATTACAAGTAATGCCAGTTACATAATATTATTACTTTTTTCAAGTAACTAGTAATGTAACGCATTACTTTTGAATTTCTAAGAAATTTTCAAACTTTTTCAAATAAGTAACGCCAGTTACTCCCCATTCATTAAGTCTCCTGTCTGGAAATTGTGAGTAAACATGATGTTACTGTATTCTAGACTACATGTGAACATGCATTAATTCATCTCACTCACAAAAAAACAGATTCCGTTTTCCTCAAAATGAATAAAAACAGTGAAATGCAAACTCAGAATATGACGCAACCCTACAATAATTAAATATGTTAAATAAAACAAATATCCTTTAGGTATTTAATCCCATTTTATTAACCAGTGTCTTTGCTGCTGACCTTTGATGATGCAATTCAATCATACTAATAAGCAATTTCTTACTTTTCTTTAGATAAACTAATATTTGCTTTTTTTTTTTTTTTTATAGCGGAATAGTTATCTCCTGCATAAATTAACTTTTCTTTCAGCCTGAGGTGAATTCATTTCACTTTTGGTGTAAAAGGGCTTTTACATTAGAATTGTTTATATCAAAAACAAAGAAGCAAGCCCTGCCCAGATTTAAAAAGTAACGTAAAAGTAACGTAACATTACTTTCCATAAAAAGTAACTAAGTAACGTAATTACTTTTTCAGGGAGTAACACAAAATTGTAATGCATTACTTTTAAAGGTAACTTTCCCCAACACTGTTCATACTCAAAAATGCACAGAATGTTACCGTCATTTTGTACCAAGTATTTAAGTCTCTGTGTTTGGATGACTGCCACATTACTGATTGTAAATGTGGTATCTACATGATATCTATTGTTTTATTTACTTAGATGTTTCTGAGTAACGCATACACTTTAAAAACATGTTTTAATTCAGTGTTATATTGAGTAAAATCAAAGTATTGCCACATAAACTTTGGCTAAATAAATGTTACTTATTTTACTGGCCAAGCTAAAATTACTTATTTTCTTTGTTCAGTTTACTTAAGTATATTTTACTCGACAATAACAGGTAAATTGTACAAAGCAGTAGCAATAAAATTTACTTAAAATGTGTTAGTGCAAATGGTTATGGTAGGTTTAATCAAGTAAATCCTACAAGTTAATTTTTTTTGTGTACTTTTAGCACTACTGTAGCAATAATATATATATATTCAGGGATCAAAATAAATGGGCAACACAATATTTTAATTAATATTTAAACAAACAAATCAAATTTCATGTCTCTGTAATCACAAGAATTTGTGCTGAAACAAAGTCAACAGCAGTGTTTTCATCTTTTTTGTAATTTCTAACAAACCTAACAAGAAACCACCAGTTTAATAATAAATGAATATTCCTTTGGATGCATCAGGTGTTCTTGCACCAGGTCACTGTTCAAACAAACTCCTCACACATTTACCCTAATCATGTGAAGACAAGAAATTGCAAATACCTCGAACAGAAAAACAGTTTCAAACCAACAATAAACTAAACTAACATTTTTTCCACTCTTATTCAACTCTTACGGGGTGACTCAGATCACACCTAACCCCCTCAATTTGAACACCGAACTAGAATTACACAATATCCCAAATTACATCCCAAACATTTATCAAACCAAGTACAAGTACAACTTGCACTTGTGTACGGTAATGGTTTGGCTACCCTAATCTCTTTGTCATCAGTCTGGGCAAAGTACAAGCAATATCACTAACTAATAGCATATTTTGTGAGAAAGAGCATTTTACAAGCAGTTAAATAGTTCCAATAATACAACTGTCCAAATAATTGTGGCTCCAAGCATATTTTGTTTTACTGTGATAGATAGTTTTGACATTGCATTCTGCAAGTCATTTCATATTGATAAGACAAGTATTTTTAAATACTTTGTAACATTACAGCATAAAAGCACTATCATAGCTGGTTGACCAAGAGTGACCAAGGTATGGAAGGAGGTCTATTAAAACCTGGAGGATCTGTTAGCATTCCTGTTCATTTCAGTGGCAAGACCCTAGAAGTACAAACATCTTTGCACATGGGACTTCAGAAGTTCCTGAGCTGTAAGGCTGTGTGACTAAACACTCTGGAGCTGCAAGATAATGATGTAATGACAACACAGATTTGAGATTGACCATAAGAATGCACTTGTTCTCAAATCCTTGACTAGCATCTATTCTGAGCTGTGATGCAAAGGGTAGCAGACAAAGAAAAATGTCAATTTCACATTTTTAAGAACCCTACAAAAACAATCATAGTCAGGCACTATGCTAACCAGCCAAACCTTGACCTTTAGTAATATACAAGGACTTAAAGTGGTTTGCATAAAACTGTAGTTCACTCCATTACTATGAGTTGTACACCACTATTGTAACCAAACAGAATTAACCTGCATTTTTTTTCCAACCACTGATCAGGCAAATTCATTGCTATTGTCATTTGTTAAACAAACGTTGCTGTGTCAGACAGATCAGATGCTCCATGAAACAACAATGTTTTGATAGGGCTACCAAGCCACAATGTTTGTCATTTTTAGGCAGAAAAAAACCTTTGAACAAATTACTTACTGTTGACTCTGCATTTGAGTTGGGATAAGAGAACATATTTTAACACTAAAAATTCCACATTCAGCTTCAAGAAAATCAGCAATAAAAATAGCAACACATGTAATCTTGTTAATATTAAAATAATAATAATAATAATAAAAATTAGGGCTGTGATTGATTGCATATAAAATAAAAGTTTAAGTTTGCCTAATGTATGTGTGTGTACTGTGTAATTATTATGTATAGATAAATACACACAAATTAATGTATATTTTTAAGAGAAAAATATTTTTATTTATATATAATATCAATTATATAAAAATTATAATAAATACATATATTTGTAAATATTTCTTAAATATACACATGAATGTGTTTGTATTTATATATACATAATAATTACACCGTAAACAGACATATATTAGGCAGACTCAAACTTTTATTTTGTATGTGATTAATCAAGATGAATCATTTGACAGCCCTAATAAAAAATTAAAACACATTTACAAGGAAAAGAAAAAAAAAACAAAAAAAACACCCTACTGCAGCAAAAGGACTGCTAGAAAAAATGCTAAATATATCAACACCCAAACTTCAAACCCTACCATGTTCAAAAAATAAAATAAAAAAAATAATAAAATAAAATGAAATAAAATAAAATAAAATAATGCATCAATTCAAACATTGCAGAAACATAATAGCTCAGTATGTGGTTGTACAAGGCTTCATCACTTTGTGCGTCTAACCTACAAAATTTAACCAGTATTGCTGCAGACGATCCTGGGGGGTGTTTCATAAAACAAGTTTACCAAATAAGCCAGGCTTATTTCAGTTAGTCTGACTTATTTTGAGCCAAATCAAGTAACAATAATTCAGACTAACTGAAATAAGCCTGGCTTATTTGGTAAACTTGTTTTATGAAACACCCCCCTGGAGATCATCTGTCAATGAATTACACACTACTACATACATTAGAAGACCTATTTTGTCCTTATTTCTAGCAACATGACAAGCAATTAGTAATTATTTGTTGTGGTCTCAAAATGAAATAGTCTACACTCTAAAAAATGCTGGGTTGTTTCAACCCACCTTTGGGTCAAATATGGACTAACCCAGCTTTTGGGTTAAAAATTTAACAGCTGGGTTAGTCCATATTTGACCCAAAGTTGGTTTGAAACAACCCAGCATTTTTAGAGCGTATGTTGACTGCATCTCTGACATCTGTGTTGTCCATATGGGATAAGGCTGCACTGGCATTCTGTTGGTATGCACACCTTTTCTGATAGTAACTAGACTGTGGCACGATTTTAATGGCATTGTATTAATGCACCTTACTAGCTACTTTATAGGATTCATGCTTTTATAGATATTTTATATCTATAAAAAGCAAGATAAATGACCAGGGAACACAATAAAAGTGCCTTTAAACAAAAAGTGTGATAACCAAACAGCTCTGCAAACTGTAGTTTTACTGAGGTTCTTGGCATCACCGCATACAGATATGTATCACAAGGAAACACAAAGTAATAATACACTTTTAATGTGGTGACAAAGATACAAGACTCAATCTGTCAGAAACCTCCCTCAAAAGCCAATTCTGTCAATTTCTATTATTCTTATCCCAGTGATGTGTCCTTGAAATTAGAGCTAGAGCTGAGACTTCATGCGGTGGTGAAGTTTACAAGCATTCTATTACACCACAAGCCTGTATATCACAGAATCTTATTAATTTGCATGATAATAGAAAAAGGTGGTCAGGTTATGATGTCATCTAGGAATCAATACGCTGTTGTAAAGTTGAAAAACAACAGTTCTTAACTCTGTTACTATGGCTTTTACTTAGTATCCAAAAATACTTTTCAGTGTGTAGAGCACCTGAATAAAATGGCACCACCACTTCTTATTCCCATACGTTAGCCGCTATGTCAGCATTCTTTAATCAAGTCTAACATCACTCCATAAAACACTATTCTGATTTGCACCATTTGTCCTTCATATAAATAATAAATCAAAGGCTATGCAAAAACTGTGGATGACTTCACCCCTCCATGGTATTATAAGGTATGGAACACCAATGCGGATATGAACCTAGAAAACACATTTACAGGCCTTATCATCACAGCAAACACTGGAAAGATAATGTTAATGCCAAATTATTTCTTTAAAGTAAAAATATTTCTGTAATTCAAATAGCAGCATTATGCATTTCAGTGATTCAAAAAATAAGACAACCATTTGACACAAACCATTTGAGTTTAATATGATTACATAATTGAAATGTAGTAGGACATTTTTTTTCTTTTCCATACATCTATTAATTTTGAGATTTTGGGCCATTTTGCTTTCAAACGAGCGGACTCCAAAATTTGGACATCCAAAATACACATTTAAGTGCATTTATTCTTTAATAATCCATTTGCGTTTGTAAATTTCAATTACATTCACATCAGAATATCAAAATGAAACAATGAATATTTAATCTGGCTTCAACCAATGTTCAGGTTTTCGTTCTAGAATTGTATGCAAATTAGTGCATATTTAATTAGACAATGACTCATTTGCATATTTACATATAGCATTTCAGAAAACTTTTAATACAAAATACAACTGTCTTAATGTACTGTGATCAACCAACTGGGAAAGCATGGTTGTATCTATTATATCTGTCTGGCCTTGAAGACATATATCAGATTTTTCACTAATGCACAACAATCAGCCAAGCTGGGCATTTTATGACAATACTGAATTGCATCTGACCACGGCGTTCACCGCAGACTAAGGCAACATCTTTTTGTAGCGTTAATCAGTCTACACTTATCATCATCCTTCCAAGAAACCTCTAATTTTTACATGAATCACAACACGCAACCATGTCTGACCCACTCCTTTTAGTCTCCTGTCACGTCTATACCAAGCATCAATTGTTATTCCGCTCAACAGTAAAAAAAAAAAAAAAAACATACTAATGACAAAAGGCTTCGTTGTCATGCAAAACAGTACACAGTAAGCTTTTGGAAAATTCAGCTTGGTTTGTGCCTTAAGTGGTGAAGGCCAGGCCTCAAACCCAAGCCACACTGCTGAAGTACTCAAGCTAAGCTCCTGGTCTCCAGTCATGACCCAATAGAGGAAAAATGTCTCTCTTGAACCAGGTCCATGAGAGGCAACCTGGTGTGATTTCTACTCCCCTCAGCTATGACTGGGTATTGTTCCTCTATCTTTTTTGACACCTGTATGTGAGCACTGATTCAGTTTCCATTACAGCATTGCCCTTTTGTTAATTAGTCTCCATCTGGTTCCAGTTAAAGTCACTGATGTCACTGCTCCCCCTCCCTACAGTACGCCAGTCACTCCAGAGAAACATGGAAAACATTAGAGCTGCCTCTAATTAAATAACCAGGGTGCGTTTGTCACTATCTGTGTCTCTTGGCTAAGCCTTGACTCCCACTTATAGGCTAAAACATTTGGATTTGTACAGCGTCTGTTACAAAGCCACATGCAATGGTTTGCATTTATTGTCTTTCCACTCCCACACTAAGCAAAGGAAGAGAACAGACCTAAAACGACTGGGTATGAATATGCATGAAAATGATTTATTATGGATCAATGCTATCAGTCACACACAACACCTTATATTTGGGATGGTACTTATACCATATGGGTTCATGAAGATTTTTATAATATATTAAAAATTCACAAGTGGGGCTTTACTGTTTAAACCAAAACACATTTGAGACATTCAACTCTGAATTTAATTTAATTAACATAAAAAATAACATAAATATATATATATATATATATATATACACACACACAAACACACACACACTGCATTGAAGCATAACAAAATGGACAAAAAGATCAACCCAAAGCATAATAACATAATTCCTACAATTTGCCAACCTTCTCACTGCATCATTTTTCAAATCTGTCAAATTGTGTCATTAAAGATCAGGTCAGAAAGTTTCCCTAATGTCCAGAGGGTGGACCATAACAAGGTAAATGTCAAAAAAGTTTTTATAAGTCAAGACACAATGTGCTGCTCGTGAAAACCACATTCCAATAAATTAAAATTAATCATTATTTAATAGTGATTAAATTTTAAACGTAAATGTAAATTTGAGTTTCAGACCCAAAGTGTAATATGATAAAGTCTCGATTCTTTTTAGCAGCCCTTTGAAATGTAAAACGTAACGATATAAATCCAATAAATTACATTGGTGACTTAAAAGACATAGAGCTGTAGTGAAAATGCACTCATCTTAATGTACACGATTTGTTTGTAAAATTATTTGGCCAATTATCATTCTTAATGAAAAGAATATTATGAGGACATAACTAGAGGATCAAACTATTGTGAGAAAGCCTCAAATACCAATTCCGTCACAGTGGCCAAAGACATAAACATTTAGCTTACCATTTAAGAAGAGTTGCAGTCATCGATGCTTTGTTGGCCCTCTTGCAAGGTTGCTAATTCCACATAAAATCAGTTGAGTTCACATGTTTCTAGGCCGCAGTAATGAACGCTTTTGATTAGTCACTGAATTAACCGGATTTCATGGCATCGCATATTATTTAAATAATAATCAGAGCGTTGAACAGCTAATAATAGTGTGCATATACGTAAATAATCGGTATGTATTACTTTTGGAAATGACAACCACCCGACACATTTTTTTCATTCATTTCTTCACTGTTGTTTTTACAACTTTAATAGAGACATCTTGCTGTCTTGTGAACGAGTTAACGCTTTACCAAATTAAACTAAACTCGATCTCTTAACGATTATTTGTAATTGTGTATTGGCGTCCTGTGGTTTTATTCTCTTTGCGCATGTTTCGTGCGCATGTGCGTTGTAATTTTATGGTCAAGACAGGTGAAAACCTGTTGAATTAAACACTGCATGTAAAAATTGTTTTATTAGCAATTTATTCTTGTATGTAAATAAAAACTACACAAAGTAGATATAAGTAATTCGGTTTTCACGTCATGTCCGAATTACGAATTTCCGACAAGTAATTTTTCAGAAACAAATGTCTTAGTTTAGCGATGTTTTTTAATGTTGTTTAATTCTCGAAATGTCTATGGACAAAATGAACAGGGAAAATAGTCTGTAAGTTTTTCTTGCTAAAAATGTAATGGCATTCAAGCAGGCTCATGCAAAACGATGCAAAGATCTTTACTCACACAGAGTCAAACTAATCGGCCACAAATTCAAAGCAAAAAAAATGCAAGAATTCGTTTTGGCTCGCTTCCAAGACTTTATTTTTAGAAAGGGAAGGCTTGCTTATTTTAGTAGTGAGCAAATACGATTTATACATTCCATATACAAATTATCCTAATATTACAGGCCCAATTTTATACATTACAGTAATATGCATAATATCTATAACAATATGTAATGATCACAATATGTAAAGCAATGCTGCTTTGTAATGATTATGTAACTGTTTTATTGTTTGCAACCAACCAGTTTGCCATCAACATGTGTTTCTTTGAAGAGGTATTCTAAATATACAAAGACTACTTGATTTAAGTTTAACTACTCAAAAGCATTACATAATCCAGTTCAGTTACTTTTCCACCACACATAGTCGTCTGTCGGTCCATGCGGTACAGTCCACTTGTCTTAATGGCTTTTCCTGATGGCTTGCTGTTCTCAGGTAATGACATCTGGGTGTTTACTGTGCTGACTGGCTGAGACTCGCTGCAGGCTGAATGAGTACCTGAGGGGTGGCTGGATGGCGCGGCGGGGCAGTTTATGAGACGGGATGGTAAACAGACAGCAGCGAGGGCCAAAACCAAGGTCTTGCCCTTTGGATCGAGCCACTTCGAAGCCAGAGGAAAGTGCCAGCCAAGCAGGAAGCAAACGCACGCTCCCTATTCACTGCATCATAAATGCTCTCTTCATTCCAGCCAAATCTGAGCTGTTCCTCAAGAACTTGGACATTATATAATGCGTCTACTGATAGAATTTATTTACCCCACTTAATAATCCATTATTCAGGTATGTTCTTTAAGGCATGTGGATTTCTACAACCTTCCAGTGAAGGCACTATAGTTGAGATGTTCATTACTAGATATCATCATCGCAGCAATCTGATGTTTTATATAGTTTTTTTTTTCTCCACAGACAGATTTGTTCTAAAATATGAGGGCAATCAAAATCCCACATGACTCAAAACTGGATCAGATCCAGTTTCACTTCATACTTCCTCTCTCATCCTTGTGATGTTAATCATTGTCCCACAGTTACCAGTGTTCTTTTATCACAAAACACTTTTATAGGAAGACATAATGTTTGGCTGTAAACATGTCTCAAACAACATGCTGCTACATTTGTATGCCAACAGAGCCTGAAACTAATTACATCATCCACCGTTCTTAAGTTTTCCTATCTTCAAACTGAAAGAAAGATCGACGGAGAGACAGACAGATAAAGAGAGGCAGGAAGACAAGTTTGCGACGAGAACCGAGATCTTCTTGTTGTGGTATATTCTCCTTGGCACTAAAAGTCATAAAAGGCCTTCAGGTTTTACAATGTCATGTCCAAACGCAGCATCCCCCACGGCTTCTCTTTCCCCTCTCTCTTTTTCTCTTCTCCCTCTCTCCCTCCCTCTTAGCTACCTTCACCTCCCCCCGTGCTATCTTTCTTCATCAGTCAAAAACGACAAGCATATTTTCACTGCTAAAACACACTATGGATATTGTTAAAAAGCAAAGACTGGAAGGAATTTAGTGGTCATGTGTTTGTGTACCATTGATTTTTTTTTTTGACTGCGGTCAGAATGTTCTAGTGCATGTGGTATAGAATGAACGATCTCGAAACCGCTTTTGCTACTGATGCCTTTCCAAGAACACATCAGAAGTGCCGTTGTAGGGTGCCAGTGCACATTTCAGAGTTTTTTGCTCTTCTGAAGACGTATTGTTGCAAAAATAGCAACGGCAGATAAAAAAAAAAATCTTTAAATCAACTCTTCAAAAGTGTCAAACATTGTGAAAGTCATTCCATTCTTTAAAGCTGACATTCTGATTTATTGTCAGCCTTTCAAAACAAAAGACTCAGAGGTGACCAATAAATCCATCCGTACTTTGCTTCCTCAAGCTATTTGTCCTCTTGAGGTGTAAAACACTCCGTGGCAAGCCCTACTTGAACCAGAGCTGTGAACATATAGCGTCCACCAATTATCCTGTCTGTCTGCTCGTCTGCTAATTATGGCTTGCCTGCTGTGTTTGTGCGCGAGTGTGCCTGCGTGTCTCTTATGGACAGACGGGGGCTAATAACACCATATTTTTTGAAAAGACAGAAGGCCTCTGGCCATCGCTTTCAACACACATGCCACACAGGCAGTCCCACCCACAGCACTCAGACCTGTCATTGACGGCCATCCCCTCTCCCACTCTTAGACTCTCGGCAGCTGTGGCCTAGCGTGACAGAAAAGTGCAACAAATTACTTTGCTACCGCTTCTGGGGGCAAATGTCAAATATGCCTCCATATTTACCAGAATGGAGTCGTGGACGGTATTTTCTGTGCAGGGTGTGGATGTCATGTCAGCGAGAGAGGCAGAGAGAGAGAGAGAGAGAAAAAAAACTGGTTTCCTTTTTTGGATGCCATCCAGGTCTGTGCACAGTACCAGGCAGCTGTCAGTAGGATTGATGAGCCCAGCTGGTAAAGATGTGCTGGGTGTCAGCAGGGCAGCAGATTTTAGTGAGGCCAGAGAGCACTCGCCGCATGAGTTAGGTGTGATCTGAAGAGGACGTGATTTAATGTGCTACGACCGGGCAGGTGAGATGACAGTGCACGCGGATACTTTGCTGGTGAATCAGCCCGAAAGATTAGGGGGGAGTGTGCAACGGCGAGCAGAGGTCAGGTTGTGCGCTTGTGCATAAATATGAAGAAAGCAAGACATTGCTGGAGGTGCAAAAGCTCTGTGCAGATGTCCAAATAAATGGTAAATCACTGCGGGCCCTCAAATGCTTTTTGCACTGAATGTGTCTGCCAGCCCAGGGGCTAGCGAATGACTAAAACATTAGCAGGAATCCTCAGGGCCCTTGCGCGCTTTCCCATCCCCCTCCGTGCTGGGCCTGTGCAAACACACACACACGCAAGCGCGCTGAGCCAAAATGGTGCCCATTCACATGCACACTTCAAGACATCACGGCCTCTCTCCGGCTGGGGAATGCGTATCTGTGCGGCGTTCGCTCGTATACACAAAGTGTCTATTTAGGTGTGTGTCCTCATTCCAAGAGCTGTAAAGATGCCATTGGCATCCCGGCCCAGAACACTGAATCGAGTTACAGGTGTTCCTTTTAACACAGTTGCCCTGAAAAAAAAGCATTTTATGACTAAGCTTGTATGGAGGCCTGGGGAACCAGAAGTGACACAGACCCACAAAACAAGTTAAAACCAAGCACCCATGATCACAGACACCAAACACACACACACAGAGATAGAGAGATTACTTTAGAGTAAAGTAAAAATCTCTCATATACTTCACAGCATATCATTCTCTTGAAATGCTGGTCAGAAATGTTTAATAAATGTGTGTAAATCTTGCTTTATGAGGTAAACATTCTCGATTTCTTCATAGTGCATAACTAGTCTTTCACTAGCTAAAGTGAGCCGTTCGCTCTTCTTACCCTTCTTTTTTACAATGTGGTTGAGAATGAAAATAAAGCCTCAGTGAATCTCTCTATATTTTTAACACAGACATTTGCATTTTAAAGGGCATCGTGATGAGTTAACTTAACAGTTCCTATGTACAGTTACATTATTGCCTCTAATAATTATCAGTGATAAACTGCCTGAACATTAAAAAGAAATACAAATCCATTCACATTTTTATGGCTGGAAAAATTATAGCGTGACATTTGAGAGTCATTGAGCTGCAGCTTACAGGCTTATTTTGGAAAGTCAAAGACATCTCAAATGCTTTGGCAGTTTGTAATTTGGCCGCGGTTTGGGATGGTTACACTAAGATGGCCCCAACCAAGTCCTTTTTATTTAACACAAACTCTTAAATGATAAATGTTGGGAGTAATACCTTGTTAAAGGCCTATAAGTTGACATGAACCATGAATATATGTATTTATACCCTCTTAAGAGTTGAAAGACAAAAACGTATCATTTGCAACATGGCCCATTTCATTCACAAATGTCGGTGTCCAGCTAGGAATCTGAAATGTTTAAGACTCATAAACAGAAGAAATAAATATTTTACTATCATTATTACTACGACCACCACTATTTTTACCACCACCGCTTCTACTACTGCTTTTATCGCAACAACAACTGCTACTATTACTACTACTAACGCTAATAATAATAAATACAGTTTAACAACTGTAAAATATACTTCTCAAAATACATTCCTGTAGATACACACACTGGAAGTGCTGCACTGGAACTGCATTCTGCAGAATGCACGTGTTTTGTGAATATTTCACCGCCCTCTGGCGGCATAATGAAGTACTGCAGCATGCTGCCCTTCCCCCCAAACCCTGTTCTTGAAGGCCCCCCAGCAGTATGCATTTTGAAAGTCTTCCTAGTCAAACACATCTGAATTGACTTATCATATTGTTAGGTTCAAACTTGGGACAGGGTGTGTCTAAGAAGACATCCAAAGTGTATAGCTTTGGGAGGTGTCCCATTGCTACAGCCGCAACGTTGACATGTAAGCATCAAGTTGTTTGACAATCTTCTGGCATTATTTTACCCAACGGTTATAATTAAATCTTATTAGTTTGCACACAAAAATGTTCAGCCGTTCATGTTTCAGCATTTCATGTTCCTGCATGTCAGAATTTTTCTTGCATTAATTTCTTTGTACACATTTAAAAACCTATTAGCATTTCAATCAATTTTTATGTAACAATTTGCTTATTTATTTTGCTTATTATGTTCTAATAAAGCTGACTTTATATAAAGTAATTGATGTGTTTAAACTTTATAAAGCCACAATGGCACAGTTAAGCAACACGTTTGTGCACTTTGAAGTGTAGTTTTGTTCAAATATACTTCACTATTCTTTAAAACAATACAAGTGAATGCAAAGATGAAATAAAATATATAGAAATTTTATACTATTTATCATCCTTAGTAAAGACACTTATTTGTATTAGGCTGTATTTTGGCCTATGAAGTCAGCTCACAAAACATTTCTGTTTTTTAACTTTCATTGAGAATGTGAACACATTTAATAAAATAAAGCTGATTTTCAATATTCTGAATATTCAGGTCACTGGTTTCAGCCTGCAGTCCTCTGGTGAGACTATAGGTGGCAGCACAACACCTGAGACATCAAGCAGGACTTCCCTTATGACTGAAAAGCCTCAGCTGAAACAGGGCCCTGTGAATGAATATCTTTCCTTCCCTGCTACACAATATGCAAAACACAGAATATTAAATGATTATATTATTCTAAATACTCAGTACTCATGATAAACAAAATACACTGATGCACTGCATTTGCTGAGATCCTGAAGTGCAACCAGTGATAAGTAGAAATTCAGATGCTTATTTTGGATTCCTACTTTCACTCTTTGTAGTGTTTTTAGTTGCTGTTTCATGCCAAACTCAGCAAATGGATTTGCCTGTAATGTTTTGAAGCCTAAATGGTGCAAAATGTGAATGCGTCTTCTCTCTCTATCTGTGTGTCTTTTCTGAGGAGGCATCACTCATCTTGTAAGCACTCTGGAGCCATTTCAAATTAATTAACAAAATTACCTTAAATTAAAAAACGGCGCCGCAGCTCTGACAATTCAGGCATTCATCAAGTCAATGGCCAGCACTTGGCCTTACAGGCTTGCGGTGAGGATAACAAAGAGGAGCAGGAAAACGCTCCCATGACCAGGTGCTTTTTACTTCACATCTATGAATCTATCTATGCCGTTAAAATACAGTGGCAATAAATGAACATGTAATCCTGTGCCCCATCACAAATGCCGCCTTGTGACAGAATGCATAATAAATCGTACCTAAGAGGAAATATTCTTATTTCCACACACACACACTCACTGCCTCCCACAGACATGTCAATCTGTATCCACCAGTCCAGTCGGGAATACAGCAAAAGAGGCAACAAAGCAGCAAATCAATGAAACAAGGAAGGAAACGAATCACAGTGGAGCTGAAAATAACAAATAGATGGAGAAGATGAAAAGGGGATTAGATGTAGGAAG
Organism: Labeo catla; assembly: GCA_012976165.1. Taxonomy (NCBI): domain Eukaryota; kingdom Metazoa; phylum Chordata; class Actinopteri; order Cypriniformes; family Cyprinidae; genus Labeo; species Labeo catla. The sequence continues at coordinate 658,867 of VONZ01000132.1, read as the reverse complement.
ATAAGATGAAGAAAAAGGGAGGAAGAGTGCAAATGAGGTGAGAGAGGAAAAAAGAGATGCGATGAAGTGGGAGATAGAGAGATGATGATGAGAGACTGTGTGTGTGTGTGTGTGTGTGTGTAGGGGGCTGAAAGACTGAGAGACTGCAGAGGAGATTTATGCTAGTTGTATAATTTCTTTCCCCCCATCTCCAACTCCACCTCAGGCACCAGCCCACCCTCCCTGGATCTCCTGCATCTCACACACACACACACACACACACACACACACACACACACACTCACACTCTCTCTTCTCTCCTACCCGCCCGCATCGGAGCCCGTGATTAAGATTCTGGTGGGATACGACTGCAGCACTTTGCAAATGGAAGACTAGACATAATTTCCCTAAAATGCTGTTTTTTATCACCGATTTCCCCTCCACCAGCCTCCCACCACACGATTGATAGCTGATGGCACCTCTGACAACTTAACATTTTTATGACCAGATTTATGGGCTATCTGCTCCTGCCTTTTTATAGCTAAAACTCTGTAAAAATGCTTATTTCTGTGATAAGGAAAGGGAGGGCGAGTGTGTCTGTATATATATATATATATATATATACGTATGCAGCTGAGAGAAAGCACCAGGCTAACATATATATGTGTTGGTGGCACCGCATTGCAGGCTGAGGTGTGTGAATCGTCGTCCTCTCGGTTCCCTGAGGCTCTGAGCTCCACTGAACCTGAACTAGAACATTCTGTGAGGTGGCCGCCAGGCTGCAGATCTCTGACAATGGTGGGGTGTGTTCAGATCGAAGGAATGCCTTCATAGGGAGGGTCTTTCGCTCTGCATGAATTACATGGCGTATTCGGCGAAATATCACCGAAATGAATTGGCCGCCTGGTCGAACTGACTTTGATTTTGTTGAAATAAATCACTTTTACATTTATTGGACCTCTCAGGGAGATTTGCAGTTCAATCAACATAGTTTTATAGTGTTATTTAAGAGGCTCAAACTTGTACCAAAATACTGCCTTCTGAATATGTAATGCTGGCTCGAGTATCATCCTCGATCCTTCATCAGAGAATCTCTTCAGTCTTACATTATCAGCATTGTTTTGATTAATACTATTAATATCTCGATAGGTTCATAGGTTCTCAAAACCTAAGCATGAATTATCGGCCTGTTATGGTTCGAAAGCAGTCATTTTTTCAGTTATTGTCGTAACGACTGGTGTTTGTTTTTAATTGTGTATTTAAGTATTCTTCGCCAGTAAAACATCATCAAAAACCACAGATTACCCAAATGTGGCATTCATTTGGCCACTCTTTAAATTGTGACAATGAATTTGATGAAATGTCCGATTTAACCGTAAACACGACAGACATTAAGTGCAGAGTTTATGTGGCTAAATTTTTATGTGCTCAGTGTTTATGTCTCCATGGCAAACTGCTCTTTTTATGTGTCAGTGGAACCAACATTTCTTCCTGAATTGGTGAGGTATTGTTTATGTGTTGGCAGTGCCTTATGGAACGCCGCTGGAGAATTTCCTTTTCGGCTACAAATCATGCACGTACAAAGTTGGTGTTTTTTTTTCTTCTTCGTTTTTTCCCCCCAGATCTTTATGAATGCAGATGTCCACATATATTTGTTTGTATTATTTCACTATGCTGAATGGCACTGCAGAAGCAGTATTAAATTCTTCTCTCTTTTCTCACATTCAGTTTCCATTCTTTCACTTGCAGTCATTTCTCTTTCTATACATACTTTAGATTTATGCATTTTACAAATGCTTTCATCCAAAATGACTCGCACTGCATTCCATGGGAATCAAACCCATAACCTTGGCATTGCTACTGGTTATAATATTGCAAGAATTTTAACCTTATGCTTCATCCCTGCTTTTGTTTCTCTTCTCAGTTCACTTTTTCTTTGCTGCTTTTTTCTCCGCTCTCCTCCATTTTTTCTTCTTTACAGTGACTGTTTGAGTGGACCTCAGTGTAGAATGATGTTTCCTTACCTCATCATAACCACAAATCATACGCTGAGGATTTACAGAGGAATGAGGTCCAGTCACACTCATTTTCCACATGACTCTTCAACACAGACATCCAGTGCCCTCTGACGCTATTAGAGCAGACCTGAGGGTAGGAACACCCACAAATTTTTTTTATCTATGTTTATTATTTATATTTATTGCATTTTAATCCCTGTTTGTATCTGTCTACATAAATAGACAAGAAATTTAAATGAATGTGATTTTAGAATACACTACCAGTCAAAAGTTTTTGAACAGTAAGATTTTTAATATTGTTTAAAGACGTCTGCTCACCAAGCCTGCATTTATTTTATCTAAGTTTAGCAAAAACAGAAAAACTGTTAATAATATACTGACTCCATTTTAAATAAATAAATAATGTTTAGAACAAGAAGTTTAATTTTCCAGCGGCTCTATTATTATGCCGAAATAGGTCTAGGAGTTAATTTAGCTTTAGCATGATGCTAATGCTTTTAGTGTTATTTTAGTAAATGCTTTCAAAACCCTGCAGGGTTGTTCTTTTTTATTAACGTTGAGTAACTGCAGAATCAACACCTTTCCGTTTTCATCTCTCTCCACCTAGGCTGAAACTCCCTGAAATTTTCCATCACTCTTTTTTCCACTCTGGGTGTCTAGAGAGGTGGTGGGAATTTTACGAGAAGGAATCTGAAAACGGAAAATGTGTGCTTCTTAAGTGCTCAAAGCCAACGATCTTCCTAATGCAGTAAATTGGAGTGTTAATGTCTTCCAGAACAAAACGCTCAACACCAACATGCTGTACATGATGGCCGCTGCTTCGTTGCTGACCTGAGCCACGTTTCCCAAAAGCATCGTAAGCCTAAGTAGATCGTAGAACCACTGCCACCGATGGTCTCTACGATCAACATAGCTCACTGTGCTTTTGAAAAACACAGCCCTGAATGGTTAACAGTGCATGGAGTTCAGATACTATATATTTTCCTGTCCTTGATGTGCATTTAACATGTTTAAAGTCATTTTTGAAGCATCAGTGTAAACAGGATAACAATGTGCAGGTGTGCAAGTGTGTGAAACAAGCTTGTTTGTCTTAATTTAGCCTTACAAATCACTGCATAAGCTGCTCTGTGTGTGTTCACTCTGCACATCTAGTCTCTGTAATCGGGCCCTGCTGATTACCTGGCTCCCATTAGGAACCCCGCTGACCACTGTCTGGTGTAAAGCTGAATTCTGGAGTTCGCCCAAGGCATTCACAAATGTGTTAGGCCTCCGTGCTCACTCTCAGATCTAATTGCACTTATTTTCCTTGATAACTGGACAACTTCTTGCTGGTCTTTCTAATACCGTGACAAATGGGAGTGCTGTTTGTACTCAGAATGATTGCAGCTTGTACAGCAGCCATTATTAATAGTAAGGCATTGTTCTGTTAGCGATGAAATTTACTTGACTGAAATGCTTCTGAACTTCCACTTTTCCAAGCACAATATATCAGGTACAGTGGCTGTAAGCTGATATTGTTGATATTGAGCATGCCATCTAACTCTTAATGAAATAATATCATTATTTTTTATTAGACAAAATAGTACATACATTTATATGGTGGCTCTTTGTTGCTTAATAAACATGATATTAAAATAATTAATAAAAATCGTGATTAAATCTTATAGGAGTCATTAAAAATGGGTTTTACTGATGAATGTGAATCTATTAAGAAACAAGTTTAAGGAGAGAACACAAATTAAGCCAAATGTAATGAAATAAACACAAAAGAAAAAGACAACAAATGAGGGAGAAACATGATGAAATCATTAAAGCAAACAGAACACAGTGTATTTTTTTAACAAGCTTGTGTGAATCGATTCCAGGATTCCAAGATATTTTCTTATCCTCTTATTATCAATGTTCGTTCTTTCACATGCAATTATTTTTCTGGACAGCTCTTTAGACCGAATCAAAATGCTGTTATTCCTCCATACTACTTCAATAAGACTTTTTGGTCAAGTTGGTGAATACAGAATAAAATGTCACTTTAAAAGTGATTAAAAAAAAAAAATTCTCAATATTATTATTTTTGTTATTTAATATTATTTAATAAATTTATATTATTATATAATAATATATAATAAAAACATTACAATTTTGAAATATTTTCACTATTTAAAATAACTTTTCTACTTGAATATATTTTAAAATGTAATTTATTTCTGTGATTCCTGTAATAAATTAAAAAAAAAATTATATATATATATATATATATATATATATACACACACACACACATACACACATTCATACATACACACACATACACAAATTATACTGACTCCAAACTGTTTAATGGTATAGTATTTAATATTACAAAAGCTTTTTATTTCAGATAAATGCTGATCTTTGGATCTTTCTGTTCATCAAAGAATCCTGAAAAAATGTTGTATATTTAAAAACTATTTTAAATATTGATAATAATAATAATAATAATAATAATAATAATAATAATACATGTTTCTTGAACAGCAAATCAGCATATTAGAATATGCTAAAGGACACTGACAATGAAGACTGGAGTAATGATGATGAAAATTTAGATTTGAGGAATAAATTACATTTTAAAATATATTCAAATAGCAAGCAGTTATTTTATATAGTAAAAATATTTCATAATATGATGGCTTTTGCTGTGCTTTGGATCAAATAAATGCACGCTTGGTGAGCAGAAGAGACTTCTTTAAAAACATTTTACAAAATCTTACTGTCCAAAAACCTTTTACTGGTAGTGTACATGATACATTTATAAAATTTTGATACAATAAAATACGGAAAATAAATATCAAATAATAACAAGAAATTAGTAGTACACAAAACTTAAAGCAGTAGGCTCAAACTGCTTCCCATGTAGTTCCAAACAGAGCCTATGTCTTGGATAACAAAATAGTATACAAGTTTATAAACTGGCTATTTACTGGTTGACAAACATGCTATTTAAAATAATAAAATCTTGATAAAATCTCAATTCGTATGTCATATCATACAAAATGGGCTCATTCTGTTATCTCTGCAATGTGTTTATATTATATTGCATTGGTCTTATTATTATTAAGGCCTATTAAGGCCTTATTCACCATACCACAAATACAGCTTGTAAACATCAGAAACTTATATGCATTAACAGGTCAGTGCTTACTCTGCCTTATCCCTGTCTGTGACCCCCTAGTGGCAATTGTGGTGAACTTTCATTTGGTTTGTGAAGCCGGATCTCAAAAAACCCACATCCCCCTAGTGACTCTCCATTGGAAATGAATGATTTCCGGTATATAGTCTCTCGTAAGCAGTGAAAACACGGCTTCTATTCAGCATTCACCAAATCAACCAAAAAGTCCTGGTAAAGTAATATGGAGGAATAAGGGTAGGCTATATGAGTGCCAAAAGTGCTGTTACCCATTTCACAAGCAAACACAGCGTTCACATAAAAGTCTTAAAGGTAAAGCAGCAAAATAAATAAATAAATAAATGAATAAATAAATCATTATACAAATATTTAATATTAGTATTAAAGTTAGTAGCATACAGAAATTAAAGTATTAAGCTCAAACTGCTTCCCATTAAAGCATGCTATTCCCAACACAGCCCACATCTTGGATGAAAGGAATAATTTCATTTTCCATTTTGCCAATGTATGCATTAAAGTAAAGCCTCAAAGATTGCCCCTTATAGAGGGCAACTATAAAGGGTAATTAAATAGGGGGAAAAAACGGTTACTTCCTTGGCAAACATATAATCATAAGTCATGTTTTCCCAATTTCTATAAATCATTTGGCATTTGTGGCATTTGTCTGAACTCCATCAGTAACGAGCATTCACTGTATTAGTACGCTTCACTGTACCGTGCCTGCATGTTGCGTGTATGTGTAGTTGCTCGCTTGTGTTATTTAAGGTTGGTTTTCCAAAGCTTGCTCTTTAGGATGTTCCTCATTAGTATGAATATTAATGTGGGCAGAAAAAAAGAGGGAAGGCTGTAGGACAGGGAGGAAAAATGTAAAAGGAATTTGGAAGAGCTTTTTAAAGGGGCCATTTCATCTGAATCGTTATTTTTTTGCGGTCCTCCCAAGGCTCGTAACTGGCGGTCTATGAAGAGAGACAAGCCGCAGAGGGGCTTCATTTAAAACCTAAAGGTCACAGCACAGAGAAAGGTCTCCAGCTCAGCCAAAAATATAAAAAAGTGGAGGTGCAGAAAGAAAGAAAAGGAAAAGAAGTGCATGAGTAAAATGATACAAGAGGGTAAATGGCAACTGATGAATGCGAATGTATTCAGAAACAAGTTTAAGGAAAGAACACAGATCAAGCCAAATGTAATGACATAAAAAAGAAGAAGAAAAAAAGACAAGAAATGAGGGAGAAACATGATGAAATCGTTAAAAGCAAACAGAACACAGTGTATTTTTCTAATGAGCTTATGTGAATCGATTCCATCCAACCACATGCAAGATATTTTCTTATGCTCTTATTGTCAATGCTTGTTCTTTCACATGCAATTATTTTTCTGGACAGCTCTTCGGACAAAATCAAAACGCTGTTAGGAAAAGTGCCAGCGTGCCCAGAAATCTGCACCGGAGCCATCCCTTAAAAGTGCATTGGCACGCTGCCTTTAATGCAGGTAGCTGGCAGTCACGCTTTTCCAGCTTGGTTAAAACCCAGAGTCTTTGTCAGATGGGAAATTAATTTCGCCGTGTTCCTTCCCGTGTATAAATCTTTTCCACTCAGCAATTATACGCCAAGAACAAAAGGCACCATTACAATTTCAAAGCAAAGTGCTTATGCTCTTCTTGCCGTTGGCTCAACAGTTGCGACGTAAGTGCGCCGCAAAGGTGTTCAAGCGCTGGCTGTTTGTTGCAATCTAATCTCTGCCATCTCTCCAACCACCATGGCGGCCAGTCCTTTACACACCTCTGTAGTCAATCACTTGTTTATCTGTGGTTTCACTTAAATTACCCAGTGAGTGCACCACACAACGGCACAAACCCAGAAGAGCAGTGCGAGCCAGACGACAGACCTTGATCTAAAGCCCTGCACTCTGCACTGATAACACACCGGCTTTCCCTTTAATGTCCCCAGCACAGAGAGATGCACCAGGCCCCCTAGTAAAAGGAATGCCCCTGCTCGCTTGTAAAAGTAGGATCCCTGGAAGACAGAAAGAGAGAGAGCGGGAGGGGGATGGGTAGGAACGGCAACGGAGGGAAGGAGGAAAAAAAAAAATCACACATCCAGGAATTAACTCCCTCTATCCATTGCCTGGATCAATCCCCTCTGCAATTCCCAATCCGCCCCCATCTCTCTTAAACTCATACCCAATTCCAATCATGGCCACAGTAAAGCTCTCTTGTAAAATACCACAATGCGACCTCAGACTTCAGTAAATTAGATGCCGCTTGGACCCCTTTGCTTTGAAATACAGCGCAGGTCTGCCTGGAGCAGCATTAAAACGGAGGTCAGCCCAGCCACTGCACACGAGAGATATTCCCCCTGCCATAACGGTGTGTTTGTGCGGAGGTATGTTTGCAAACCTCATTTAAAGGAGCCGAATGAGAGGCTAAAGCCTGCCAGTTTGGCATGGGCTTTCGTGCATGTTTGTCTGTGCGTGCGGGTCCCTGGCGAGGGTGTACCCAGTATGCGTCAACGCACTGCTCGGGCCAGGCATGGCCACCGATCAGATGGATGATCAAACTCTAATCATTCCCTCACGGCCCCTCCCGGGTAAAGCTGTCATTAATTTTGCGGAATTACATCAAATTGGAGACATTCTTTATGCGGCCCACGGCCTACAGACAGTTATACGATGGGGACTGCTGTGCTAAGCAGATGGGGCAGCTTGGCCGTGCATACTAAATACCGCTGCCCCCCTTCATGTTTCTCCCTTTCTCTTTGGCACACCAGCTCCCTCTCTCTGTCCCTTTATCTCTGTCACTTACACACTTCCCTCACTCTTTGTCTTCTACCCTTCTGGGGTCTTTGATAACTTTAAGATTTTACTTTACGTCTTCTCCCTGCCCCTCTACGATTCACTTTAGCTAGCATTTTCTTTGTTTCTGTCTCTTTCAATCAGGAACGACTGTATGTTCCGGGTGTGGTGGGTGTTTGTTATTGACATTTACACTCCCTCTCCCGTTTATTGCTGAAGATGCCACCATGAAATAAGCAAAACTGCCCCGCCCCAGAAAACCCACTATTAGCTAAAAACCCAATGTTACTAAATGCATGCTACTGCGCACTCATTCAAGATGCTGTTATCTGTCGCACAAGCAAGAATATGTAATGTCTCTTGCTGTGAAGCATAGTAACATAGTTCATCATCTATATTTTGTCATGCATGGATATGTTTCAATGAATAAAGCAGTTTTTTGATCAGGAGCACCATTAGATCAGAGGTTCTCAAATTGTTGTCAACTGTTTAAACTCTGTTATTTTTGTGTAGAAAAAATTAAATGCACAACTGTCCAAAAGTTTGGAGTTGGTAAGATTTTTAAAATGTTTTTAAAAGAAGCTTCATCATGGCTATATTTACTGAACAAAAATACAGTAAAAAAAAACTGTAATACTGTAAACTATTCATGCTATTTAAATAATTGTTTATTTTACTATATTTTAAAACTCTGTTTATTCCTGTGATGCAAAGCTGAATTTTCAGCATCATAATTCCAGTCCTTAGTGTCACATGATCCTTCCGAAATCATTCTAATATGCTAATTTGCTGCTCAAGAAATATTATTAACAATATTGAAAACAGTTGAGCTGCTTAATATTTTGTGGAAACTGTGACATTTGTTTCTTTTCTGATGACAAGAAGGTTCAAAAACAGCATTTACTTGAAATAGCAATCTATCTGTATAGTCACTTTCAATCAATTGCTAAATAAAAGTATTAATAATTTGGCAAGTTTGTATGAAACATGCAAATGTATCGAACTTTTAAACGGTAGTGTATTTAACAAATAATATATTATAGAAGTTAATATAAAATTTAAAATGAAGAAACTAAAATGAAAGAATACACTTTAAATTGTATTAGGTAAAATTAAAAACATGAAAATGTATGACTTTCTACTGTACATCAGTAATGATTTTTATAATGGATCTGTGATGCAAAGCTGAATTTTCAGCATCATTGCAGTCTTCAGTGTCACATGATCCTTCAGAAATCATTTGATTATGCTGAATTGCTGCTCAAGAAACATTATTATCAATGTTGGAAACAGCTGTGCTGCTTAATATTTTGTGGAAACCAACTTTTTTTTTTTTTAATTTTCTGATGATTAGAAGGTTTACAACAACAGCATTTATTTGAAATAGAAATCTTTTGTAACCATATAAATGTCTGTGCCATCACTTTTGATCACTTTAATGCATCCTTGCTAAATACAAGTATTAAAATGTATCAAACCTTGTGTATTTAACAAATAATATATAATAATATATTTAAGAAAGGTTTAAATTAAAAAATTCTCTAACTTTAAAATGCATGTAAAATCAAAAAATGCAAATATATGACTTTCTACATCAGTAATGATTTTTATAATGGATCTGTGATCCAAAGCTGAATTTTCAGCATCATTACTCTAGTCTTCAGTGTGATCCTTCAGAAATCATATGCTGATTGCTGCTCAAGAAACGTTATTATTAACAATAATGAAAACAGTTGTGCAGCTTAATATTTCTTTGTGGAAACTGTAACAATTTTCTTTTAAATCTTTGATGAATAGAAGGTTCAAAACAACAGCATTTGTGACCCTGGACCACAAAACCAGTCCTAAGTAGATACACTATGGGTCAAAATTCTTAATTTTTCTTTTATGCCAAAAAACATTAGGATATTAAGTAAAGGTCACATTCCATGAAGATGTTCTGTAAATTTCCCACCGAAATATATCAACACTTAATTTTTGATTAGTAACATGCATTTCTAAGAACTTAATTTGGACAACTTTAAAGGCGATTTTCTCAATATTTTGATTTTTTGCACCCTCAGATTTAAGATTTTCAAATAATTGTATTACGGCTAATTATTTTTCTATCCTAATAAACCATACATCAATGGAAAGCTTATTTATTCAGCTTTCAGATGATGTATAAATCTTAATTTAGAAAAAAATAACCCTTATGACTTGTTTTGTGGTCCAGGGTCACATTTATTTGAAATATAACTTTTGTAACAGTATAAATATTCACTTTTGATCAATTTAATGCATCCTTGCTAAATAAAAGTATTATTAATTATGCATGTTTGTATTAAATATGTAAATGTATTAAACTTTTGGAAAAGCAGTGTATTTAACAATTAATATATTAAATTCTTTTAAAGAAAATTTAAAATGAAGAAGATAAAATAATTAAAAAAGTTTCATTTTCTCTCTCACTTTAAAATGTATTAAGTAATATTAAAACATGCAAATACATGACTTTCTATATCAATGATTTTTATAATGGATCTGTGATGCAAAGATGAATGATTTTCAGCATCATTACTCCAGTCTTTAGTGTCGGGTGATCCTTCAGAAATTATACTAATATACTGATTTGCTGCTCAAGAAATATTATTGACAATATTGAAAACAGTTGTGCCGCTTAATATTTTTGTTGAAACTGTGACACATTTTTTACTTCTTTGATGAACAGTAGCTTCAAAACAACAGCATTTATTTGAAATATAACTTTTGTAACAGAATAAATGTCTTTACCGTCACTTTTGATCAATTTCATGCATCCTTGCTAAATAAAAGTATTAATAATTATGCAAGTTTGTATTAAACATGCAATTGTATTAAACTTTTGAATGGTAGCGTATTTAACAAATAATATATTACATTATTTTTAAGAAAAGTTAAAATTAAGAAGCTAAAATGAATTAATTCATTAAGTAATATTAAAAACATGCAAATTACATTCTACATGAATAATAATTATTATAAAGGATTTGAAATTTATGATAAATTTTGTTCAGTGCTCTGATTATAGCAAACATATTAACTGGCTTCTCAGCTGATAGTAACTAGCAAAACATAGTAGATCCACATTAATACAGATTACAAAGGTCTGATTTGTAGAAAACAATTCGAATTACCAAGAAAACTCAATAGCTGTCATTCTATTCGTTTTGCAGTATCAATAAAACAAGCAAGAGGAATCCCTGACCAGGTTAGTAATGAGATGATAAAATGACTGACCAACATAAGTCTGGCCTGCACCACATCTTCTCATTGATTTCCTCAAAAACACTTGACATGGAGCGCCTGGGAGGAGGAGCGAGGTTAGGAGTGTCATGGGCCTGAGGGAGACTCGTCATCAAGCAAGGTCGGTAACACACTGTCTGTGTGCCATCAATCACACGCCTCTGCCCTTCCCCCCTTCCTGCCTGCCTCTCATGCAGCCTTCGACGCATTTCAGCCAAGCTCACTCTGTTAAAACAATCTCAGCACCTTTATTGGGCTGCCTCATTTACTGCCTGCATGCAATTACAGGCTCAGGGTGGCCATCTTGTTTGCAGTGGCTGCGGCTGTCTGCCTTGCAGTGCAAACTGGTCCGGGTGCCTTAAAGCACACACAAAATAAGGTGATTTTTTAACCAGTGGTTAAATAATTGAATCATTCTGAAGCTGATTTAGAGGACTCCAAGAATGTGCAGGCAGTGCAATGGACAGCATTGTACTTAAAAATAGTGAAAGGTTCACTTAAGCTCCAAATCCTTAACATCAAAGGCATGCGAGTGTTAAATTGCCACTTCATTTAGAATGTATATATCACTTTGACTTCTGACCTCCTAATAGCACCATGAGACCTGAGTGTTGTATGTGCCAAATTCCTCAAGAAAGTTCTTCTGCAATATAATCACTCATCCATTTAAGCACGCCACAAATATGAGAGATAACATGCCTGGCTGATCCAAGCTATTACTCCAGCTTTATGGAAAAATAAAGTGGAATTTTACTTCTAAATTGTAAAGAAGACACAGATACACATCTGAAAGATAGTGATGTGTGACAACGCTATTTTAAAATTTATGGGCATTCTCTTCAAAATATTATAGCGTAAATAAAGAAACATATTAATTAGTGGGATTAAGCCTAATCATATTAGCATTCTAATAAAAAGGCACATTATAGTTAAAAAAAATAGTAATATTTTTAAAGACACCCTCTTAGTGGGCAATACACATCTACACCACAACAAGTGCGTTTCCTAAAAGTATACTGCCATCTGGTGTTCACAACGAGTGCATCAGACAACTGATGTTTTGAAAAGAAGCGTCACATCAAGACTTCTAAATATCTCCTTCCATGAACTATTTATTAAATATAAGTCATTTTATTTCACTTTGTTTTTATTATACGGATTGAACTGCCAGTTTAAGTGATCTAAGTGTGAGAGACAAATATTTGCAGGAATTATTGAAATACGATAGGCATTTAGCATCTGCTTTTCAGCTTCACAGGCAAGCATTCTAGTTTTAAGTTTCTGTGAGTCAGCAAGAAACGTAGAGTGCTGTTTACTCCAGCTGAATGTGTGTCTGCCTACTGAGACAGCAGGAATCAAAGCAGAAAACACTGAAAAGATGCATTAGGTTATTAGAGACATCAGTCAAGCATGGGGAGAGACAATGTAAACGATGTATGGCTGACTCAGGCGCTTTATATTATGTATGCGAATATTATTACATTATATAAAAAAACGTCTCTTGTAAACCTGAAACATTCGAATCGTTCTTTTGAACCGCATCTATTTAAAGAATCGTTTGAAGCTGTTTAAAACAGACCGAACGAATCGTTCGAAACGAAGTGAATCGCATCGAGCGGTTTTCGAGTCAACTGACCCGGGAGCTGTCTCTTTCTGACACGTCCGGTTCGTAACAAACCACGAACCCACGAGTTATCTGATAGTTAGAGCATCTTAAGTTTAAGGCTACTTCAAGTTTAGGGAGCTAATTAGCAATCAATCAATCAACAGAAATACAAATATAACATACTGCAGATGTTGACTCCATGCATTGCATTTGTATTAACAACACACATACACTACGAGTCAAAAGTTTTTGAACAGTAAGATGTTTAATGTTTTTTTTTTTTTGAAGGATTCTCTTCTGCTCACCAAGCCTGCATTTACTTGATCCAAAATACCGAAAAATACCGAAATATTTTTTTTCTGTTTAAAATAACTGCTTTCTATTTAAATATATTTTAAAATGTAATTTATTCCTGTGATCAAAGCTAAATTTTCAGCATCATTACTCCAGTCTTCAGTCTCACATGATCATTCAGAAATCATTCTAATATGCTGATTTGCTGTTCAAGAAACATTTTTTTTAAATTATTAATTATTATCAATATTTAAAACTATCGATTTTTCAGGATTCTTTGATGAATAGAAAGATCCAAAGATCAACATTTATCTGAAATAAAAAGCTTTTGACATTATACACTATACCATTCAAAAGCTTCTTTTGGGATTAATAATATATAAGTTAATACTTTTATTTAGCAAAAAAATACTTTTCACATTTATAATGTTACTAAAGATTCCTATATTAGATAAACGCTGTTCTTCTGAACTTTCTATTAATCAAAAAAAAACCTGAAAAAAAACTTACTCAGCTGTTTTCAACATAATAATGCTCAAATGTTTTTTGAGCAGCAAATCAGAATATTAGAATGATTTTTGAAGGATAATGTGACTGAAGTAATGATGCTAAAAATTCAGCTTTGAAATCACAGGAAAAAATTACATTTTAACATATATTAAAATAGATTTTTTTTTAATAGTAAACATTTTTAAAACTTTTACTGTTTTTGCTGTACTTTGGATCAAATAAATGCAGCCTTGGTGAGCAGAAGAGATTTCTTTTAATACATTAAAATCTTACTGTTCAAAAACTTTTGACTGGTAGTGTACAACACAGACTTGCATTTTCACTCGTATGAATAGCATATTTAGTCGAGATGTAATCGAATGAATCACTACATTGTTGTTTTGGACTGTTCGAAAGAACCGACTCGCGGAAATGAGTCAGCCTACACATCACTAGTTCATTTCGCAATCGCGTTGCTATTCTCCATGCGTTCTTGACGTACATCAATCGCATTGGCCAACAGTTAAATGACATACATATTTAACCAATAGAAACCAAGTCGATGAATCCGATGAGAAATACAAACCAATCAATGCCCCAATAGGTGTACCGTTACCATGACGTCTGACTTCTCACGTCGACCTTCAAAGCATCGTCATTACAGATGGGGATTTTAGTTTCTTTGAGCATCTGCGCCATGATGCAGAACCAGTAATGGAACTTCATTTCCCATAATGCAGCGAGACCCTCCAAAGCACCCATGCTTGTGTTTTTGTTATTGTTGTGAGAGGTTCGTGGCACAGCTCATCTCGGCGAGTGTGTCTTTGTAAATTGCACTTGTCATCAGCATCATAAATGTTTTCTCCTATATGACCGAACATCGTTTTCCAAGAGGACATTGTTCTGATTATCTAAGCTAATCGGGTGAGTTTTGTTGTACGTCAGATGCGGTTTTTTCCACAAAGGAAAAAAGAGAGAGAGAAAAAAAACTGCAGCATGTTCAGTAGCACGCAGCTACTGTAAAGACAAAGCATGTCATGTTTATAACATCCAGTCTCATTTAAGGCAGTCCTAGAGAATGCGTATTGGTTATAACAGTGTTATAGTGTTGCCTTGTTCTTTTTTTAAATTGGTGTAAAAAGTCTTAGATCTGCGTATGCATTGTTTTTCTTGTTTGTTGCCACGCAGTACCGAGTAACTTGAGATTGTTTCTAACTTTGGGCCTCGCTTGCAATAGCCATCCACGATTGTTTGCAATTCAAAAAATAGTATTATTTGGCAAATCAGCAAAGCAAACAAACAAGATAATAAACTATTGTAGTTTATTATGTAATTATGTAACTATTGTAACCATTACTTGTTATTATACCACAATAATCAGGTGTCACCTGTAATACTTAAGTACAGTTGTTTTTTTTTTGGTTGTTTTTTTTTTAAACTAATTTTACCATTTTATTCTAAACAATTCATATCACAAGGAATCAAAATATCCTTGATCTTTTGAGATAAAACAGCTTGATACTGAGCAGTTAAGCTGCAAGTTTGTGACATCAGACCGATGACGTCAAAAGACGTCCTTGGCCTGTTCATGTACAGTCTAAATATGGAGTGTGTAGTTTATTATGAAGTGCTAATGATGGACACACCTGTCATTGCTTGTAATCCATACAGTTCACAAAGTCAGTCACAGCATTTGTGGCACCCGACAGCCTGTCACAAATGCTCTCTAAGAGCTGATGCATGTCCGACTAAGAAAATCTGCACTCAACATCAGTCATCCACAGGAACTCGGCATCTAGTGTAACATAAACAGTTCCTCTTAACTTGCGCAACACATTCACCTCTCCCCTACTGTCCTTAATAAGCCTAGATAATAATGTCCATACAACTTTGTATGGACTAATTAAAGCCTGTTTAGAATTACTGTATATTGTATATTTGGGAATGTTGGGGATTTGATCAGATACCCGGATGCACGGACATACTGGCGATACTCGGATGTAAACAACAGCATTGATTACACGGTTAATGTACTACTGAATATGTTGTTCTGCTAATTTATGCTGTCTAAACCATGGAAAAAATGCATGTAAGCTGCTAAATCATATAGAGAAGGACTTAGTAAGCAGGAAAGGGCGCAATATTTTAACAAACTAAGGTTTGGCGGTAAAAATACGTGTGAGCAGTATTAATTAGGATATTAGCCTGATGTTTCACCTGACCGGAAATGATAAGAACAAACACGAATGTTGTCAAGACTCTTGCCCTTGAAATCCTGGTTCAGGTTGGCCAACCAATAACAGCTTTTGTTTCTCAGACAGTTTTTTGCACTTTTCTCCTTGATTATTTTGGCAGTCTATAGTACTCCAAATTTTTTTTTCCGGGCCAAACCGATTAGTACAGCCCAAAACATGACAATAACTGACCATTTTCAGCAGCAATAATCAGCAAAATTTGCGAGTTTTGTTAGGTTCAGTGGCATTGTTTACGTCGTGAAAACACTTTATAGAAAAATAGGGTAAAACACAGATAGAGATAATTACAGATATACAAACTTCCAAAAGAGTGTTTTCGCAGTGATAATCTAAAGAACCTTTTTCCACTATTAAATGACTTTAAAGGTTCTTTACAGAACCATAGAACCATACAGAACCATAGATGTAAAAAAAAAAAAAATAAATAAATAAATATAAATACTAATATCTTATGTAATCTCTCAAATAATGACGCCATACAACGACATGTATAATAATTAAAGAATGAGAAATAAGTTTTCTGAAGTAGTTTAAGGGCCCGTCCTTAAACTACTTCTGGTTCAAGACAGTTAGGGTATGTCGAAAAACTCCCATCTCATTTTCTCCTCCAAAATCGCTGCAGAAGTACCGACCCAGTGTTTACATAGTGAACATGCAAAGAAGGTCAAACGCCTATACAAAAAAAAGGTAAAACAGCGATTTAGGATGATTGAAGTTGGAGGAAAAAATGAGATGAGAGTTTTTTGACATACCCTAACTGTCTTGAACCAGAAAAAACAGAGTTCATGCAGACCTAGACAAGACGAGCGTTTGAGGTTAAAAAGTATATAAATTGTAATTTTTTTTTAGAAAATAACCGACCTGCTCTCTCTTGTCTGTTGGCGCATTGTCGATTTCCTCTCTGCAATGTATTTTTCACAGCATGAGAACATGATGTTTGGTGTTAGAGCTTGTTGGGCAAAAGTAACAAGGGGGGGGGCTGGTCTTTGCGAAAGGTCAATTATCATTTCAAATATTTATCCAGGTGCATCACTATTCTGTTGCCATGGAGAAGACATGGGGGGTGGAGTTTCGGAATGTCGGAAGCTGCTACTTTCCTCAGAGCAGAGTGGACTGCCACTACACCATCAACCCTCAGCACACATGGGCCAGTAACGACTGGATTGGACTATTTAAGGTAAGAGATAGAGCCATCTCCAGGTTTTTTTTAGCATTGATGTATCTCTTAATTAAAGTTGATCTGTTTTCTTTTACCCTCAGGTTGGCTGGTCATCAGTCAAGGACTACCATACGTTTGTGTGGGCAGTAGCTCCATCCAGCTACAAAGAGGGGACCTCTGTCAACTGCTGTGTTAATTTCCAAGGTCTCTAAAGCATTGATTTTGGGCATTCAAGCCCTCTTGAAAGTCAGCTGACGGTCTCAATACAGTATGAATAAAGAATAGAGTGCTTTAGGGACATTAAAGGAGCTAATTACAGTTTCTTGCATTGATTCACCCAACTTCTGGTCGCATTCAGTACATTAGCAACCGTTGGTCCTCAGATGGCCTGTGAAGGAGATAAAATGCAACAAAGGAATTCGCCTGTAGTTAGTTATTAGTAGGGATGGGCAGGATGCTCCCAAATTACTCTAGATTGACTTGCTTATTTGCACATTTTTGTGTAGAGTTGGCGATGCTTTAAAAAGAATGAATTTAGCTCTTGCTATGCTATAGCATGCAGAGCTATCAATATGATAAAAGCCAATGACAGCCATTAAACTGTTGTGTGCGAGCATATCTGAATTTCTAATTATTCAGGACTTCCTTATAGCCAAATTGTCAACTAATTTTTGAGACAGCCCAGTGACTAGCAGATTTTTAAACAGCACGTCTGTAGTAATTAGTCTACGGAGTGGGGACTCCATTTTTCTTTTAAAGTAACATTCCTTACCGGTTAAAAAGTTTGGGGTCAGTAACTTTTTGTTGATGTTTGTTTGTTTTCTTGAAAGAAGTCTCTCATACTGACCAAACCTGCATTTTTTTGATCAAAAAAACTGTAAAACTAGTGAAATATTATTACAACTGAGAGTAACTTTTCTATTTTAATACATTTTAAAATGGAATTTATTCCTGCAATAGCAAAGCTGAATTTTCAGCATCATTACTTCAGTCTTCAGTGTCACATGGTAATACATGATCAAAAATAATTCTAAAATGCTGATTTACTGCTCAAATAACATTTCTGATTATTATCAATCTTGAAAACAATGATTTTTTTTTTATATTTTTGTAAAAGCAATTTATTTAATGATATTTTTTAAAATGATGATTTTATTTGAAATCCAAATCTATTGTAACATTATAAATGTATTTACAGTCACTTTTCATCGCATCCTTGCTGAATAAAAGTATTAATTTCCTTAAAATAAATTTTAAAAATCTTACTGACCCCAAACCTTTGAATGGTAGTGTAAATCTGAGTTTTTACAAGCGTGTCTGTGAAAGTGTCATCCGGGCTGAGATTTGCACAGTGCAGAATGGCAGCATTGTAATTTGTAGTGAGTAATGGCGATGGAGACAGACTGCATTTAGGACCTCAGACAGAAACCACATGAGGTCATCAGCATTGCCCCAGGTTTTATGTGATACTGTAGGAAATCTCCAAACTTCACTCACTATGAATAACCAGACAGGAAATATTCAGATATGCTTCGCCTATATTCAAAACCAGAGCCCACACATGACAACTGTTTTGTTTATAGTTTGGTGGGCCTGTGTTTGGCCTTTCACAGCTTCCCTCTTCTCTCTCCTCTTTAGCTTCTTACCTACCAGGGCCTAGTGCCCAGCAGTACCAGTTTGTGTATGTGGATGGAAGGGGAGAGGTTTGTTCTTGCAGCACTGCCTTTACCTTCTCAGCCCCAAAGCCCCTAGAGGAGCTGGTGACTCTGGAGGAGGAGGGTCAAGGGGAGGAAGTGGGCGAGGACATGCTGCTGGTCGTCCCCAGAGCCCAGCTACTGCAGGTCAGAGGAACTTAAAGAACATGTTAAAGAAGTTCACTTCCAGAACAAAAATTTACAGACAATGTACTCACCCCCTTGTCATCCAAGATGTTCATGTCTGTCTTTCTTCAGTCGTAAAGAAATTGTGTTTTATGAGGAAAACATTTCAGCATTTTCCTCCATATAATGGACTTCTATGATGCGCCCAAGTCTGCTTCAAAGGGCTGTAAACCATTCCAGCCAAGGAAGAATGGTCATATCTAGAGAAACGATCAGTTATTAAAAAAAAAAAAAAAAATGAAAATTTATGTACTTTTTAACCACGAAACCTCATCTTGATTTAGCTCTGCTGAACTGTGTGTATTTCTATTTATGGCAGTTAGGGTATGTCGGAAAACTCCCATCTTATTTTCTCACTCAACCTCAAAATCATCCTACATCACTGCAGAAGTACCGACCCAGTGTTTACAAAGTGAACATCCGAACAAAGTCAAATGCCCTTTACAAAAAATGTAAAACAGCAATGTAGTATGATTTTGAAGTTGAGGGAGAAAATGAGATGGCAGTTTTTCAAAATACCTTAACTGTCTTGACCCGCAGATGCACAGACTATGTGTGCACAACGCAGAACTAGACAAGACGAGCATTTGAGACTAAAAAGTATATAAATTGTAATTTTGTTTAGAAAATAACAAATCGTTTCACTAGATAAGACCCTTCTTCCTCTGCTGGGATTGTTTAGAGCCCTTTGAAGCTGCATTATGGAAGTTCAAATTTGTGGGCACCATAGAAGTCAACTATACGGAGAACGTTCCGGAACTGCTTTTCTCAAAAACAATTTCTTCACGACTGAAGAAAGAAAGACATAAATATCTTGGATGACAAGGAGGTGAGTAAATTGTGAAGTGAACTTCTCTTTTGAGACTGAAAGCTGTCCATCATTTCACACAAATGAGACCTAATAAAACAATGCCGGAGCCAGGTGGCAGATGCATAAGCCACAAATATAAGGAAACTTCCTAAAAAGTTTTTTTTTACCCATTAAAACCCAAAATGGTCTGGGAAATAGTAGTACTGTACTTTATTATAGTTTATTATGTCACAAAATGTTCTAGAATTTTAATTCTAGTTTAACTTCATCATATATATAATATAAATGTATGTTATGCTTGTGTTTTTCCATACATTGTACATTGCCGCTCAAAAGTTTGAGATCAGAAAGATTTCATTTTTTTTAAAGATTTTTCAGTTTTTTAAAGAATTTTCTTATGATCATCAAAGCTGCATTGACTTGACAGTAATACTGTGAAATATTACTACAATTTAAAATAATGGGTTTCTATTTTATTATATTTTAAAATATAATTTATTCCTGTGATGCAAAGCTGAATTTTCATCAGCCATTACTCCAGTCTTCAGTGTCACAAGATTCTTTAGAAATTATTCTAATATACTGATTTATTACTTATATGATCAATGTTGGAAACAGTTGTGCTGCTTAATATTTTTATTCTTTGATGAATAAAATGTTTTAAAAAAAACAGTGTTTATTCAAAATAGATCTTTTCTAACAATATAAGCATTTGCTAATGGTAGTTTATATTGTTATAAGGTATTTCTATTTTAAATAAATGCTGTTCATTTTAACTTTTGATTTATTAAAGAATCCTGGAAAAAAGTATCACAGGTTCCATCAATATATTAAGCAGCACAACTGATTTCAACATTGATAATAAATCAGCATATTAGAATGATTTCTGAAGGATCATGTGACCCTGAAGACTGGCGTAACGATGCTGAAAATTCAGCTTCGCATCATAGTAATAAAGTACATTTTAAAATATATATAGATAGAAAACAGCTACTTTACATTGAAATAGTATTTCACAACATTACTGTTTTCTGGACTTTTGATCAAATAAATGCAGCTTTGATAAGCATAAGAAACTTAAAAAAAAAAAAATTAAAAAATCTTACTGATCCCAAACTTTTGAATAGTAGTGTATATATTATTATTATTATTATTATTATAATAATTAATGCAACTTTGCACTGTATTTTTGAACTTTCAGTGTTTCAGTGCAAATTTGAAAAGTTTACAGTAACACATCAAAAGTTACACTGTTGATTGGGCAAGAAAGGGTAAAAATGCAGTAGAGAGAGATGTGCCTGTATATTGATACTTTAATCCACAGAAAGCCACAGACCTCAGACAGAGAGTCTCCTTTTAATATTGCCACAATGTGTGGGTTTGTTGTGTGGTTTAAAAAAAAAAAAAAATCACATGAACAGCTTTAGACGCCAAATAGTCTGCGTTGAGCTTTCCAACCAAGTCAATAATGCTGTTTCGTTACTGATATAGCTTAGTTACCGTCTTATTTCTCTTTCTCTTTTTATATGACTGACTGTAGAGGTAATGTCTTTTTAAGCATTTGTGAGAAAAAAAAAAGACATTTAAGATGATTTTTTATATTATATAATGTAATTTGATTAATCACCATATAGGGTAATCAATTAATGATTGACAAACTTGCTTTTAAAAACTTGCTCTCCATTATATGTATTTTTCTTTTAATAATATCTCTATCTTTCTGTCGTTCTTCCTAACAGAGTCGTCTGCAGGAGTGTTTGAAGGAGCGTGCTGAGCTGCTCCAGGCTTTGGAAGCAGCAGACCAGAACGTGGAGAGGGAGAAATCCAGGAGAGAGAGAGACAGAAGCTCCTGGGAGCAGAGCCGCAAGGAGCTGGAAAGGAAGATCGGCGACCTGAAGGAGGAAGTGAGAGAATATAGGCAGAAAGTGGAGGAGATGAAGAAGAAGCAGAAGGTAGTGTAAACACTCATTCCATCAGCCTGTGTGGTCAGCCCCGGGTCACAGTTGTGTGTATATTTTGTCTTTACTGTGTTTACTGTGGTGTATATGTTCACACACACTGACGGAAAGCTAACTGCTAAATGATTTTTAGTGTTACGCTTCAGTGTAAACACCGCTCTACCGTCACACCTCTCTCTTTTAGGAAGTCGAGGATTTAGGTGAGGCCCTGACAGAGGAGAAGAGAGCCTTACTGGCTCAAAAAGAAGCTAATGAGCAGCGAATCAGAGAGCTAGAGGAGGACATTAAAGTACTGACCCAGAGAGGCCTGGAGAGAGAGACTGACCTAGAAAGGTGAGAGGCTTTGTGTCTTCTAGTTCTTGAAATGTAGGGCTGGGTATTGATTTAGAATTTTTTCTAATTTGATTTGATTACAATTCATTTGGGTGCATTTCAGTTATAATGAACATTTTGATTTACATATGTGACCCTGGACCACAAAAATAATAGCAGTAGCCAACAATACATTGTATGGGTCAAAATTATTGATTTTTCTTTTATGCCAAAAATCATTAGGATATTAAGTAAAGGTCATGTTCTGTGAAGATACTTTGTAAATTTCCTACCGTAAATATATCAAAACTTGATTAGTAATATGCACAGCTAAGAACTTAATTTGGACTTAAGCCTTAGTTTTCTTAATATTTTTATTTTTTTGCACCCTCAGATTCCAGATTGTCAAATAGTTGTATCTCACCCAAATATTGTCCTATCCTAACAAACCATACATCAATGGAAAGCTTATTTATCAGTTTTCAGATGATGTATGAATCTCAATTTAAAAAAAACTGACCTTTATGACTGGTTTTGTGGTCCAGGGTCACGTATGAAAGAAACGGTCTCTCTGTTGATGATGTAAATTATACAGGGTAGCAGTTTATACTAATTCAAACTGGCAACGCATGTTTTTGAGGTATTCTTTAAAGAATCAGCTCATAAGAGAGACGTTTTGAATATCAAGCTTGATCAAAATAGTTTTTAAGGGCTGAAATGTCATAGGTGGCCCTATGATCATTTTTCACGTTTTTCCTGAACGCGGGAAGTCACGCCTGACTCTTAACCAGAAGGATGCTTTGCATTTCCGGAGTCCAGTGTTTCTAGTCAAATTATATTATTCGTATATTCCGAGCTGATAATCTAATGTTAAACCTTTTAAAATGTTTTTAAAAAGCACATGGATCCATAGCGCCATCACTTTGCAATGTTGCACAAACCGTCATTTGTCAGTGCCTCACTCCGCAAAGTTTAATGAGAGTTAGATGACATGAAGCTGCCAACATTAGAAGAGCGGAAGTTAGAATACGTAATGGTGGCGCTCATCGTTTACCCAGGAAAAAAGTCTATATCAGGACATAAATGGTATATACAGTGTGATCATATGCATCCTTTTCTGTCCAAATGGACTGACTGGACCTCTTCTAGAGCTCGGTTTAGCGCTGCAAACAGTGTCCTATTGTCTTTATGAGCCACGTGGTTTCATTGGTTCTCTTGTGTGTTGTATCTATATAGGATGAGGGAACGGGCCAAGAAAGCAGCAGCTCAAAAGAAGGAAGATGAGGATGAACACAAGAACCTGAAGGTTTGTCAATTAACACCTACTGTATGCACGCAGGCATAAATACAAATACATGGTCATAAGTGTGTTATTGTTTTGTGCATTGTACTAGTTAAAGATGGAACAAACAGAGAAGGAGCTGCACAGTCTGTCAGCAGAGTTCCAGAGTCTGAGAAGCTCACTGGCCCAGAGAGATACGCACGCCCTACAGCTCCGAGACACCATCACCACCCTCACACACAAACTCAACAGCGCTCATAGGAAGGAGGTAACGCTCCAGCAGTTTTCACACCCTAGCTTTCACCTTGGATGTCTAACGGGGCGTACACAGGATGTAGTGTCTCAGAATAGAGACTTGACGCCATTTATCTGTGAAGTTCTTGTTATTTGTACGGGGGGTCAAGGTTTGACTGGTTAGAATGGGGCAGACAGCCCCTGCTGGTAGATGTTGTAACTACACATTGTAGGGGCTGAAAGCATCTCTTTATGCTTTGACAGTCACTGGATTGTAGCAATGTATACCTGAATAAAATATATTTTTTAATATTTATATTATATCATAGTGTGCTAGGGATGTAACGGTATTGTCAATATCATGGTATCGCAATAGCAAAACTGTCTCAATATCATCATGTTCACAAGACGATATGAAATAGGTCTTCCGGACAAAAAATGTAGTTTTTAAATTTTTGTTTAAGTGTATTTAAACTTGCCATTATTCTTTGGCACAGTATCTGTCAAATGAACTAAAACTGAAAGCACAATTATGTTTCACACTATTATGGTTTCACACTATAGTGGTTTCAAGTGTAGAAATTAGGAAAGAAGTATTGTAATTTCCCTACTGTTGTGTAAAGCAAAAATAATGTACCTATGAAATATTTCATTTATTTTTTATATATTAATTTATGTATTCATTTATTTGCAATTGTTTTGCAAATTTGCAATTTATTTTAATTGCAATTGTTGTCATTATTATTATTATTATATTTTAATTAGTTTGGCTTCCTAAAACACCAGTGTGAATGTCATTTAGACAGAGACCGTATATCACATATAAAAAGAGGGTTGAGTCCTCTTTAAAGTTCAGGTTCAAGTCAATTCACTAACTTTTTTCTGATTTAAGTTTTCTTAGTTAAGAACATGTTTTTTTTTGTTTTGTTTTTTTTATATTGCAATAAATATCGTATTGTGGACTTAATATCCAGATATTATCATAGCGTGAGATTTTGATATATTGTGAAATATTGTTACAATTTTAAATAACTGTTTTCTATTTGAATGTGTTTTAAAATGTAATTTATTCCTTTGATGAGAAAGCTGAATTTTCAGTAGTCATTACTCTGGTCTTCAGTGTATTTTTGTGGAAACCGTAATACATTATTTTCAGGATCCTTTGATGGATAGAAAGTTTAACAGAACAATTTGAATTTTTTGTAACAATGTCAAAATTCTTACTGACCCCAAACTTTTAAACGGTAAAGTATTTTAAAGTTATAGTTTACCAAAAAATGAACATTTCTGTCATTAATTTTTCACCCTCACCCACAAATTAAGATATTTTTGATGAAATCCAAGAGCTTTCTGACCCTGCATAGAAAGCAATGCAACTACCAAGTTCAAGGCCCAGAAATGTAGTGAGGACATCATTAAAATAGTCCATGTGATATCAGTGGTTCAACCTTAATTTTATTAAGCTACAAGAATATTTTATAATTTACAGTTTACAGTTTTGGAACAACATGAGTAATTAATGACAGAATTTTCATTTTTGAGTAAACTATCCTATTAAATGTCAACGGTATATAACTTGCACCTAGCTTCTTCTAAATGGTCCATTGTTGTAAATGCAGATGTGACGCATTTAAACAATGTCTATAAAGTCCTCTAACTGCCTGTAGACTGACACCATCTTTTGAACATGCCATGAATGTGTTTGTGTTGTTGTTGAGCAGGCAGCCAATGAAGTGGCTCTGAGTGAACTCCGGAGTGTTCAAGAGCATCTGAACGTGAGCGAACGCTGTGTGGAGACTCTGAGGGGAGAGCTGAGAGACATGGTCGCTCAGAGGGACACAGCACACGCTGAGCTCCATCAGGCCCGTCTGCAGGCCGCACAGCTCACACTTCAGCTGGCAGATGCTAGTCTGGCTCTGAGAGAGGGCAGGGCTAACTGGGCACATGAGAAAGAGACCCTGCAGCAGAATGCTGAGGTGCGTGTAGTAAAAATATTTTTTAAAAACAACTTTGATGGCAACTTTGAGACTCTTTGGAGTAATTCAATGAATTGGCAGATGGACAAAGTGCGCCTGGAACGCCTAAATGATGAGATCCAGCAGAAGGAGGAGATTTTGCAAGAGGCAAGGATGGAGAGAGAGAAAGCAGTGGTGGAGCTGGGGCGAGAGAAAGACTGCAATCGGGTAAATACAAAAATTAGTTGTTTTTTCTCCTCATCAAGGCTGCATTTATTTGATTAAAATAGAATTAATTCCTGTGATGCAAAGCTGAATTTTCAGCATCATTACTCCAGTCTTCAGTGACACATGATTCTTCAGAAATCTTTCCTAATATGCTGATTAATTATCAATGTTGGAAACAGTTGTATTGCTTAATATTTTTTTGGAACCTGTGATAGTTTTTTTAGGATTCTTTTATGATTTAAATGTTAAAAAGAACAGCATTTATTTATAATAGAAATCTTTTGTAACAATATACATAACTATTGAAAGTTTGGGCTCAGTCATTTTTTTTCTTTCTTTCTTTGTTTGAAATAAATTAATACTTTTATTCAGCAAGGATGTGTTAAATTGATAAAAAGTGATAGTAAAGACTTACATAGTTAAGATTTCTATTTTGAATAAATTCTGTTATTTTTAACTTTTTATTAATTAAAGAATCCCCCCCCAAAAAAGAATAACAGAATCACAATATACCTTTTTACAGTATATTAAAAAAGAAAACTGTTATTTTAAATTGCAATAATATTTTATAATATTACTTTTATATATATAGGTCGCATTAACCGAAAATTGTCCGTCATTGACAGAATTTTTTTAATTAGTGATGGAAAAATCTAAAGGCCATCCGTCATTTTGACAGATTACACTGAGGGTGATCTATTATAAATTGTAGCTGTAATTCCCACCCCTGTCCAGTTGGTGGCAAGCACAGCAGGGGATCCAGAACAAAAATGAAACTGATGCATGTTTTCCTATGCGTTTGATTAGCACAGGCGAGTACACAGAAGCTACAACGATCAACCACGCCACATTAAAGAGCGCCAAAACGGTATTTATTGCTTGAATATCCTAATGTAATGGACAGAATTTGAAATCTGAGACGTTGTTTCATATCAAGAGTAACACAAAGCCTAGCCTGTTGCTATTTATTAGAAGGAAGACGTACTGTTCATTCATCAACTGAAAACAGCATAGACCAAAAGAATCGATTTAAGAATCGATATTGGTTCATTAAAATTAAAATCGAGAAATCGTTTTTTTGTTTGTTTGTTTTTTGTTTACCCAGCCTTAGCCTATTTTGTTGTTTTTAAACACTGCACTGTCATCCTGTAATGTTAGGTTCATGTTTAAAAATAAAAATGTAAACAAAAATAGAAGCAATTAAATGTTTTGTTTTTTAATTAAGTGTTATTCTAATTAAAATATGAAAATTAAAACGACAGGTAATAATAGATTATAACAGAATTTTTACGACCCTGTCCATTGACGGACAATGTTAAAGTCTAGCGCAACCTCTGATGTATGTATGTGTGTGTGTGTGTGTGTGTGTGTATGTGTGTATATACACATATTATTTATTTTAACGAAAGCTAATACGCTAATGAACAAACTTTATTTAATACATTAAATATTAATATTAATTAATTGTTAACAATGCATGTAGCCTAATCTCATAGATTCAAGTTTTTCAAGTAACTAGGTAAACAGTCAGCAATAAAAACAGAAATTATTTATGAGAAGTGGTTTTCTTGTCAATATGTTTTCAATCCTGTCTGTTTAACAGTGTTAACTTCTTTGTAGGAGCTAACATGGTCAATATCACATATTTGCTTACATTTGTTTAGTGACCTAGAATGACCTAGACCATTTACATATTATATTATGCAAATTGAGGCAGAAATTACATTAGCAATGTAATGCAAATCTAAATATTTTAAGATAAGCACTGCTATGGTTTCTGGTACTCTTGAGAAATTTGTGTTTGTGTGTTTAGGTTCAGCTAAGCGAGACTCGTCGTGAGCTACAGGAACTGAAGGCCAGTCTCAGGGTGGCTCAGAAAGAGAAGGAGCAGCTGCAGACAGAAATACAGGCAAGATCTCAGTGCTCTTTTATTCTTTGTAAAGCCATCTCAAAAGTTTTCACAAGTCATCCAACAAGTTTACAAAGTTTGCTTAATTTCTTGGTAAACAACCATCTCGTTCACATGAGCCTGAAGGCATAGCAGAAACATGCTGTTGTACCAGTCCTAAACACCAGATGCAAACTGTCTCTCAAGAGTGTGTTTTGCTCTCTGCATGTCTGACAGCACTGGGCTCCTGGTTTAAAGCAGTTTTCCACATAGTAAATACACTTACACTGGAAACCAAGCAGGCAAGTGGGCCGAGGGATTTAAACAGAAATCCGACACTTGTATTTTTGTTAGTCTTTGCATGAATTCTTAAGTAAAGAAATCTTATGTGAGCTATAAATTTTAAATTATCCTTTATAGGTGAAGAAACATCTGGTTAGTTTGTTATCTATGTAAGGGCTGTGAATGGAGTTTGCAGAACATAAACAGAAGAGTTTGGTCATGCGTATGCAGTTATGTAGTTCCTTTATGGAATCCTTGTGTGCGTACCAAGTGAAAGTAACCAGGTTTACATTGGTAGATATTCATAATGTAAGGTAAAAATTTGAATAAAACTTTGTATGGCTGATAAGCGATTCTGTCACACCAGTCTCTTACTAAAATACACTGCCATTCAGAGGTTTGGGATTAGTATGATTTTTAAGTAAGGGATAATGTACATCCAGCTGGTTGTTATCACAGAATAAGACTGAAGGACTTTATTTTGCAATACATGGCTGCTTGCCACAAAAGTAAATAATTAGACAAAAAACACTGATCCGAGTTAAAATATTTGAATACAAAGCTTCTGTGAAGAAAGCAGTTGCTAGCAAGCAGCAATTTCATACTAGACGGACATTTGAAGAAATACGGTGCAGTCATAACACTTAACACACAACAATTCACCACTTAAAACATTATGGCGATAAAAGATATTGGTTTAAGATGAAAATTTTATCAGTTTAGGACGAAAATCTTACTGGTTTATTTATTTTATAAATCATTACATTGTACAAAATAGTCGTCGCAAAATGGTTGTATGAATCGAGAGAGCGACTCCACGTTACCAGAATGACACAATTAAATAATTGTACTCGTAATACTGAATTTAGTTTTGATATTTTACTAGCCAACCAAACACAAAGTTCCATGAAGAAAAAGTGAATAG
This sequence comes from Labeo catla, assembly GCA_012976165.1. NCBI lineage: Eukaryota > Metazoa > Chordata > Actinopteri > Cypriniformes > Cyprinidae > Labeo > Labeo catla. The sequence continues at coordinate 630,095 of VONZ01000132.1, read as the reverse complement.
CGCTGACTGCAGGCAGTTACCTGGATGAGCCTGTGTTACTCGTTTTTACCGGTTGTTATCGGGGAATAACGTACCTTGAAATGTGGTGACTGACCAATCAGAATAGAGTATTCCACAAAACCATGTAATAATGTTTCTTATGCTCATCGAGGCTGCATGTATTTGATCAAAAATACAGAAAAATATGAAATGTTATTACAATGTAAAATAATGTTTTTCTATTTTAATATACATTAAAATCTAATTTATTCCTGTGATCAAAGCTGAACTTTTCAGCATCATTAGTCCAGTATTCAGTGTCACATGATCCTTCAGAAATCATTGTAATATGCTGATTTATTATCAATCTTGGAAACTGTCATGCTGCTTAATATTTTTTTGCAACCTGTGATACTTCTAAATCAGGACTTTTTGATGAATAAAAAGTTAAAAAGAACATTTATTTAAAATAGAAATCTTTGCTAACAATATACACTGTCATTCAAAAGTTTAGGGTCAGTACATTTTTATTCTTTCTTGTTTTGGAAGAAATGAGTAGTTTTATTCAGCAAAGATAAGAAAAAGTAATATAAAAGTGATAGCAAAGAGTTTGCTATTGTTGGAAAAAAATATATTTTGAATAAGTGCTGTTCTTTTTAACTTTTTATTCATCAAAGAATCCTGAAAAAAGGCAGCACAACTGTTGCCAACATAGATAATTCTAATAAAAAATCAGCACATTAGAATAATTTCTGAAGGATCATGTGGCACTTAAGACTGGAGTAATGGCTGATGAAAATTTAGCTTTGCGTCACAGGAATAAATTAAATTTTAAAGTAAATTTTATGTATGTTTAATCAAATAAATGTAGCCTTAATCTTTAAAAACATTACATGTTTTACTGATGCCAGATGTTTGAATTGCACTATGTTAATGTTTATATTTCAACATAAATTTATATATGTTATATATATGTTATATTATAAATGTTTGTTCGCATTTCTGTCCTATTTTTTGGCTGGGATTTCTAAATAGCCTAAAATGTCTAGGTTTGGACTTTGTTTTCCTGTTGTTTTCATACTTTCTGAAGGTAATGACTGAAAAGAAGTCGCAAATAATGTGCAGGCATTGTACTTGATTAACCAATCGTGGCATGTGAGAAGGTGGAATCCACAGAAAATGGTCAAAGCAATGTAAATACGCAAGAAATAAGTCAGTAAGAAAACAAAGCCAAAACCTGGACAATTTAGGCAATTTAGAAATCCTGGCCATATACATATACAGGAAAAAGTGGATGTATGGTCACCCTATATTATTATTATGATTTAAAATCACCTAGAATATGTAAGATTTTAAACCTAAAACCGTTTTACATAGATTTAGGGTTGGTACAAAAAATATAGGTTTATAAAGATGTCCATTTTCCCAAGTAATTACACTCATTTTCTCAATAGCTTTGCTGAGAAAACAGAAAAACAAGAGAAAAAAGATGGAAACTGCAAATGGATGTAACAATGAATTAATAACAACAACAACAACAAAAAACAACTTTGCAAATACAAATCTGAAAATACTTATTAAGATGAGTACACACAGAAATGCATGGTCAAACAGGATTTTAGAGGAGATCACAAATGTGTGTTTGTCTTGATGACAGTAAAAACGGTTCATCTGAGAATTCTTCTTAAAAATAGTTATTCAGTAATCACATACCACTGGTCACACTGTATTGTGTTCACATTGGTATTGGCCAATCACAACATTAAAAACCCTTCAATTTCCCATTTCATGCAACCCTAACAGGAAAGTATCAAGTATTTACTGAAATCTGACCTGTTAAGACACCCATAATTTAGGAAGAGGATGACAGACAGCATGGTATTTAAAAAATTACAGTGTAACATTGTTTTGTCTTACAATGTGAGGTTTGTTAACACTGCGTGTGTGTGCAGGAAGTGATGGAGTACAGCCGTCAGCTGGAGAGAAGGCTGGAGGTGCTGAGCGATTCTAAATGGAGTGAGACGGCGCTGCTGCAGAGCAGTGAGTCACTGTGCTTTCTTTAATTCTGTACAAACATCACTACACAACGACACTATTGTGAGTCTGTCTCTTTTCTTTATTGCTCTCACACAACAATACCACAGAACTCCAGACGGCAGACAGCCACATCATAAAACGCCACACACCACTGCACAACACTGCGTTATACAGCCATGCACAATGACAAGACTTCACCACCGTACAACACAGCATACCAACCCCACCTCCCGCAAGCACACAACTCATACTACAAAACACTGAAATACAACCCTGCTTTATTGTGGACACATTAACTTTTACCACAGAGCACTCGTGTCTGACGTGTGCAAAAATTGAACATTTTACCACAAGTTACAGTGGTTTGCATTGCACAGTTTTTAGGAGCAAAGCTGAACAGGTTTTTGGCTAGTTTAACCTTCAAAGTTTATCAGACTAATACTAAACAGTAGGGCTGCAGAATAAATAAAATGTAAAAAATTGAGATTATTTTGTGTTAATTATAATCATTCACAGACATATCATATCTATTACTTTTACAGGCCCATTAGAGCATTCAAGCATTGTCATATTGTTGTTTTCTTTGTATAATTTATTCAAAAATGTATTTCTTCAGGTCTTGAATGTCTACAAAACATTAAAAATTAATTCAGAAACACATTTTAACATTTAGAATATGGCATAAAGTTATAAGTTCTATTATATCAACATTCATAATTAAAATTATGATATAATCACAACCATAATAACTGTTATAACTGACAATTAACACTTGGTTTTTGTTATAATAAGTCAGCCATAGACACTTATTAAGATCATTGTTAAAGCACACCTGCCGTTTGTGGTTTCAGGTCGTGCAGAAAGCCCACTGCTGTCTGATTCTGAGGACGAGAACCCAGAGGCCTTGCAGGACGCACACTCTTCTGGGCCTCTGAACCACTACAGTCTGTGCGAGCAGCCCCAGGCCGACCTGTTGCTCCCGGCCACCCCGCCACCTTCCCCCAGACATCCCTCTGGCATGGATATGGTGGTCATCAGCCAACCTGCGCCTCTCTCATCTCCACATCAGCCCAGTGCTCACACACACCCTCACAGCTCTGAGTCGGTGAGGTTTTGTTATCATCAAGTACATCCTACTATCCAAAAGTGATAAATGATATTTGTGGCTACATGGAAAATATTTAGGGAAAAATGGCCACACAGTTTGGTTATTTACATTTACATTTATGCATCTGGCAGACACATGAATCCAAAGAGACTTATAGTATATTGCATTGAAGGTACCCATTTTTGTGATTTTTGCTATAAGTGGGCATTGAACCCATGCCCTCGCCATTGCTAGCATCATGCATTACTGTTTGAGCTACAGCAAATCTTTAATTATATACCTACATCTTATGGTAAAACCATACTGTGATCTAATGTGACCAAATGACACACAAGAAGGTATAAAATTTTTGCTAACAATTTTTGAACTAGAACTATTAACAGATTTAGCTTTACATTACGAGAAACCTTAAGTTCAGGAAAGGTTTTACAGTATGTACACTACCATTCAAATGTTTGAATGTTATTTAAAGACATCTCTTATTCTTATCAAAGTTACATTTGTTTGATTACAAATACAGAAAAACAGTAATATTATGAAATATTATTGCAATTTAAAATAGCAGTCTTCTATTTTAATACACTGTAAAATGTAATTTATTTCTGTGATGAAATGCTCAATTTTCACCAGTCATTACTGCTGCCTTCAGTGTCACATGGCCCATTAGAAATTGTGATACTTTTTTGTATTGTTTGATGAATAAAAAGTTAAAAAGAACAGCATTTATTTAAAATAGAAATTATTTCTAACAATATAAGTCTTTACTCTCACTTTTTATCAATTTAACACATCTTTGCTGAATAAAAGTATTAATTTCTTTTAAAGAAATAAAGAAAGAAAAAATGTACTAACCCCAAGTGGTAGTGTATATTGTTTCAAAAGACTTCTATTTTAAATAAATGCTGTTCTTTTTAACATTTTATTCATCAAAGAATCCTGGAAAAGTATCACAGGTTCCAAGAAAAATATTAAGCAGCACAACTGTTTCTAACATTGATAATAAATCAGTATATTAGAATGATTTCTGAAGGATCATGTGACACTGTAGACTGGAGTAAAGATGCTGAAAATTCAGCTTTGCATCACATGAATAAATTCTATTTAAAGTATATTAAAATAGAAAAAACTGTTTGAAATTGCAATAATATTTCAAAATATTGTATATACTGTTTCTGTATTTTTAAACAAATAAACAGGCTTGATGAGCAAAAGACTTATTTAAAGAAAAGAAAAAAAAAATCATACTGATCCCAAACTTTTGAACAGCAGTGTACATACAGATTTTAATTTTTTATTTTTTTTCCATCACCCAAACAATAATCACCTCTCTAAATATTAAATTTGAGTAAAATTTGATTTTCTTGGGGATCTGAATGCTGAATGCTCATGTTCTGTTTGAGAAGTGAGGTTGATACATCATTGTTTTCCACAATCTTATGTTAGGTGATTATTAATAAAATTTTAACATCCTTTATGAAAGATATTACTTAAAATTGCTGTGTTTAGGGTCTCAAAGACCCTAGATATAAAACATTAATTAATTTTGCAATTAATGTTCATAAGCTAACATCTAAATAATGTACAAACATGGTGTTTTATTGCATTTTTTGTTTAAGTTTGTAGGATTCAAATGAATGATTTTAACAAGCACATTAAACAAAATAGATCTCAGCAGAGAATAAGAATAAACCTATCATCCAAATAAAGGAATATTGCAGAATAATATTTCAGGCTGGAGTCTATAAAGATGCGAGCAAATTTTTCTTTCGTTTTCTGAATTGCTGGTGAGATTTTTTGGCCCTGACTAATAAAAAAAACCTGTAGCATTCAGAATGCTATCAGATGATATTTCATACTGAACCATGCTGGTTTTAAAAATCTGGTTGTGCTCGTTCTTCAGACTTGCAGTGAACAGGCTCTTTATTCATGCATATGCAATCGCGTGTGTGTTTCACAGGAAGAAGAGTATGAGGCGGCTCTGTCAGGAGGGCACAGCTCTGGAGAGGAGACGGCTCTTCTCCTGCCTGACAACAGAGACACTACCCTCGGGTACAGCACGCACAAACACACATTCACTGTCCATAAACCCCATCAGTCACACTGTCGTTATCTGTGACCTGCAGACACGGGCCTAGATAGATTTTCACATATACTCTTACACAACCCACACGAGTAAATATGTCACTGTCGCAAAAAACATTCGGCCCTTCTCTCTCCCGAACGCCTCGCCTTATATCTCCCTGTCACAGTCTGTCTCTTTTTCTGTCTTTGCACACTCGCACACGCTAATGCAGGCCTTTATTTATGGTGACAGTCCGAATATGGTGAGGAGATGGAAGTTTTGAATACCACCTCATAAAATTAGTGAGGGAGAAGAGAGCGAGAGAAAGGATAGGGGGAGTTCTGTGAGGGGAGGACAAGAGGACAGATAAGTTGACAGCAAGCTGTAGCAATGATTTACTGAGAGGGTAGACAGCGCTCACCGGCCAATTTTCAGCATCATTAAAACCCTTTCTCCATCACTTCTCTCCTTCACCCTCTTTCTTTCTCTCCCTAACTCCACTCCTCCACCCCCTTCGTCACTTTCTCTTTCTCTATCCATCTTTTTCACCCTCTGCTGTCTATAAACGCACCATTTCTTCCCAAACTCACGCTTGTCCCGTTGTGTCGTCATGCAGAGATCTGGCAGAGAGCCCCTTGTGGTGAGAGGCGGAACTGCGGGAACCGAGGGCCGGCGCGGCGTGGACGGCGTTGCACCAGTGCAACACGTGTTAAGAGTTTTGTATTTAGAAGCATTTGCGCTTTATATCATATTGACATGAGTATTTAAATATGCAATTTGCTTTACACTTTATATGCACTTAGAATATGCATAAGCTATTAGACCTCTTTATGTCGCACACGGTTTTACGGTAACTTGCACGGATGTGTTATTTTACACGTATCAACTGACAAGCGGAAGTAATGAGCAGATCGAGGGAAAGGTTGTAGTCGTGTGTTTCTGTGTGTGTGTTAGGGTTGTTTTTTCAGTCTTTCATTTTTCTTGTGTTCTGTCATAAGACTTATATAACAAGTATCATTAATCTGCATCAGCAATAATGTAAAGCACAACATCGTTGAGATCCTTTCAGGTTTAAATGTAAGATTTAGTTTGGGTGCTCTTGATTTAGTGGGTCTTTTTAGTTTCTTCGAAGAAAGAATGTGTGAAAATTCACACAATGAATGATGTGCAATGGGATACACCAGCGACTGATCGTCCTGTTTAAATGTAAGAGTAAAGAGTGGCACTTTAGATTCTTTTCAGGACATTTACTCTCATCCTCATGTAACATTCTTATGTGCAAGATCTTCTTTGGAGGCTGGGGGAATTATGAAGTTTAATTAGTCACTTTAATTGAATTCTTTAAATTTAATTCCTCTGAATTTATATTTGGTGCTTTATGCGTTGTATTGAAACACTGTTTTACATTAATGATGAAATTATTATTTGTATGCAGAATGTACTAAGAAAGACAGTTTAACTGCTTAATGTTCCTCTTGAGGTTGGAAATACATTAGAAAGTTTTTGCAGTACTGCAAGAAGGACTTTTAATTTTACGGCATGAATTGAACTGCTTTAAATTGTGCCTCACGAAATTCAAGGAATCTCATGTTTAATTCAATTTAATGTGTGATGGCTTAATGGTGCGTCACGTGGATCATGTGGAGAACATTATTTGGCCGTGTTTAAACTTTGCTGAAGCTCATTACCTGAGGAAAAATTCATAATTTCAAGACACCATGATTACATTTTAATAACATTCACAGGGAGAGTATTTTAATGCATATATTAAAAAGTAAAATAATGAAGGGGAACATTATGAAAAGGTATCATACATTACAAAGTGCGAGTTTTTTCTTTTCTTTTTTTGAAACGATGTTATGAAATATTTTCCTGTACTACCAGTAGTTTTATTTTGTTTGGTTGATTTGTTCTTGCTGTTCACTGTAGGGTCATGATTAAATAGCTCCTATATGTTATTTGCCTTTTATACAACATGTCATAATCTATATTGACTTTAAAAGTGATGTAACCATTACACCTCACTGAAACAGGCTTTTGTGGTCACTCTGTATCCATCTGTCTACTGTATTTGTATTGTACGCTTGACCGGGTTTTACTTTGATAGTTTTAAAGCTGTATTCTAGAGCGTCGTCTTAGCATCAGGATGTCAGAAATTGAAAACGGTTGTCATTTTAATGAACCTGAAAGCTCAGTTTGGAAAAAAAGAGAAGGATTTCTGTTACCCACTATACTATAGCCAGAAACCTGTTTATGACAGGAAATATGTTAAGATTAGTCCCAAGTAATGGTTGTATGTTGTCTCGAGATTCAATAATGTCTAAGAGAACGCAGGTCATTTCAGGTCAATACAATCAGAGAATTGGATTTATTGTTTGCTTTTTTGTGCAATTATTCCTTCTTTCACTTATCTGATTTGTTTTAGGTTATGCGGTTCTGTTCAGGGTGTGGGATGGGTTTCATTAATAAAATAATGTAATGTTATGTGTCCATTGGCTCTTTTTAAATATTGGGTAACACCTTTTGTTAATGCATTAGTAACATGAACTAACAATACTTCTTTTTTTTTTTTTTTACATAATATTACTAATACTGTTTATTGTTAAAGGGATAGTTATTCCAAACAGTTGCTTGTCCCATAGTATGGAAAAAATGTACAATGAAAGTCAGTGGAGTCCAACAACTGACTGGTGGTTATCAGGGTTGCCAGATTTTCACAACAAATCCCACCCAGTTGCTACTCAGAACTAGCCCAATCACAGGTTTGGACTAACTTGAAGGTAAATGGTGACAGAATTTTAATTTTTGGGTGAACTATCTCTTTAATTCATGTTTAAATTGTCTAATTCATACACCTATACAGCAATATAAATAATATTTGTATTAATTTTGTATTAATCAGTCATTATTGTGTATTCACTTGTTCGTGCTCATTTGCATCATTTTTAGATTACTGTCATCCAAAAAGTCACCTAGAGTTAACCTTTAAAAATTTATTTTACCCTTAAATGTAATCTTCACCATATCTTAAAATGAATATAATTTTTTCATTTATTACAGTGTTGTCATGCCTAAATTCACTTGTAGCATCAAACATGGTTGTTTTTAGTTTGTTTAGGCAAAATAGTGTACATAATAGTATATATACACTAGTATAATATATGTGACCCTGGACCATAAAACCAGTCATAAGTAGCACGGGTATATTTGTAGCAATAACCAAAATTACATTGTATGGGTCAAAATTATCGATTTTTCTTTTATGCCAAAAATCATTAGGATATTAGGTAAAGATCATGTTCCATGAAGACATCTGGTAAATTTCCTACCGTAAATATATTAAAACTTAATTTTTGATTAGTAATTTTTTTAATTAGTAATTTTTTTTTTGCACCCAAATATTGTCCTATCCTAACAAACGATACGTCAATGGAAAGCTTATTTATTCAGCTTGTTTGAAAAATTGACACTTATAACTGGTTTTGTGGTCCAGGGTCACATATAATTTTAATATAAAACAGTTGCTGTTCTTTGTTAGCTCACAATAACTAAACACTATTTTAATAATTAGGCTACAATTAAAAAAAAAAAAATCAATATCATTTAGGTCCATATTCACAAGGTTACTTTTGGTGACAACAATATAATTTTACTGATGCAGCAGCACAATGTCCTAAATGTACATTAGATTATGGATGCACTACACTGGCTTTTGATTTACCTGTAAAGATACTTGTGTAGAATTGGATCATTGGCCTCCTGTTATCCTCTCTTGCTTTTTTACAACTTTTTGCTGACCTTCACCCCATTTTTTCCCTCTGTTGCTTTTCCTATACCACTCCCTCTCTAGCTCTCCCATGTTTTTTTTTTCCCTCCTTCTCTCCACACTCACTCCCCTAGCAGCATGACGGGAGCTAATTATAAAATCAATGGAGCCGGGCTGCCTGCTTTACGGCTGCCTCTAAAACCTTAACAGGGAAATCACTGTAGGATTGATGACTCCTTCACTCTTTATCTCTTTTAATTAGAAATGTAAAAGATATGAAGAGCCTGGGGCCACAGCACTGCACCCTGGCATTACAACATTTTACCTGTTCTCCTTCTTCCTTTCTTCCCTCCCTCCTCCTCTACCTCTCTCTCTCTTTCCTTTTTTGCATTTTCATGTCTTTTAGGAAAACACTGCCCCGGTTTCCTGCAGAGGATGTGTAATGTATAATCTACCCTATATGTCTCTCTCCTTCTCCAAACACCTCCAGCCAGAGTCTTTTCTCTTACATTAGAAATGAAAAATATATTATGGGTCATTTTGCATTTTATTATGAGTTGATTGAACCGCATTAAAACAGTGCAGCCTGTATGGTCTCCACTTGCTGGGCAAGATATTAGAGTCATTCTTTTCTTTTACATCCTAATACCTTATTTTGACTTCACTTTTTGTCTGAATGTTTTTTCCTCACTTTCATTCTGCATTTTTAATAATTCCTAAACTTTAGTGCGTTATTATTAATGTTATTAATAATTCTGCATGTTTTTGCAGTACCTCAAATCATGCAGTTTGTTGAAGAGAGGTGTGCTATTACATTTCTAGTAAATGGAATTATAAGTTTTGATAGGGGAAGAAACAAATCCCATTAAAGAAGACACCTCTATAGCGGACTAGAACATAATATAGACTTGGGGATGGATCAATGAGCAGCCATCTAGCAATCAGCCAGACGACATGCCAAAAATTAAAGGGATAGTTGACCCAAAAATGAAAATTCTGTCATTAAATACTAACCTTCATGTCTTTTAAAACCCCTAAGACCTTTGTTCAGCTTCTGAACACAAATTGAGATATTTTTGATGAAATCTTGAGAGCTTTCTGACCCTGCATAGACAGCAATGCAACTAAAATGTTCCCAGGGCCAGAAAAGTACTGAGGACATCTGTGACTTGGAGGAAAAGAATTTTTGAATAAAGTCGTTGTTTTTGGTTTCTTTTTGCACGAAAAGTATTCTTGATGCTTCGTAAAAAAAATTACGGTTGAACCACTAATGTCACATGGATTAGTTTACCGGTGACCTTACTATCTTTTTGGGTCATCTGGGAACATTTCAGTTACATTACTGTCTATGGATTGTCAGAAAGCTCTTGAATTTCATCAAAAATATCTTAATTTATGATCTGAAGATGAACGAAGTTCTTACAAGGTTGGAACGACCTATGGGTGAGTAATTAATAACAGGATTTTCATTTTTGGGTGAACTATTCCTTTAAATCCCTTTGCAACAACGTCCTAAAATGGATTATGGCCTGGGCCATTGACAAGGTACTGCAAACATGAAATTAACAGACGAAGTGATTAAAGGAATAGTTCACCTAATTTGTTGCTTTTTGCCAAAATATGAGTCTATAATTTACAATAATGCTTCCTCCAGTGAAAAATAACTGTTTTGGACTGTTTTCACTAATATATAGAGTTTCATCTGTGCATATTTCTCTCCTGATTCAGACTAGATGACTTTTTCACTGAAGAAAGCAGTATTATAGATGGAGGCCTTGTATTTTAACCAAAGCAGCACTTTAAAGTTAAATACGTCTTAATGATGGATTTGTTTCTTACAAACATGCAGTTTTTCACTTCATAAGATGTTAAATGATGGACTGGAGCTGTTTGGATTACTTGTGGATTATTGTGATGTTTTTATCAGCTGTTTGGACTCTCATTCTGACGGCACCCATACACAACAGAGGATCCATTGAGGAGTAGATTTGAGTATCGAAAATCAGTTCCGATTCCAGAATCGGATACTTCTTGTGAAATTAAAATTTCGATTCTGCCTATTGAATCATATGCGGTGCTTTTTTTTTTTCTTCATCTGTGAGGACTTGGCCTAGCAATCTGCCAGGACCTTGCTCACTAATCTAAAGTACGGCTACACTTGCGAACAGAAGTCGAAAAAGCAAGCTAAACATGTTGCAATAGATGTGTCACCACCAATATGACAAAGCATTTTAATTTAACAGATCTTTAAAGATCACAAACACAATTCAAATACCAACGTGATTTTGTTCCTAAATTACAATGATTCATCTGTTTGATTTCTCAACCTTTCTTCCGTGCAGCGTACGACCAGTGTGATTTGAACATTCAAATCTGCGTTCGTGCTGCTGCTGACCTAAAGAGAGCCACTGGTCATGTATATGAATGAAGCAGTTTCAGTCTTTTTAACCACACAGTTCATTATTTCTGTGTTACAAACGTTCAAATAATCACAGAAGTACTGGGATAAAAGTTCATAGTGAACTTTGAAAGTTAATTTGACATTCCAAATAATGTTAAAAATTTATCGATTACGTTGTTATGCCAGTAGATGGCGAAAGGGGGCTGTTAATAATGTATTTGTCTTTGACCATTCATTCAAAAACACTGATTCATCCAGTAATGAACCAAGTAAATCTTGAGTGAATCACTGAATCATTTACTTACAAAATTAGGCCTACATGTGATTTTGTGTAGTTGTCTAATGTTTTTTTTCTTCAGAATCGTAAGAGAACCACAATTCCATTTAAAAAAAAATAAAACAATAACCCAGTTTATCCAAAATCACGCAGCTCTATTTTGCAAACAGCTCTTAAGTGAATCTTGTTTTTATGTAGCCTGATTTTTGTTCACGGTATCCAGCTGCAACTAAATGTTTAGCAAAAAAGAAACAGAATAAATATGCTTGATATCTTTTATTCACACTGGAATTGGAACTGGGAATCGAAAAGAATTGATAATATTCTAATGATACCCAACCCTATTGATGAGCAAGTGATGTAATGCTAAATTTCTCTAAATCTGTTCTGATGAAAAAAAACAAGCTCCTCAACATTTTGCATTGTCTGAGAGCGAGTAAATTTGTAGTAAATTTTTATTTCTGGGTGAACTATTCCTTTAAATGTGTGCCACCTACTGTTCACAATGCAAAAATGGGAAAAATTAAATGTTATTTGTCCCAGACATCTCTTATGCACAAACTTGGCCTGATGAAAATTACTGAAGCTTTGATTGTTTTATGTTGTCTATAAGTCTATGTTGTTTTCACTGTTGCAGTAAAGCACATGATGCAACTGTCATGTTGACTTTATTTCACAAAATTAATTCAATTCACGTTTATTTGTATAACGCTTTTCACAATACATATTGTAGCAAAGCAGCTTCACAGAAAATTAAAGTTTCTACATTATATTTATGAGTAGCTTATCAGTGGTGACTACAGCAGAAATTTATAGTAAAAATCATGCGGTTAGTTAAGGACATGTATTAAAACAAACGATGAACACTATTAATCAAACGATCAAACTTATAGCAAAATTTGGTAGTTTCGTATGTTTGTTCAGGGTCGGCATCATCTGTGGTCCTCTGAGGGGTTGGCAAAATGAATACTATTATATTATATTATATTTTCAAGTACTTTCTCATTAGGACAGTATATCTATAGATACTACAGTGTGATACTGATATTGCAGGCCTACATCAATTCGGTTTTTATCAGCCGATGGAAAAGTCACATTTGCAAAAATATAAAGATGCTAAATCTGTAATTATTTTCAGTCATAAAATGTAGATTTAATTTCATAAATATAGAAAATAAACTCACAAATGTGAAAATGATTTATTAGACTACAATGTTTTTTTAACACTATGGTGAAAAGTGTGTAGGAAAGACAAAAGGAGGCCACATTTGACCATAATTCATCCTCACAAACACCATGACATCATATTATGCCAAGGCAAACACCACTCCACTCAAAAGAATCCAGTTCTATTTATTTTCTTGTAGGTTTCACTGATAGCCATTTAAATGGCTTTAATCAGAATAAATGAATGAATATCTCTCCACATGTGCCTCTTTTGTTGTTTTTGTAATCGGAACAAACGTTGCTCTCGCCTTTCATTATTGCTCTTTTCTCCTTCATTTAACTCTCATTACTCTCAGCGCCATGCACTGAACACCACAGGAAGTGGCGCATGTTTGCCATGGAAAGAAAAACATGTCCTGCCTCTTTAAATCCATCACCTCAGCCTATCTGCCTTGTGTTCCCATGGCAACATCTCATTGGGATTGAATATATGGGGTCCTTGTAAACCAGTGTATAATGTATGGGCCTTGTTTTTAATCTTAGCCCTAGTTTATTGATCTTTTTAATGTAACTTAATTATAGTAATCTTTTAATTAAGAGGACCATACCCCGGTTTACTACAATACCCTTGAGCTATGAATAAATAGAATTGTATATTGTGAGCCCCTGTGTGCTCTTTACAAATAAAGTGACCAAGTCTAAATCCATCAAATACTGTGTCTGTCCATGAGTTAAAAAAAAAAAAGAAAAAGAAAAAAAGACATGATTAAATCCATGTCAGCTGTCCTTTCTGGGTAGTGAGAATATAAAAAAATCCTTGAAAGGGCGTGGTCATCTTTATCATTCAGAAAAATACTTAAAAGATAAACCAAAATAAATTCTGAAATTAACTAAAAATCTCTTGATCTGGTAAAAAAGACTAAATTATTTTAATGTTATTTCAAAATTGACATTTTAATTTAACCAATTCTGAAGTACTTAATACTATATTAAATACTTCTTAATGATCACATATTTAATTACCTAAAAGATTAAACGTTTTCTTCTTAATGAAACCAAATGTTCATAATAACCATCCGCCCTGTCTCTTGTCTGAGCCTTTAATGCTCCTGTATGAGTAATGCAGGGATGTTTCTTTGTCCTCAGATAATTACTGTATGACACATGCAGACAAATGAGGGCACACTGGCAGGATCCATTAGTTTTGGTCTCGGCAGTGTTTGTGTGTGGTTAGTGTTTGATAAATTACACTTCTTCAGCCAGCAGGGTCATTAGAGCTAATCTGTGGTGCACTATCGCCCTCTGCTGGATGAATTCTTTCCGGATGTCGATGTTTCACACCCGTTGTTTCATTGTGAATACTGTCAGCTAAAATTGTGTCTTCATTTACTTACCCTCGTGTCGTTCGAGACGAGTATGACTGTCTGTGGAACACAAAAATAGGTTTTCTGAAGAAAGTCCTAACTGCTTTTGTTTCTTCTCAAAGGAACAGTGTGTCCAGGGCCTGTCAAGCGTCACCAAAAGACAAAAACATCACAAAATACATCATAAATATAGCCTATGCGACAGATTAACTATATTTCAAATCTTCTAAAGCTATATTATACTATTATGGGAAGTACAAACCGAAATATGAGTCGTTGTTCACGGCTAAATCCTCGTCTGTAGCTTTCTAACCTTTTCCTGCTTTCATACTCAAATTTGGCGCTTAGAAGCTTAGCCGACTGACGTCACAAATTATCGCTATGGATACATTTCAGACTCGTTAGATAAATATATCTTGATTTAACCGCACATTTTGCTTACATTACGCTAATTTTGCATTGGGATATTATTTTATATAATATATTCCAAATGAAAGTTAGAACTATTGTCCATTTAGAGTCGAGTGATGGTAATTGACTTCATTCTAGGAGTGTGAAATGTTTGTTACCTGGATTACAAAATCCCTACTACACATCCCAAAATTCGTGGATATTTTTAAATCGAATCTTTTGTTAAATCAAATCTGATTGTTATCACCGAAATATCACTGATTGTGACTCGATGGTGTTAGTTTGTAACGTCTTCAATTTATGCCAATTGTAATTAACCTTTGTACTACAGTACAAAAATATTAAATCAATTAGAATCACAGCATTATAAAAAAAAAGCGTGACCTGGACTTGGTGTGATTCATATGGAAGCCCGTTTCCGCCACTAAATTAAAAAAAAGGTAATTGCGACGAATTCTGACCTTTTCTCGCAATTACGAGTTTACTCGCAATTCTGACTTTTTTCCTCAGAATTGTGATATAAAAAAGTCAGAATTGCGTGATATTTACTCACAGTTGCAATTATATGACATCACAATTGCGAGACAAACAATTCCGAGATATAAAGTCGCAACCCTGAGAAATAAATTCAGAATTGCGAGATATAAACTCACAATTCTGTCTTTTTTTCTCAGAATTGCGCAATTGTGAGTAAGTCAGAATTATGAGATATAAATTGTGAGATGTAAACTCGCAATTCTGAGAACATATCAGTCATATCAGCAAAGTTTTTCTCTGGCAATTTTAACTTTATCGCAATTGTGAGTTTATATCATGCCATTCTGAAAAAAAAGTCTGAATTGCGGCTTTATTCTGACTTTTTTTTCACATAATTGTCTGATACAAACTCTCAATTGCGAGTTATAAAGTCAGAATTGCAAGATATAAAGTGCCAGTTAAGTCGCATGATTTAGGCCCGGTTTCACAGACAGGGCTTGGACCAGGGGTACTGTTCCTGGAGATCTACTTTCATGCAGAGTTCAGCTCCAACCCTGATCAAAGACACCTAAACCAACCAATTAGGATCTGAAGGAACACTTGATAATTACAGACAGGTGTGTTTGATCAGGGTTGGAACTAAACTCTGCAGGAAGGTAGATCTCCAGGAACAGGCTTGGGCACCCCTGGCTTAGACTAAGCCAGGATTAGGCCATAGTTCAATTAGGACATTTAAGTAATTTTTATTGAGACAAAACAAAGGCACTGATATATTTTCAGATCAGTCAGTGCAAGTTTCTTTCAGTTTAAAAACAGCTCAGACCAACATTAGGTCTTAAGCCTCGTCTGTGAAACTAGGGGATAAACTCACAATTCCGAGTTACAAAGTCAGAACTGCAAGATATAAAGTCGCAATTATGACTTCTTCTCAGAATTGTGTGATATAAACTCACAATTGCAAGAAATAAAGTCAGAATTGCGAGATAAAACGTCACAATAATCTTTCAAAAAAAAATTATTCAGTGCCAGAAATGGGCTTCCATAGATTTAAGCATGTCAATGGCAGTGAAAGCCCATTTCTCAAAATAAAAGTGAGTAAATTATGACATTTGGTTAAACAATTCCTAAAGCATATACTAAGTACATGTAGTTAATAAATAAATGAATAACATGAATGAAAGATTCTCAGAAAAAAAATGTTTATTGTGCCTCTTATTGTTTATATGGCTTTTTATATAACAGAATTTGTTGAACACGAACAAAGGACTGACAATACATTAGCCAAGTTTAGAGAACAAGAAAAAATATGACGAAGAGTTAAAGTAATCTCAACATTCCACTTGCTATACGTGTGGCTGTGGCGCAACTCTGAAGGAGAAGAGGTCAGTATGACAGCTCACACACTCTCTGACAGCACCACAGTGATGACATTCATTTAACAAAGTACTACACTACAGCTTATTGAGTGCAGCCATCCTCACATTCAAAACACAAAAACACACACACACACACGCGCGCACACACAGAGCTGAGTTGTGGTCATAGTCGTATTGCTTGACTGAGACTGATACCTTTTAATGTTCAGTGGCACACGACCACCAAATTGCATACTGTGTGTTTTTGGCAATAAAATGGATTAGGTAAAAGAACTATATTTCTATAACGAAGATGAAAGTTCTGCAATGACTGTGTAAGATACGCAGATACATTTCAGTTTGTGGTGACACGGCGAGATTTCTGAAACGTAATACATAAATATTGCCTGTTTCTAGGCTGCCGCCAGACAGCAAGCGTTTGGTCCTTACAGAGATGCCCTGAGTCTGAATTTCATGTTTTTCTTTTTTATAGCAAGAGTTTTGAATATATGCTTGAAAAGCATGCTTTTCAAATGTGTGTGTGTGTTTGTGTGTTAGCACAGGTATTTGATACATGAGATTCAGAAAATCGTCCAGATGCATTTGTGTAGCTATCCTGAAGAATCGTCTAGGCCGATGAGGTCAAATCCCGTGCAGGCTTTTAGTTTGACTCGAGCACTGCATAACTTCTGCCTGAGCGCTCTGAATGAACCCGGTCCAGTATGACATCATATGCATGATGCAGAGACTTGAAGGTAATGGACATGTGGGTGTTTTCTGTTTGGAGCTGGGCTCCCTGACAGGAGTTGAACCCTACAAGCTGCAAACTTTGGCACAGACACACCACTGAATTGGCAGCGGATCATATGACGCAATGAAAGCCGATACGTAATGGCATTCCCCTAAAAACACGGATCATTCGAAGGGAGATACCCAGCCACTGAACTGATTATCAATGACATCTAATGCTGAGCCAAAGTGCCCAAGAACCCAACCAAGCAGCTGGATAAAGACTCAGCAGAGGTCTGCCAGTTATAGCAATCCGATTATCTTTCTGTAAGTCTGCTCAGGAAAGCTATCCAAACAAAACATAACTAAAGAAAATAGAATACAGGACAAAAAAAAATATATAAAGGTATATATAGATATGTATGGGCTTATTCATAAAATGTAAAGAGAACAAACAATCTCAAGGCTGAAAAAGTCAAAATGATATTCGAAAGCATCGACGACGACAGAAAAAGATTAGCATTTTCAGTTTTCATCCTGTATTTTTCTTTTGAAAGACTTTTTGAACCCGTTGAGAGTCAGCTGTTAATGGTAAAAGTCCATTTGGCTTCTCATTTTCAAAGCAAACAAACACGTTTTATAAAAGCGGCAGTTATTTTGTCTGAAAAGCCAGTTGTTTTGTCTTTCGCCCTTCCTCTCGTTCTGCGGGAGAGGTCCTGAGAAGAGGTTTTTTACGTGAGTTTCCTCGAAACGACTCACTGGTGTCTCTCATCGTTGACCGAGTGGCCTGAGTTAGGAGTGTCTGTACAGGTAAGGCTGGAAGAAGAACGTTTCCTCACTGAGCCCTTCCTCCATGGCTCTTTCTGGACACGTCCACATTGGGTTCCTGGCCTCCCCAGGCCTCTCCGTCGCTGTCTGTACCCCTCTCCTCCTCTCCGTCATCGTCATCGTCGTCCTCCTCCTCCGGCGAAGGCTCACTGCCGTTCTCCGTGGCCCAGCTGTCGTCCTCATCCTCCTGCTCTTTCTTCATAGTGAGCAGGGCCGGCGGAGGAGCGGGCGGTTCGACCTCGGGCTTTTTCTCTGTGGACTCAGCCTGATCCTCGAAGGCCTCTGGGTTTTCCAGCATCTCACGGATAAGAGGAGGCATGGGGCCTGGGATCTCCATCTTGAGAGTTATGGCCCTTTCTGCTCCTGTTGCACAAAAACAGCTGATTTCAGAATGGTGTCATCTATGTAATACAGTTGAATCTGCAAAATGTTATTTATTTTACCAAAATAAGAGGGATCATCCACTGTTTTTCAGAAAAATCCTTCAGGTCACACAAATTCTTTGGTTTTTCTGCATTTTTGTGTATTTGAACTCTTTCCAACAGTGACTGTATGATTTTGAGATCTATCTTTTCACACTGAAGACAACTGAGGGAATTCTATGCAAATATTACAAAAGGTTCAAACGCTCACTGATGCTTCAGAAGGAAAAACAATGCATTAAGAGCCAGGGGGTGAAAACTTTTTGAATTTGAAGTTCAGGGTAAATTTAACTAATTTTGTCTTCTGGGGAACATGTAAGTTTCTTCTGTAGCTTCTGAAGGGCAGTACTAAATGAAAAAAAATATGATATTTAGGCAAAATAATAAAAATGTACACACCCTCATGCCGTTCAAAAATTTTCATCCCCCGGTTCTCAATGCATTGTTTTTCCTTCAGAAGCATCAGTGAGTATTTCAAACTTTTGTAATAGTTGCATATGAGTCCCTCAGTTGTCCTCAGTGTGAAAAGGTTTATCTCAAAGTCATACAGCCATAGTTGGAAAGGGTTCAAATACACAAAAATGCTGAAAAACCAAAGAATTTGCAGGACCTGAAGGAATTTTCTGAAGAACAGCAGGCAGTTTAACTGTTCAAGACAAACAAGGAACTCATGGACAACTATACCAACCAAAAAAACCAAACAAACAAACAAAAAAAAGTTGTAGATCATTCAGGTAACAACACAGTATTAAGAATCAAGCGTATATAAACTTTTGAACAGAATTTTTTATAAATTCAGCTATTATTTTCTGTTGTGCACTATATGTAAACCTCTTTTATAATAACATGCATTTTGTATGATCCCTCTTATTTTGATAAAATAATTAACATTTTGCAGATTCTGCAAGGTGTATGTAACATTTTGACTTCAGTTGTATGTATTAAGGTAAACTACTTAGCAGAGTGAAAGCCTATTTAAACTGAGTTTCACATCAATTTCGGGCATCAATGTTCAAGATAATACAAAAAATAGGTAAAAACTACCGTTTCCCCATAATGTAAATTTCTTTTTATTGTTTTCATTTATTGTATATATTATTGGATATATGAACTCTACTGTTCAAAAGTTTGGGGTCTGTTTTTTTTTTGAACGTTCTAATTAGCAAATAACCCTGAAAAATGTATTACAGTTTCCACAAAAATATTAAGCACCAGATCAGCATATTAGAATGATTTCTGAAGGATCATGTGACAATGAAGACTGGAGTAATGGTTTCAAATAGAAAAGAATATATTTTAAATTGTAACAATATTTCACAATATTACCGTATTTACCATATTTCAAACCTCTCTCAATTCCAAACTTTTCCCATGCATTTACCGTCAAATGAGTTGTATTTTGCATTGAAGTGAGTCAAATCTTGTATTGTTAGATGGCATGTATTTTGCATTGAAGCATGTAAATGACAGAGTGCATCTTGATTTTGCTCAAGTATGCAAACTTTTCTCAGAAACTAGGCAAAAATTTGCGTTGCCCTCAATATGAATACTACTAATTAGCAAAAACAGTCAATATTGCTGCTTTGGGTTTGAAAAAGCCTCAAGTTCACCAATGCATTTGATTTTCATTAAAATTTAAATCTTGCAAATCAACCAGAATAAGCACTGCTAAGCTGATTCCCATGTATTTTTTGGCTAGTAAACTGACCCTTGGTGCTGATGCCACGTAGGTCAGTGATCTTCATCAGCATGCGAGGGAACATGTGAGGTTTGTTGGGTCGGCGACGTCGTGCATAGATCTTCAGAGCCTCCAGCAGGGGCTCCTGCAGTCGATCTACACGCTCAGGTTCCTCAAGATCCATTCGGTCTATGGAGAAAAAGGTTAATATTAGTATAGCAGTACTTCAATCCATTTTTTTAGTGATCTGGTGGTTAAAACCAATTCTGAATGCTAGCCAAATCTATAATGTGTACATTTTTACTGTTGTTTCTTCTAGGTGGCAGCAGTGTTGCAATAAAATTGCATTGTGTAATACCTCCACAAATGAGGCAGATGGCGCTGAGGAGCCCAGTCTCCGTATCATCCATCTCAAGGGGCAGAAGCTGACCGGCAAAGGCAAACACCAGATCAGTGAGCGGGCCGAAGCCAGCATTGTGCATCTGAGTCCGGTTGAGGGTCAGTCCATCTGAAAAGGTCATGGTGTCCTGCTCCGGTGTGTATCGTGTGCAGATTCGCAGCATCTGCAAGAGACAGGCATTTGTGAGGCTAAGAATTATGTGAAAGTAATGTAGTAGATTCATGGTCTACATCAAGGAAGGCACACATACTAGAATGTCCAAGCAGGCTGATTTAAGGAGGGTGATCTGATCTGCGATGGTGAGGGTGGTGAAGCCTGGAAGGCGTTTGGCAAATTCCACAATTTTAATGATGCACTTGGTGGAAAGCTCACTGAATTTGTCCCATAGGCCCAGGTCCAGCTGAACACGGTGGTCTGAGCTTGAGTTCTGATGAAAGGAGAGATATGTCTGCATTAATATACCTTATGTGTATACATGTACTCATCCACATGCCGTTCCAAACCCATATGGTTATTTACTCCATGGAACACAAGGAGAAATTCTGAAGAACGTACAAAAAACTTTAGAACTTTTAGAACTTTTTTGAAGTTGAAATACAGCATATGAATTATATGGACCTCTTTAATGATAGTTTTATGGTTCTTTTTTGTCATTTTGAAGTTTGATAGCCCCAGTACTCATTATACTGAAAAGACTGTCCAGAAAATTCTTCAGAAGGAATTTCACGGAAGAAAAAGTAATACAGATTTGGAACAACATGAGGTTGAGTAAATGACAATATTTATCTTTTGGGTGCACTGTTCCTTTAAATGATGTTTTCAATAATGGAACATGTTTATCACACTACATCTGACACGGTCGGTTTACACCGCTATAAATAAATTCCACATTCCATTGCTGACAGATCCGCTCATTTTCAGAAAACACTCACTGTGGTGTATTTTCCCAGCTGGCAGAGTGAAGGGAAGGTCTCTTGATGTGCTTTGCTCACTTTGTTGACCAGCTCCTCCAGTTCCCCACTCAGCTCGTAGCTCTCTGGTGGAACGACCTCATCCTTCACGTCCTTCTTTTTCTTATTTCGATCATTGCGCACAGCTGAAAAACAAGAAGAGAGGCTGCTTAATAATTCTACAATGAGTTACCTTCACTTAAAAGGTGCCAAAGTATGGATGTGCAACCTAGTGAAACTCTACAAAGTGATGTGCCAGAAAAAAACATTTGATTTCAAGTTAATTCCTGAGAATGTCTAACCAGGTATGATATAACAATTTGTTTAATATACAATTATGTGGAGCGTGATCTTAGCTACTCAGCAAAACCAAGTGACCAAAAAAAATATAGAAAGTATATTTCTTATTTAATTATATACACTACCAGTCAAACGTTTTTGAACAGTAAGATTTTTAATGTTTTTTTAAAGAAGTCTCCAAGTCTCCCTGCATTTATTCGATCCGAAGTACAGAAAAAAAACAGTAAATGTTGAAATATTTTTACTATTTAAAATAACTGTTATTTGAATGTATTTTCTAATTTAAAATCTAATTTATTCCTGTGATTTCAAAGCTAAATTTGTACCATCATTACTCCAGTCACATGATCCTTCAGAAATCATGCTATTTCTGATTTGCTGCTCAAAAACATTTATTGTTTCTTTGATGAATAGTAATGTCAGAACAGCATTTATCTGAAACAGAAATATTTTGTAACATTATAAAGGTCTTTATCATCACCTTTGATCAATTTAAAGCTTCCTTGCCAAATAAAAGTAATTTTTTAATTTTTGTAATTAGAAATTAAAAAAAAACATTAAAAACATAAACATTAAAAAAATAAGAATCCAAAAAAATTTAAATTATTGATAATAATAATAATACAAATGTTTCTTGAACAGCAAATCAGCATATTAGAATGATGTCTGAAGGATCATGTGACTGTAGTAATGATGCTAAAAATTCAGCTTTAAATCGCTGGAATTAATTACATGTTAAAATACATTCAAATAGAAAACATAATTTTTTAAATAGTAAAAATATTTAAACATTTTACTGTTATTGCTGTGCTTTGGATCAACTAAAGGCAGGCTTGGTGAGCAGAAGAGACTTAAAATTAAAATGAAAAAACTTTTGACTGGTAGTGTAGGCAACTAAAATATGCTCTTATGTTTACAAAAATATAATTGAATTGTATAAAATGTATTTACAACTTCTTTCTATAGATTTTGAGGTGAATTACAGCCTGAAAATGTTCTTGACGGATTTGTGGGATTCATTTTGTCACGTCACCTGTTTGGAAAATCTCAAAATCAACATTAACTCAATTAGTACATGTTGCGTCATCGCATCTTGCTTGGTTAATACACAATGTCACCGTACACCGAATTCCAAATGTAATCACTAGTCCATGGAAACTGACCTCAGATCAGACTCCGTGGGTGTTTTGGTGCATCTGACCCAAGGGAGCTCAGCCCTGCCAACCCTAACCCCCCCTCCCCTCTTTCTCTGGCCCCCCCTCCCATTCTTTCCTTCCTCTCAGGATATCCAGTAATAGCAAAAGCACAATGTGATCCCGGTCCCTACACACATCCCATACATATAAACGCACACATACATGTCCCAGCGGATACATAGAGGGCCAATGTGCCACTCTCCCCGTGACATCATCGCCGTGACCCTGGCAAATGAACAAACACATGCCCCAGACTCGCTCTTTCAACCTCAGGCTATTGTCTTTGTTACAACACAAATCTGTTAGTGCCAAGTCATAAAGTAAATAGAGGAAGGGCTACCAAAGAAATCACACCTAGCGTTGATGGATTGATGTGGGTGAAACTTCAGACACGAAACCTATTTGTGAAGCGAACATTCATATTGAGCTCTAACCTCTGTGCTAACCAGCTTTATTGGTTTGTGTTTGAACTTTTATTTGTCTTTTGTGTCTTCAAGTGTCTCAAACGGGCGGTTTACAGTCTGTTTATGCCTCTGTGTCCCGGTGCTCAAGTCTCACCACTCTAAATTTGTCTGTGTGTCTCTGGGTTGTATGTCTGTTTCACAGCTTCTAACCTATATCAGCGTGTCCCCGTCTGTCTCCTGTCCCGTCTCTATATTTGTGTTTGTGTATGTGGGTCTTGGCCGAAGCCCAAGGAGCCCGTGTGCCTGGCAGAGGCCCGAACCCTCACCTTCCTTGGACATGCCAACTTCGAAGCACTTCTGCAGCCGGCAGTACTGGCAACGGTTACGTGTGACCTTGTTGATCTGGCAGTTCTTGTCACGGTGGCAGGTGTACACCATGTTCTTCTGAATACTGCGACGGAAGAAACCCTGCAACAGACATCCAAGAGAGAGTGAGTAGGTCAGCTGAAGAGTAGGTCAACCACCGTCCCCCTCATATCATTTCTCTTATACAAGCTGTCAGGATATTGTTCAAAGTTGCTGATCCAGAACTGCTTTTTGCTAATGCTTTTGTTTTTGTTATATAAACGGACAGTCAAAAATCTGACAGGTGATGGTCCTTATACCTGTGACCACACATTAATTGAATTAAACTGCATTATTACTTGCAGCAAACAGCTTACAACTGGGTTAATGAAACTAACTAGACCAGTTCTCACAGGACATGTTATTGTGTCCATTAAATTGTTTTTGTATGTAAACATGTGCTAGACAGGTTATTTTTCAGCATTTTATGCCATGAAGGTCACATTTTTAGGATGCTGTGTCAAGTCAAAAGTTGTTTGTTTAACAAAAATAGATGAGAAACACCCTGCCTCTTACTTGGTGGAAGAAAATCTGAAAGCTGAGGGTGCAAAAAAAGCAAAATACTGAGAAAAGTTGTCCAAATTAAGTTCTTAGCAATGCATATTACTGATCAAAAATTACGTTTTGATATATTTACGGTAGGAAATGTACAAAATATCTTCATGGAGCATGATCTTCACTTAATATCCTAATGATTTTATTATTTTGGAATAAATGTTAAATGCTTAAAAACACTAACTTGATCAGATGCATACTTGGCTTGCTTTAATAAATGGAATACTGATTATACTGTTTATGTAAAAATATACAGTAGAGTTGTGTTTTCTTTCTGAATGTGACTGGGACATGAATTTACATTTGATTTAAAACAAAACAAAACAAAACAAAACAAAAAAACTAATTTCAGAACACAGTTCAGTTTTTGAACAATAAGACTTTTAATGTTTTTAAAGAATTCTCTGCTGCTCATCAAGCCTGCATTTATTTGATCCAAAATACAGCAAAAGCAGTAATATTGTAAAATATTTTTACTATTTAAAATAACTGCTTTCTATTTGAATATATTTTAAAATGTAATTTATTCCCGTGATTTCAAAGCTGAATTTTTAGCATCATTACTCCAGTCATCAGTGTCACATGATCCTTCAGAATTCATTCTAATATGCTGATTTGCTGTTCAATAAACATTTGAGTTGAGTAAATTTTTTTCAGAATTCTTTGATGAATAGAAAGATCCAAAGATCAGCATTTATCTGAAATAAAAAGCTTTTGAAACATTATACACTACACTATTCAAAAGCTTGGAGTCAGTATAATTTTTTTGTTTGTGTGTGAAAGAAATGATAGAAATTAATACTTTTATTTAGCAAGGAGGCTTTAAATTGATTAAAAGTAATGATAAAGACTTTTTTAATGTTACAAAAGATTTCTATTTCAGATAAATGCTGTTCTTCTGAACTTTCTATTCATCAAAGAAACCTGAAAAAAATTATACACAGCTCTTTTCAACAACATAATAATAATAATAATAATAATAATAAATGTTTTTGAGCAGCAAATCAGAATATTATAATGATTTCTGAAGGATCATGTGACTGGAGTAATGATGCTAAAAATTTAGCTTTCACAGGAATAAATAACATTTTTAATATATTTTAAAATATTAAACAAAATATATTATTTTAAATAGTAACAATATTTAACAAATGTGTTTTTGCTGTACTGTAGATAAAATAAATGCAGACTTGATGAGCAGAGAAAATTCTTTAAAAAAAAAAAAAAAAACTTTAAAAATCTTACTGTTCTAAAACTTTTGATTGGTAGTGTATATATAGGAAAATTAATTTATTGGATGTTGGCATCTTTCACAATAATGCCACAGTTTTATTATGTGTGAAAGCAATTAGCAGCTTGAGTCATGACCATAGTTGTATTTCACCATAGTGGTATATGGTACAGCACATATATTAACCCTTAAATACAGTAAAATTACTTTATTGCATTGCTTCTCAACTGTTCAATCAATTTTTTGGTTATTAGCATTCTTCAAAATAACTTCTTTTGTGTTCAACAGAAGAAAGAAACTTACACATGTTTGGAACAAGTGGAAGGTGGGTAAATGATAACAGAATTGTCATTTCTGGGTCAGCTATCCCTATAACATACTGTCCACATTGTGTCTCGTATAGCTGATACTGCGCAACTGTATCCTTTTCAAGTGACCTTTTGTATGTTTTCATAAACATTTTTGCTCCCTGCACTACAAGTTATTCAGTCCGTCTTAGTTTTGTGGTACTGACAGGAGCGAAAATACTTTTCAGCATTCAAGTATTTTTAACAAGCGAGAGCTAAACCTCCATGTCTCTGTTTTTTTCACATTTTTGCCAAACGTCAAGACAAACTGTGTAACAGCCTTATGAAAAACATGAGATTCGTCAGGCCACAGGCGACGGGAGTTCTGCTGTTTACCTTGCAGCCCTCGCAAGAACTGACACCATAGTGGTACCCGGAAGACTTGTCCTGGCAGACGAAGCAGGGCTTGTAAACACGGGGCGGAGGCGGTGGAGAAGGGGAGCTGGGCACCATCTCCTCCGAACTGGTGCTCTGGGTCTCGACCGCTGAGGAGGAGAGAAAAGAAAACATCAGACGCTTCATCTAATCACATCACTTCACACTATTTACACAACACAGGAGGATTTAATGAGAGGGAGATATTAAACGCCACATGGGGAGAAGAAAAGATTCTCCTGTGAACCTTTTAAACCGTATCCAATTTCAAAGACCCACGAGGGCTTTGAAAACCATCATGATGCCTCGCTAAACCTTTTTCATGATGCCCTCGAGCAGAAACACACAAGGTGCTACCCATCGCTGCTTTTTGAATCTGTTATTGTATGCAAAGCATCTGCAAACTAGGTAAAAGTCAAGTCTAGTTAACGTGTATGTCTCTCTAGCTCCGCCCACCCTGTCCTTAGGGGGCCAGGATTTTAGGAGATTAGGCTGCGGTGATTGACACTGGAAAGGAAAGAAAACACAAACTGTTTAACACTAGCAGACAGATAAGCGGAGCCGATAAGACAGGTAGTTCATCTGTATCACAGCCTGGGGGGGAAAACTCCACCCTGCGTTTGGCGTCTTGCATGCGGGATGAGTGTCTCATGTCTAACTAATTCTGATGTCAAGCCTTACTAACAGTCATGACTAGGGGTGTAACGGGATATAGTGGATGGCGATAATCTGTATCATCTATAATCCACCCAAAAAGAAAGTTTAGACCAAATTAATTTAGGATTTTGAGATAAATATCAAGTAACGAATTTTACAT
This sequence comes from Labeo catla, assembly GCA_012976165.1. NCBI lineage: Eukaryota > Metazoa > Chordata > Actinopteri > Cypriniformes > Cyprinidae > Labeo > Labeo catla. The sequence goes on along the minus strand of VONZ01000132.1, from coordinate 603,054 downwards.
TTGCACATGCCAAAGTCAACTTTTACCCTTGGTTGCTCAAAATTCAACCCCCCAGCCTTCACCCTTGCCATTCTTTGACACACAAACCCTATTTTTCTCTTGTTTCCTGGCCCTAAATTCCTCAGTGCAGTCCTGCTAGGTTTTAATAGAGGCCCCTGCTCATAAGCTAGGCCTATAAAGGTGGTCTCATGGCTGGACTGGAGGCCCCAGCCTGGCTGGCGGGGTCTTTATTAAGACTCAGACACCTCGGGCAGCCATTCACACCACCAGCTGTAGCCTGAGCTAGTAAAAAAGGCCCAATCATAAAAATAAAAAAAAACAGGGAGGCTCTAAACTTCTAACTTTTATTGCCCCACCTTCTTCAGCCACCTTCAATGGGAAGCCTAAACTTAACCTACAACCCCTCCCTCGCTGTCCCACCACAGGGTTCAGCAAAAACCACCAGCTTGGCTTTTTACAAGAGTTTGGAGACTTCAAAAGAAGAAAAGAGGGCATAAAAAGAGGAATTTGATAGAAAACAGAAAGAAAAAGGGACGAGGGTGGAGGGGTGAATGAGGAGAGGCAAATAGTCCCATTTAAGGTCGAGCTCGCATACAGTAGGGCCTTCTGTTCATGGCCATGGTTACAAACAAATCGCTTGTTCTTCAAGCAAGAGTGAGAAATGCACAAGCTTTCGGAGTATATGATGAATAAAAAGGCTAATTGCATTTGAACCAGCAATGTGCGTGACGTTTGTTTACCAGCTGTTGAGCAATGTCAAGTTTTGAAGTTGTTTTTTTACTGGTCTGCTTTGAAGTACAACAGAGGAATGTTATCAGAACAGGTTCTAGTTTAGTTTAGACATGAACTGATACAAATGTTCTGCGTCGATATCCGATTATTCAGAATGGCATCTGCCGATAATAGTTTGGTTCTCCATTTTTAAATGAATAATTCATTACACAATTCCAATGTTTCAAAGTAACATTACTCAAATTAACAGAACACTAGGGATGTAACGATATTGTTAATATCGTGGTATCACGACGGCAAAACCGTCTCAATATTATCATGGTCACATGACGATATGAAACAATAGGTCTTCCAGGCAAAAAGTGTAGTATGTAAGCTTCTTATTTTAACATAAAAGGTCTTTAAAGTTGTATTGTGGGCCATTATGCTTTCGCACAGTATCTGTCAAACAAACTAAAACCGAAATAAGGCTTAACTTTTCCCTGTGCGTTTCAAAGCAAAGTGCGCATTTCGTTCAGGTGGAGCGTATTTTTGTTCCCCCTGAACAGCAAATTCAATGAACTCGTTTATTTATGTGCTGTGAGCTTGCGCACGTTTGGGAATGGGAAAAAACCTGCCCAATCGCTACTCAAAACGAGGCCAAAACTATCCCAATTGTGTTTCGAGGAGGGGGGGGGTCCCTGTTAAAAATCGTGTTCCGGTCAATAAAAAAGTTTTTTTGTCGGGGTTTCCCTGGTAAATTTGCATTTCAGGGGCTAAATGTCATGCTATTGGGGTCGATTTAACCTGTGGACATCAAAAACAACCCGCGGCAACAGTGTCAAAGTAGCCAAATTTTACAGAAAAACAACGGACTTGGCAACACTGCACCAGTTATGCTTTATTTTAATGGCAGATGATTACAGTATTTCAGGTTTTCACAACAAGACTCGCCCAACTGCTACTCAAAGCTAACCCAAAAGTAGCCCAGTCGCGTTTCTAGGGGGGTCCCTATTAAAACGCATTTCGGGGGAAAAATACCCTTTTTTATATATATTATATTTATATATATTTATATATATAAATATTCCTTTTTTAAATAACCCGCGGACATCAAAAACAACCCACAGCAACAGTGTTAAAGCAGCCCAATTCCACGGGAAAACCGCAGACTTGGCAACACCTTTCTGAAAGCCAGTTTTTACTGAAGCTGGAGTTTTTTCCTCAAAATAAAAGCTCTACTGTCCAAATTTAAAATATCTATTTCAAGTGTTGTTTAAAATGAATAATTCATACACAATTTCCATATTTAAAAGTAACATTACTCTAAAAATCACTCAATGTTTTGATTAACAGGATATATTTAGCCCTGATCATTGGCTTTTTTTGGATGACCACACGTGTAAATTATTGTTCAGCCATTACTGATTATTAGCCGATATATCGGTGCGTCCCTAGTTGAGAACACAAGCAAATTACCATCAAAATAACTGAAGAACAAACACAAAAAGGCTATCAAAACATAATAGGTCACATTAAAGTTACACTTCTTGTATAAACCCCAAACATGTATGCTATCAAAACAACATACGTGTTTTGAATACTAAGTATACGCTATGAACTAAATGTTGCGCAGCAGGATCAATGCTCGCCAATGAAGCTAGCGTGAACTCATTTGTTTATATAGCAATACTGGCAATATGCTGGTAATGACAAGCGCTTGAAAAGGACCGCAAACTGCATGTGGTGTGAAGAAATGGCTACTGATTGACACCGAGTAGCTGAGAGTAAAAAAGAAAGGGAGGGGAGAGAGAGGGACAAAAATCCATCAGGATCTCTCAACAACCCGAGACGGTTCCTGCCGTAAAAACCCCGGTCGCTTTCCCTCCCTCTAACACCTCTTCCCAAATATCAGTCAACACTTCTCCCGGTGAGCACAATGGGATGGGTTCTTATGTCAGCCTGGAGGCCCTCTCTGCGTCCCCTCCGCTAAGCTCTCCTCTGTTTGGGAAACAAAGCGCTCTGAAATGAGAGGCCTCCTTATCAGCTCTCCAGCCAGGGACTTGATTTGCATCACAATGCGAAGGCAGAGGGCGGATGGCTGCTGATGGAGGGACAGGTAGAAGCCGACTGCAGTTATCAGTAGACCCTGTTCATTTCCTGCCTGGTATTGTGTTTCTGTCCTGAACTGGTCTATTCCAGGTGGACTGGCCTATGCTAATTCCAGTGTCAACCTAGACAAAGTGCCCCTGTGGTAGGAAAATGTCCGTATCTACAAGCAGAAACATACACAGTATACGCTATGCCAGGGCAAAGTAAATACACAAATGCAAAGAATATAAAGATAAGTAGATATATGAACAGGCACACAATGATCTAATGCTGGGAAACTATGTATGCATACACAAAACAGGAGTGTCAAAAACATTAATAAACATTTATAGTAGTTATATTATTAAAAAGATTATTATTAAAAATATTATATCAATTGAATTATTAATATTAATTTAATATTACTATTAAAACATTTTTTTAAAAATAATTATTGCATTAAAAAATATACATTTTAAATATATTAAAATATATAAAACATATTTAAATATATATACATATGTATGTTATAAACACGTTTTTATGTATTTATATTAATAAACATTTATTTGTTACTAAAAATATTTTTTTTCATAATTATTCCATTAAGAATATGAAGTTTAAATATATTTAAATATATAAACATGTATGTTATAAACATGTTTTATAAATATCAATTATTTAAATATTTATATTAACAAACATTTATTTGTTACAATTTAATTATTATTAATTTATTATTATTATATTTCTGAAATATTTAAATACATTTTAAATTTTATAATTATTCCATTAAAAATACACATTTTAAATATATTAAAACATTTATTTAAATATATAAACAGATGATTGTCAAATAATATTTTTGAATTATTTAAATATTTTAAAAAATAATTGTTACATAAAAAATCTTATATTTAAATATATAAACATGTATGTTATAAACAGGTTTTATAAACATCAATTATTTAAATATTTATATTAACAAACATTTATTTGTTACAATTTAATTATTATTAATTTATTATTATTATATATTTCTAAAATATTTTAATAAATTGTAAAATAATTATTCCATAAAAAAAATATCAATTTTAAATATATTTTAATAAACATTAAATATACAATAATAAACAATAAATATACTATATTTGTTACTAAACATATATTCATATTTTAATAATTTTGAAATATTTAAATATTTCTAAAAATAATTTACATTAAAAATCTAAAGCTTAAATATATTAAAATATATATTTAAATATATAAACATGTTTTATAAACATCAATTACTTACAATCACATTTCTGTTACTAAAAATATATTCAATATTTTTCAAATATTTTATAAAATAATTACTGAATCAAAAATATAAAGTCTAAATATTTAAAAATATATAAAACATTTATAAAAATATCTAAAACTATTTATATTAATAAACAATTAAACACTATTGCTTTACAATCATTTATTTCTAATAAAGTATTTTATGTTTATTAATAAACTTTTAACTAATTTTAAAAAATATCTAAATATCAACAACACCTATATTTAGATCTAGTGTGTAATTGTCAATGCCCACAATGCAGTGCATGTCAACATGCACGCATACTATAAACGTTTCATTGTTGCCAAAAAAGTGGTCTAGGTTCAAATCCATTTCCTGAAGAACTGACTTTGGTAACACAATAAACAAGTAGTGCAAACAAATCAGGCCACATGGGTAACAGGAAGTGAGCTGTGATCTTGAGTTTCTTTATTTTGGTTAGAATAAAAGTCTAAAAATGAGTCTACAAGTCTGAAAGCCCCCAAAAAACAAGTGTCACCTTCGTGTGTTTTTAAGTGTTGCAACACTACTTTTAGCTGAGCAGCATATGACGCATTGGCTGCGGAACAACTATTCTTTCACAATAGAAGAGCAGATTTTGTGTACGTGACTGTGGGTGTGATTGAATCTTCAGTGGAGCTCTGTTCCCAAATCTAGTCTTGGCATGTGAGCGTGTGTGTGTTCAGTTCTGCATGGGCGCTCGTCCAACGAGTGTCTCTAAAGACTCCCATTTGATTTGCAAATATAGTTCTCTGCGTCTCAATTCCTCTTAAGTATTTCAGCGTGTTGGGCGTGTATTTGCGTGTTGCTCGCTTTGCATTTCTCAGAACATAATCTTGCTTCCCTCCACTGAAAAGCTCCATGATTTTGCTTCGCCTCATATTACAGGCGAGTTGGGTGGACAGACTGCTTTGTTGTGCGTGCAGCCAGTGTGGCAGACGGGCCACAGATTGGCCAGGTTTTTTGGAGCGGTGTGATTGATAGACTGACTGGCAGGGCCCCCCTCTCTCTCTCCGAGCGGTGCCTGATGGGCAAGGACACACAGCCCTCTCCTCTGGCTGCCAACTTCCTGATGAGGGGAACCGACCGTGGCTCTTTCTCGGTCTCTGTGTCTCATTGCCCACGGCTTCCTGCCATCAGCCAGATCCTCCTCACATGCTGTTGTCATCGTACCACCTCATACTACACAACCCCATTTCCTTCCTCTCCACCGCATCACTGTTTCTTTCCGCTGGATGCATTCTCACTGATTGCAGGCTTTATCTTATTGCAAGCTGTTTTTCGACATTTAGAAATTCACATATTGCAGCAAGAGTAAAAATGTTGGTATACTGAGAGAAACAATCATTTAAACAAAGAATCAAAATAATTCCAGATATTATTTTGTCATTTTACTTTGCAAAAATTCCAAAAAACGAAAAATCCTGAATGGGATAAAAACCCGTCCGTAACTGACAAAAATAAATAAATGCATAAATAAATAAATAAAAAATCTGGATGATGCCAATAAGCTGATAATTGTTAAAATAATAAAATAAAATAAAATAAAATAAAATAAAATAACTCTTGATTATTGCCTAAAAGCTGAAAATTGTTGTAAAATAATAAAATAAAATAAAATAAAATAAAATAGTTTTAAAATAATAAAATAAAATAAAATAAAATAAAATGTTTGACATTTATTTTGCAAATGTACTTTAACTTAAAAATGCAATTAGAATGGGAAAAAGTAATATTTTTAAACACAGAAAACCTTCAGTATGTGATAAAATAAAAAAAAAAATTCTCTCCAATCCCAATAGCTGGTATTTCTTTCATGTAGTTAAAAGAAAAGACTTAATTACTACATTTACAAATTTACTTTAACTAATAAATTAATTAATTAATTAATTAAAAACTGCAAAAATCCAAAAACCTCACTAATCAACAAAATAAAAAAATCAAATCAAATCAAGGTCAATCTAAAATTTAAAATGATTATCCAGTAAAATTACTTCAGGAGGCCAGTTTTAAAAACAATGTCTCTGCACAACAGATGCAGTGCAAAAGGAGTGTTAAGTTCCTGAGCTGAGAGGTGTGTGTGCTTTCATTAAAGGTGCTGAGCAGTAGCAGTTGCTGTCAACAGCTGTCTGCGAGCTCATTACCTGATCTCCCCCTCCTCTCCTCCCATTTCTCTACTTTTTATCCCTCCCTCTCATGCGCTCCAACCCAGGCCTGTAAAAAAGGAGGAGTCCTTCCTGTTGCAGTAAGTCCCTTTCTGAAAGGAAGCCCTGTGATAAAACTGGGCTGCCGTCCAAGTGATGGCTCAGAGGGAAAGACAGAAAAAAGAGAGAAAGGCTTACATACAGCCCAGACTGGACAAGACTGAAGGAATTTACACCCTCATGTCATAACCAGCACACAGGCATGAGTACATATATGAACACATGCAGTTATCATTCTCAGTCCATGAGTCGGCCAGCAACAGGTCTCCTGTAGGTCAGCGTTATCACGGAAAGGGCAAACAGGTATTTGCTGCATCTGTCTGAAAGGGTTAGTTCATCCAAAATTAAGAGCCTGTCATTGTTTATTCACCACAGTGTCATTCCAAACCTGCATGACTGGAACGACAAAAGAAAATAATTTGAAAATTGTCTGTTTTTTTAATCCATACAGTTAAAGTCAATGGGGTCCAATGCTGTTCTGTTTTTTTTTTTTGTTATGCACTTGGAAAACCATATCAGCTATTGGGATTAGCCAGAATTTTTTTTTTTTACAATTTTGAAATTGTTCAAATCTTCGTTTAAATGATTGTTTCTCTCAGTACATTTATTTTAGTTTAGTTTAATTAAGTTTAAATAAATTACAATTATCAGCTTTTTTTATTTTATTTTATTTTATTTTACATAAAAACAATTATCAGCTTATTAGCATCATCCAGAAATATTTTTTACAATTAGAAGGGTTTTTTTTCGTTCACAATGTTTTCATTAATAGAGGTTTAAAACAACGTGAGGGTGAATGTGCAGTAATATTTACTGTCGCTCTGCGAAATCAAGTCATTCCAATAGGAATCAGCACAACTGGGAGTTGTATAATGCAGGTTTCACTCATTTTCAAGTTGGTCACATGATTTTCCCACATTGACCAACAGGAAGTTGCTTGGTTTAAAAGTGAGTTCTGTGTAGGAAATGCTTCCTATAAATCCATGCTGTTGACAGTAGACAATGGACAAGTTTTTGCTTGCAGTGAACTATTTTACCCATGTCCTTACTACCTTTCTGGGCCTTGAACACGGTAGTTGCATTGCTGTCCATGCATGAAAGCTCAGAAAGCCAGAAAGCTCTTGGATTTCATCCAAAATATATTAATTTGTGTTCTGAAGATGAACAAAGGTCTTACAGGTTTGGAACGACATTAGGGTGTGTAATTAATGACAGAATTAACTTTCTGTGTAAACCATTCCTTTAAACCAAACCCTTATCCTTAACCTACATTACTACACAGCAACATCTCAGACCCGAGGCATGTCTGCATGAAGGTGAACCAGCATTTGGCCTAAATGACCCTTGAATGAGTGGCACTAACACATCAATGGACTCAGAGAATCAATCGCCCACACTTGAGTCCTTCCTGGATTACAGGCAATCAGACCGCCTCTCAACTACAGCTTACACAGATACTGGCCTCTCCATTAACAAAGGTCTGGTAAGCAGAAGGTTGCTGGTTTAGCCCTCATGAACACCATTGATCTTCATCGGATCCATCATACCCTTGAGCAAGTCATTTACCCTTGGCTTGCTCCAGGGGCTTGTCTCTATAATAAATGTAATTTGAAATATGTAAGCTGCTCTAGATAAAAGCGTCCACTGATAGACTATTTAATTAAAAATAAAGTTTTCAATTAGAATCAAAATGGTTTTTATAGCCCAAAGGCACAGGGAAACCTCCAGAAAGACCTTTTTAATTCCCCAGGTCTTTAGAAAGTCATCTATTCAGCGGTACAAGAAACTACACTCTTAAAAATAAAGGATCCAAAAGTGTGTTATTGCAGTGATGCCACAGAAGAACCATTTTTGGTTCCCCAAAGAACTTTTCAGAAGAGAAGCATCTTGAAGAACAGTTTAAAAATCTAAAGAACCTTTTCTGCATTTGAAAGGTTCCATGGATGTTTAAGGTTCTCCACAGAGCCACTGATGCCAATAAAGAACCTTTATTTTTTAAGAGTTTAGAACCTATGCAGCCAAGAAACCGTTCTGCAAAAGAACAATTGCAGAGAAAAGCTTTTGTTTAGTCCTAAACACAGCCCATTTAGTAAACCGTTTAAGGGACTTTTGTCCTATTCGTCTAGTAGGACTGCATCCAAACTAGACAGTGAGGGGTAATCAGAGCACAAAGCCCGGGAATGAAGGCCTGATTTAGAGGAGACAGATTTCTGGTACAGACATCCAAATTTGCAACTCCACTGAATCTCCAGCACCCCCACCAGGCTTCATCTGTGCTGTCAACCCCTGAGTGAGAGTGTCTCCTCTAATTCCTCTCCACTCCAATGGCTGGATGCGTCCTCCATGGACACAAACATTGATCAAGCCAACAGGCAGCGAGACAGCCTCATCTAGCCGTTATCTTTGATCTTCTGCTCCTCGCAGACTTCCTCTCACCATCTGTCTGCGCTCACCTGCTTTAAGACGGGCGACTTCGCTTGAGTCACAGCCTGAAGTGTCTCTCGGCTCGGGACTGGGGCGGGACTCGGGACCTTATTGCTTCCTTCCCCAAACAATAGAAACCACAAAAGAAGAAGCAGCCGAACTTTGAAGGTTGACACCTTATTTCTGCAAAGGTCCGTTTGACTTGCTTGGGTCTCATCTAACCGTCACGATCCCTAATCAGTAAGCAACTGCATGAGCTTAACGCAAAGCTTTGCTTTGCATAAGAAGAAAACCCAACAGAGTTGTGGCTTCCTGCTGTTTACGTGATTTGCGGTCGATGCTTGTAGTAGCTCTGGGTCTCCTGTGTATAAATGCTTGCTTTTTCACTATCGCTTCAACAGCCTGGCACAGTTCTGTTCTTTCTAATGGCATGAGGGTGAGTCTGTGAGAAACTTCTGCTTTGACTATAGGGGAAATTACAATATGATGTGTGCTTACGTGAGTGGAATTTTTCACTTTAGTGTGGCATCACGCCTTTAGCGACTGCCCAAGATGTTATGGGCGTGGATGGGCACACTTCGTGGAAACTGGCAAGTGCGAAGTTTCAAAACAATACTGCGTGCGGTTTGATGTACTCTCGTAACCCCAGAAAGCAACAGACGTAGGAAGTCACCTTGAGAGACAAATCCAACCCCATCTTTGACTAAACCACAATACACTTCTTATTTAGTGCCAACACAGCTTTTCTAAATGAAGCGTAGACCAGCCCAGCCACAGACAACCGTCCACCAGACAGACGGTGTCATCCCTGCTCATACTAAACACTGCACTGAGTCTTTAGACAGCAGATGATCGTTTAAAAAGATGGATGTGTGGGGGTAAACTACAGATGGTCTTCCCTAACAAGCATCCTTGGGCTCTTGTATCCATTCATCTTTTATGGCTGATTTAGGATGGCCTCTCACCTCCATCTGCATGCACACACACACACAAAATGTAAAATATATGTACGTGTTTTCATATTACATTATTTCCACTACTAGAGATATCTAAGGGTTTTAACACAAGGCTTTAACTGTTTAGATATTGACATGTTTGTCTTACAAGCACCAAAGAAATGGCCAAAAATTCTAACAATTTGTCTAACAATTTTGGCTATTTGTTGTCCTATAGAAATAGCCTTAAAATGTATATTCAATGCAGTGAATTGGTCATTCACATTTGAAGGAAGTGCTTTAAAGGGGATAAATATAAAGGCGCAACTTTTCTCAGTTTTACCGCACTGACAGTTTCAGCACGCTAAACCACAGCACACACTCAGCACGTGAAAATCTCAGAGAAATCTTAATTCCCCTTTAAAGCATTGCCACTAAAAATACTCCACATCAGCTAGTCAGTTGGTGGATGACTTGCTGACCATCGTACAACAGGATGTTTTTTTCGTGAGAAGAGCTACAAGAATATCTATGACGTGAAACCACTGATAAAATCAGTCTGTAAGTATTGTTATAGCCTTGTAGGTTTCTCAACAATATTGTGCAGATTTCTGAAAGCATAGAGATAATGCTAACACTGAAACATGCACCAGATCTTCTTGCTAGCAAGACAACACAATACCAGAATCAATGTCTTCTGAGAAGCATCACCTCATCAAACCGCTGCATCCCCTCAACCTGATTCTCATTTTAGATAAAACCAATGATTGACTGGCGGGGAGTTCCTACGGCCCAACTGCGGGTGAACATAGTGGGGGTTTGAGCTATATTTCGCCTCACATTTTCACATAACAGTGAGCGCTAGTAACGACGGAGCCAAGCCGTCAGTCAACAACACACTGGTAACAGAACTTCTCCCCTCACACTGAGCTCACACATGGTTTCAGACTGACAAAGATCCTGCCAACGCCTCACCCCCAGAGAGAAACTGCCAACCAGGCATTGGAGGTCTCAGTAAACATCCACTAAATCATCAGACAAAAGGGAGGTGATGGCCAAACTATGACAGCCATTGAGCCTCACCCAAAGTTTTCAATCCCATGATGCCTGGCCTTGTTTGTGTCTCTCAGAGACCCATGAAAGTGAAGAGGAAAGATTGGCTAATTAGCAATGCTTCCTGAATAGATCTGGGACAAATTTGGACCGTTCAATGAGCCTTTTGGCTTGCCCGTCGGGACGGATCTGAAATCTACAACAAGGTGCAAAGAACTCGTCCTAATAATCTGAACCTAACAAAATTGTGTGCATGTTTTGGTGTGCACTGATCATTTCACAGTCAGTCTAAAATTTGCCCATCCCTCAAACAGTGCAAAACAGTCATTGTTGCTGTTCTATGAGAGGCGGATCTCTCTTATTTACGGTTCCTTGACCCTGTCGGGATATTATAAACTGCCCAAACAGCAGCAAATGGATTCCAGCGGCAGACTGTGGAATCTCAGTGGCTGCGTCAGGCCTGCTCTCTTGGGTTTGCCTTTGACTCCCTCTGAGACAGGGTTCAACGGCCATCCATACACAGCTACTGCACCAACTTTAAATCATCAAAATGCACTAAAACACCTTATACATAATTCACAGGGCTTACCATTTAGGGTTGCACTGGGTATGTAGATTTTCAGTTTTCCTATTTTTACACACTTGCAATGAAGTACAAGTTTGAATAACACAAGTTGAGAAGTAAAAATATTATTCTCAGCTTGTTTAACTTTAAGAGAGTATCTCTCTATTGTTGGACTGGGATGCAATCAGTGTGAATCCCTCAAGGCCAACCACTTTTTCCTATTTCCTCCAACGCTGAGAGACACACACACGCTCTCTCAAAAGCATCGAATCAATCAAGTATCGTTTTTTATTCTCCTGCCTTGTCGGGCACTCTAATCTTTTAATTGAATCTTTTTGTAATTATAACGAAATAATTGAGGACTTCCATTAAAACAAAAAATGAGATCGGGCTGCGTGTGACAGCGGACACAGGAAGCCCTCATTTCCCTGTCTTTCACGCAGAGCTCTGTTTCAGAGAGTTTATCAGACTCTGATGTGGACAGCACACTTTGCAGAAAACAATGGCGTGTGTGTATGAGCCCAAATGATCTGGGCAGGAAGACGATCCCGGATTCTAGTGCTCATTTTAATGCAGCAAAATCCCACCGAAACAGTCTAAAAAACTGAAATTAGTCACACATCACACGCAATCTCTTAGCAAATTATAAAAAAGGGGAAATTAAGACCAGTTCAGAGAAACGTGATGTTATCTTTCTTATGTATAGATTACTAAATCACCTGCGTGCTTCCTTTTTTTAAACATATGGCTCAATAGAGCAAAGGATTGCTTAATAAAAAAGCTCTTTCAGCACTCTTTCCTTTTAGGGACCGAACAAGAGCGGCTCACATAGTCACGAGAGCTGACATTGGCCCGTGCAAAGCCTCTCCATAACCTCTGACATTGAATTTAAAAAAACTGAAAAGGTCTTGAACTCCTGCACATAAAAACAGGAAAGACTGGCCACACTAACAGTGGTCTGTGATTCTCGTGTTCTTCACCTCTATACGCAGCAGGGGGTTTTGTGAATGGTGCAGGGCAATGCAAGTGAAGACCCTTCATTGCCAATGTGGTTTACTGTGTGGTTCAAGTTTCCTGGAAGCGACTACAAACCAAAAAGCTGGTACTTTTTTTCTATCTCTCTGTGGTCAGAATAAAAGCAAAACATATACATGCGATCCACAAATGTGCATTCAGCACAACAAAAACACACAAAGTTGCAATGACTTTCCATGATCACCTTTTAAACATTCAATACAGTAATATTGTGAAATATTATTGCAATGTAAAATAACTGCTTTCTGTATTAATAAATTTTAAAATGTGATTTATTCCTGCGATGGCAAAGATGAATTTTTAACAGCCATTACTCCATTCTGACACTTTTGAAATCATTTGGTGCTCAAAAAAACATTTACTTGTTGAAAAGTTTTTGAAAACAGTTACACTTTTTTTTTTTCTTGCTGAATTTAAATTACAACTTTTCTTAATGTAAGTCTTCACTGTCACTTCTGTTCAATTTAATGCATCCTTGCTGAATTAAAGTACTAATTTAATTAAAGTAACATTTTGTAAGATACAACTATTTGAAAATCTGGAATCTGAGGGTGCAAAAAAAATTAACAAAAAATTTAGAAAATTGCCTTTAAAGTTGTCTAAATTAAGTTCTTAGCAATGCACATTTCTATTAAAAAATTAAGTTTTAATACTGTATATTTACAGAATATCTTCATGAAACATGATCTTTACCTAATATCCTAATGATTTTTGGCATAAAAGAAAAATCAATCATTTTGACCCATATGTATTTTTGGCTATTGCTACAAATATACCCATGCTACTTAATACTGGTTTCGTGGTCCAGGCTCACACACAAATATATATACAATTGACCCTAAACTTTTGAACATTATAGTGGACATGTCCAGCACATTGTAGTCACATGACCAGCACAATCCAGAATATTTATAGAGTTTATGAGGACATCAGGCAGAAGCAGCCTAGAAAAGGCACCTGTGGGCTAAAATTCAACAAACTGTAAAAACAAAATGTACCAGATGCTGAAAAAGTATTTTTATGAGAAGGAAACTGTGCTAAAATCTCCCAGACACATTAGGCCATGGTGATCAACCATGGTGTTGCCAGTGCAGGTTCAAGTCTTGGCCTGCAATGTGTCCCTACCCCCTCTGCTGCTCTCTAATCAAATAAAGACACAAAAAGCTGAAACTTTAAGAGACAGTGAGATAAATTTAACTCTTAGGGAAGTTTACCCACAATGCATTGCAGCCACTAATTAAATACTGAACTGAACACTGATTAATCAGGTTTAAGAGGACAATGAAGAGTAACAACTGTGGTCGGATAGGCCGGACTTGTTTACAGAGGTTACTGGGCATGGTGGCTTGTAACAGTACACCGCTCCTGTTCTTCCCTGAGGGCAGCGGAATCTGTCCGATTGCCTCTCAGTCTCTGCTATTTCCTGGAACCAGGAAGGAACAGAATTCGAGAAGCAGCAGCAACGGCGGCGCAATCGGAGGACTCGTTTTCTAACGTGGGCCCTGATCCTGTGCTTGTGTAGCGTTGGTGAGACATGACTGATTAAATAAACAGATTTCATCTTGTTATCATCAGGGCCCTGGCCAAGGAGAAGAGGCATTATGGACCTCCCTCCCTCCCCTCCCCTCCCCTCCGGGTCGAGCTCAGACAGGGCATCTGTCTTCATTAAAGAGAACCCAGTGTGGCTGACAGCCACTGAAACGTTGGTGTCTTTCACGATTAATGAAGACAGATGAGTCGCCCTCAGAGGCCGAGAAGGAGGAACAAAAAGCAGAAGCTTCAACAAATACAAATGGAAAACAGCAAGAGCACCGTGCATTTTGGGAAAAGGGTAACGGGGATGTTTACCAAACTGGACGTTTGAGTTTTTTTCCCCTCAGACTGATCCCTTATGAAAACGGATCCCGGTTTTGTCTATGCTGAAGCATGATTGTTTTTTAAGCCAAAGGCTGTCTAAGGTCTGGAACGGAGGAAGGAAAAATAAAATGGTTGAAACAGAGACAGAGGGTGAAAAAAAGGAGAAAACCAAAGAGCCGTCCAGGTCTTTAGTGAACTTTCCATCCAATTCTTTAGTATTTATTTAATGCTGTTTGCAATTCGGCTTCCTGTCACAGTCTGATCACCCAATCCGGTTCCAATTCCCAATCTGAGAGTTTCATCAGTGACACTCGCTTGAGTAATGTCCCTCTCGTTTTTTCACTTTTACGCTTGTTTGATGCTGTTGTGTGGGCTGAGCCATGGTCAGGCATGCTGGGATACCAGAGCTGTCAGGCACAATTGTGAAGTGAAGAAGACAAATGCAATCTGCATGACTGAAATTATAGCACAGTGTCAGGTTCCCCCCCACCCACTTCTCTCTCTCTCTCTTTTTCTCAAACACTCTCTCTTTCATCTCTCCCTCTCGCATTACTTCCTTTCTGTTTAACTTTTCATCAACAGACAAGGTCAAAAATCAGGTTACCCACACCGTTGGTGAAACCAGACTCAACACGACAGACTCGAACAGCATCTCTTAAAACACGCGAACACGGCTTGACGAACGCAGGTTCGTTTGGCACAGAGCGTCCAGCGGTCAGCGTGAGAAGCGAGGCCCTTTAAAAGAATAAGAAAAACCACTTACAGCGTACGCTGGCTGTCCCAGTCCAAGCAAAAGGGTCCAGTCCTGCGTAGAAGGGGCTCGCCTTCCGCAGCATGCATGCACCCCGGTTGGTGACATCGTAGAGTTGGCGGGGACCCATGCCCAGAGCCTCCATACAGTCGAACATGCTGCGTCCCCGTCGCCCACCCGCCTCCGAACACCTCGCGTCACCAAAAAAAAACAATAACAACACCCGCAGCTACGGCAGCGCTAAATCCCCTGCTGGAATTCCTCTAGTCAGGATATACGTGCTGCCTGATCCCGCTGCTTTTGCTCTTGTAAGCGTTTCCTCTCTCTCTCTCTCTCTGTCACGCTGCTTGTTTCTCTTTCCCTCTCCGGCTGATCTGCGGTGCTGGTTGCTTGGGGTGAGCTGCTCCTAGCGTGTTGTAACAGACCTAAATAACAGCCCCACATAGCACTCGCGGCTCTCAGACACACTGGAGCGAACCAACTGCCTCAGTCCTGCGCACACAGAGGGGGGTGGGGAGAGAGAGAGACAGAGAGAGAGAGAGGCTGATCGAGAATGGGGGGGTGAGAGAGAAAGAGAGAGAGAGGGTTGAGCGAGGGCCACAGGGAGGGGCCACAGTGTGTGTTTGTGTGTTTGCATTGCCAGCTCTGATCTGGTTAGAGGACAAACTTTTATTTGATTCTCTCTGGCCTCTTTTTGTCTCTTTTGTGATTCATATTTCAGCAAGCACTGCGCACAAACACACTCTCTCGCTTTGCGCACCTCCCCCTTTTTTCCCTTGCAGTACATATGAGAACCCCGAACCCGTCCCTCAGCTCCGTCTCTAATCATAACCACATTAAAGTCCAGAGCGAGTGAGCAAGAGAGAGTGAGAGAGAGAGCATTGTGCAAGCAGCAGATGCCAGGGCAAAATTCTCGCCTTTGTCTCCACAAAAACAGAGTAAATGACTGATGGCCGCTGCTGTCTCTAGCTCATTAAGTATGTGGCGAATATTCAAAGCCCCCTCTGGCCCTCATAGAAGCTTTTAAAAGAGCAACTTTATTCAGTTGCGTGGGGAGAATCCATGCGCTAGAGGACGCCAGGCAGGAGACCAACAGGAAGATGAACTTGGGAAGGAATGTCAGGGCTTGTCTTCGGCACTTGCGACCAAGACGTGATGAATTTGAGTCCTTTCCCATGGTCTACAGTCAGTAGACGGCGTGTTTGACGTGTGTGAAAATGAGGCTGTGAGGGGTGGAAGCATACGGTCGGTTTAATGTAAGACTGATGCTTAGCTGACAAACTACAAATATTTGTACTTTTTAATATATTTCCAGAAAATAAACAACTGGGAAACATAAGTTGTGGAAATTAGACATGACCAGGCCCGGAGGGAATCTATGGAGGGTTTTTTTTAGCTTTAAATGCCATGGATTTAAATATCTTATTGGTAGCAGACAGCATTAGTATTATGTATGTATTAAATATGTATTAAACAAGCATGCAATTTGATTCTAATTGGTAATTCTAATGAGTAATTCTAATGAGCTCTCTACAGAGTTACGCACAGATTCCAAATGTGACCTAGGACCTTGAATGGACTGTACATCTATCTCTCACAGCCTCATTATCATTTGCGTGTAATGAAATATGATGTCTACCCTGACAACAGTCAACTGGTTTAGCTGTATAATTTATAATGACCAGATGACTGTATGACTTTTTGCCAATTAACCCTAGCCGATTTCTCTTCCTGCCCCAAATACTCAATTATTTTTAATAAAAACATATTAGGATGTGACCATACACTAAAGTCTATCAAATAAAACATATTTCTATTCCTTACAGCCTCAATATTAATAAATAAATACAAATAAAATATATATCATTTAAAATTAGTGCTGTCAAACGATTAATTATTATTAATCGCATCCAAAACAAAAGTTTTTGTTTACATAATATGTGTATGTACTGTTTATATTTATTATGTATACATATAAATACACACACATGCATGTATATATATATATATATATATATATATAAGAAAAATATGTTGTTTTATATTAAATATATTTATATAGAATATCAATTATATGATTATGAATATAAATATCTACATGTAAATATTTTCAAAATATATACTGTATGTGTGTATTTATATATACATAATAAATATACACAGTACATACGCATATATTATGTAAACAAAAACTTTAATTTTGGATTAATTGTTTGACAGTTCTATATTTATATTATATATAAATATATTTAATGTATAAACAACTTATTTTTCTTAAACATATACATGCATGTGTGTGTATTTATACATACATAATAAATATACACAGTACACACACATATATTATGTAAACAAAAACTTTAATTTTGGATGCGATTAATTTCAATGAATCATTTGACAGCTCTATATATATATGATATATAAATATATTTAATATATAAACAACTTATTTTTCCTAAATATATACATGCACGTGTTTGTATGTATACATACATAACAAACATACACAGTACACACACATAAATTATGTTAACAAAAACTTTTATTTTGGATGCGATTAATTGCGATTAATCATTTGACAGTGCTATATAAAATTAATAGAATTAAGAAGAAGAAGGATGTAACTTTTTTTAAAAAATATGATTTATATATTTAAATACATTAAACACATTTAAATAATTCAAACTTTACCATTCAGTACAACCTACCAAATAAATTGTGCTTCTATTCCTCGCAGCCTTGTTTTCATTCAAGTACAATATAGCATCCACACTGACTATTGAGGGCTTCCAAACAATTTTGACTAATGACCTTTTTGCATGACCTTTCAAGCTGTTCAAAATCATCTCATAGAGATTGCTGGGATGGATTTCCTTTAGTATGTCAAATACCAAGGTTCTGCATCAATAAGATCATAATCGTAATTGATCATACATATAGATGCAATTTGTACACTAATAAGATAAACTAATGTTATATGGTGATTTGTAGAAATATCCAGCTAAGCAAATACTTCAGAATAGAACACGACAAAAACATGTATTTCTCTTTTTAAGTTCCATAACTTTTCCAGGTATGGAAATGAAAATTCTTAGAATTCTTAGGGCTTGGTGTACAAGAGTCAGGGTCAATCGAATCAACAAGTTCTTGCCAGTAACCCTCACAACCCTAGTTGCCACAATTTTACTCCCCCAACCCCTAATAAACCACAAATACCTCCACCACACACAATCAGTACTACATGACCTGCTGCAAAAACCCCAATGAAATAAATAGCTCTGCCAGCGTCAGTGCCAATGGCTTTCAATAAGTGAACAGCTGGGGAGTGGACGGAGCCATACCAGGGTTCAAGTCAAGCAAACAGCTGAACACAATGCCAGGAGCAACAGAGGTGCCTGCGTCTCGGCCTTGCCTCATCCATCTTCACCCCCCTTCCCCACCCCCGTTGGGCCGCTAGCAGTGGTACGGCCCAGCCGCCTAAGAAAAGACACCATTTCCTGTCAATCTGCACTGCTGGTCGGGTCTCCATAAACACATACTGCCCTTCCTTCCAAATACACTCACAATCTCCCGCTCTGTGGCGTTCTGCTTTTCATTTTCCCAAACCCCCTTTGCTTTTTCACACTTACAAAGAAACAAAGAGTCCTTCTCCGAGCACGTCGGGGCATGCGCTGAGAATGGTATTCATTAGGCTGTTTATTGATCTTGTGGCTCTTGACTTTGTTATGGTTCTCATTTATTTTCTTTAGGCGACCCTCATAGACAGAGACAGGAAGAAAGAGTGAGAGAGAGAGCAGGAGAGAGAGAGAGAGAGAGAGAGAGAACGAGAGTATGAGTGGGGGAGAAAGAAAGAGAGAGAGAGAGAGTAGAGTACTTTAATGGCCCTTTTGTTTGAGAAGACAGTAAAGTACATCAATTGTAGCACTGAGGTTCTTCATGTAATTGTTGTGTCATAAAGGCCAAGGGTGACAAAAGAACAAACAAAAGAACAGATCAAAAAGTACAATGGTGGAAGGAGGAAGCTGTGAATTCTAATAAAATCTATGTTTTTTTAAAGTAAAATATCTAAAAATACTTAAAAAGGATCAATTTATAACAAGATGCATGACTGCACAAGATATGAAGACTACAGAAGTTTTTGTTTTGTTGTGTTTACATCATTTACTATTATCTTAAGCACAAATCTAACAACATGTCTTGAGGTTAAAACTTTAAAACATTTCTTTTCCAAAAATACTGTTCAAAAGTTTGGGGTTAGTAAGATTTTTTATGTTTTTAAAGGAAGTCTTATGCTCACCAAGATTGCATTTATATTTCTACATTTTTTACAAACTACTAAACTAAAATCTATTTGAATAGATTTTAAAATGTAATTTACTCCTGTGATCAAAGCAGAATTTTCAGCATCATTACTCCACTCTTCAGTGTCACGTGATCATTCAGAAATAAATCTAATATGCTAATCTGATGCTTAAGAAACATTTTCTATTATTATCAGTCTTGAAAACAGTTGTGCTGCTTAATATTTTTGTGGAAACTGTGATACCATTTTTCAGGATTCTTTGAAGAATAGGAAGTTAAAAAAAGCAGTATTTGAAATACAATTGTTTCCGTCACATTATAAATGACTTCACTGACATTTTTGATCTGTTTTCAGAGATTATGTTAAAAAAAAATTTTCATAATTTTTAAATATTAATTTGTGTCCTTGCTGAAGTAATAATTTAAAAAAAATTATATATATATATATATATATATATATATATATATATATACACACACACACATTTTTTTGTCACATTAATAATGTCTTTACTGGCACTTTTGTTCAGTGTTTTCAGGGATTATATGTTAAGCAATTTTTTACAAATATTTATACTTTTTAAACATTTATTAGTGTCCTTGCTAAAGTATATATATATATACTTTAATTTATTTATTTTTTATTTAAATATTTTTTGTCACATTATAAGTGTCTTTACTGTCTTGTCACATTATAAATGTCTTTTTATCAGTGTTTTCAGAGATCATATGTTAAGAATATTTTAAAATATTAATAATTTGTAAATATTCATTCGTGTCCTTGCTAAAGTAGTATTTAAAAAAAATTGTCACATTATAAATGTCTTAACTGCAGCTTTTGATCAGTGTTTTCAGAGATTATATGTAAAGAATTTTTTAAATATTCATTTGTGTCCTTGCTAAAGTATTAATATTTAAAAACAACAACAACAAAAAAACATTTTTTGTCACATTATAAATGTCTTTACTGCAGCTTTTGATCAGTGTTTTCAGAGATTATATGTTAAGAATTTTTTAAATATTCATAATTTTTCAATATTAATTTGTGTCCTTGCTGAAGTATTATTATTTTTATTTTCCAAAAAAAAAAAAACACAGTTCAAAAATTACAAAATTTTTCAACAGCAGTGTATATATTCATATATTTATTTTTTATTTCTCTTATAAAAATGTATTGTCTAAAACTACCAAAATATAGTTCTTATTATTTTGCATAATTAAGATCAGTGACAAATTATTCTTTAAACAAATGCTTATTATTTGATATATTTCTTTAATCATATTCATTTTTGAAAGGAGTTAAAGCATACAGTATTTAATCAAAAACAATGAGGTTGAGCATTAGTATGTAGTTGTATATAAACTTATCCTAATGACTTTCCCTTCAATTCCAAACCACACTTTCTGTCATCTCCGTTCACAACTTTTTCTACGACTACACTTCTTACACTTGAAATCCGATATTGTGGTACTGCTAATATGGTTGGCTCCTGTGTGATAAATTGATTGTTTTTTTCCATCATGGATAAAAGTGCCTGCATAATGTCATTGAGAGACAGAAAGTGCTCTAAGTCTGCAATTTCTTCTCTCCCGCTGAAAATCTTTTGTTAGAAACTGTTTCGTGTAGTCTGAGGGTGGAAAAAAAAAGTTGACTTGGACATTTAATCCAACTTCATAGTGCTGACCCAAGTTCCTCCCCCTCCCTCCCTTCCCCAGCCAAGGAGGTTGAACTCCAGAAGAAATCCCCACTGGGCCACTAACTTTCCCCCAACTTATCCTGCTCTCCCTCCCTCTCTTTCTCTCTCTCTGGAGCTCAAGCTATTCTCCATCACTCTCCACCACCTCTGCTTCACTCCCTCGTTTTCCCTCCTTTTCCTTCTGTTTTCAAACTCATACTCGTTCAACCCTGCTATACAGTTTTTAAACAACCCAGAGGAACATCTTTAAAGACAGTTTTGTTTTCGCTCTGTCTTAAAGGCCTGGCTCTTCCATACTTCTTTCTCTCGCTCTCCCGCGCTCGCTCGCTCGGTCTCTCGCTATTCCCTCCTTCCTGTCATGTGACAAAACTCCGATGACAAACAGACCCAGAACTGCTGGAAATCCATCTCACTTAGCTGGCTCCCTGTCATCTCTGCTTTCCAGGCCAGACGAGCCGCACCAGATGAGCCGATGTCAGGCGTCCAGTCACCGAGCCGAGCCTCAGAATCAGGTTTAACTGCTGCATGACTCACTGATTTGGACCTCAGATAGCAGACACAATGCATTAGAGATATTAGCCAGGGCTGGTTTGCCTGTGTGTGGCCTCAAAGGAATGAAAAATCACAAAGAAGATCTCTTTAATATCTCAACTGTTTCTCCTAGACGGCGATGAGATTAAATAGATGGCAGATGAAGACTATTTTTTTCAAGCCGCCTGCTTCTCAGATTTTTATCCTGAGGAAAAAAAAAAAAACCTTTTAAAACTTTTGTGTCTGTTTGTGTTTCTAAAGTAGGACATCTGGAATAGGGACAGCTCATCCAAAAATAAAAATTCTGTCATCATTTATTCACCCTGATGTCATTTCAAACCTGTATGACTTTAATCTTACGGAAATAAAAGACAATATTTTGAAAATCTCATTTTTTGACATCCAATGTCCAATGACATCCAAGTCAAGCAAAGGTATTTTTTTTTATATAGCACTTTATACAATACAGGTTGTTTCAAAGCAGCTACCGAGTGGTAAACAAGAAAATAATAGTATGTTGCAAATTTCTTAAAGGGCCAGATCAACCAAAAATGAAAATTCTGTCATTAATTACTCACTCTCATGTCATTCCAAACCGTGAAAACGTTCATCTTCGGAACACAAATTAAGATTTTTTTTAAGAAATCCAAGAGCTCTCTGACCCTGCATAGACAGCAACGCAACTGACATGTTCAAGGCCCAAAAAGGTAGTAAGTATATTTTTAAAATAGTCCATGTGACATCAGTGGTTTAACCGTAATTTTAAAAAGGTATGAGAATAGTTTTTGTGTGCAAAGAAAACAAAAACAACTTTATTCAACAATTTCTTCACAAAAATTATTCATATTCACAACAGTATCACGACAATGTTTTTACTAGCTTTCTGGGCCTTGAACATGTTAGTTGCATTGCTATCTATACAGGATCAGAGAGAGCTTTGAATTTCATCTAAAATATCTTAATTTATGTTCCGAATATAGAACAAATAAAATAAAAATAGTGTCAAATGTGTCAAAATTAAACAATAAATAATAATAAATAATCAAACACAATAACAATTGTTTAAAATTTGCTTTAAAAAATAAAATAAATATTAGTTTCATTTGTAAAATAAAATTGTTAAACAATAACAATAAATAAAGCAAAAATAATTCCAAATTTTGTACGAGCCATGGCTCCAAAATTTGTCAAAAATAAACAGTTAATAAAAATAAAATATTTAATAGAATTATAATTATTATTAAATTAAAAGTAAATAAAAGTAAAAAAGTAAGTTTTGTAAAACAAAATATTTGTTAAAAAACAGTTACATTGATCCAAATTTATAAAAAATAGATTAAATTTAATAGATAATGGTTTTAAAGCTCCTATTGTGCACAAAGAAAACAAAAATAACAACGTTATTCAACAATTTCTTCTCCTTTGTGGTAGTTCCATTGCTGTCTATGTAGGATTTCATCAAAAATATCTTAATTTGTGTTCTGAAGACAAACAAATGACTTACAGGTTTGGATGACATGAGGGTGAGCAATTAATGACAGAATTTTCATTTTTGGGTGAACTAGCCCTTTAAATTATGAAATGAATACAATTTCAGCTTCAAATAAACTCTGAAAAGACAACAGTGTCATTTTTCAGCCCAATTTTGTATGTTTCGCAAGATTCGGAGTATGTTTTGCAAGAAAATACTATTTCAGCCTTCAAAAGTTCATATCTAATTCACTGTTACTTCCCATTTCTTTGCAATTGTTTGTGAAATTTACTAACAATTTCTGAGTGAAAATTATTTTACCACTTAATTTTTTTTTTTCAGTGAAGTTCAACTATAAAGCAGCTCAATTTAATTCATGTTTTATTCTCATCCTAATAGTGTCAGTCTAATCAATCATATAACTGAATATTAAACGTCCTAAAATCAATATTAAAATTTAAGGTATCCTGTTTTTGTGCGGTTCACAGAAGTAATCAAATCAAACACGTTTGGAACAACATTTTATGTTCTTCCAACAAGTAAATGATGACAGAATATTCATTTTTAGCTGAACTACCCTTTAAATGAAACTCCATTATGTCTCCTGAGCTATGAAAGAGCAACCTCTGAGCAAGAAAATTTCCCCTGGGGCCTGAAATGTTTATAGGAAGGATTGATTGAGCATGCATCGCCTATTCTGCTAGTTTTTAGATCTGTGCAGCATGTTATACAGCTCAGGAAGTTTGTGGAGAGTGTAAGCAACAGACTGTCATGTGTTTCTGTGTGCATGAATGTGTCCAGACAGATTGCCGGTGATGACAGAGACACAGAACACCACTTCATTTTAGCCCCGTCTGCGTGCACACGCCTCAGATTACCACAACTAGTCCTTGTAGCTCCCTTAGGGAAAACTCAGATGTTGACACACATACACATAACATTCAAACACACATTTTGAGTCATGTAACACACACCTTCAGCACACACTAATCAGTCCACAATACTCAAACTCAACAGCACATCCTACACAAAAGTATGCATGTTTAAACATATTGACACATTCCAGAATTCACGGCATATGAGGCTCACATGAGCAACTGTAGCTGCTATCACCAGCAAATAGGTCAATTAGCCAAGAAAATAACATAACTACATTGTCAATAATGTGATAATAGTAGGGATGCACCGATACCACTTTTTCCAGTACTAGCCCGATACCGATACTTTTATTTTTGGTACTTGCCGATTCCGAGTACCGATACCGATATTTTAAAATTTACCAGTAGATTTGTAAAATATAGGGTACAGAAACTAAAAGAATATGTATAATGTTAGTTGGTCAACTTCATTTATCAAATAGATACAGTCAAACCAAAACGTATTTAGAACACATTATCATAAACTGTGTCCTGCACCCACTAGTAAAAAAAATATCAAAAATTATCAAAAGATGGTGTATATCTGCTGTCTGAATAATTTTTGGGTTGACTATATATCCCTTAGTTATTTTTATTTTTACACTTAATTATGCCCATTAAAATGTGTTTTGTAACTTTCACTGTTTTTTTTTTCTTGCTCTATGGTACATCATCTTCAATTTAATAGCATTAAACTGCTCCATTGCAGAGGCTCAGTACTGTAATCACGCGAACCACTCATTATGAATCTCCTAACTATGATATTTTCACATTTTTTCATCTGAAATATGCTGCTATTTGGGCTATAATCCAAAGCGACTCAAATAATGGAGAAACACTCGTGAAGCAAGCAAAACATGCGCAAGTACAGTATTGCCTATCGCATTTCACACAGGCTGTTATAGTTTCACTTTCGCCGGACATTCGTGTATGCTTAAGGTTGAAAAAAATGATGTTTATAGCGAATGCCCCTATAATTCTTTTTTATATTTACGAATTTGTTTTAATCCAAAAGATGCGTGTGCTAAATATGCGAGCATCAATAAAGATCACGCAACAGCGCGCGCTCTCTCTCTTTCTCTGTCTGGCGCTCTCTCTCACTCCCTCTCTCTCTCTATACCGTTAAATAACTTGTGCATTGATTTACTTCAATTGTTTTTGACATATCTCACCTAACTACAAACTTTCCAGTGATGTCAAGGCGGGATATTAACTCGACAAGCCCGCACATCTTGGCCGCCGCGCGCTCAATCCAATCTGTGTGCTTTGCCTATCAGCTGATGCGCACCAGTTATACAAGCTTAATACTGAATGTTTAACATTATATTACTTGCATACATATACTTCGTAGACATCCTTAATCTCTAATGACTATTCTGCTGTCTGTTGTTTTGTTGTCTGTGTTTCTTTACCTGCATACACACTTGTCACATAATGTGGTATCGGCGTTTGGTATCGGGGCATTTTAATGAGTACGAGTACGAGTACAGGAGCTCAGTATCGGGCCCGATACCGATACCAGTATCGGTGCATCCCTAGATAATAGCTCCAAAATTTGTCAAAAATAAACAACAAATAATAAAAATAATAAATAATCAAATATAATAACAATAGTTCAAAATCTGATTTAAAAATAATTCAGTTAAAATAAATATTATTTTAACATTTGTAAAATAAAATGTGTAATTGTGTAAAAATTGTTTTAAAAATAAAAATAAACAAATAAAATAAAACAGTTCCAAAAATGTATCAAAAACAAACAATAAATAATAAAAATAATAAATAACAATCAAACACAATAACAGTAGTTCAAAATTTGATTTAAAAATAAATCAATTAAAATAAATAACAGTTTCAAATTTTGTAAAATAAAATTTGACATTTTTTCAAATTTGTTTACTTAATAAATAAATAAATAGCTCCAAAATTTGTCAAACAAACAATAAATAATAAAATAAATAATCAAACACAATAACAATAGTTCAAAATTTTATTATAAAATAATCAAATTAAAATAAATAATAGTTTTACATTTTGCAAAATAAAATTTGTTTTAAAATAAACAAATTAAATAAATAAATAAATAAAACAGCTCCAAATGTTGTCCTAGTTACGGTTAAGCTTCAAAATTTGTCAAAAATAAACAATAAATAATTTAAATAATAAATAATCAAACAAAAACAATAGTTCAAAATTAAAAAATAAATTACTTAAAATAAATAATTAAAATTTGTCAAATAAAATTGGTAATTTTGTAAAATTAAAAAAAAAAAATAATAATAAAATGAAAATTGTTCCAAATTTTGTATGAGTCACAGTTAAGCTTCAAAATTTGTCAACAATAAACATTAAATAATCAAAATAATAAACAAACACAATAAAAATATTTAATTTAAAAATAAGTAAAATTAAAATAAATAATAGTTCCAAAATTTGTAAAATAAAATGTATTAAAAATAAATAAATAAATAAAATAACAATAGTTAAAAATTTTGTACGAGTCATGGTTAAGCTCCAAAATTTCTCAAAACTAAACAACAACAAGAACAACGCTAATAATAATAATAATAATAATATAAAATTAAAAAAAGCAAATAAATGTATTAAAATAAATACTTGTTTTAAAATTTTGTACAGCATATTCATATTTAGCAAAATTTCCTAAAAAACAACTGAATACTTCCAATATTTACTAAAAAAAAAAAAAATTTAATAGATGGTTTTAAAGTTTATAATTTTGAAAAATATTTGTAAAAACTAACTAAATACATAAATATTTACATTATTAATATTAAAGTCTATAAATCTTAAGTGTAATTACATTTAAAAATGATTTAATAACACTTAAAATATTTTAATTTTAAATACGTGACTGAAAATGAACTACTTTAAAACCATTCGCTGCGTGAGTCTCATCTTTAATACTACATCAGTTGCTCCCATCCCAACTCTAGTGCTCGGACATTCATCATGGTGTCCACCTCAAGCAATACCGTACACATGTTGGGCTTTGAGGAGACATGTAATCTTATCCTGACATCTTACTCGTACACACAATACATCTCCCCGAGAGTCTGGAAGTGTCACTTGAATACTAGACCAGAGGGGAAAACAGAGCTAGAAGACAGGCTGTTCCAGTCCTCACTTGGCCTCCTCGTGTTCTGCACCGCAGAAAAAAGAAACAGTAAAACTTTTCACCAACTTATCAAATCTGGCCATCTCTCAAACAAGCCTTCGCTCTATCTATGTGCCTGTTTCTCTCTCCCACCCCCCACTGTTTCATTCTCTCTCTCGGCATGCCAGTATTCCTGCTTCTTTAGTATTCTCATGACTTTTGACATGAGGTATTCAAAACTGGAAACCACATGTTTTGTAGTTATGATCTTGACTGGCAAAAAGTAATCCACTCCTCCCCTTAATGCAGAGGCCACACCCCTTATGACAAGTCCCCTCCCCACATCCACTAGGAAGCCCCTCCCATTCCTCGTCGCCATGGCAGAATCCTCACACTGCACGTGCCCAGTCCTGCCTGTTGCAAACAGTGAAGCTCCACCCCCCCCAACGCTCTTTATCTTCATCTGTCATCATGCTAACATGCCAGTGCACTCTTTACCTTTCAGTGCACGCTCACACTCTCCACCTCACCCTGACACACCGTCTCTCACCTCTGCTATAGTCTGTCTGCATGGAACGGTGGGATCAAGGAAGGAAATCCACATAGGAGTGGAGGAGTACAGAAGGGGCAGAGGGGAGGAAAGTAATCCACCGGATTTTAGGGATAGAGGCAGCCGAGCTGAGATTCCATTTGTGAACAATTTGCAAAATTCCCAAACTGAGCTCTTAATGACCTGGCAGAGCGAGGCCACTCCTGACTCTGTCTCCCACTCGGACTACGGTTACGCCAACTCTCCGAAAAACAGACAAGTGTGGGAGTCGATTGTGGCCAAAATATTAACAAAGACTTTATGAATTCCCTTTTACACAAAGGGCTCAGCATTGCATATGTGATTACAGCAATACAGACAGCAATACAGAAAATAAAAGCAGAACAATCCTCTATCAATGACAGCCAGCAAAGCACTGAAGTGTTCTGTAAACAGTGTCTGTGTGTCTGTAAACATAAATGAAAACTGACTCTATTTACTTCCTTAATGCATGTTCCAGTCTAATTGTGAACAATGCATCGGTGACAATAGTCATATATATGTATATAGTATAAAAAAAAACAAACCGAACATATCATTTTAGTTTTTGTATTTCAAAATTTCACATTCAAGTCTAAATATATACAGTGTTGGGCACGTTACTTTAAAAAAGTAATTAGTTATAGTTACTAGTTACTTCTCACAAATAGTAACTGAGTTAGTAACTAAGTTACATCATTATAAAAGTAACTAATTAAAAGGGAAAGTAACTATTTTCTTCAAAAAATGTCAAACAACTTGGATGCCCCCAAAATTACATATGGTAAATGAATAAAACTGCACACTAATCTACACTATTTTAATGTTGCTGTGGGACAATGTGACAGACATCTTCCAGGGGCTAAATATCACGTTATTGGGGTCGCTTCAACCCGCAGACATGGAAAACATCATAATAACAAAAAAAACAATGTGCTTTTGTAAAATAACTAAAATCTGCCATTTCGGTCTCTATTACCGCTCTTCACAGACACGTAAATAAAACAACCTGACTCTCTGCGTATACGTGCCTCACAGACATGAGAAATATATGTATAAAAAGCTTGAAATGTCTACTTTTAAATGAAGTAAGTCACAAAAACAAATATTCTTTGATGAAGTAATCCATATGATACCAACACAAGCTCCAGTTTTTACCGTCTATAAACTCATCTCTAATGTAATCACGCCTATAAGCGGTTTCACTTTTCAAATTTTAAACATCCACGTTAGATGCAGGGACATGTAGGTAAACACCCACATAACCTCCATAAACAAAGTTCATTTCGGCTATTTTTCATTTTTGGAAAAAGACGTGCTGAGAGGAATAAGCCACAGAATTTACCACAGAGGAAAAATGCAACACAAACATTATAGTAACGTTGCATTTTATTGTCATTTTATTTGTCAAAACGAAACAACAACAACAATAAAAACACTATTATTAATAATAAAAAAGTAAATAAATCAATTAAAATAAATACTAGTTTTAAAATGTGTAAAATAAATATTTTGCAAAATATTTGTTGAAAAAACAATTAAGTAGTTCTACATTTTATTAAAAAACTAAATAAATAATGGTTGTAAAGTTTCTAATTTTGAAAAAATATTTTAAACATATTACAAATAAAGAAAGAAAGACACATTTCTGTTATTATTATTAAAGTCTCCACACAACATTATATACAATATATACACTATACTATACTATATATATCTAGTAGAAAAACATTTAAATAGTTCTAAACTTTAATAAAAATAAATGAATGAAATGAAATAAATAATGGTTTTAAAGTTTATAGTTTTAAAAAATATTTTAAGTATATTAGATAAATAAATATGCAATAAAACACATTATAGGTAGATGGGTACAACAGATAAATAGATGGTGATGGAAATAGATAGATGGTGATAGATTGAGCGAAAGGTGATGAAAATGTGTCATTTCCGTGACTCATTTCTAAAACAGGGTGATGGATACATAGGTATTGAGATGGGTGACCTTGACCTTGCTTAAACGTGAGTGTGTCAGTTGTGTTTCAGCAGGGAAGTAACTGTACGCAATGAACTGCAAACTTGTATTCACTTCTGGCTCCATTCTGGTGCAAAACGCCCACTGTTCATGATCCAATCAGTTCCCACTGGATAAAATCAAGTCCTGGCCTACATTTTTTTCCACTCTGAATATTTTGTTTCAATCAGAAAGTATGCCATATTAAGGAAGTATAATGTGTTCTCGAATACTATTTGATGTAGATCACTGGCCAAGTTCTCCTGCCGCCAGCCAAATGAGACTGTAGACGTCAAACCATCAAACAACAAAAACAGCACACTGGAAAATGCACAATAAGAATATTAAGATTAGTAGAAAACTGATTCATCCACCAGAATGTCTCTGGCTGTTTACAGTGGAAGTAAGTACTGATGGTGATGAGTGACGGAACGGAGACGAACCTGGCAGGAAAGCAGAGGTGGAGATGAAAGATGGTGAAATCTCTGAGGAAATGGAGAAGTGTTCAGACACACGCATTGCTCTCATTTCAATTTGATCCTCTTACACACAAACCCATGCCAGCTGCGAAGGAAAGCCAACACTTTGACGGGAAAACGTTTCTGTAAATAAATAAATTGGACACAATGTAGTGCTTGTGCCTTGGCCTTTTAATGACACAGACCAGTTATTTTCCTCTTTTACAAACACATTTGCTTTTCAGTTAACCTTACTCTATGTGTGATCACTGCATGATACCGCTGATAGCCTTGTGGCCAGCACGCTGACATACAGCGCTGTTGCACAAAAACACCAAAATAAATCATTAGAATTAATTATTTCCCATAACATTATAATCACAATTATTAATTTATTGACTGACATTAAAGGTTTAGCTCACTTCCAGAATAAAAATATCCTGATAATTTACTCACCCCATGTCATCCAAGATGCTCATGTCTTTCTTTCTTTAGACAAAAAGAAATTAAGGGAAATTTGAGGAAAACACTGCAGGATTTTTCTCCATATAGTGGACTTCAGTGGGGATCAAATTGCAGTTTAAATGCAGTTTCAATAGGCTTTACACGATTCCAGTCGAGGAATAAAGGTATTATCTAGAGAAACAATCGGTCATTTTCTAAAATAAAATAAAATGTATATACTTTTTAACCACAAATGCTCGTCTTGCACTAGGATTACGTAAAACTAAAGATTTTTCTGGTCAACCAGTAGTCGTTCATTTTAAGCATTAGTCGACTATTAGTCGCATGTTTATTAATAAACCATATAAATCATAATAATGAGCTTTTAATTGTCAGCACAACCTAATAAGCATTCAAGCGCATGCAAAAAAGGCTTGCCACAGCGCACCGGCAGATGTAATAATTATGAATGTGTCGGGGGAAAAACAGCAAGGAGACTGCATTAACGTTTAATAATTTATTGATAAACTAGTACAAGAGACAGAGACAGCAGAAAGTGAATCCTGCTTTCATTATTTTACAAAAGCAGAACATTTCGTTGTTATTGTGAGTGCACACAAATAAATGTAGGGTTTTTACAGATTCAAAAGTGACCAAAAATGACGGAGTTTCGATATTATTAACAGTTTTACTAATTATTAGGGGGAAGGCCTAGTAATCACACTGGAAAGGTCAAGCATGGTTAGTACTTTGTCTGCGTACTTCAGTTCAAAAATGTAGGGTACAGTCTTAAAAATAAAGATTCCAAAACTGTGTTTTTGCAGTGATGCTATAGAAGAACCATTTTTGGTTCCCTAAAGAATTTTTCAGTGAACAATTCTTACTATTTTGAAGAACATTTTAAAAATCTAAAGTACCTTTATTGACTATAAAGAACTTTTTCTGCATTTGAAAGGTTCTGGGGATGTTCAAGTTTCAACCTTTATTTTTAATCTCATTTTGTCCTCCAACGCCACGTGTGACCTTTCCAAAATGACTACGTAATGCGTGAGGTTGAGCAAGTGCGAGACATGCATTTGTGGTTAAAAAATAGATACATTTTTATTTTTTTTAGAAAATGACCACTCGTTTCACTACATAAGACCCTTATTCCTTTGCTGGGATAGTGTAGAGCCCTTTAAAATTGCGATTTTGGACCTTCAACCCATTGGCTCCCATTAAAGTCCACTATATGGAGAAAAATCATGGAATGTTTTCCTCAAAAACCTTAATTTCTTTTCAACTGAAGACAGAAAGGCACAAACATCTTGGATGACACGGGGTAAGTCAATTACCTGGAAATTTTTATTCTGGAATTGAACTAATCCTTTTAAATGACAATTACATAATAGAATTAGTTTGAATTATTATTATTATTATTATTATTATTATTTATTTATTTATTTATTTTGGTTTTACACTAAGTCACATTTAGCATAAAAATCAAAATGGCAGAACAGAAATTATACACAGAAAGCCTGCAAGTGTGATAATGCTATAAAATTCCCCCATTACAAAACAAAGCTACTGTAAAATAAACACTATATCTACACCTTGTTTTATTCCATATTGGTTGTTACACCATCTACACTGCAAGCGAGTTGCACAACATTCAGTGCTTCTTACTTTGGTACTAAAACAAAAAGTAGTAAATCATAAAACACTCACTTGTAGATCAGATTGCAAAAATGTATTAAGACTATTACTTGAAAGGTTTACATATTAATTTAAACATCCTTGCATTCATGCACTTAAAATGTCTGTGAATGCTCAAACTCTGCAAAATCACAAATTAAAAAAAAAACTTAAAAGGGAGAAATGGAATCCTGTAATCATCACTTCACTAATTACTGCAGTCAGAATCATAATCTCAATGATTTATTTGATTTACTGCACAGCCCTAAAATCAATCCTTTGTCATATGATGTTTCAATTTAACATCTCCCAAAGCTTTTAAATCCGTTAGCCTTATGCAAATACGTCACCAGATATGGTCTCAATTATATAAGTGTGCACAAAAGCACTATTAGACTGCAGTAAGTAGGCTGCACATATTTATGCGTTTACTGTGCAAAAGTGTGTGACTGTACTGATTCATTCCTGTGGGGGCAGCGAACAACAAAATGTTTGCCTTTCTCTCGATGACAAGCTGGAACAAGCACGCTGTTCTTTTTTATACAATACAAATGCCTTCACACAACAGCTTGGCCCCAGTCACAACAATAAAAACTCCAGCTCGCACGCCAAAAGGGAACTAATATCACTGATATGTGCGGCGAGAGCACGAGAGAGACAGCTGGACCGTGCACAGCCCTAGCAGGACTACTAGATTAGAGCCACACGGTCTCCGTCTGGTTAAAGGAAATGACCAAGCAGCCTTTCAAAACAAGCCTCTTGGCGGCTTGGAG
This sequence comes from Labeo catla, assembly GCA_012976165.1. NCBI lineage: Eukaryota > Metazoa > Chordata > Actinopteri > Cypriniformes > Cyprinidae > Labeo > Labeo catla. The sequence continues at coordinate 570,140 of VONZ01000132.1, read as the reverse complement.
CGAGGCCTCCTCCCCTGATTGGTAAAAGGTTTCAGGAGCGTTTGAGGGCTCAGTTGAGATGCTATCACACGGTAAGTGCTGGTAATGGGCTTCCAACTGTTTGTTTGAAGAGCTCCGATAATGACAGGGATCAACTGATAACGGCTTCTGCGCGCCGGCACGTAAGACTCCCACGCGGAGCCTCACACACAGTGACCGGTGGCCCCACGTGCACAGCTGCTTTACATACTCAGTGTCAAAGCAACAGCGGAGCTCCGCAGATGGGCGGTTTATGTTATATGCTAAAATAAAAACAGCATGCTAAAAAAAAAACAGCAAGAGATAGCATGAGTTTCCATGCTGGACCAGGAATGCTTAGTGGTGTAGGGGTGGAAAAAAACACCTATTTGCAAAACCAACAAGTCAGTGCATTTCTAACTGACTAGTCACTAATAAATCTTAAGGAAGGCCTTTATAATTAGGCTGGTTTCACCTGACACCAACCGGATACCTGACCCTTACCCTGCACAACTGCAAAGGCCCAGCAATACACACAATTATTAACAAGACAAAGACTGAAAAGGAAAAAAAATGTTGTATTCTGCAATGCAATGCAGGATTATTGTAGGTAACTAAAACTAAAAGAACAACTAAAGCTAAAACCATAAAAAAAAAGTTTAATAAAATAAAATAAATATTTAAAATTGGTAGCACTTTACAATAAGCTTCATTAGTTAACTACTTTAGTAAACAAACTAAGAATGACCTGCTTCTACAGCATTTATTAATCTTTATTTATCAGCATTTACTAATGCATTATTAAAATCAAAAGTTGTGTTAACATTAGTTAATGTACTGTGAACTAACATGAACAAACAATGAACAACTGTATTTTCATTAACTAACATTAACAAAGATAAATAAATCAATAATAAATACTGTAATAAATGTATTGTTCATTGTTTGTTTATGTTAGTTAATATATTACCTAATGTTAACAAATTACACCTTATTGCAAAGTGTTAACAGAAAAATAATAAAAACTTAAAAATAAAATTTGGAAAAAGTTTTAAAATAAAATGTAAAAATGTAAAAATAACAACTCTTTCTCTCTCTCTCTCTCTCTCTCTCTCTCTCTCTCTCTCTCTATATATATATATATATATATATATATATAGTGTTATTTTATTATTTGCATTTGACATTGTTTTTGGATACGCAAACAGCCAGAGTGAAGCAGAAATTCTTTCCAGATTAAATAATGAGTTAAATTGCCTTTTTTAAAAGTCAACATAATTACCATTTGCAACTCATTTACTTCGGTTACTGGATTTCAGAGTTTTTTCTTTTTTTTTTAAAAAAAAAAGGAGGACCAAAACACAAACACACACACAAACACACACAAAAAAAAAAAATCAAAATATTATATAAAAATTATAATAATGCAACAAATAATAAATAATATAACAATGACACTAAAATAACGATGAAATGCAATAAAATGCAAATAATCCTGCCACACAATTTTTTTGAGTGTGCCACTTTTTATTATTTGCATTTAGCATTTTTTTTCCAGTCCACAGCCCTATCAGAACAGTTGCGAACTGCTTGTGTAAAGAAATGTGTTTTCATCCAATATAAGAATATGAGACAGATCATCATTTCAAGGGGAAGGTCTCTGATTTTGTCTTCATTTCTGTAGCTCAAACAGTAGAGCACGGCAATAACAACAGCAAGGTCATTGGTTTGATAAAACCTGTACCTTGAATGCAATGCTAGTCACTTTGTATAAAAGCTTCTGTGAAATGTATAAATGTAAATGCATCACTTTATCACTGTGTTACTGCAACAGAATTTTAAAAAGTCTGAAAAAGTGGATTTTTCAGTTAAAAAAAAAAAATGTCAGTGTGTTAAATCAGTAATTCTAAGAACTCTGTGCCAACTGCACATCTCTGAAAAGTGCTTGAACCTGTCAGCAGCATATCTGCTTGAACACACCTATCCGAAGTAGGCCAAAGCATGACTGTCTTCTCTGGGAAATTATACACACCGATGTAGGGAAGAATGCAGGACTAACACACTTAAAGACAGGGCCTTCAGTATGCCAGGCCTTTATGAGCTGGGAATTTTCGCAGTCTAGCCGACAGACAGCTCTGACAACAAAGAAGAGGCCTGTTAAACCAACTCCCGCAAAAAAGCAAAAACAGCATCGGGCCGGTTGCTCGTCTGCCTTTGTTTCCCCTCGTCTCAGAGCCAGGGATGAGAACGGCTCAGTAAAACAACTTGTGACATGCCTGTCTAAAAAGAATGTCAAACGGCGTCCCCAAAAGCAAATGAGGGCCTCTGTGGTCTCGACTCTCACCCAATTCCTGGCATTGCTAAGGGACCGATGTGCTTTTGGATATGCAAACAGCCAGAGCGAGGCAGAAATTGTTTCCAGTTTAAAAAAATGAGCTAAATTTGACTTTTAAAATGTCAACGTGAATTACCATTTGCAATTCATTTTACAGATTTCAATGTGAAATTGGGATTGGACCATGAAAAGTGGGTTATACACTACTATTTAAAAGTTTGGAGTCTTCTGCTCACCAAGCCTGCATTTATTTGATCACAAGTACAGTGAAAACAGTAATATTGTGAAATATTATTACTATTCAAAATAACTGTTTTCCATTTAAACATATTGTAAAATGTAATTTATTCCTGTGATGCAAAGCTGAATTTTCAGCATCATTACTCTAGTCTTCAGAAATCATTCTAATATGCTGATTTGTATCCGTTTTGAAAACAGTGCTGCTTAATATTTTTTTCAGGATTCTTTGATGAATAGAACGTTCGCTGTAAAAGAACAGCGTTTGTTTAAAATTGAAATGTTTGTTATATTATAAATGTCTTAACCGTCACCTTTGATTCATTTTATACATCCTTGTTGAATAAAAGTTTTCAAAATATTTGGGGGAGGGCAGACCCCAAACTTTGGAACAGTATTGTAAATCAAAATAGAGCCAGACTAAATGTGAATTTGCTAAAACAATGCTTAAATATCTATGTGGCTATTTGTTAACATCATCCAGTAGGTTGTGCGGAAAAGAAAATAGTTTTAGAGGAAGAGCGTGTTTTATAATTTTGACGAGGAAAAAATTGGATGCAAAACAAAAATGTAAATAAGTTTAATTCTAATTTCATGCCGCAGCTGACAATGCTAATCAACATCTGCCTCGTCAAGCTCCTCCAATAATTTCCCAGTTTTTCAAACATTAATGTAACGTGTTTTCCACAAAAGGCAATTTCGTATTCAGGCCATGTGCATATGCGAGGCGAAATATGTTTCTCATTTTCATGACCAGGAGACAGAGGAGACTTGTTTATTGTGTATCCGTCAGTGTGTTTTCACAGCAGGGTGTGTTCTTGGATTCCACCGCACCAGGACGTCATCCCCAGGTGCTTCCATCACCCCTCCCTCACTCTCTCTTTCTGCCTCTCTCTGTAAATACCTATTGGATTAGGTGGGCAGCTGTAGGGGGGGTGGGTACTGATTGACATCTAAAAGGCTACAGTGTTGTTCAGACTTGCAGAGGAGTAAAAGAGGCACAGCAGGAGACGACGAGTAGTGTATATCTGTGCGTGTGTGTGTTTTGAGGAGGGGGAACGCGGAGTCTTCTGCTTTGTTGTTGCCATCCAAACCCATCACAGATTCTCCCCTCAGGACTTGAGATGAGATTTCAGATGTCTGTGGCTTGTGTTTTCCCCTAAGCTACTGTCTAAACAAGAAAAATCCACAGACGGCTCGCATTCTTGCAACACATTCTCGATCTAAAGAGCCAGTGAATCCACTACACCTCAGCTAAAAAAACAGAGTAATAAACCGCGACAGCTGGTTTCGAAAACCTGCCATTTTTCTGGAATGCTATAAAATGTAAAAACTTGATATATTAAACCAACAAAAAGTATTTTTGCAGAATAAAATGTCTGTTAAATGACTCTTTTCCTCTCTCAGCCATCTGTTGTTTCTCTGTCCTCTCTCACACACTTTCCGTCTGCTGTCGGATGTAAAACAGCGCCCCCTGTGACACCAGAGCTAAAATGCTGAACTTTTTCTTTCTCTGCAGTCAAACACCTGTAAGAAATGCCCTTTTTTCAGGCAACGAGACTAGATAGCTAGCTTGAAGGACTCAAGAGTCCTCAGCTCTCTTTTAATTCATTTAATGAGAAGGTTTTCTTTTTCCTTATTCACAGTAAATATTATACCACTCAAATACTTTAGTCACTGCATGCGTGGCCTACTAATTTTACCAATATATGCAGCATCCAGCAATGCATACTGCGCATATCCCACAATTCAAGTCTGACTGAACTGGATGCAATATTAGCCATAAATCTGATCATAGGTAATATAGCACATTATTTTACATGCTTTGCATATAATTGCACTACCAGTCAAACGTTTTTGATTTTTAATCTTTTTTAATGTTTTCACCAAGCCTGCATTTATTTGATCCGAGTTACAGCAAAAACAGTAAAATTTTGAAATATTTTGACGAATTTATAACAACTGCTTTCTATTTGAATATATTTTAAAATGTAATTTATTCCTGTGATCAAAGCAAAATTTTCAGCATCATTACTCCAGTTTTCAGTTTTACATTATCCTTCAGAAATCATTCTAATATGCTGATTTGCTGTTCAAGAAACATTTATTATTATTATTATTATTTCGGCTGGCAAACAATTAATCGCGATTAATCGCATACAAAATAAAAGTTTGAGTTTGCCTGATATATGTGTGTGTACTGTGTGTAATTATTATGTATATATAAATACAAATATATATATATATATATATATATATAAAAATCACATTCATGTATAAATTTAAGAATATTTATAAGTATATGTATTTATTATAATTTTAATAGAATTTATATTATATATAAGTAAAAATAGTTTGTACGTAAATAATATATTTCTCTTAAATATATACATGAATGTGCTTGTATTTATATGTACATAATAATTACACACAGTACACACACATAATAGGCAAACTCAAACTTTTATTTTGTATGCAATTAATCACGATTAATCATTTGCCAGCCCTAATTATTATCAATATTTACAACAGTTGAGTACATCTTTTTATGATTCTTTGATGAATAAAAAGATTCAAAGATCAGCATTTATCTGAAATAAAAAGCTTTTTTTTTTAAGAAATGATAGAAAATAATACTTTTATTTAGCAAGTATGCTTTAAATTTATCAAAAGTGATTATAAAGACATTTATAATGTTTATAAGATTTCTATTTCAGATAAATGCTGTTCTTCTGAACTTTCTATTCATCAAAGAAACCTGAAGAAAAAAAAAAATCTTCTCAGTTGTTTTCAACATAATAATAATAATAATAATAATAATAATAAAATGTTTTTTGAGCAGCAAATCAGAATATTATAATGATTTCTGATGGATCATGTGACTGGAGTAATGATGCTAAAAATTCAGCTTTGAAATCACAGAAATAAATTACATTTTAAAATATATTTAAATTGAAAACAGTTATTTTAAATAATAAAAATATTTCAACATTGTACTGTTTTTGCTGTACTTTAGATCAAATAAATGCAGGCTTGGTGAGCAGAAGACACTTCTTTAAAAAAAAAAAAAAAACATTAAAAATCTTACTGTTCAAAAACTTTTGACATTTTCATTACAGATTTTTTAAGGTTAGGGTAAAATGAAAAGCTTCATTAAAAAAAATAAAATTAAAAAATAAAGACATAAAAAACAATAAATAAGTAAATAAATAAATAGTTCCTGAAGAAACACCCCAAAACATGATCTTTAGCAAGAATGTAATGCCAATTCTGCTAAAAAAACAAAAACAAACGCAAGTTCAATACTCACACAAAGCTGCCATCTCTTTGGGAAGGTCTGCCCCAAACCGCCCGAACAGGCTACTATTGGTCAGCAGGTCGAAGGGGGAGTGGCTCCGCATGGAATTAAAGGCAAATGGGTAGACAGCAGGTGGGAAGCCGGTCATGTGACCCACCTGCCGTTCCCTATTGGTTGCCATGGTGACGGTTGGCTGCCAAAGGCTGGTCGGGCCTGTCGTGCGCTTCAACGGCCTGTGTGACAATGTTGGCAAACTTCTCCGCTCTGCGTCACGGCTCCGCTTTCACTCGTTCGACAGGACGTACCTTCAAGAGGAAACACATGATAAGTTAAGCTTAAGTTCAGTGAGTCCAAGCTCCTGTACAATATAAACAGTGCACCATTTACTCACTCTCAAGCCATTCCAAAACCCGAATGATTTTCATTCTTTGTTATTCACTCATGATCTTCCACTCAAAAAGTTGTGACTGGATCACTGACTCAGTGGATTAAATGGACCAGAACAATTTAAGAATGAATCATTATGAATCAGGTCAGCCGATTCACTGAAAAGAACAACTCAGAAGAATGATTTGTTCATTCGTGAATAGGGCTGGGAGATAAATCGATAACGATAATTACCGCACGATATAAATTTCCTAGATAAATAATAACAAGAATTCGATAAATGTTCGATATAACGTTTATGCGGCAAAGGCGGAACAAAAGAGCGCCAGTCAAAGCGCGCCACTCGGACCGTTTATCCGCTCGGATCAAAGTTCAAACGGCGTCACGGCGCGAATTTACTAGAGCTGATGCCTTCACTCACTCGTGAGTCTCGGTCACTAAACAGCGCCAGTGTGAAGCGCTTGAATTTAGTGAAGGACACAAATGACTCGGTTTAAAGCCAGATGAAACAGCGCTGACAAACAGGAGAAACACTGTGCGCAACGATACAGTCAGAAGACTTTTTAATCTACAAATCGCCATCATTTACCATAGATTTCTGTAGTAGCACTAACTGCACAGTGGTATTGTGTCAGAAATGTGGGTATATTTTGTGTCAAATTATATTATATTATTAATGTAGACATGTATTAAATGTATCGAAGGAGTAATGGAATATAATTGCAGTATTTTTGTGATTCAGCTATAGCGTTTATGCATTTACACTAAATGTATTTAGACTACTGTTTTTCATACAAATACCTAGGAACCATATTACATTTTTACCATGGTATTGAGTTGCTATATTTGTGGTTTTAACCGTCATTATCATGATCTATGGATGATACTATGGAAGAGCAATGGTTAAAAAAAAAAAACTCAAACAGTCAGAATATTTTAATTTCACCATATAAAAATGAGGTTACTACAATGTTTACAGATATTACTGATTTTGATAATGAACATAAATCTACATCTGCATCCGAACTCAAGCTGCTATCAAATGTGTATGTTATATTATTATTGATATTAGAAACGTGTTTCTTGATTTGAAACAATATTACTCATTAAAACATGCAGAACTTAGAAATTATTTTTTTCTGACTGGAAAAATGACTGGAAGAAGTGTGAAGAATTCAAAAAACATGAAGTGCTTGTCATGTTCTGACCATAAAGAATAGTTTAAAGCCACAATTAACCGTCTGGTTTTTACAGCTTTTACATTGTAGCAAAAATCTGCCTTTAAACTTTTTTAAAATTTTGTTGTGATTATAGATATTGACTGATATATAAAAAAAAAAAATGATTGTGATAATATTTTGGCCATATCGCCCAGCTCTACTCCTGAAACGTTTAAAGACATGAAGCAGATGTCAAGGCGTTCAGATAATAAATTACCTGACATGAAGCTATCATACGGCTTCAGAAGATTTGAAATATAGTGCACAAATCATATTTTTTGAAGCTTGAGTGCTCCAGTCCAATTGAAATCACATGGAAAATATGACTAACATATTGTTCAAAATAAAAAGGAAGGTGTGGAATGACAAGAGCATGAATAAATCATGACAGAATGTTAATTTCCGGATGAACTAATCTGTTAAGAACCCCTAACGTCGGATAAACAGCAATCTGCGAGTTTCTCACATCGGTTTAACAACAACCCAGCAGCCAGCACTTGTGTGTGTGTGTTTGAGAGGAGGGTGGAGTCTGAAGGAAAACGATGGGGTGATATGTAAAAACGGAGGGAGAGCAAAAAAAGAAACGAAGGGGAGGGAGGAAAATAATAAAGCGGTTAGGAAAAAGTTAGGTTGAGGCAGGAGAAGAGAAACAGAGGGAGGGAAAAAGAGAGTGCTCTTGTCTGCTCCGTTTTGAAAGGTGTCCAGACGTTTGTGGTGTTTCCAGGCTATTCCATATGATTTAAATCACCCAAACTCCACAAGAAAGAGCTTCTCTGTTTGTGCTGCCAGTCTCTAAGCCCTGCACGACTACAGTCGGCCTCTTACAGACCTGGAAAGGAACTGAAAGGAAGAGGCGACAGCTTGTTTGTCCAATTGTTTTGCATCTGCAACTCCTCTCACAAACACAAAGGTGATTGTCCAAAGTGAAACCAGAAACCAAATTCTGACATGTTTAAACCATGACGTCTTAATATGTTATGCAGTTTTGCTTGTTGGAAGTATGTTTAGATATTTGCTCTGGAAAACAAGTGTGTTTTTTTGGCAGCGGGGTTCGCTCTCTTACGCAGACTTTTCAATAAGACAAAACCTATCTTCATCACTGCGCTAGTGAATGCTGGGTTGTCCCTTTCCATTTTTTGTTCCTTCTCCCTTGAGTGATTTTTATGAGTGGGTGGTGCTGGCGGCTTGTTGTTTAAATGTGGTTTTTGAAAAATGAGCTGAGCCAAAGAATTCAGTGCTTTTTGGAAGTGCTGTGGTTTGTGAATCAGGGCAAAAAGCAAGGGAAAAATCATGCTCATGAATTCGGCATAAACATAGGCCGAGCTGAGAAAAAGAAAGAAAAAATAGGAGACCGATTCAGTGACGGAGTCCGGGCACTGGGGGGCACTACGGGGGCGGCACTCTGGCCAGGAAAGAAGCATGGGCTTTCCAAAACACACATTCGTACAGTCGCATAAAAACACTTGCACCTGAACACATAGTCTTTGAGAGAAATACTGAGCTCCCTTTCCATAACAGATGCACAAAGCTCTACTGTAATCCACACACTGAAACCCTAAGAAAACTCTTTCCAAGTGCTACACTGTAGGTCAAGGGTGTTTCTTGGGCACCTTTACACTATTAAAATACATTTTTAAACATGCTATTTTCATTTGTCTACTAAAAATGTTCAACAGTAAATATGCAGGCATTACAGTAATACGTATGGTTTTTTTTTCATGGTATCACTTCCATCTCAAGTTATGGATTATGTTTAATAGCATTCTTTGATGGAAGTGATATGTTAAACATTTTGAAATAAAATGGCAGTCTTCCAAAGGCAAAATTAATTTATCCTAAATACACACAATTAAATAATATTTTCACACTTGTTTAATTTGACAATTTGACTAGTAGTCATACACAATAAATACTGTAATATGTATTGATTTATCTTGCGGTTTTCATCTCAAGCACTTCACTGACACTGTAAGTAAATGCTCTAATTAAAATATATATATATATATATATATATAAAATTGATTTAAAAATTGTCACAACCCAACATACAGTAGTTTTTTTTGTTTTAATTATATAAATAAAAAGTAAACTTATGTACTTATGCTTTTTTTTTTACAAATTTTACAAATGACAACACAACTGCCACAACTGAGGGAGTCAGGGTTTTTTCACTATTTTAAAATCGATATCATTTTCACTTAATAATTATTAATTAATTATTAATGCTTATTTTACTCAGATAAGCTTTTTAAAAAAAATATTCGTTTTTTTTTATAATTTACATAATATGCTTTGGAAAGCAGCAAAAATAAGTGATGCACGCATGATTAAAACATTTCTAAGACCTTCATATAATAAAAAGAAAAAATTGGGGGGGATTTGTTTTTTTTTTTTTAATTTGTACAAATTTTGCAAAAGACACCACAACTAAGAGACAGACATTTTTTCTTTTTTTTTTTAATTGATATAAATCATTTTCACTCAATAAATAAACACATTTTTTAAAGCTTATTTTTTTAATTAATACAAATCATTTTCACTCAATAAATAATTAAATTATTAATGCCTATTTTACTATTTAAATTTTTGCTTTTTAAAAATGAATATTTTTATGATGTAAAATCATTTACATAAAATGCATTTGTTTTTCATCCTTTTCTTTCTTTTTAAAATTGTTTATGCTTATTTTACCTATTGTTTAGTTTATTCTTTAAAAAATTAATATCTATTTTACGATGAATTTTTACATTTACATAAAATGCATTCAAACAAACAGCAAAAATAAGGAATGCCGGCATAATGAATAAGTTTCTAAAACTATTATATAACAAAAATAAAACAATTAAAATCCAAAACTTTTCTCTTCCCCTTTTAAATTATATACATAATTTTTTTTAAATTACATAAAATGCATTCGAACAGCAGCAAAAGTAAGTGATTTTTTTTTACTTATTTTTTAGTTTATTCTTTAAAAAAAATACCTATTTTATGGTGGATTTTTACATTTACATAAAATGCATTCGAAAAACAACAAAAACAAGTGATGCCGGCATGATTAAAAAGTTTCTCATATAACAAAAAGAAAAAAGTTGGAATCCAAAAATAAAAAAAAAAATACAACCCCTGGTACATAATAGTGCCCGAAGAAACAAAATAGAACAGAATCTTCTCTAAGAATGTGTTGCAAAAACATTCATTAATACAAGTTAAAACAAATATTTTCTCCCTCACTGTGCCATTTTCTTCCATGGCTCCAGTGTACACATCTGTCCTACACACACACACACACAAGCACAAACACACACTAACACACACTCCCTCCAGCCTCTCTGGTTCTGTTTCTTTCAGCAGAGCCAGTTAATTACAGCCTACTGCTGCAGGCAGCTTCAAACCACCACTAATTTAGAGTTCCATTACAGTAAACTCTTCCACATGTGCATCCAAGCTAGGGTGGCCACGTCTAAGGAAGGAGCTCTGCAGATAGGCACACGCCCATAGCCAGCCACAACAAGGCCTTGCCATCTCTCTCTCTCTCCCCCCCACCTCCTCCTTCCCTCTCTCTTTTTCTCCAGGTCTGGTTTTCATCTGCGACTGTGTGCCCTCGAACCCATCCCTGCCCATATCGCCCCACCCCTTCCCCAAACCCCTGCAGCTCCGTCCGTGACCCCTCAGAACTGTTCCATATGTAACAGATATCATTTAAAGCTCACCATTCAAAACCACACGTTGCCGAAGTCAACGTGTTTACCCTGGAGACCGAGGCAGCATAGGATAAATTCTTCGCAATTGAAGCGGAGCTGGAGCTGCTCGCTTTTAGGCCAAATGCGCTACTCGCTGAACTGAAAGCGTTACTGTGAACTCAAATGATAGCATAATTATGTTTTCCACACATATCAGTCAAGGTTGGGAAATATTTGTTATATATCCACCGGGAATGTTACCAGACTTCGGATTTGCTTAGTTTCTACTGTCATATGCAAGGCATGAAATATAATCAGATATCATTAAATGCTAAAGCAGTCAATTAAGATATAAGATAAGATAAAATACAATAAGATAAACCTTTAAAATATTGTACATTTTCTCAGATTAATTCTCAGATAAAAATAAACTTATTTTTAAGTCTTTTTTTTTTTCAAACATTTTTATTTATGTTTTTAATGTATTTCTTTTTAAATGTATTTACTTATTTTTAAATGTATTTATTTTCTGAAATGTATTTTAAAGTAATTATTTATTTAAATACATTTAGTTTTGTATTTATGTATTTTATGTTTGTTTATTTATTTACAGATATGAAATATTGTATATTATCTCAAATTAATGTAATAATTACCATTTAAATTAACTAATATACATTTAAATGTATTTACGTATTTTTTAAATGCACTTATTGTATACATTTTTTCAATGGTTTTATGCATTTTTCAAATGTATGTAATTAATTAAACATACATTTAAATGTATTTACTTTTTTTTAAATGCACTTGTATTAATTTTTTAAAATGTTTTTATGTATTTTTCAAAGGAAGGTATTTAATTGTTTGTTTTATTTGTTTAACTTATTTACTATTTTTTTCAAATGTTTTTATTTATGTTTTTAATGTGTTTCTTTTTAAATGTATTTATTTATTATTAAATGTATTTTAAAGTAATTATTTATTTAAATGCATTTATTTTTGTATTTATTTTTTGTTTATTTATTTATTTACAGATAAGAAATATAGTATATTATCTCAAATCAAGGTAATAATTACCATTTAAATTAACTAATATACATTCAAATGTATTTACTTATTCTTTAAAATGCACTTATTGTACTTTTTTAAAAAATGTTTTATATATTTTCAAAGGAAGGTATTAAATTGTTTATTTGTTTAAATTTATTTATTGATTATCTTACCATTTTGAAGTAATTATTTATTTAAATAGATGTATTTTTTTGTTTGTTTATTTATTTATTTACAGATAAGAAGTATTGTATATTATCTCAAATCCAGATAATTACCAGTTTTTGCATTCATTTTTTAGACGTTTTTATGTATTTTTCAAATGTATGTATTTACATAACAAATATACATTTAAATGTATTTACTTTCTTAAATGCACTTATTGTACTAATTTTTAAAATGTTTTTGTGTATTTTTCAATGTATGTATGTTTGTTTCAATTAATTAATTTATTTACTATTTTTAATTGTTTATTTAAATACATTTAATTTTGTATTTCTTTTTGCTTGTTTATTTATTTATTTATTTACAGATAAGAAGTATTGTATATTATCTACACTTAAGATAATAATTACCATTTAAATTAATTAATATGCATTTAAATTATACTTATTTTTAATGCATTTATTGTACTCATTTTTAAAACATTTTTATGTATTTTTCAAATGTATGTTTTTATTTATTTATTTATTTACATATTTACTTGCTTACTTACCTTAATGGGCATTAATAAAATTGATAGATTTAAATGAAAGAATATTTTTCAAGTGTATGTATTTATTTTTTATTTGTTTGTTTGTTTATTTATTTACATTTAATTGCCATTAATAAAACTGATAGATTAGATTACTGATCACGGGATGCAAAATTAGAAACTACACTAAATACAGCATATTTATTTACAGATAATTATCTTAAATTAAAATTATCTTAAATTAAGATTCTAATTTAAATGAATGAAAACATATTTATTTACTTATGTTTTAATGCAGTTACTGGGTTAATTTTTGAATGTTTTTATGTATTTTCTAAATGTATGTATTTAATTGTTTGTTTGTTTATTTAATTATTTATTTACCTTTAATTGGCACTGATAGATTAGATTACTGATCACAGAATGAAAAATTAGAAACTGGACTAAAAACAGCACAAAATAAAAATGTTCTATACAAATGGCTGCTGGAAATACAATTTCACTCTGGCTCTCACTATAGTATTTTAGGGCTTGCATTAACTCTAAGTCTTCTGAACTTTTGACTCTTACCAGTAGTAAGAACATCAAGAAACAAAACAAGGAGGTCATTGGGAATAAAATAAATAGCCGAAGAAAAAAAACAAGACGAACTGCAGGAGAGAGAGAGAGAGACAGCGGAGAAAAACATCAAAATCACACCCAAAAAAGCTTTTACAGGGAGAGAAAAAGAAAGCAGAAAAATAGTGGAAAAGAAAGAAAAAAAGGAGCCGGGGAAAATCCAAAACTCATGCAGCCATTTGAAAAGAGGGGAACTGATTGAAAAGGGATCTGTGTGTTCCTAGAATTTTCCCAAACACAATAATGAATTAATAAAACACTTGGCGCCTGCGTGTTTTCATGAGTCACATCAGCAAAGAGTTTTACAGAGTATGTTCTGCTTTTATGGCAGGCGGGCTGTGCAGAAAGTGAGCTCATTCTAGGGCCCTCGCCCTCTCTCTCTCTGGCACGGGCCCCCGGGGCGCACACACACACACACACACACATGTATAAGTACATACACACATGTTCTCTCATTACTGCTATTCTCTGGCTGACCCTCACACACACGCTCATTCAAACTCCTCGAGCCCGCTCTGGGCCGAGAGGGGGGCAATGGCGGGCACCCACCGCAGACCCGCCGTTTGCAGGGATTATAAGAACAGGCTGGGACTTTCCAAAAGCCTGATTTCACCACCGTTTCTACATTGCTCCTCACAGAACAAACACATCATTAGCAGAGCATGCTGAGGCCTATTAGCCACAGAGAAAGAAAGAAAGATTGAGCGAGACGGGGAGATAGAGAGAAAGAGAGAGAGAAAATGCTCCTGGCATGGTTGGGTGATGCGCTGTGTATCTCTGACAGAATCAGCTCTGTGTGATTCATGGCTCCTCGGGGCTGGGCCGAGCCGGCCTGGTGACGTCTACGCTCCTCTGAAGTACTGCAGAAGTACTGCCACTGGTGAAAAGGGTAAGCAGGTTGCGTTTAGAGGAAGAAAAAGTATCCATTTCAACTCGGGAGAGAATTGCCTCTTGCGGATCAAGTGTCCCTGCCGCTGAAGGTATCACGTTCGTGCTTGGAAAACAACAGTTTGAGACCTAATGGTCAAAACTTGAAAGAAGTTTCCTATGCTCACCGAGGCTGCATTTACGTGATCAAAAAAAGCAGTAAAAATGGTAAAATTCTGAAATATTATTACTATTTTAAAAAACTATTTTCTATTTCAATCAAATTTAAATTATAATTTATTCCTGTGATGCAAAGCTGAATTTTCAGCACCATTACTCCAGTCTTCAGTGTCACATGATCCTGGTGTGTAACTTTTGAGCCATCACAAAAATCACTCCTAGCTGGTACGCAATGAAAAAGTATTTTTTAAAAAACCCAAGGCGTCACAGGAGGCATTAACCGCCGGAGCCGATGGTGAGTTATTTTTTTTCCTCCCTCTGCCTGGCTAAAACCGCAATCCATTCTTCCTCCAAAGCTGTGACGGATTTGGGATGGTACAGCGGTTTGGGTTCATTTCCTGTCTACACTCGGAATATTTCCACTCCTTCGTTTCTAAGCTCACGGCGCTCTACTTTAAAAGCTACTTTAACTTTCCACATTAGCCTTCCTGCTGTCGATCAGCGCTAAGACGGATTGACACATCCGACCGTATGCTTTTAAACGCCCCCAGACAGGCAGAGGCACAGTATAGCAGAGGCCGCAAGAGCGGGGCGTATGGATTCAGATCAGACGTCTTATGGAAACTTCTACGAGAGGTATCAAGCTCACTTAAAGAGTATATATAAACGATTCCATTCCTAAAAAGCAAGAAGAAAACAAGAAGGAAAAGTAGTTCAAAATAAAGCTTCCAAAAGGAGTGATTTCGCTGAAATTCCATAAAAGAACCTTTATTGGCTCCTCAAAGAAACTTTCATTGGACAGTTCTTAAAAGAACATTTTAATAGTCTAAAGAACCTTTTGTGGGCTCTTAAGGTTCAATGGATGTTGAAGGTTCTGAATGGAACCAGCAAAGCCAATAGCTTTATTTGTAAGAGTGTGGTAGCGCATTAGTGCCAGCAACACCAAAGTCAAGGGTTCGATTCCCAGAGAATTCACTAAACTGACTGCAAAGTAAAAGTACTTTTAAAAGTATGTTTTAAAATGTAAAAATTCTGTTTTTCCATTTTATATGTCTGGATTTTTCTAGACTCTGTTGAATTAACTTTTATTAATCAAAATTCATGTCTAATTGAAATGTGACCCTGGACCACAAAATTAGTCTTAAGTAGGAAGTATATTTGTAGCAATAGCCAAAAATGCATTGTATGGGTCAATATTATCAATTTTTCTTTTATGCCAAAAATCATTAGGATATTAAGTAAAGATCATGTTCCATTAAGATATTTTGTAAACTTTCTACCATAAATATTTCAAAACTTTTTTTGATTAGTAATTTTTTTTTCTCAATATTTGGATTTTTTTAAAACCTCAGATTCCAGATTTTCAAATAGTTGTATCTCAGCCAAATATTGTCCTATCCTAACAAACCATACATCAATGGAAAGCTAATTTATTTATATGATGTATAAATTTCAATTTCATAAAATTGACCCTTTTGACTGGTTTTGTGGTCCAGGGTCACAAATCATAAAACTTGCACAATTTAACAGCAATTTATTAAAGGTTTAACAAAAATTACATTTTTAAGGTCCTATAAAATTTTTACCAAATTCTGTTTTCCATTAATTTTCTAGATACCTTTTTATGGTTTCATTACATTTTAATAATCAAAAGCATCTCAAATTAATTGATTTTAATTAAAAAGAATAATAATTTAATATTCTATCTTTTTCAGAAATACTGTGTTGTGTATTTACGTTTTTCTGCTAAATAAATTCTGGTACATTTTCCTGGTAAATAATGTTTAAAAAAATATTATTAGTAGTACTACTATCATTACATTCTGTACTATATTTCTGTTTCTTCAAATTACACCCAATTTTTATTTTGACAGGTTGCTGTGAAGACCTTTAAGTTTCTGTTTGTATATGATATGAAGATAGTTTTAAAAGTCTCAAAAGAAATGGTAAAGTCCACTCTAATGGTGTGTTCACACCAATCGCAAAGCAAATATGCGCCTCGCGTCACTCGCTCTACATCACTCACAGGATGTTTTTTGCATCGCTTGTATGAATTACAACAAGGCATGATCAACCATGGTGGAGATAACTATGACCTGCTGTGGAAGTCCCAAATACACCAGAAAGCCAAATGCCATTGAACTTGCACAGAAGATGCGACTGAGGCGAATAAACACAACGCACATTTAGCATCATTCCCGTTGCCTGGTGCGAATTCGTGTCTATTCGTGTCTTTGCATTGACTTTGTATGTAATCTACTTACGCTAATAAGTAAATGAACACACCATAAGACCAGTTCGAGATTATGTTTATGTGTTCATGTACATGTATATTGAGGCGGCAGAGGCTGAAAACACTGCGAGCGTCACACACGCTTCAGTATGTGTGTAATAAATGAAACTGCGTGTCTGCGACATTCATTCACATAGGGACATGCAGAACGTGCAGGATTCATATTTAAATAGTTTTTTTGCAGCTTAATATTCACAGACACTAGTCCATATTGTGTTTTGATTTAAGTGTACTCACTTTTGATTTATCCATATAGAATTCGGCAAATTCCATGACATTCAGCGTTTTACAGTAAATTCAATTTTTTATGACTGAATTCCACGATTACATCCAGATTTTCCGTGTCGCAGAAATCATAGGGCCCTACACTACAATAGTTTAAAAATGGAAAAAAAAATAAACCAGAAAACACAAACTGGAGGTTTTTGCAGCAATGCCTTCAAAGAACTATTTTGGGATCCATTTTTTTCTTAATGCAATCCAAACCTTAGGTTCCACTGGTTCTTCATGGAACCATCATTGCCACAAAAAGAATCTTTATTTTTAAAAGTGTCTGTCTGATTCCAACATTCGTAAATGGAATGCACAGCTAAATTTTGAAATGCTTCACAAAACGCCTCACGTCTCCTAGGCATACTACAGTTTAAACATGCCAAAAAATAAACCAGAAAAACAATAACCACATCTGACCATAAAAAGAAGAGATCTGCTTGTAGTTTTCATATTTTCTGCCAAAAAATAATTGTCACATCCTGCATAAAACATAAGCATATGTGTCCAAGGGATGTTTACAGCAAACGTTGATGGATAAAACTGGATGTCTACTTGTTATGCACAGGAGACACTGCAATAAGACACAGAACTCTGTGCTGTAACCTTGAATGAAATCTGTGTGGAATCAATTGAAGAAAGATGTTTGTAGACAAGACGCATTGTGTGGAGAGTCTGCAGCTGAGGAACCTCCAGGCGTTTTGGAGGTCACATGGTCATAAGGAGGGTCAGAACTGAGTGCTGAAGGTTCAAAGGCCAGACGTCATTAACACATACAAACACAGATTAATGCAGAAAGATAACTTTTTCATGATTAATTTGTTGTTTTATTTTTTTTCCCCCCTGCATCCTCTATCCCAGCATCACAGCAGGGGACAGTGGTTACAGTGCTGTCAAGCGACATTAATAAACAATAGTAAAATATAGCCTCGCTGAATTGGTCCGCTGCAAAATTAAACAAAGCGTATCATTGTCATCAGGCAGTCGTTTCCGAGAAAGCCCTTCATAAACCTTTTTATTGTGAGAGATAAAACTGACACGTTCGAATTCCTCTGCCTTCTGACAGGGCAAATGGTAGCACAACATTAAGAGTGATAGATGATCTTCTGCTTCGGAGTCACATATCCCATCAATTAAAAACAGTCTGACACTGAACCCTTTTCTGGCACCCAGCAAACATTCTTCACACCCAATCACTGTACAACACTGACAATGCCATAATATCTATCACAGCACTTGGGTATAACTTGCCCCTCGAGTAATAATTTAAAGGAGTGTATTATATACCCTCACAGACCCAGCTGTAAGGATCAAGCACCCGTCATTCACAATAAATCATAAATGTAAAAAAGACAGATAGACAGATTGGTTAAAACATTATTACATTATAAAGTTAACATAAAGTTAAAAATTTAATTAAAATAATGTTTTACATTTTATTCTATGTTTATATAATATTAAAAAGATAGACAGACAGACAGATAAAATTATAAAAATACATAAGTGTGTATATATTTTTTAATTATTGTTAATTTAATACACATTTTTAATTGTAATTTTTTAATATCTACATATATATATATATTTTAATAATAAATATTAAATAAATGTTTTTGGAAATAATTTTTAGACTATTAAGTGTCACTTACTTTTTACTATATTACTGACACAGGTGTAAGTCACACTTGTTCTTAGATTCTTGATTAACGATTCAATTCCCTTTTTAAAACGATAAAAAAAATAAGGAAATTAACAAATAACCAAAGTCCTCTCAAATTATTGTATTAATTACCCCAAAAATATTATATAAAATATTATATAAAAAGTCATCATATAACTTATAAATTATATAAATTATATATAAATTATATAATAATATTTAAATTATATTATATATAAATTATATAAATTATAACAAAATTTTATATATATATATATATATATATATATATATATAAAACAAGATAACAACAATTAAAAAACTTTTTTTTTTATTATTTTAATTTAAAAAATTAAATTTTAGATTTTATTTTATATATTTAGATAATATATATTTTAATACTAAATGTTAAATAAGTGTTTTTTAACGTTTTTTAAATTATTAACAGTAACTTTTTACTATATTATTTACACAGGTGTAAGTTGCACGTTCTTTGATTCTTGATTTATGATTCATGAATTCTTTTTTTTTTTTTTTACAAATTAATAAATAAATAACCAAACTTCCGATGTTTGGAGGGAGTTATGACACATGGAAGAAGGAGATAGAGCAACGGAAAGAGTGATGGGATAAATGGAGTGGATGAAAGATACTTCTGACAGTTCTGTTCCGCAATGTGATGTGGACAAGGTGAGCGCAGGCACATTCCAAGAACGGATAAACAACAAAAAAAAAAGAAACACATTTATAGACCCATAAAACGTCTGAACGGAGAGAAAACGAACACAAGCAGTGAGCTTATTTACTGCAGTATTCATCTGTGGCTTGCTGTATTCCTCAGTGGGAAATGAGGTTAAATAATTGGTTAAGGATCAGAGCATTAACATGATCGTTGCTAGATTGTAGTTGTGGTTTATTACATAGCGTAATCAGACAAGAAATCAGATTTATAAAAACAAATGACATGGCCGGCGAGCTAAACTAGCCATTTCAGATGAACACAGTTTATTTAATCAGAGCAATAGAAGGTAATAGATGGCGCTCATTACAGTAGCACTGGCACGGGGAGCGTTTGCGCTCGTGAGTATAAACACACACACTAACAGAGACACATTAATAAAAGCCCTGACACACACAGGAACTTTTATAAGCAGATGTCGGACACTCTCTCCCTCGCACAGACACACAGCCTGATGTGTAAAGTCTAATATACACACATAGTCAAAGGGATACATCCCTGCACACCTGCAAAAATATACAGGGGAAGCAGTAATCTGATGGTTTCCTTTATAATTACAGAGTACAGAACAAAGTCCCCCACCTTCTCTGATCTCCCATAAACCACCTGTTCAGCCCCTCCCTGCCACTTACATTCTATTGCCCCCAAGAATTCCTCAGAGAGTCATGGATAAACTCCTGGATTTATGATTCCAAGCCAGAAAGCAGCCAGATGAGCTAAAGACTGAAGTAAAATTGCCATGTAGACAGACAGACAGACAGAGGGATGGTCTAACCATGCATATCTTCATGCAAACATCTCATATGTTCACACAGTAACACACATAGACCAAGCAACGAGTCAAACCTACTTAACACGCATGCAAAAACAAGCGGAGTTTTACAGTGAAAAAAAACCCACTCAGAAACCGCTACTTAATTTCAGATTAGAAATGGCAAGCAACAATGGAAGCTTGTTTTACACCACAGGATAAAAAAATAAACAAAAAGGTAATTGCGACTTTTTTCTCAGAATTTAGAGATATAAACTTGTGATTGTGAGAAAAAAGGTCAAAATTGCAAGCTATAAACACACAATTCTCACAGTTATATCTTGTGAGGTATAAACTAGCAACTGTGAGAAAACTAAAAGCCTGATATAGTATGTAAGATAAAGTGTCACAATTTATTTTTTTATTTAGTCTATTTTGGCTGACACATAAAAATAGAAATCAGAGATGTAAACTGAAAATTCTGTGAAAAAAGTCAGAATTATGAGACATGAACCCAGAATTGCGAGAAGCAGACTCAGAATTCTGAATAAAAAAAGTCAGAATTCCGAGATATAAACCCAGAATTGTGAGAAGTAAACTCAGAATATGGAGAAAAAGTCAGTATTACAAGATATAAACTCAGAATTACAAGATATAAACCCAGAATTGCAAGATATAATCTCAGAATTGCAAGACGTAAACTCAGAATTGTGAGAAGTAAACTCAGAATTCTGAAGAGAAAAGTCAGAATTACAAGATATAAACCCAGAATTACAAGATATAAACCCAGAACTGTGAGAACTAAACTCAGAATTTGGAGAAAAAAGTCAGAATTACAAGATGTAAACTCGGAATTGCAAGATGTAAACTCAGAATTCTGAGAATAAGTCGGAATTACAAGATATAAACTCAGAATTGAAAGATGTAAACTCAGAATTGTGAGAAGTCAGAATTCTAAAGAAAAAAGTCAGAATTACAAGATTTAAACCCAAAATTGCAAGATGTAAACTCAGAATTGTGAGAGATTTCTGAGTTTATATATTAAAATTCTGAGGTGTTTTTTTAATCTAAATCCTGAGTTTACATTTCACAATTCAGAATTTTTTCCTCTGAATTCTGATTTTCTTTGAATTGCAAGAAAACAGTATGAGTTGTAAGAAATAATTTCAGAACTGCAAGATAATTTTTCAAATTGTATGATAAAAAGTCACAATTGCCTTTATTTTTTATTCTGTGGCGGCAACAGGCTTGCATAAGTATAACACACTAAAATAATAGTGAACTTTTAAAGTAGCCCTTGTAATCTACTGCAATAATCTATGTTTACAACTTCGGAAAATCACTTTTTACAGTGTATGTATCATAGAAGTGTTACTAAAAATAAACTATGAAATATTCAGGAAGTAACATTGTAAATCTAATACTGTGGTTAGGGTTGGATGAAATACAGTGAAGAAAAGATGCTTTTCACTGTCACTCAAAAAGGAAAATACACTCAAGAATATAATGACAGCAGTTTATCCAAACACACAAACACATTAAGACACTCCCGTATTCCATTACAGTTACTGTACCGCTGAGATCAGACTCCACAGTCCCGCCGGAGTCAGAGTGGGAGTTTTGGTTTTGGTGGAACGTGAATATCTGGTTTGACAATAGTTTGTTTTTCCTTGTCTCTGCTTCTTTTGTCTGAGTTCATGTAAACTCATGTTGCTGATCTGTGAGACATAAACAGCTGAAGACAGAAAAGGGCTGGCCCATTCCTTTCTCATTAAAAAAAAAATGAGCCGTGCATACATTTGTTTGTGCATGTGCTGAGTAAGTCAAGTTGTTTTTAATGTTGTAACGCACTCAGACTGCTCCTCTGCCCCAGATGTGTGCTTGGATGTGAACATTCTGTCACATGTTAAAAGAAGACATCATAAATCACCCCTGGCTCTGACACTATTAAACACTGCTGGCATAAACTTTCAAAAAAACTTTTCAGCTCATGAAAATCTCACACACAACATGTTGAAAAGCAAAAGAAAGCAAATTCTTTCAGATCACAGGCACTGAGTCCAAAAGCACAAAGAACAGGTGCTACAGTCAAAGCAATAGACTTCACAGTACTGAAGTTTGGCCATCATGTAATACAAGAGAAAAAGTATCCATAAATAGGTGCATTTTTATGCATTACTTCTCACAATAGAACAAATGCAATATTTGTTCAAAGAAAGTACACTCACAGCCTGTACCTCATAAGTCTTCAAAAGCCATAAGATGGCTTTGCGTGCCAAACAAACCCAAATTACCTGACAGTGTTTGTGTGTCTGGATTATTGCATCAACCCAAGAACCGGAAAAATTCATTCAGATCAGTTTTGTGAACTGGATCAACCAATTTATCAAAAAGATCTAACTTGTTTACACATGACTACTTCTCTCATGCAGAGCAGATGTCAAATTTATGAGTGGATAAAAATGTACATTTTGTTGTTTCTTTTGCAACATACGGTTTGAAAAGATTTGGAATACAGTGCATGATTTGTATTGCTTCTATAATATAGTGATTTTGCATCTGTATATCTATAGTCACCATTCATTCTCATTCCAAGGCATTCTTAAAACTTTCTCCTCTATCCCTTTAAAAGAACTGAACTTGACGTATTTCAGTGCATCCAGGTTTATGACATTACATCGTTTATTTAACTTTTCTAAAAACCGGTGATTTAGACGCTACCACATTTTAGGCTGAGATGCTTGGGAAAACACCTTTCCCTTAACCACAAACTCTACACAACACTTCGTCTTGCACAAACTAATCTCAGATTTAAACACACATACTTAAAACTTGTAAGCCACAGGGCTGCGACAATAACACTTAAGGCTAAAAGGAAAACAATACCTGTCAAACAAATGTTTTACATTTGTCAAGGGACAACTCACCAGGTAAAGGTATGCGTAAACGCAGCCAGTCATTTCTTGAAACGCATCGCGGATCCAGAAAACACGAACGAACGAACGAAAAGTTGCGATCATGCGATTCTTTCATTGCTCTCTCGCTCCTCTATTGTATTTACACAAGTTTAGTTTTAATTCTCCCTCGCTATATGTATCATAAGTGATAGACGTAAGAGAGTAAACCAATACAAACATCGTGAAAGTTCAACTCACCCACTGTGACTTAAATCCGCGAGAAGACAAGAGAAACGAGCGCCCTCCGTTCATCAGAGTCCTTTTCACACTACACGGTCGTTTCTTTCTCCCTTCTTCCTTTCCTCTGCCTCTCTCACTCTCTTTCCCTCCCTCTTTCTCTTCTTTTCGTCTCTCTTAGAAATAATTATGCGCTCTGATTCATGAACCCTGTCTGGGTCACGTGACTCCACCCTTCAAATATACAGCACATTTTTCAAAAGCCACAAAGTGCCTAGAGGGAAGAAACAGAGGCAAGCTTAAATTTCTGTTTTTAATTCTCTGCCTCGCTTTCTTTCGTTCTCCTTCTTTTTCTCACTCCTTGAACTCTGTGTATTCACAAAGTGACATACACTGAGTAGCACATGATGCCAACCAGGAACTCCAAGCTGAAGTGCTGGATACAGTTTCTTTTCAAGTCAAATTTAAATCTGAAGTGATCTTGCATAACTGATACATGTTCCATAGTGAATGATTCAGTGGTACATGTTATTCCAATTGGGAAAAATAGTGCAAAAATCATGCTGGATTAACAATTTGAAAAGCACAGAACAAACAAATAACATCCGCAGATGAATCATTCAGTTTGTCATCAAAAGCAATGATTTATTCACTACAAAAGTCCACGAAAAAATAGCATCTTTTTGATGATGGGAGACTGTAAATATGGGAAGTTCCAAACTTCATGATGCCGAGGGTGTGTCCGTCTATATGCCGCTCTATGTGTTTTATATCAGCATAGTGCGCAGTTTGTGTTTGTATGGAACAGTTCTGCACTGGCTTGTTTGTGGTTCTGGGCGTTTGCCTGGGTTCTTCCTAAAGCTGCCATTCTGTACTGGCTTTGGTTAAAAGAAACCCCCAAAAACCTCACTGTGAAGACACACCTTAACTGGCTCCTTTTAGACGGTGCCATCTCAAGCTCAGGGAGGTGGCATGTCAGGTTCAGCCTTTCGGTCTGATGCTAATTTGTGCAAATGAATCAAATGGAACACTTGCTTTTATTTTAAATTAAATTATTAGCTACATAAAAACACACTGTGTTTACAAGTGTTCATATTTTGATGTTTTGAAAGGCTAGTGCTTGCACATGAAACAACATTTCTGTGTGCTTAAGTTCTATTCAGTACTGGACCAAACATGAACTTCATTTCAAAAAACATTTTAAGCATTCATATTTTTATTTGCTAAAAATCTGTTAAAAGGTGTAGCAGTAGGGCACTTCAGCAGGGCTGGCATTGGGTCTCAATACACAAGTCAACAGGAAGTGGTTTGCTTTGCCACACCACCCTATACTACACAGATGTATCTGCAGATCTCTCTATGAAAACATATTAACTGTCAAAACCAGTTAACCGCTCATTTTTAATGTTATCACTAAGAATCTAATTTAAAAAAAAAGGTTACAGAATCAATGCTTTATGAGTCTCACTATCAAATTATTTTAAAATATTTACTCACATTTTTTATTGGAGCATCCAGTTCTCCAAGTTTCAAACAATATTACAGTACGTGCTGTCATTCTCCGCGTGCGTCAGAGTGTGTATGTGTCTGTGTGTCAGTAGCAGGAGAGAGGTCAGAGGTTAGCAGTGTTTGTGTTTCATTGTCAGCGAAGTGTGCTGGAGGTTGAGATTTATGATCTCTGTGTTGGGAGACTGCAGAGTGGAGGATAATGAAGATAGATCAGACTGCTATCTCTCTCTCTTCCTTTCTCGCTCCCCTCGTTCTCCCACACTACCTGTGTACCTCTCTGTCTGTCTGCATTTCTGTCTTTGTCTTTCAGTCTTCCACACTACGATTCACTTTCACCTGCTTTACTCTTGCTATTTTGTCTTATTCGCTGTTATATAGAATTCTAGCATCTGAATATGTTTGCTTATTACCCAGCAGAATACTTGATTCACCACATTCCGAGGTATATTATTCCCTGATAACAACTGGTAAAAACTAATAACACAGGCTCATCCGGGTAACTGCAGTCGGCACTATTTGCTTGCTAAGAACATTTTGTCTTTGTGAAAGCTTTGTGTTTGGTTGGCTAATAAAATATGAAAATTTAGTACTTAGTAGTTGTACTTCATTGGCATTGATGGTTCCATGAAGAACTTCCTGGAAACTTTCCACAGCACAAACGTTTCTTTATAGTTCTTTGCAGTCTTAAAAATAAAGATTTCAAAAGGATGTTTTTGCAGTTCCTAAAAAGAACATTTTAAAAATCTAAAGAACCTTTTCTGCATTTGAAAGGCTCCATGGATGTTCAAGGTTCTTCACAGAACTATTGATGTCAATAAAGATCCTTTATTTTTAAGAGTGTAGAATGGTTCTCTTAAGAATTGCTCACTGAAAGCTTCTTTGGGGAACACTAAATGGTTCTTTTATGGCATCACTGCAATTTTGGAACCTTTTGTGTATGTCAAATGTGTAGTACGTGTCCATAACGATAGCGTATTTATTTTTCACAGGAGTTTACCTGTATTTTGAATTATCACTGCATTGTGTTGTATTTTAGGGTTAAAAGAAATGTCTGTGAACTTTTTTTTACAGTAAATGTCTGAATACAGAACTTGTATTCAAATACTAATATCATAATGACTCTTTCTTTGAATATGCATGAAAAAGCAGTTCATTGAATGAGTAGTAGTTGTCATAACACATTAGGGGAACTATATCAGATGACACACTATGTCTGCTTAGATTTTGAAGACACAGTCATAGTGCTGAGGGGCCATAAGATTCAAAGATTAAAAACGTGGCTGTGAAAGTTGTTCCTTATGGCGTATGGTTCCTGGCTTTTTCATTAGCTGGGCACACTTAATTTCTGCTAGTTTTCTCAACTTGATTGCACAGACACTATTTGAAGAGAAGTGAACTGAGATTTAACTGAAAAATTGACTGTTTACTATTGTCCTCCTGCATTATTGACACATTATTTTCCTGTTTAACACTGTAAAACTGCTTTGACACAATCTGTATTGTATAAAGCGATGCATTAAGAGCCAGGGGTGAAAACTTTTGAACAGAATGAAGATGTGTACATTTTTCTTATTTTGCCTAAATATCACATTTGTTTTCATTTAGTACTGCCCTTTAGGAGCTACAGAAGTTACTTACATATTTCCCAGAAGACAAAATAAGTTACATTTACACTGCTCTTCAAATTAAAAAAGTTTTCACCCCCCAGCTCTTAATGCATCGTGTTTCCTTCTGGAGCATCACTGAGCTTTTGAACCTTCTGTAATAGTTGCACATGAGCCCCTCAGTTGTCCTCAGTGTGAAAAGATGGATCTCAAAATTATACAGTCATTGTTGGAAAGGGGTCAAATACACAAAAATATGCTGCAAAACCAAAGAATTTTTTCTGAAGAACAGCGGACAGTTTGACTGTTCAGGACAAACAAGGGACTCATGAACAACTATCACCAAACAAAAAAACACAGCTGTGGATCATTCAGGTAATAACACAGTATTAAGAATCAAGGGGATGTAAACTTTTGAACAGGGTCATTTTTATAAATTCAAATATTTTTTTCTCTTGTGGATGTATGTTCAGTACTAAATAAACAACAGCATGCATTTTGTATGATCCCTCTCATTTACACCTTCTCCAAGGTGTATGTAAACTTTTGACCTAAACTGTAAATAAAGCTGACTTAAATGACTAAATTGCTGTAGTTGTTTTTAATATGTCATAGGTCAAAAAACACAAAGCGGATGCATTTATCAATAAAATTAGTAAAATTAGTGCACACTCACTGTGAAAACAATTTGGTGTAGAAACAATTTTTACTCAGAAATTGCTAATTGCTAGTTAATTTCACACTTAATTACAAAAGAAACAGCACGTAGCCCTAACACGTGTGCTTTTGAAGTTGAAAGACAGAAATAGTGTTTTTGTGAATGTTATCCAACACTGGTTTATTTTCAGTTTCGAAAAACCATTTTTCACAGTGTTTTTGAACACAGGCTCTCTGTCATGTGCTCCACCTCTCCCCCTCTTTCACCCCTAATGGTAGCATTTGTCACTCTCTGCTATGACATCATAACTCATCTTAAAGGCCTCTGACATCATCATTATTTTATCCTTCCTCCTTCATTCTTTTTCATCCATGACCTCCTTTTCCCCTGTGTTAATTGTCAGGAGTGCAAATAAATAAACGAATAACATTTCCACTAAGACGTGTATTTATTTGTGCCAAGGCCTGGATGGAAAAGAGAAGGGGAAGAAAACGAAAAAGGGAGGGGAGGAGAGAGAGAGAAAGACACAGAAAGAAAGAGGCTGGTGGCGACGGCAGGTTTTAATCAGGAACAAGATGCCTGTAATGAGATCACTATTTCCTTGCATGCAGATTGATGTCATGTGAAGTTTTGTGCTGCAATGAGGCATGTGGAGTGAGCGCGAGGCGGGCATGTGCATGCGCACACACAACGTAGATTTACTCAAAGCACGCACACGTAAATACACGAACGGAACGCACGCACACGGAAGGCATCCGTTTTCAGTTTCAAAGTCAAACGCACGGGTCGGCCAATAAAAGGCCTCATTCATTCCGCCTGGCAAAATGTACACATTTAGACTCCAACTGACATGAAGAAATAACATACACGGGGAAAAACACAGCGAGCTTTTGGGAAAAGCTATAAGGGACAGGCTGTGGTGTATATTTTGCATTAAAGTTAATGTAAATGTATAAGCCACATGTCACATTCAATCTGCGGCCGCATATGTGCGCATGCTTGTACTTATTTTTGTATGTTTGTGTGCGCGAGCGCGCTTCGGAGGTCCAAACCGAGTTGTCGGAAAAACCTAACAGAGTGCCAATAAGCGCATGCAAATGAGCGCGCGGCCTACCCTCCAACATATGTGTCCAATGAAAGGTGAATGGCCCTCCTGTCTATACTTTCCTCACAATCAGCCATGATGTCACCATGAACCCTCTCTGAACCGACCTCTGTCAAAAAACATTTCACTCTCTCCCTCTCCTTTGCTTCTCATTTTCCACCTTTCCCTATTGCACTCACCAGGCTGCCTCCCTCCAGTCCGAATTCTTTTGGTGAAACCACATTTTTTCTTTCTTCTTTTCATTCGCTTCTTTCCCTTCATGCCCCCCCTCCAACTCTCTCTCTCCCTCTTTCGTTTTCGGATCCAGGCGCATTCTGTCCCTGGCTCTCGCGCTCTAATTGAATCAGCACAAGTGAAGCCCACTGCCAAAAGTACCAGGATGTTCTGATTAAGACGGGCTTTGTTTAAACGGTGGCCTTTTCAAAACCGTTTGTGATGCTGGGGGAAAGAAAGCAAGAGCGGAAAAATATCGTATGGCTAAAAAACAGATAGAAGAAGTCGGGAAAGGAAGTTGCTAAAAGACAGGGAGAGAGAACGCCGAGAAAGAGAGGAAGGAGAGAGGGGCTGGAGGGGGCAGCAAGAGAAGCTGCCTGATCCACATATGGAAGCAATTCTGTAATTGAGGCAAATCTTTGTGCTCGAGACGAAAGGTCCCCTTCTCAATGCCTTCTCCTTAGCAAATAAAACTGCCAGTGTGCAGTGGAAAAAATGACTTTGAAACAATGTTCACCCAGAAATTGCTAGTAGATTTGACAAATAATTAGCCTACAAAGAAATGGCAATTAAATAATTGAATTAAAGCAATAATGTGCCAAAAAAAACAACCTTTGCTAAATATCTACTTACCCTCAGGCCAACCGAGATGTAGATGAGTTGTTTCTTCAGATTTGGAGAAATTTCACGTTCTCACCAGTGGATCCTCTGCAGTGAATGGGTGCCTTCAGAATGAGTCCAAACAGATGATAAAACAAAAAAAAGAAAAAATCACAGTAATCTTCAAGTAATCCACACCACTCCAGTCCATCAATTAACATCTTGTGAGGAGAAAACCTGCATGTTTGCGTCATTAAGACATTTTAACTTTAAACCATCCAAGAGTCCATAATCTATGGAAGCCCGTCACACAATTCACACAATTTTTTCTCAGAATTATAAGTTGTACTTGTAATTGCGTGTTATAACATAAATTGTGAGATATAAAGTCACACTTTTGAAGGGGAAAAAAGACTGATATGTTCTAAGAATTGTAAGTTTATCTCTCACAATTCTAACATAACTCACAATTGCAATATGAAGTCAGAAATGCGAGTTATAAACATGCAATTCTGAGAAAAAAGTCGCAATTGCGACATACAAACTCGCAATTCTAACAAAAAAGTCGCAATTGTGTTATAAAAACAAGCAATTCTAAGAAAAAAAGTCACAAATGTGAGATGAACGCAATTCTGACTTTTGCGAGTTATATCTCATAATTCTGAGGAAAAAAAGTCAGAATTGCGAGATGTAAGCTTGCAATTGCAAGGAAAAAAAGTCAAAATTTTGAGATAAAAAGTCACAACTGCCTGGATATTTGGAACTGGATATTTTAGCCAGAAACAACTGTTTGTTAAAACGTTCAAAATGTCTTAACAGATTTGCTTCTTAGAAACATGCAACTTTTCATTTCAAAAGACATTAACTGATGGACTAGAGTCATGTGGATTACTTGGGGATTATTGTAATGTTTTAACAGCTTTTAGGACTCTCATTCTGACGACACCCATTCACTGCAGAGGATCCATTAATGAACAAGTGATGTAATGTTACATTTCTCGACATCTAAAAAAACCCTTGAAATCTTGGATGACCTGAACAAATTTTCATTTTTGGGTGAATTCACTGAATTATTCTCTTAAAAATTACATTTTGAGGCAGAAAGACTTAAAAATAGTATTTTTCTCGTAAAATGCATTTTAATAAACTTAGTAGGCGAACGGTATATTTTCAAAAGCAACCATTCAATGTGCCATACAATAAAAGACTATTCTAAACCAAACCAAATCTTCTTCTTTTTGCTTGGATGGCAAAATAGCCAAAAAACAAAAACACAGGTTGTGCTTTTAAGTCATAAATCATGACAGGAGGCCTGAAAGCATTTTAAAAGTCACATCTAAACTTTCCACTATATATCCTTTTGATTCACCATACTACTGCCCTTTGCCTAACAGGGAGCTTGGTATAAACTTGTTAAATTGCTCATCAGCCTCAGAGAATCTGGCATGACTTCACATACAGCGATCTTTCAATAAAGAGCGAAAGAGTTTAAGCAGGTAAATGTTGGTGGGCAGGAGCGAGCAACAGAAAGATGACAGACACTGATGGCTGTCTGCCTAGCCCGAGGCACAAGGTGTTTCTACTGTGTGCGTGTTGGCAGCAGCCCCTGTTCGGTTCCCAAACACTGCCGCTCTCCCTCTGTAATTATCGGCATGCCCTGCCATAACATGTTCCTCGGTGCGCGAGTTGCCCACAGTCATGGGTTCATAGCTGTGGAACAGAGCTCCAAATTTAACACAGCCAATTAACCCTGGCAACTGTCAAAACACCACAGAAACAGGGTTTACGTAAGACGCCACATTCTCTTCGGATTATTTCTATCTTGTGCAAAATGTATCATTTCAATCAACGTGTCAAGCGCACAAGCTGTAATCAAGCTTTTTTATGGATTTAGAAAAAAAGAAATGCTAGAATGTTAATGGCTGACTTTAACAGAGCTTCTTTTTGATGTCCAAATAAAGACCTGATCAGTTGCATGGTTGGTATATTAAAGCATAGAGGCATATTTTAACCTCCTTTGTTCCCTGTTACACTGCTTTCACTTTCACATTTACAGGGATACTTTGAAGAAAAATAGACCGAAGAAAAATAGAAAGGAAAGTCTGATCTATTGGTGTGGCCTAATGCTAAATTAAGATGTTAGGTTAAAGGGTTTAAGAGCCACTTCTTGCATTAAAGCCACATCTAGTGGTCAACATTGGAAGTACAACAATAAAGCCACCACTATTCCTCAAGTTCAGTTGCAGCTGTAAGAAAGCACTATAAACAACACTTTCATAAGCTTTAAGATTAGTCGTTATTATTTTATCTTTAATGGTCTAAAACACTATGAATGAGAACACCGCATTTTTTTTTTTTTTTTGCTGGAATTTCTTATAAACAAATAACTTCTGACCAACTTTAGTTTAGAAAATTTCTTTGTGTATAAGAATAGCTACACGTTATAAAGAACTGGCCAACTAAATATCAAGTTTATGGCAATGCAAAACTATTTTAAAAAATATATGATTATATTTTGCCAAATTTTATATATTTCATGCTAAATAAAATATTATTATTATTATATTTTGCAGAGTAAAACAATTATTAATATATTTTATATTAATATTTCCATTTTTTAACTGCCACAATATCAGTTTTCCATAGAGATGTAATTTATTATACAATAATAAAAGATTTAAAAAAATCTTATCATATTATAACTTTCAACATTTAGCTTAAAAATTTTAAAGTGAACGTTTTAATGGCAATTTCTTAGTTGTTCCTTTTCCTTCCTGTAAGAGTGGGCGTGGCCATTTATAAATGTTATGGGTGTGGCTTCCGGTCTGGTCCGCATCCTGCTATATTTAGCTGTACAAAACAGCTTGTTTTGCTGCTTGATATTGCAAATTGGTGTGTCTTACCATATTATTTTAATGTATTATCTTAATTATGAGCAAACTAATTTGTAGTGCAAATAGTTTTACCATTTACTGCGTGTTGTAATTCTTCTCATTATTTCCCTATAATGAACACTGGATAGGGGAATACCATACATTTGTTAAAATGCTTTGTGATGATAATGTAAAGGTAACTACATACAGTTTTGTCAGCGTTTCAAATTATAATACAAAACATTCTAAGCAGTATTTCATACAATGTTTTTATACACTTTTTGTACACTTTTATGAAGGCCCACCCTCTTAAACATTTCTGGCCCTGCCCCTGCAATGGCGTGAATAAAAATATTTTGATTCAAATGCAGAAAAACAGCAATGTGTGTATATTGACCACAAGAGGCCGCTGTTTTACCGTTCTTTCAGTTTAAATGGGATATTGTTTACAAATTATTATCCAAGAAAATCTGTTTCTAATCACAGCAGCACAAGCACAGGCTGGCATTAAAGCGAAAGTGGAAAAAAATCACTCAAAAAAAAACAAAGGCTACATATATACAGAGAGAGAAGACTGGGGCTAGTTGTCACACAGGGAAGTTGCCTCAAGAATATATGAGTTAGCGAAGTGTAAACTTCTGAGTCAAAAGTCTAATTACACAAACGTGTGTGTTGTTGTCGTTTTTCCTCCCTCTCTCTAGCGGAAGTTTTGTATGTTGGGTTTAGGATCCTCTTTAAATAGGAATACATTCTTTGAAATCTGTTCTCCGAACTAAAATGACTAAATCAATCAAATCTTTTTTGGTATAGCTGTTCGGCAAACAAGCGACCACAAACAAAACTTTGTTTGATTAAAAGAAAAAAAAAAAGTCAGATCTTATTGGGGCAAGTTGTCACATTTGTTTAAAAAACTATATATGTTGTAATTTATTCAAATTATTGATTGAATGAGGTGTCCAAAACAATGATTTGATATTTGTCAATTTTATCTTTTCGTGTAAAGATTAAACATTATATTACTGTATCTTACATACAGCAAAACAGTTTTTTTTTCCCTCACTTGTTTATCCCATGACTGTATGCATCATTCACATGTTGGAACAGATTTTAAAAGAAGCGCGCCGCGGCAGTCACGCAGAGCCCCGCCTGCAGTCCATGTGCAAGCCTCTCATGTCGCCCGGTCTCACGCTGTGTTTTGCATAAAATGTGTGTCAGTAGGCCAAGCCTTCCGCGGCACATGCAGAGGGCACATGCAGCGTGGCTTTACCAGCGTATCACGCTCGAATAAGCGCATCCAGCTCAACTCGGCGCTCACACACCCGCCAATGAAAATGCACGCTAGGATCAAGAGGAAAGGGAAAGCTAAGAGATCATGGGGCACGTTAGAGTGAGATAAATCTCACTCAAATCTCTCTCAAAGAGAACAACAGAGCTTGACGGCTCCCCTAAATCCAGTCACATTTGCCCGTCACCTAAAAACGTGATTGATGTGGGTGTGGAAGGGTGTGTGTGCGTGGCTAGGAGTCAAAGTAGTTTGACAGTCCCACAGAATACTGATGGCATTGCACGGGCAGACGCGAGACATCATCACCCAGCATACCTAGTGCCTCCTTCATTCTAGAGAAGAGCACAGCACAGGTAGACGTGCGCGGAAGGTGTATGTGCACACCTGTGACCAACTCTGTTTTTTTTTAACCGACTCTCTGGCTCCGCTGCCAAATGCTCTGTGCGAGAGATACTGTCTGCCTTTTTCTGAGCTGCTCATTGGATGCACAGGCATTTTGTGACTTTTATAGCTGTTTTCATCAGACTTTAACATACTGACACACTCGCAGACTTTCTTGAAGATAATCATTCTGAAGACAGAAGATCTTGAAAAACATATCAAGGATGGACAACAGTCCTGGTAAGTAATACATTTATTATTAATATTAATTCATTTATGTATGGATGTACAATTATTATTTTCAAAAATATTTTATTGCTGTATAGTCTATTGTTATTATTGTTATCATTATTCATAAAAACAACGTTGGTATTGATGATGTTGATTGTACTTAATACCCCAAAATTTAAATCTAAATAATCATGTTTATTGTAATCAACCTGCCATTGCATGCAATTCTGAACTCATTATTCAGTGCATTTATGGTATATATAAATTTGTGTTTTCTGATTAAATGGTGTTTAAATGCACAATTTAATTAAGGATATTTATTATGGATGCTCATTCTGAAAGCTTTGGAGTTTTGAGCGGATTTCATTTTATTATGATTACTATTATTATTTTTACGGGTGGCAGTGGTACTGGTTATACTGTCCTGTTTCTTAACTTCACTGTGCATTTAATACAAATGCTGAGATGATGATTTGCATGCCGTGTTTTGTTATCTGATTAGATGTACAATGCATATGGTTCTAAAACTTTAATAACTAAAATATACTCCAGCTACGTCCTTACTGTTTGCATATGAACTATACTCATAACAAAGACGTGAATTGCATGATACACACTGGTTTGCTGTAATGATCTAAGCAGGTGTCATGAACGCATTGGCATGCTTTGATGATTGCGCTAGGCAGAGTCATCATCAGTGCGGCATAAAGACTACAAAGTGCATCTAAATATAGTATCAGTCTAGTCCATTGTGTGAATCACATAAATGGCAATAAACATTACCATACTTAGAGTAAATGCTGTCATAAACGCTGTGTGATTGCTTTCACGGAATCTGCCTAGAAACCACACGCGCGTGCTAACAACTTCCTGCTATAGCCATGAAAACAAACTCACGTGTATGTGGATGATCCAAGCTTGAGATAAGTGCGCTGTCAAACTTGGCTCTGACATATCAGCACACTTTACTAATGTAAACTAGAGTATGGCCATTAATCACATGAGATATTCAAAGCAAACTTCATAATAAAAAAAAAGGAAAAACAAGAAAGCCAAGAAACATCACTTAAGGAAAGTTGGTGAGGAACATTGGTGCTAATGCACTAATGCTGCATTAGTTTATTTCATGAAGTTTGTAGTAATTTAACTCGAGTTACTCACGTATGCACTAGCCTTCAATCCAAGGAGGTTAACCGGTTAAGCTGATTTGGGTAGTGGTTCATTATCAAGGTTAGCCAAGGGCCAATTACATACTGGCTCAGTCAACCAAGTCCACTTCAATGTTAATTGACGGCTGATTCATTTACAAAAGCTGCAGTCACGTTCCAGAACAGGTGATGGAAACATTGTCTCGTGCCTGGCGCACCCTCTCAACTGTGTGTTTGACAGAAAGCCTTGAAAGCATGTGAAACAAATACAAGGCACCATAACATGCTGCATAAAGTCATTAAAGACAGGAAAACAATAACGTGAACACATGACCTTTAAGAGGTAGACAACAGGAAACAAGGAAGCAGATTTTCTGTTATGTTTAACAAGTAAACACTACAACTCAAACATGTGAGTTTAGATCCAGCCCACATGGACTTCTAGGGATGCAACAATATTGCAATTTTGAATGATACCAGTAATTGTTTTCATGTTATGTCCAATAACCAATGTGATGTTAGATATTATAAATCTATACCAAAAAAGAAAAAGAAAAAGAAAAAATATATAACACTATTGATAGTCAATAGTCATTAACCCCACTACATTGGGTTACAGAAGTCATTTTAAGGTTTAGATCAGATGAAAACAGAATCATCTTACATCTTTAAAGGCACTACAGCATGTACTCTAGTTTTATCTTTTTGTCCCTTATGCAAAACTCTGGCAATTATGGTTTGGTTTACTAACCTACTGACTTCAGATGCTTTAGAAAACCCCTTATGAAACCTTTGTTGGCTATTGTGCAGCAACAGGACCTTGAATTACTTTCATTATTTTCATTATCCACCTTATTTTTCAACGCGGAAGCCAGACATTTTCTGTGAATGTGCGAAACTTCCGGTTCATAGGGAAATAACGGGAAGAATGACAATGGTAAAACTGTTTGCACTACAAACCAGTGTGTTCATAAGTAAGACAATATATTAAGATAATATATTATTATGATAAGAAACATCAGTTTACAATATCAAGCAGCAAAACCAGCTGTATTGTACAGCTGAAAATATCTTAAGTGAATGACCCCGGAAGCGGGACACATTCTCGCTCTTACAGGAAAAAAGGTTGGATATGGTTAACTTTATTTTTATTCTTCGTGAAAAACGAACGCTGTGACGTTTATGGAACTCTGTAAAACGTTCCAACGGTTTAAATGCACATCACACAAGTCTATACTCAGTTCATACAAGGTGAATGAGAAGTTCCCGAAGCGATTTATCTAGGGTAACGGACCATCCACCCACCCCCTTCCATTCTATATAGCAGCTTGTTCTATTTTATAGCACTTTTCGATTATTAGAGAAGAGAGATGCCTCAGCTTCGCTTGTGGGAGCGCAGCGCGCGCGTATCTTCCCACAGAACGCATCCCTCGCTCCTACAATCGCCCTCACGTGCATGCGCTCTCTCAGCCGCGTGCGACGCGTGATTTCCACGCCCCCGCCCTCACTGCTTCTTTCAGTGATTCTATGTTTTGATGCAGATTGTACGTTAGAAAGGGGGAGGTTGGTCAGTGGGTCAGCGATTTCATGCAGTCAGTGTAGCGCCTCATCACGTTTTCCCGCCTCATGCAACTTTTCTTTGGAGCGGTTCGCATAAACAGGCTTTATGACAGCATGAGAACATTAGGCAGTGTACGAAATGCCCTATCCAAAAGTACTTTTGAGGTCTGCTCCCAAAGATTTTAAAGGCGGTTTATGATTTTATAAACAATTTTTATGCCTATGCCTTTTTTTTGGTAAGGGACTTTTCTAAAATATATTAAATTAGGAATATATGAGCATGGATCTATACATGGAGTGGAAAATGCTAAGCATTATATTGTAGACAACATTTATTTTGTATCAAGTAACAAAACCTTTTTCCATACCCAATATTTGAATTTAAGAGAAACATATTAGACTTTACATAATAAATTTCAAAGCACCTTTAATAGTGCCATATGACCAGTGGCCAAATTAAAAACTCTCTAGAAAGAGTCAACAACTTTACTTAAAGGGATAGTTCACCCAAAATTGAAAATTACCCAATGATTTACTCATGCTCATGCCATCCTGGTGTATATTATTTTCTTTTTTTCTGACAAATATTGGAGTTATATTTAAAATGTCCTGGCTCTTCTAAGCTTTATAATGGCAGTAAATGGGTGTTGAGAATTTGAAGTCCAATAAAGTGCATCCATCCATCATAAAAAGTGCTGCTGACTGCTCCGGGGCTTAATAGACCTGCTGAAGCAAATCATTGCATTTGTGTAAAAAATCCATATTTAAAACTTTATAAACCGTAATCTCATATTATAAAGCCATTTTAAAGCTTGGAAGAGCCATTTGTAATTTGGAGCCATGGGGTAATTTTCATTTTTGGATGAACTTTCCCTCTGTTGGCCTTAAATGGTACATATTTGTGTAATTTTGACCCACTTTAAGAATGGCAGTTCTGTCTGTATTAACCCATTTAATCGATAATATGAATAGACAAGTGAGCACTTCTCCTTTAATAGCCATGCCTGTCATAAAACAAGTTTTAAAAAGTGAAAGTAATAATTTTACATACATAATTGCAACATGCACAACTTTATCACATCCCCAACCCGAACAAATGCAGATATGTTAAGGCAAGGCAAATGTACAAGACATAGCGGTCATGCAAGGTAGAGTATTTCAGCAATTTTCCTCAAGGGAGGGAGGAAGGGAGACCATGCCAGTGTTTGAGACCAGGGAGGAGGGAATAATTGTCCCCACAAAGTCCTCACGTTTCTATGCCTGCCTTTGCTCACTAGCAGATTAGCGTTTGCATGGCTTGCCTAAGCTCACAAAGAGAGCAGCTGATTCTTCAATTAATGCTGGTGTTTCCACTGACCCTAATTTATAATGGCTTGCAATGACATGTGCACGGCTTCTCATTCAGCTTGTAAAAACTGTATTGTCCTTGCTGTATTGTTCCTCAGAACTGGTTATTTTCATAAAGGGCAGGACAAAGACAACATAATATCACACCTACCTTTTTTAGATTAATATCTAATTAAAGCCTTAGACTGGTTTGCAATCATGTGAAACTGGTGCTAAAAACAGCTGCGCCCCAGCCACTACGCTTTGGTGTAATAACGGGCATGTCCTGTTATCCATAATGTCATTTGTCTCTTTAACCTCTGTGGCCTCACATGTGTGTCCAGGTGTGAGTATTTCTGGGTGTGTGGGTGGGGTTTGTAAGCTGGGCAGGGCTGAGTAACACACTCAGGTAGGGCTCACTATCACAAGGCTGTAAAATCCTGCGCTGCAGTATGTCAACAATAAGTCCCGCTGCACGTGCCACTGGAGGGATCACAAATACACTTGAGCTAAATAAATACCGCGTGCAGCATGTGAAAACACACACAAAGGAGTAAGGCAGATATTTGCTGGTAGTTTGAACTTGTTTACCACAGAAGGGTTCCAATTTGTGTGTGCACAGTAAACACAGATTGAAGGAGAGTAAGGAAATATTTAGCCTGCTGTCATTGTTTATAAGCGCTGTACAGTATTAAAGGCATAGTTCACCTAAAAACAACATTTATTATTACTTCCTTATGCTGAGATATTTAACAATCAGGAATGAAATGAAAGTGAATGAAAACCAGGAACAGCCATGGTTCTTATTCTTGTTCTGATTTTAGGCCAACTAGCTCTCTCAATATATTTGTTAGTAGTGTTTGCTAGAGCATTTAGGGTTAGAGGTTATTCAGAATCTTTAACCCAAGTACACAGTT
The DNA here is from genome assembly GCA_012976165.1 of Labeo catla. Classification (NCBI taxonomy): domain Eukaryota; kingdom Metazoa; phylum Chordata; class Actinopteri; order Cypriniformes; family Cyprinidae; genus Labeo; species Labeo catla. The sequence continues at coordinate 531,320 of VONZ01000132.1, read as the reverse complement.
TGCCATATAACTTGTACTATTCTCTGAGAAAAAAGGTACAGATGCTGTTACTGGAATGGTACCCTTTGAAAAGATACACCTTAAAGATACATATTACTACATAAAATGTACATATTAATACCTAAATAGTAGACATTAGTACCTTTTGAAAGGGTAATGCCCTAGTGACAGCTTTTATACCCTTTTTTCTGGGTTTGTACAGATATTAATGATACATCAAATTATGCAGAATCTTGAGGACAGGTGAGTTATTTTTTAAGTGACTGAATATGGAGTTTGTTACTAGAAGATGACAAAATTGGCAGGAAACCCCCCCCCCCTAGATTTCGACTGAAAAGGGTATTCAAACACCTAATACTCTTCACAGTATGCAACCACCTACAAATATCTACTGGCTTATATAGTGTAAAAACTGCCAACTTCAACATCATTAGCCCCTTTGACACAGCAATCCCGGTAAATTGTCGTAAAATTACCAGTATGATTTTACTGGCAAATACACAAATATGCTGTTCACAGAGGCAATGCCGTTCTGGCTTTTTACTGGTAAGAGACCATTCACACATCAGCATCAAAACGCCGGTACATTCTCAAAAGTCACTCATCTGAAATGATATTTAAAAGCTGAGCCGTTGTCTTTAGTTTCACTGTCTGTCCAAACATGAGACCTGCAATTGTAGCCAATTGCAGATCAGCAGCCCTGAAGAATGCAAAACAAACTGGGTCTTGAGCACGACAAACTGAAAAAGCTGCAAGATGAGGCGCAATAGTCAAAGATGTCCATCTAGCACATATTTACATAGAACAACTAATAAAAAAACAGTGTTTTGTAAACAGCTCACAGAAATCACATCATCTCCATAAGAACGCTATGATTGGCCAATTTGGACCAAAGTAGCTTTTATTCGTTAACGCATTCTACGTGCTCATACCGGTAATCTTCATTCTGCGTTCATACAGTGCACATTACTGGTTATTTACTGGTAATGTTAAAACTTACCAGTAAATTGCCAGAACGAATTTACCGGAATTTTTGAAAAGGTCCTGTTCACACATGATCTTTTATAAGTAAAGACTGTATGTGCGAAAGGGGCTATTATTTGCACAAGCAAGAACCATTTTGTTTATTAAAAACGTTATTATTAAATTAGTTGAAAGCCAGTACTGCATTACATTGTTAAAGCACTGTGGTGCATGTGATTCCGGAAACGTTCTGGACATTCTGGTTTAAAACCGCATTCTCTTGGCCCAGATCTGACCGACTGTGTCCTCGGGTTGTTTAAAAAGTCAAACTGAAAGCCACGGTGCACATTCTACCAAAACGTGACTTCTCGTTGCCCCTCTCTCAGAGGAAATGCATCTGTGCGGGAACCTTATCATCATCGCAAAGCCCTTAACGGCAACCTCCGGCGCGCGCCCCCGTGTATGCTTTTGATGCTCGCGACTCGCGATTGTTGTAGCTGTTTACACGAGACTGCGGATTTGGTTTGGGTAGGAACGGTGTCAGGAATCCATGTGAGGCGGCGGTCAGGTGTTGTGCAGTTTGGCTGGGGCACTATGCCAGGGCTATTATTGGAGAGGAGAGGCGGGAGAGCTCGCAAACACGTGAGACCGTGTCTCAGCTCATCCTGAGCGCATGACCGGAGAGGATGCGATAGGATGCAGAAACCCAGAGGGAGAGAAAGAGAAACCTGCGGGGGAATGGAAATAAAACAAGCCGATGGTTTCATTTACGTAACGGGCGACTATTAAACTAAACCGTACAAAACACCTTGAGTTATTTCACCAAAATGGGGATCGTCGCAATGTGCACTGTTATTATTTTTAGCTCGTCAGATTGTTCTGACTGAATAAACCTCACTCAATCCCAGTCGGTTAGATTCCATCACCTCCCTCTAAAAGGTGATGCAAGCGATTAAAATATCACGCACTTAATAACCGGACAGATAGTAAACAAGCAGGTATTGTCGCAGTTTTTTGAACCGGATCTTTTTGATCAATCGATGGAGTCGATTCTTACTGAAGCATTTCTCGAGTCAAAAACCCACTGGCTGAATTCAGAACAGCATATATGCATACTTCACCTGCCGTTCTTCTGTAACTTCTGAAGGGCAGTACTAAATGAAAAAAAAAAAATGATATTTAGGCAAAATAAGAAAAATGTACATATCTTCATTCTGTTCAAAAGTTTTCACCCCCCCGGCTCATAACCATACATAAAATCTTTCAAAGACCTGAAAGATTTTTCTGAAGAACAGCAGGCAGTTTAACTGTTAAGGACAAACAAGGAAATCATCAACAACTATCACAAAACAAAAGAAAAAACAGCTGTGGATCATTCTGGTAACAACACAGTATTAAGAATCAAGTGCATGTACGGGGTCATTTTATAAATTCAATTTATAAACTCAATTATGGACTGTATGTAAACATCTTTTATGAGAAATATCTTATTCAGGTCAGTACTAAATAAAAATAACATGCATTTTATATGATCCCTCTTATTTTGGTAAAATAATTAGCATTTTGCAGATTCTGCAAGGTGTATGTAAACTTTTGACTAACTGTATATGGCTGAAATAGCAAGTAGGATGCTTGTATGCACTTCCAAATTCAGCTGGACTGACTCATTAAATCAAAAAGGTCATCATGATTTTGCCAAGCTAGTCATGTTTTGTTGATCCTAAATCAACGTTACTGTTCAACAACATAGACCTAACCCTATCCCTACCCCTTAACCTAACCCTAACCATAATGATTATCTAAAATCAGAGGGAAATAATGGCTGAGTAACAAGGGTGTAGAAACCCATAATCCTGGTTGTAAACCTAAAACTGACAGACGAAACATGTGGTACTTAATGAACGCCTCTTTCATGAAAATCTGAGAACTGACAGGAAAGGCATTTGTAGTGAAGCTAGAATTTGATGGTAGAGCAACAAGGAAGTTACTCTAACATCCAAACAGGAAATGATGAATACTGGAAATATATTTATGACATGACAACATGCTGGTTTAGATTAATAACATTTTACTAAGGTATGCAAAAAGGCTTTCAGTCTAGATATGTAAATTAAATTTAGCATTGTTTAATGCCAATGCAAATTAGATTTGATTTGCAAATGAGCCAACTGAACTGGGACGTATAAAATTCATCCTAACTAACCCTAACTCTAACTTTTGACTAGGGATTTAACATGTTAAAACCTGAGGTGGTTTAAAGACTTGCAATAATGTACACAATGTATGTAATTGAAATGAAATTAACTAACAAAACCTTCCATTTTTATGTTTTTCCCAGTCAAAGTCTTCATATAGTTTTTGTATTTTTTTTAAAGGGAGCGTGATACTCTACGCTGGTACCAATGGCAGTGCCAGTCCAAGCCCGGGAAGCCCCTCTAGCGGCTATCAAACTCAATCTCCATCTTCTCACTCTCAGCCCTCTTCCCCAGAGGAGGTCACCTTCACTGAGATTGGGGCCCTTAAGCAGCAAGGGAGTGTGGGAACGCCACCTTCTCCCAAACTGGTATTTCAGTTCCCTGAAATCTACAACAACTCCACTGCAGGTTCAAACCCGCACAGCTACTCCCATCCCATCGCCGGTAAAAGGCCTTGTGGATTCACTGGCACGTTTACCAGTAAGTGGGTTCCCTTTTTAGTATACCTGCAACACACACAGTCAGCATCTTCTTTCACAAAGGAATAATGAGTCCCCGATATTAAGGACATGTGTTCTTTGTACGTCCTGACCCCATTCTCTCTGTGTTTCTATCTTTATCTGAGCAGAGACTGGAGGCATGGTGCTTCTTTGTAAAGTATGTGGAGATATTGCATCAGGGTTCCACTATGGTGTCCATGCATGCGAAGGCTGCAAGGTAAGACAGAATGAGCGTCTGATAAGACAATCAAACATGCAAGCATCAGTGTTTTCTGCCATATCATTGTGGTTTATCATAATCGCAAGTCTCGCATTCTTTGCAGGGCTTTTTCCGCCGCAGCATTCAGCAGAACATTAACTACAAGATGTGCGTGAAGAACGAGAACTGCCTGATAATGCGCATGAACCGCAATCGCTGCCAACACTGCCGCTTCAAAAAATGCCTCTCTGTTGGCATGTCCCGTGACGGTAAGATTTTTAGGAGGTTATGGCATATGACAAATAGCGAAAAGTTGTACTTCATATCATTCTTCAGGCCAAGCACCACACCCGCCCCCTCAACCTACTTTCCTCTTTTAGTCTTGCACCGTTGGTAACTTTCAAGAGAGCAAGTTTCTTTTAGTTTGGCTGTGCGCTCATTTCTGCCCTTTGTGGTCCCTTCTTTTTCTCGCCTCCTCTCCGTCGGTTTACCCTTCCCCCTCGCACGTTCCCTAAGCTCTGCCTCCCAATCCCTCCTAGAGACAATGATTTATGAGGGATGGAGTCACGCAGTCCCTGAAGCTATCTGTCATCTGGAAAACTGCAGCAAATACAAGAATTATTTTGAGAAATTGGAACGCGAGCGACTTGATTACCACGCTTGTGCCCTTATAACATCCTCAGCAATTAATGTTGTGCTGCAGCAAAAATTAAGCAAGGGAGGCAGAAAAAGCCAGGCATCCGAACTCTTCAGTAGAACAATGCCTCATTTGTTTGCCTATGGCAAATAACAGTGAAATTAACTTTTGAGGAAATTTAGCAAAATAAACTGACACTTGTACACTGTGACCTCTTTAAGACTTCCCAGCAGCATTTCACACGGTGTTATCGGCGCATGAAAGTCAGGTTGGCTATGGTAGCAGATTGCCCTGGATGTTGTTCTAAGAGGGCACCAACAGAAATGAGTCTATTGGGTACGAAGTGGGGGAGGTAAACAGTCATTTAACCCTGGTTCCTGAAATTGTTAGGGCCCACAACCTAGAAACCTGTTTCTTTGACGGGTTCTCTTGCACAAACAGGAAAACCTCATGTAACGGCCTCAAATACCACAATAAAGTAGACGCCCTGATTTCATTTCACTTCGCTGCAGTCTTCAGTTTAATTTCGGTCGTGCGATACAAACAGATGTTTGGTTTAACACCGCGGGGCGGCATGGTTTCACTTCCGCTATGAACTTGCCATTTGGCAGACTAGTAATCAGTGCAGTGCTCTGGAGCTATGTGTGTCATGTTGTTTACACAGGTTGAAGCAACATAGTCTTGATGTCAGATTCTTACTGAGAAGTTTAGTTCTGGTTCATCAGGTTTCAGGTGAAATTCAACACGGATGCATTGGAATTTGAATTGGCCACACCCCACCAGAAGTTGAATTGGGATTTTAATTAAAGAGGAATTTACGGAATTGCATTGGCAATGCATTCTAGGAAATTAAGTGTTACTTTAAACTTAAACAAAACATTAAACAAATTGGATCCTGTTTACTATTCAATACCAAACTGTTTTTAAAACATTTTATTTATTTATTTATTTATTCATTACAAAACTCCTTTTTCCACTTTTGGATCCTGCTTAATATTTAGTACAAAACTGCTTTTTAAAGTTATTTATTTAATCATTTAATTGATATTTTGACAAATTCTAAGTCCAATTTTCGATCCTGTTTACTATTAAGTACAAAACTGTTTTTTAAACATTTAAATTTTTTATTTTATTTATTTATTTATTTTTGACATTTTGACAAATTCTAAGTAAGTCCAATTTTAGATACTGTTTACTATTCAGTACAAAACTGCTTTTTAAATGTTTTATTTTTATAATTTTTTTATTTCATTTTGGATCCTGTTTACTATGTAGTACAACTACTTTTAAAGCTTTTTTCTTTTTTTTTTACTTTTTTTTTTTTTGACATTTCAACAAACTGAAAGTCCAATTTTAAATCCTGATTGCTAATCAATACAAATTGAGCTGGAATTCAGGAATTTAATTGCAATTTAAAAGACATTTTTAGTTCAGTTCTGAATGGCACACAACCCTGAAGTGGCAAGTCAGTTGTGTACTTTGCAATGCAAAATATTCATCCTGCAGGGTGACGCATGCAATCATAATTAATGTTAGTTGCATTAAAGCAACACAAATATGTGAGACATATATGATATATGGAACATCTCCGCCCTTTGCCTTCCTTATGCTCTCATCCTGTAAACCCAGGATGCACCATAAAACCTTACGTCTACTATCACCTCAGTCTGCCAAATTACATTTGCTTCTCTTCTCTTCTCTTCTCTTCTCTTCTCTTCTCTTCTCTTCTCTTCTCTTCTCTTCTCTTCTCTTCTCTTCCCTTCTCTTCCCTTCTCCTTTTTCCTGTCCTTTCCCCTCCTTTCCGTACCACAGTCATTAGTTTCTCTACCAATTACCGTGGCATTGTCATCATGTTCTGCCTGACCCACTGCCCTACTTACAGCTTTAGAGAGGAGTGAGAGTAGCATAGGGATGAAGAGAGGAAGGGGAGGTAGTAGCGGAGAAAGAGATGAAGAGTGGGGGGAGGCAACATATGGTAGCATTGGTGCTATTTTTAGATTCAACAGCTGACAGATTTACTTAGAGGAGGGGGTGGTGATGGAGAAAAGAGTGAGGAGCTTGTAAAAAGATGCGAAAGCATCAAAAACAACACGGACGCATTTAATGATCATCAATATTTTACACCACAACGACCAAAGATACTAGACAGCAAGTTGTCTCCTACACAGCAGCTGTGCTATTTTTGTGCCTATTTCACTTCCAAAGCAATTTTCAGGCAATTTTTTAGTTATTTTATTACACGACGCTATTTCTGATTCCGTCATGTGCTTTATTATAAAAGAAATGGGTCATGGACATTTTGATTACTGATCAGGCAGGATCTTTTTTATCGGTGATTCATACAGAAAATGCAGTAGCTTCAAAACATTTTGTATTTTTAAAACTGACTATGACTCGTTTTTTTAGATTACATGTCTTATTATGAAAGCCAAGAGATATTTCACCCACAAATTAAAGTTCTATCATTAATTACTTACCCTGACTTCCTTTCTTCTGTGAGATAAAAGAAGATCATTTTTTAGAGTTCTTTGTCCATATACTGACAGACAGTGGGGTTTAATATTGTTTTGGATCCTACTGACCTTCACTGAAAGCAAATGTTGATTTTAACCCGGTTGTTTCTCTTTCTGCCCCCTAGCTGTGCGTTTCGGCCGCATCCCCAAACGAGAGAAGCAGCGGCTTCTGGACGAGATGCAGAGTTACATGAACAGCCTCAATGAGTCGTCCACCATGGGCATGGAAACCTCCCCGCCACGCGAATCTCCTCCCAGCCCCAGCGAGAACCAATCCAAAGAGGCCATTGGTGCCTTATCCCGAGCCTACCAGGACATCTTCACAAACTCACAAGACCACCTGAGCAAGCGTGTGGGCAACATGAACACCAGCAGTGGATCGAGCAACTTTCAAAACAGCCCTTCTCAGGACAGCAGCTATCCTCACGCGAACCCTCTCGTGGGCTATCACGCAACTACTCACGAAAGCTTCTCGGCCCCGTCTCGCTGCCCAGTTGCTTCCAGCGACAGCAAATGCCCGGTCTCATTGGTGGACAATAATCGGTACAGCTACGCTCCTTCGTTCAACCAAAATCACTCCCAGTCGGGCGTCAGACCGCCCTCACAACCTTCTCAGGCAAATTACAACAGCTACACGGCTGGCGAGTCCCAAATCCAGGCCTCGTGTCCATTTAAGTTGGCTGCTGGCTCCAAAGTGCTGGTAAGGAATCTTTTGCGATATATACACTCATGAAACTAATGTGGTTTTTTTGCCCATAAATTAAAATTCTGCATTAATTACTCACTCTAATGTTGTTCCAAAGCCGTAAGACCTTCGTTCATCTTCAGAACACAAATTAAGATATTTTTGATGAAATCTAAGAGATTTCTGACCCTGCATAGACAGCAACACAACTACCAATTAAAGCTGCAAGTAGCGTTGAAAAGGCCCTTGCACCCAGGCTCACTGCCAGATGGGGCAGATCGGACATTGTATGAATGAGTTGCGTCAACTTCTATTCCCATGGCGAAACATTGAACATTATCACTTCACCATGGACACACCCTTCAGCTAAAAGATCTTTGCAATTTAACTTCACAGAGGCCTTTAGATTAGACTGACCAATTATAATGTTGATGTCATTAAATCTCTATGAGGAGTTCGTTAGAGCATAAAACATGGCGCTTCCTGTTGCCAGCAGGTGGCGCCATGACTATAACTGAATATGGGTATGGGCGTGTGTTCAGGACCGGACTCTTATCAAACAAGTGAGGTTTGCTACAGATCGGACATTGTATGCCTGAATTATAACAACTTCGTTTTTCATGGCAAAATATCAAAGTTTGTCAGGCCACCACTGACAATCTTCTCAATTTAATGTCACAAAGGGCTTTAGATTACATGGACCAAATTTGGTGTTGATCTGTTTAAATATTTAGGAGATTAGTTTAGATAGTTTAAATACAACAATAACTCAGATTCAAAAAATACTTCCTGTTGGGTTTTGAACTTCGTACGTGGGGACTTTTTTGTAGGTATTGGTGTTACATGAGTCTACCAAATTTCATACATGTATGTGAAACATGGTGAGAAAGCTCTTGGATTTCATCAAAAATATCTTAATTTGTGTTTTGAAGATGAACGAAAGTCTTACAGGTTTGAAACGACATGAGGGTGAGAAATTAATGACAGAATTTTCATTTTTGGGTGAACTATCCCTTTAAGTTCAAAATGTGATGTACACTGTATTAATCACAACTGAAACACAACATGAGGTTTAAGAATATGTGCTAATCAACATATTATATATCATCTCTATCATAGGCTTGTCCACTGAACGCATGTCCTGTGTCAGCACCTGGTGTCTCCAGTCAGCAGGTGTGGGAGTCTTTCTCACAGTGCTTCACTCCGGCTGTACGCGAAGTGGTCGAGTTCGCGAAGGGCATTCCGGGCTTCCAGGAGCTTTGCCAGCATGATCAAGTCATGTTGCTCAAAGCAGGCACTTTCCAGGTACTGATTACATAACCCTTGTATTTCTCCTGATGTTTATTTCGCTTTCTGTACTACCAAAGTTGAAGTGTGTTATTTCTAGGCCACTAGCAGCACCAAACCAAACAGATTTCCCAATTCATCCCAATTCAAACTCATGCAATTGGTTAAGCTAAAGTTTGACATGTCAGATCACTCCAAACAAACACATCAATGTGTAGATAACATCATAGTGTTAACACCCTTAGGGACATCAACCTACAAATAGAGAGTGGGGGAAAAAGAAAAAAAAACAAAACAAAACATCACCTGGGTCAATTTATTCATGTTCTTCTTATCTTGTCGTCTTGTAGGTGCTTATGGTGAGGTTTTGCTCACTGTTCAACCACAAGGAAAGAACACTGACTTTCCTAAATGGGCAGACGTACCCGTTGGGTACCCTTAGGGGTCTGGGCATGGGCTCCTTGCTGGATGCCATGTTTGAGTTCAGTTCCAAGCTGAGCTCTCTGGGCCTGGAGTCAGATGAGATGGCTCTCTTTATGGCTGTGGTGCTGGTTTCTGCAGGTAAGAGCAACACCGGAATCGAGTTAATTATTGTTATTAAGGTGTGCATTACTGTTATTATTGCTCATCCTTAAGTGTTAGAGATGTGGATAATCCCTAACACTGAGTTAATTATTTATAATAGGGATGCTCATTAGTGTAATACTGAAATTCTGGCAAATACTGGGAAACTGATTATTTTTTGTGTTCCAGCAGATAACTGATAAATGGCAGATAAATGGTTGATATAAACTGAAAACTCATATAGAACACAAATTTTATGTCACTACAAACAGAAGAAGATATTTTGGAGAATATTTGAACAATTTTTATCCATACAATGAAAGTCAGTGGGGTCCAAAATAACTAAAGTAAATAAATCCAAAATTAAATACATTTAATAATAATAATAATAATAATAATAATAATAATAATAATAATATACAAAAAATGTTTAAATCAAACATATGACACTAAAAACTCAATTAATTAATCAATCAATCACCAAAAACTAAAATAAATAATTTTAAATGCCACAAAATTCTACATTATATATCTACATTTATTTCGCTCTCTCTCTCTCTCTCTCTCTCTCTCTCTCTCTCTTTATATATATATATATATATATATACATACATAGAAACACTAAGACTAAATAAATACTAAATTAAAATGAATTTACTCATTAATGTTATACTTAATTTAATTTTCATTTTTAATGTTTGTTAGTTAATTTAGTAAATTATTTTACTGACACATACTGAGACCACAATTACTAAATTAAGTAAATGCACTAATAATATATAATAATAATAATAATAATTGTAAATAAATATTTTTAATGCCACAAAATTATAATGTACAATATGAAAAGTGGATAGTCATTTTGGGAATATCATAATGAATAACATAATAATAATAATAATAATAATAATAAAAATCTATATTCATACAGAACACAAATGTACAAACAATAAACACTGAGACCAAAAATACAAAATCAAATAAATGTGCTAATAACATACTTTTATAATATAATAATAATAATAATAATAATAATAATAATATATTTTTTTTACTGTTTCTTTTTTTGTAGTTAATTATAAATATATATATATATATACCGTATAAAATTTATATATATATATATATATATATATATATATATATATATAAACACTGAGTCCAAAAAAATACTACATTAAATAAATTTACTAATAATATACTTAATTAATTCTACTTAAAATAATAAAAAGGAAAAGGGGGGGTGGGGGGTAATTATTATTTATTTATTTACATTTTTTTCTGTTGTTCTTTTGATAATAAATTGTTCTTAATTTATCCTCAGATTGCTCTGGCATTTCGGATATGGTAGCTGTTGAACAGCTACAGGAAGGACTCATCCGAGCACTGCGCACCTTAGTCACCCGTCGCCGCCCTGACGACAACTCTCTTTTTCCCAAACTCCTCCTGCGCCTGCCAGACCTGCGCACCCTCAACAACCTTCACTCCGACAAGCTGCTGGCCTTCCGTATCGATCCTTGAACTATCGGTCGCTGCAGCTGGAACTCAACCAACGGCTACGACTGGCCAATCAGAGAACACCTTATCTGTTTAAGAGAAAGACTGCTCATTTAGAGGAACAGATAATGGGCATGTTCCCATAGGAACCATTCGTTATTATGTGTGTTAATGAGAAACACAATGAACAGATGGCTCTCAGCAAGCTCTAAACAAGACTATATCTCCATTTAAGCTTTCACGGATCATTTTCATACATGCATTGCCCTTCTGTTCAGCTCGCCTCGAGAGCGTCGTTGATTATATTTATCCGAAGGAAAGTTGCGCCAGTCATATCATCATAAATAAGCTTACACAGAACTTTTCAAGACCAAAAACGGGTCATTCCTCTGTACTGCCTGCACATTGAAGTACACAGTTTTTAGTCAAGTACACCATGTATACAGTAGAAAGATAATTTTAGGGACCATTTAAAGCCAATTGTGTGAGTGTATGTGCCTGTGTGTTTGAGAAAGGGACTGAAATATATGTACATAAGCCATAGATATCACTTATACAGTTACATCACATTAAAACTTTTTGAGACTGTTTTTTTTAAAACAGTTTGAGACGAGATTTGTCACCTGTGTTAGTGTGGAACATTTAATTACACAAGATTTACTGTATCTACAACAACTGTAGTTACCGTTAAAGTCTTTAAAAATGAAAAGAAACAGATTTTAAATGTCATTTCACTTTTGAGAATAGATAAAACTGTTATATTTGTTTGCTTTTTTATTATCATTGTCAATACAGTATATTTCCACACATTCTCCTGTATGAATATATCTGAATCTAGGGATACAAAACCAGCATTTCCTCCTACGCATGTTATGTTTTGTAGTTTTCTGTTTTCTTACTGTAAATATTGCACATTTACACTGATTTAACTGCCTGTTCAGAGAAAGAGGGATACGCACTGGTGTGTTTGACTGAGATGGGGCGTTTGGTGCCTTGCAAGCAATGGACTGTTCATCTGTGTCGTGAGAAAGAGCCCCTGAACTTCTGGCACCAGCACAGTATCTCTACAGCCTTTACTATGATCACAAAGCATGTCAGAAAGGCATTTTGGGCTGCCATGTGGTTGATTGGGTCGAATGTTGTTATGGCTGGTAAATTAATGTTATTCAATCATATGGTAATGTATATTTTGTAAAAAAAATTTCTTCTGTAGAACCAATATAAATACAAGATTATCTATTACGATGTTGTCTCTTTTTTTAATTTATATTTTTATTAAATAAGTCTCTTCTGCTCACCAAGCCAATTTGTTTGATCCGAAGTACAGCAAAGCAGTAACATTTTTGAAATATTTTTACTCTTTTAAACAACGGTGTTCTATTTGAATATATTTTAAAATGCAATTTATTCCTGTGATTTCAAAGCTGAATTTTTAGCTTCAGTCACATGGTCCTTCAGAAATCATTCTAATATTTTGCTTTGCTGCTCAAAAAACATTTATTATTATTATCATTGTGTTAAAAACAGCTCAATGGAATTTTTTCAGGTGTATTTGATGAATAGAAAGTTCAGAAGAACAGCATTTATCTAAAATAGAAGTATTTTGTAACATTATAAATGTCTTTATTATCACTTTTGGTCAATTTAAAGCATCCTTGCTAAATAAAAGTATTAATTTCTATAATTTCTTTCCCCAAAAAAGAAAAAAAAAAGTATACTGACTTCAGGCTTTTGAATGGTATAGTGTGTAATGTTACAAAATCTTTGCATTTCAGATAAATGCTGACCTTTGGATGTTTCTATTCATAAAAGAATCCTGAAAAAAATGTACTGAACTGTTTTAAATATTGATAATAATTAAAAATGTTTCTTGAACAGGAAATCAGCATATTAGAATGATTTCTGAAGGATCATGTGACACTGAAGACTGGAGTAATGATGCAGCGAATTTTGCTTTGAAATCACAGAGATAAATTACATTTTAAAATATATTCAACTAGAAAGCAGTTGTTATAAATAGTAAAAATATTTTAGTTTTTGCTGTACTTTGGATCGAATAAATGCAGGCTTGTTAAGTAGAAGAGACTTCTTTAAAAAACATTAAAAAAAAATCTTACTGTTCAAAAATTTTTGACTTATAGTGTACCTTGGTGTGCAAGAAACAAAACAAAACAAAAAAACACTATAAAATCTTATTCCAAACTTTGTTTGCTGACTAAATCTTAAAAATAATAATGTAAAATAATATATACTGCAACACCAATATGTGTTATGCTTTCTAAAGATAAACCAAGTAGACAAACCATTTAGATTGTCATGCTTTTCTTCAGTAGACTTTATGTCAGGAGCTTTTCAGAGTGATGTAGAAATAATTGTAACTGGCCTGAAACTGTCAGTCACGTTTTGGTTGTCAAACAGACTCAGTTAATCCACTTTAATTCAGGACACTGGCAAATCATATAGGCTACTACGCAGAATCAGTTAAAACTCATGCATGTATCCAGATTAAATGGAATTTGTTTTAAATCCTATGCTTTAAAAACGTATTTGTAGAAGCTATCATATTTTCGAAGTATTGTTGTACAACACTGATGAGCTTTAGTTAATCTGAGAGACATTAGAGATGTCTGTCATCCAGAAAATTAATCAAACCAGCACGTTAAATAGTAAACGGTGTTGTAGTGACATCGTGTGGAAACTCGCGGTAGGCGCAGTTAAAATTTCAAATTGGCGATCGTTAAACCTTTGAATATTAATAGTCAGGTGTGCGTTTCACTTATGTTTGTGTCAACGCTGGACACATTTGTTTTGGAAAAATAAAACACCGTTTTCACTCTTCAACTAGTTTAATGTTTAATGGGGCAGCTAGCAAAATACAACAGTGTATACATATGCCATTCTGTCTCTTTTTTTTTTCAGAAACGACATTTACCGTTATGCCACAATGACATTATATTTCAAATTATTGTGTTTGATGGTGGACATGGTGGTGGTGGATGACATTTTTAATAAATATCAAATTCTTAGCAAATTCTTGCTAGCTAAGGCTAAATTTATAGCTGGCATACGTACACTAAATACACAAAACTTAAGATATGTTCACACTTTTTGGATATTTTGTCAAAATATTTTTTAAACCGTGCATGATATAAATATTCTGCTTACTCTTACCTTAATTTTAGTCTTCTTCAATGATTTCATCATATATTTCACATTCATCTCAAGCCACAAACATGTGCTGGCGCCGAACAAAAGATTAAGTCATGATAAAAAATTCCAGGACAGTTTTAGTATAAAACTTCTAAGTTAAATAAATGTTTTTAATCTGACGCTTTTAACTTAAAAACGATTAATCTATCGTTGATTGGTAAACTTGATGGAGCGTCTTGGTAATACACTAATTAATATTCATATTGTCAGCTAGCTTAGTGACCAATCAGAGTGCGGTACTCGGTGAACGCCGGGACACGTAATTAATATTCATAAGCTAAGCGCAGGCGTCCTTGGTGTGTTCTGCGTCATTTTGAGTAACCCGGAAACACACACGGATGTTGTAGAGAAGATAGACGAATATTGAAGGCATTTCTGCTTTAAAATCTTATGAAATCATGACATAGGAAAGGTATTTTATCTCCCAAAATCAGCGGAGACTTTTCAAACCTTTAAGGAGGGTGTTAAGAGTAAGTTAGGTGTATTTAAAGCGCTTAACCCAACAGTTAAGCATGTTAAAGCTTAGTCAAAAAGTCAAGTTGAATTTCGAAAATAGCATTAGTGTTTTTAAAGCATAATTTGGTGTTATTGGTCTGTTTCTATGTATTGATAATGGCTATGTGGCTTATTTCAGAAGTCAAGCTGTCAGCCTGTCATGATGATTTCTCCATTGGCCTTATCCAGCAGTTGATATTTTTTGAATGTCACATTATGAAGAATGTCACTTTTGGTAAGACATTTTGTGGTAAATAATTATTTTTATTTGATTGACGTGTGACACGGGAAGACAAAACCAGTCATAAGGGTCAATTTCTTTAAACTGACATTTATTCATGATCTGAAAGCTGAATAAAGACACTTTACATTGATCTATAGTTTGTTAAGATCGGACAATATTTGGCCGAGATACAACTATTTGAATCTGAAATCTAAGGGTGCAAAAAAATAAAAATACTGAGAATATCGCCTTTAAATTTGTCCAAATGAAGTTCTTAGCAGTGCATATTACTAATCAAAAATTACATTTAGATATTAACGGTAGGAAATGTACAAAATATCTTCATGCAACATGATCTTTACTTAATATCCTAATGATTTTTGACATAAAAGAAAAATAGATCATTTTGACCCATGCGTTGTATTTGTATTGCATTGTAATGTATTGTATATACACCCGTGTTACTTATGTAGTCCAGGGTCACATTTACTACCGATTTTGCACTCATTACACCATTCCTCATACTTAATTGTTTTTTTCCTTTCTTGCAGATGAACCATGAGTTTCACTGGACCAAGAGCTGTATAAGGATACTGATTTAGGTTTTGGGACTTTTTCAGTCACCTTTAGTCCATCATGTTTGTGACGGCATACCTCGCATTTATAGTTTTGGCGGGACTGTGCATTACTTTAGAGATCACAGCCCGCCGTGTCACCTCGTCCCAGGCCACTCAGACAGCCGTCGCCAATCCGGCATTCCGGCGTTTTCAGAAGCTCTTTCTGAAGGCGTACCTCCTGGCCCTCTGGGCAGACTGGCTGCAGGGACCTTACCTTTATAAACTGTACCGACATTACAACTTCCTGGAGTCTCAGATCGCCATCCTGTACGTATTTGGACTCGCTTCGTGCGTGCTTTTTGCGCCAGTGGCTGGCTGGCTACCACAGTTTCTGGGACGGAGACAGACGTGTCTCCTCTTCTGCCTAGCTTATTCCGTCTGCTGCATTACCAAGCTGTCACAAGACTATTTCATGCTCATACTAGGACGTGTTTTAGGAGGCCTGTCCACCTCTTTGCTAACCACCGTGTTTGAGGCCTGGTATGTGCACGGTCACGTTGAGGTCCATGACTTTCCCAAAGAATGGATTCCTGTTACCTTCGGTAAGGTCGCAAATTGGAATCATGGATTGGCGGTTGCTGCTGGGCTGGTGGCGAACTTAATTGCCGAATGGCTCGGGTTGGGACCAGTCGCTCCGTTTCTCTTGGCGATTCCTAGCCTTGCTGCCTGCGCCTGGTTTGTGCTATCCGAATGGGGTCAGGAGGACAAACAAGTGGCTGCCAGTGGAGACAAAAACGGCCCACTTCTTAATCCTCTCAACGCCCCAAAGTTGCAAATGTCAACACGGGCCCGTTTTTGGCGAAGCTGTCTTGATGGACTGCGCTGCTTGCTGTCGGACCGCCGTGTTATGCTTTTAGGAGGCGTTCAGGCACTTTTTGAAAGCGTCCTCTATATTTTTGTTTTTCTTTGGACTCCTGTGCTGGACCCACATGGGCCGCCATTGGGAATTGTGTTTTCCAGTCTGATGGCGGCCAGCATGGCTGGTTCCACGCTTTTTCGACTAGCCACGTCAGCTCCGTATCGACTCCAACCTGGTCACCTGCTCTGTCTAGCTGTTCTGCTAGCTTTCTTCTCCTTCTTCATGCTGACGTTCTCAACCGTGCCCGGCCAGCCCCGTCCAAGGGAATCACTGCTCGCCTTCCTTCTGCTTGAACTAGCCTGTGGGCTTTATTTCCCAGCTGTGAGTTTTCTCCAAGGTAGAGTGGTTCCAATGGAGCGCAGAGCCGCTGTGCTAGCATGGTTTCGTTTGCCTCTTCACCTCCTGGCTTGTCTGGGGCTGCTGGCTCTTCATGGGGAGGTGTCTGGAGCCGGTGCGGGGGAGGCCGGTAGTGGCACCAGACACATGTTTGCAGGATGTGCGGGGATGATGCTGGCCGCTCTGCTTGCTGTCGTCAGCCTTTTCACTGTCGGCAGAAATGATGCTGACCTGAGACTAGAGGGGACCAAATTAGAGGGAGAAATCTGAGTTGTAGAATGACGGACACTGGATTTCAATAGGACTTTGGTTTTATACTCTTTGTTTTTTCCTTCTGAATGTTGTATTAGTTAAACAATTGTATTTATGGGTTAAACAAAGCAGAAAGTATATGGTTTATTTTTTTCTTCTTAATAGAACCAATAAACGCTTTAAAATCTGCTGATTGTTTTACTTTTTCTTTTTCTTCAAGAAAAACAAATCTTGTGCAGAGAGTTTAATTGACAGGCAATCTGACCAATCATTTTTACCTGACAATAAAACAAACCAGACCAGAGAGTATATTAACGATGCGATCCGTCACAACATATTAAAGAGCCAAAAAAACCTATTGTAATTGTTAGAATAGCCAAGGATCAGCAATCTCCACGTAACTGATCAGGCAGACCAAACCATAAGTTGTAGAGACTTGAAACTTGGAGGGATGGTAGTACTCACACCGTCTACAACGTCACCAAAGCTCACCCCAGTCTGCCCGATGGGGGCACTACAGCAATCAAAAGTACAAAATCACTCATAACTTCTAAACTGTTCGTCACAGACTCAAGTGTCTTATTTTGTTGGAATCCTTAGGTCATGCCAGACAAATCGCATGCATAAGTTTGTCTGTCACCCTGGTGAAATTTTTGGGTATTTTGCATTTTTTGTAAAAACAAACTTTTGTAAACTAGTCCTAGGTTTTTTACCTGATCAGAACCAAACCAGTGCATGAAGATTCTCTAGAGAGTGAATATCAATAATTATCAAAAAATGTTGAACTTTCAACTGTCTATTGTAAAGGGACGCCAAAACGTTTGAAAGCGGCAGTGCAGCTTTTACTAAAACAGCTATAACTTTTGAATGGAAGGAGATATCTTGAAATACTCACAACGCGTATGTAAGAGCTGAATCTGAGGTCACATGAAAAAAGTCGTGGAGCTATAATAGAGAAAAAACATAACGGCCATAAGTGCGCAACCGTTTGTCCTGGCGACATGAAAATCGGTATGTGCGTTCTTGGACATTTGCGCATCTCAAAAAACAGGGCTGCCATATGCCTATGTACTTTGAGCACCTATTGGACAAGGTTAACGGAGGTAGATTGGAACGAAACTCGGTGGGCCTGTTTGACTCATGGTCTTAAAGGTCTGTGAGAAATTTTAAAGAAATCAGCCACTTAGGGGCGATGTTGCATTTTTCAAGGGCATAAACGATTGTATATTGCACGCTTTTTCACACATGTGCACGATATTTGTATCATACGATAGAACTCCTCGTTTCAAACAACTTCGCCTCTAGAATCGCAGCTGTCAATCAAAAACTTACTTTTGCGAACTAGTCCTAGGTTTTTCGCTCAATCTGGAAAAAAACACTGCAGTGCAATTCTCTGGACTCAATTATCAAAAAATTATTGAAACTTACCCTGTGGGAAGCTATAATGGGGTCGCTTAGAAAAGGGGCCTGTGCAAAAATGGCTAAAAGCCCATAAAGCCAAAACAAATTTATGATTTACCATAGTTACAGGCTTAATAAATAATATAGAATGTCTTTTTTCATATGTGCTTAAATGCCTTAAAGCACTTGTAATCGCTGCTTGCAGCTATATTTATTGTAAATATATATAATGACTTTGTTTTATACCAAAAGTAACCTGTTCTGTCTGTCTTTCACTGAGTGAGAACATTAACTGGCATTTTCGAGATTATCACCTATAGCTTGTGCTGCACACAGACCATACAAAGAGGTTAATGTAAGCATTTTCATTTATTGAAATCGATGGCAACTGAACAAATTAAGGCTCATGAACAAACATCTTAGAAAGCACTGTAAATAAATGCATATTTTAAAAATATAAAAATAAAAATTACAAAATAAAAAAATCTATTGTGAAGTCTAATGACCACAGACATCAATATATTTCTCATGTATTACTTTAACTCCCAGTCATTCCGTTTTAGAGTAGGGCTCGCCACTTATCGCAATTTATAACAAACATTCCAGATCAAGTACTTTTTTGATTTTTGAAGTGCTGCGATAATAATCTCAGACACTGTACTGTACATTTGTTGAAGTTATAATATTGAAAATGACTAACAGCAGTACATAAAATTAAATCATAAGAGTATGCATCTTCACAGTTGTATATGGCTTGTGTGTGAGGTGGTATAGAACTCTCATACAATGTATGGAATTCAGTTATATTCTTGTGTTCACTGCATGGCAAAGATTTAATGTTCTCTCACAGTTTTTTTTCTAAGTCAAGTTGAGTTGAATGTACAAGTGAACTTATAAAGAAAGAAACCTATCATTGTCTTTGGTTATAAACCCATTAAATTAACAGTGGCATGCTTAAAATGGATATACTAGTTTAGGTGACCATTTGATTTTGAGTAAAAGTCTAGTTTTTTTTTTTTGAATATCAAGCGTGCTTGCTTTCATATTAAACATCGCAGTATCTTTTACACTTACATTCACATTACCACCTCCATTTCTCATCATGTGACTCAGTAGACTTTGGACGACTTTGCTAGTGATAAAACAAAAAGAAAGAATACAATTAAATAGGAAAGAAAATGTTTAGATTGGCAGTCTTATGAGGAACATTCTGTTCTCAGTGTTTTTGCAATCTTGGTAAAGTGTAATATTCTGAACATGTAGGCCTGTAAAAAGTTTGCAATCACTGATTCTTCTCATCAAATGCCAGAGCAAACAGATTCAGACCAGAAAGTTTTCATGCTAACAGCAATGTGTTGCTAATAAAGTGTTTTATCAGTGATCTGCACTAAAAAGTGAATGACTAAATGTTAAGTTTTGCAGAATAGTCTGATCACTTTGAGTTTCTTTAAATTAGAAGTGCAAAGTGTTTTGAAACCCATTAATAATGCAAAATATTAATTAATTAATAAGCATTAGTTTGGGCCGTTGTGCTGTATCATATAACCGAATCAACCTACAGGTGTCCTAAATGGCTGAATGTGTAGTGTTTATAATCTGGACAGAACAACACAACATAGTTATGGTGTATGCAAGCCTAATATGAACAAAATAAACCAGTAAATCATAAAAAAAAGTAAATAAATCATGAAGGCATTCATTACCAGAGAAGGTGCTGTTAAGTAGAATTCCTAGTCTTGGAATGTTATCATTATATATTTATTTAATTATTCACCCAAGTAAGTAATAGTGTTAATCTCTGTATATTGTCTTGTTTTTCCTGCTCTCGTAAAACAGTGTTACCGAAAAGTTTGAACGTCACACAGATACACATACACAAAACACTACAAGAGCACATTCACTACATGTATTTCTTTTTTAAAAACCAATAGGCAAAATAGCCCATCCCCCCGAGAGAGCCCATTAGGAAGGACGCGCCAAAGAAGGACGGCGGCTTCTTTTTTACCATTCGGAATGCATTGGGTAGAACCGCAGAGAGCAGGGTCGTGTGGATGTCCCCCAACACCTTGCGGAAAGCGTAGCGCTTCTGCACCCGCTCAAAAAACGACTGCAGGTTCGGCCGGCTCCCGTCCTCCCAGTATTTCCTTGAGAGTCCCAAGAACTTGAGCCTGTGCAATGTGGCTCCAAGACAAATATCAGCTAGTGTAAAAGTAGGTCCACAAAGCCATAATTCACATTTCTGACCTGTGTAGAAAGGAAAGACAACTTGTAAGATCAAAAACAATAGTTCTTAAAGGTCCACCAGTGCTTTAAAACACACAGCGTTATTCTATGCGTTGACGTAATTTCAACACAAATGTCCTGCCCCCTTTTTTTAAATAGCCAATAGCATTTTGTTTATATCACAGCTTGGGCCAGAGATGTTAAACTCAATAAAGCTGCATTTAACAGCGTATGACAGCCACAATCTCATCCATATTGCTATATAATATAGCATTCAGTGTAGAATTCAAATGCGTCCAATATGTTTTGTGGTCTACACCGATTCACACATATGATCCGCTCCGTGCTATCGTGTCTCTGGACCGGAACAGACTGTTTGTGTGCTGTGGCGGTTCGCAGTGCAAAACCAAACTTCTTTCGTCCCATTGAAAAGCATATTTACACTGTCTGAATCATTCCCTATCCCCTATACAGTGCATTACATGCCATTCGCTGTACAGAAAATAATTGTAGCTTCAGCGTCTATTTGTAGTGTAGGGGGCGGGACACTTCAGATTCTAGAGAGCATTTGATTGACGGAATTTTTAATGAGAAGCTGAAGTGCAGGTAATGTCATCAGATCCATATTATACGTTAGAGACTGTAAGTTTTGAATGCTTCTATCTTGTAAATCTAAAGATATAGAAACTATAGTATATATATATATATATATATATATATAGAAACTTTAGCATTCATACTAAAAGCAATAAAACGTCTATTCTGATTTCATGAGGACTCTAAGGCAGGGTTATTGTAGTTGACTAAAACTATTAAAAAACGTTAGTACATGAAACAAAATCAACTGGAAATAAAATATGAAAATACAATTACATAAATTACAGCTAGCTGTCGAAGCAACATTTCTCATTTTCATTTAGTTTAACAATGTACTAAAATAACTAAAATTGAATTTAAAATTAATAAAACTGTACAACTGAAAAAAAAAAACAAATAAAATGACAA
Source organism: Labeo catla (assembly GCA_012976165.1). Lineage (NCBI taxonomy): Eukaryota > Metazoa > Chordata > Actinopteri > Cypriniformes > Cyprinidae > Labeo > Labeo catla. The sequence goes on along the minus strand of VONZ01000132.1, from coordinate 509,659 downwards.
ACACAACAAAATTACTAACACTTTACCTAAAATTAAAATTTAAAAATTAAAAATCTAACACCAATTCAAAATATTAATAAAAACTATAACAGTACCTCAAAAAATACTAAAAAAAAAAAGCCAATATTTATAATGTTAAAAAATACATATATACAAATATGAATTCCTATGATTTACAAGAATTATATAACAAAATGTAGCAACAAATTATTTATTATTTAATTAAAGGTCATGTTTTAAAAAATGTTATTTCATACTAATTTTATTTCATTTCTTGTAAAATACAATATAATAAGTACAATATAATTTTATTTTATTATGGTTATTATGGTATGCATTTCATTTTTATTCATGTTGTTTTGTTTTAATAAAATAAAATAATATACGTTTATTTTATTAAGGCTATGTTATTAGTATTTTATTTGATTATTTTAATTTTCATTGTTAAGTTAACAGAAAACATACCTTGATATTCCAGTTTTCTTTTTTCCAGCTCTGCCTCTACCTGGTCTAGCACCATTGCCAACTCACCAAGAATTTTTTTCAGGTAGTTCACATTGTCGTGATCCAAGATCTTCGCCTGCAAAATGTAAGTATTCAACACAAGTAGTATTTTTTAATTTTCATATTAAAAAATAAAGAACTGCATGACTGCAGTTTAATCTCATATTTCAGCTAAGACAAAATATAGTATACATTGCTATCCATCTTTTCTTCCTGTTAGAATGGGTGCAGCCATTTGTACATTTCATGGATCTGGCTTCCGGTCTCATCCGCGTCCCCCTATTTCTGTACAAAACAGCTTGTTTTGCTGCTTGGTATTATAAACTACCATATTATTTTAATATATTATCCTAATTATGAGCACACACTGGTTTGTAGTGCAAACAATTTTACTGTTAACTGCACATTATTCTTCTTCTCGTTATTTCCCTATAGCGGCTAATGAACCGGAAGTCTCGCCCATAGAAAAAGCTAAACAGTATCCATCCAAAATGTGCTACACGTAATGTATGCGTTGAAACCACTGACTTACCATGAGTTTTTTCTGCTTGGAGAGGTATGGTTCTGTCAGCTGGGGTTCCTCATGGTCCAACTTCATCAGTTCAGATGCTGCATTGGCCAAATGTCCTAACAGAAATCAGACCATATTGTCTAATTTAGTAAAAGAACTTCCATCTGGTTACACATTATTCGTGTTTTGTAGGAGTTCCTTCATCCTTCATTTAGTTAACACTGTCAGGCAGCACATTGTAAACAGCACATCTGCAAATTTCTAATGTTCCTGACAACTAATTAAGGAATTTAATAAGACTTCACGTATAAAATCACAGCAGTGACTGTGATAAACAACACCTTTCATAGGAACTCCCTCCAAGTTACGAACTATAAAAGAGATTTATGTGCAATTATGCCGGGTTTCCGTGACATAATTTATTTTGCCGCAACACACTGGTCGGATCAACTCTTTACTTGCGTTGTACTGTAGATCCAATGTCAATGAACTCTGTGTAAGTAGGCCAGGCACTACAGCATTTTGGGAAGAGGATGCTTTACCAATTTATACTCAACATTTGAGACAGCACATTACAAAACATGTAATCTGAGAAGTAAAATGATGCCCTACTAAGCAGGTTTTGCAAAGAGTCAGATGCTTTGCTTTCTATGCATTTCACAAAGAAAAATGTTCTTTAGTAGGAATTAATGGTGCACTGAATTCTTGCATCACTTACTACGTATTTCAGCAGTGGCATACTTTGGGATCATGGAGTCAGTTGTGAGTTCAGGGTGCAGGATGCATCCATGTGTGTAAGCATCCATGGGCAGCCCATCCAGCAGCTCGCGGTACTGCTGTACCCTTGCATACATGGGAGTTCCTTTATCTGGAATCAGCTGGGCTACTGTGTCTTAAAGAAAAAATAGAACACACACACACACACACACACACACACACACACACACACACAAAGATAGTGTTTTAATATGCATAAATATAGCCATGTCTTTTCTGATCTTGTCATATACTTAAAGGAATAGTTCACCCAAAAAATCTAAATTCTGTCATTAATTACCCTCATGTTGTTCAAACCTGTAAGACCTTCATTCATCTTTAGAACACAAATTTTTTAGCTTTCTGACCCTGCATAGTCAGCAACGCAACTACCATGTTCAAGGCCTACATTGTAAAAAACTATTTGTTGAATCAACTTAAAAATAATTTGTAACCTGGCTGCCTTAAAATTTTAAGTTCAGTCAACTAAAATAAGTTTATTCAACTTGAAATGTTAAGTTGTACTAAGTTACTTAGATATTTGTGTTTGCTAGACTTAACAGGTGGGTAAGTAACCCAGCTGCCTTAAAATTTTAAGTTGATTCAAATCAAATATCTAAGTTAATAATTTAACATTTCAAGTTGAATAAACTTTTTTTTGAGTTGACTGAACTTAAAATTTTAAGGCAGCCACGTTACAAATTATTTTAAGTTCAGTCAACTCAAAAAAACTTAGATACTTGAGTTAAATCAACTTAAAATTTTAAGGCAGCTGGGTTACTTACCCATCTGTTTAGTTTAGCAAACACAAATCTAAGTTGTTACTTAGTACAACTAAACATTTCAAGTTGAATAAACTTATTTTAGTTGACTGAACTTAAAATTTTAAGGCAGCAGGGTAACAAATAATTTTAAGCTGACTCAACAAATTGTATTTTTTATTTTTTTTTAAGGTAATAAGGACATTTATAAAATGGTCCACGTGACATCACTGTATTTTATGAAGCTACAAGAATACTTTTTGTGCACAAAGAAAACAAAAATAATGACTTTATTCAACTATTTATTTTCTTCCGTGTCAATCTTTGATGCGCACTAACAAATAAGTAAGGCTGGGCAAAAAATTGCAAGTCATCCTCTCTGTCGAAATCATCAGACATGTTTACGAAGACCGTTATGTACAGCATGTGTCGTCTTCTGCTTGTAAACAAGGTGCAGTGCATCTGGGTTCTACATCTGGGTTTTGTTTTTTTCATGCACAAAAAGTATTTTGGTAGCTTCATAAAATCATGGTTGAACCACTGATGTCACATGGACTATTTTAACAACTTACTAGCTTTCTGGGCCATAAAACGTTTCAGTTGCATTGCTGTCTATGCAGGGTCAGAAAGCTCTCGATTTTATCAAAAATATCGTATTTTGTGTTCTGAAGATGAACCAAGGACGTACGGGTTTGAACCTGGAAGCCTGATGTATACGTATTTTTTATATTTTATGTCTGTTATTTCATATGTCTGGCTTTAAGATGAATAGAAATGTTAACAGCAGTTTTTTCATACATGACGGATGTCTTTGTCTGTTGGTGACCAATCTAAAGACTGAATTCAGATTTAGTCAAACATTTGGTGTCAATAACAAAGTGAGAAAAGCGATCATATCTATCATATCTGGTAAGAATAAGCCTATAGTGTTATTACACTGGGACAGATGGAGGGGTATCTCATTTTACACTGCTCTACACCTCCAGCATGCTGACCTGCAGGTCTCCGAGATCAATTCAGCCAATAAATGCACGATGAAACATCTCTCTGTTACTCTGGCATGCAAACAGCTGCATTATGCCACACCACCAAGGCACAAACATCATGAAAATCTTCCTTGTCCACTCTACCAGGCCTCATTATAAAATATCAGTTAAAGCTGTGGATGGCAATGGCAAAGCGGGTTGGCCAGTAGCATTTTCACAATTTGTTCTTTAAGACATAAACTCATTAACACCATTCACAACACGATGAAATAGCAGACTTCACAGTAAATATGTGACCTTGGACCACAAAACCGGTCTTAAGTAGCGCGGGTATATTTGTAGCAATAGCCAAAAATACATTGTATGGGTCAAAATGATTGATTTTTCTTTTATGCCAAAAATCATTAGAATATTAAGTAAAGATCATGCTCAATGAAGACATTTTGTAAATATCCTACCGTAAATATATCAAAACTTAATTGATTAGTAATATGCATTGCTGAGAACTTCATTTGGACAATTTCAAAGGCGATTTTCTGAATATTTTGATTTTTCTGCACCCTCAGATTCCAGATTTTCAAATAGTTGTATCTCGAACAAATATTGTTCTATCCTAACAATCATACATCAATAGAAAGCTTATTTATTCAGCTTTCAAATGAAGTATAAATCTCAATTTAAAATAAATTGACCCTTATGACTGGTTTTGTGGTCACATATGTCAAACATGTTTTTCACGTTTACATGTTTTCACGTTTACAATATGCATTCAAAGTGAATTAGGCTTTATTTTAACATTTGCAGTGCAAACTATAACTCTAAATACTGCATTTGCTTTATCTTAAAACATTTAACATATAAACTAAATTTAAACTTAATTTTAAATTGTAAGTCAAAACGAAAAAAAAAATCTGAAAGAATAGACTGTTCAAAATGCAAATCGAGTTTCATATCAAATTGATTCATCAGATATGTTACTACATCACGGATACATTTGTGTTTGGACACTCTATAAATGAAAACTATAGTTCAGGAGTGTCTGCTTCGATCTCTTTCATTGAGCTTGAGTGATCACACTCAGCTCTTATCACTTAAATGAGTGAGTGATCTTGGATCAGAGACAAGCTTCAGTGAAAACACCCCCACACTCAAACTGTGAAGACATTCAAAACGACACACAGCAATGCAGCCGTGTGAGAGAAAATATATTGCACTACACTGATTTTGATTCTGATTTAGTGCTTACAATTTTTGATATTTTTGATTGAATCCAAGAGCTTTCTGGCCCTGCATAGACAGCAATGCTACTGACATGTTCAAGGCCCAGAAAGGTAGTAAGGATTTTATTCAACAATTTCTTCTCTTCCGCGTCAGTCTCCACCAATATTCACAAGAGTACCATGTCAACATTACGGTTGAACCACTAATGTCACATGGACTATTTTATCGATGTCCTTACTACCTTTCTGGGGATTAAATGTATCAGTTGCGTTGCTGTCTATGCAGGGTCAGAAAGCTCTCGGATTTGATCAAATATATCTTAATTTGTGTTCTGAAGATGAACGAAGGTCTTACGGGTTTAGAACGACATGAGGGTGAGAAATTAATGACAGAATTTTTATTTTGGGGTGAACTATCACTTTAATCTATATTAGAATGAGAAATGTTCCCTAGGCATCTAGATGAATATTCTGGGTGCAGAGTTACTATTCAGTACTATTTATTTATTTACAAAAAAATAAACTATCTATTTACAATGAAAAAATTAAAAATAAAAAAAATCATAAATAATGCCATAAAGCTGGAACAGTAACAAGCAAGGTGTTTGTCTGTACTCTGTAGTCATGAGTAAGTGGTTTGTTTACCTCCGATAAAGTTGGTCTCTATATAATCAATGATTTGGTTGTAGTCACTGACGATCGTGTCTCCGTGGATGAAAACCGGCACTTCCTCCCCTAGGTTGAGCCTCATGAACCAAGGCTCCTTGTGCTCAGTGAGAGGCAGACTGACATCCCGTTCTTCACACAGCAACCCTTTCTCATTGATCACCAGACGCACCTGTCAAAAAACACACACATGGCATCATCATGACATCATACTACCTCAAGGTTCTGACAGCTTTAGGACAAGGATGTTCACGTCTTTCTTTCTTCAGTCGAAAAAAAATTAAGGTTAAGGAAAACATGCCAGGATTTTTCTCCATATAGTGGACTTCAATGGTGGCCAATGGTTTGAAGGTCCAAACTGCAGTTTCAAATGGCTCAAACGATCCCATCTGAGCATTAAGGGTCTTATCTAGCAAAACAATTGGTCAAAATTAATATTTGTATACTTTTTAAATCACAAATGCTCATCTTGCACTAGCTCTGCGATGCACATGCCTATCTTCACACATCATGTAATCATGCTGGAAAGGTCAAGCGTGGTTAGCTCTTCGTTTGTGTACTACAGTTAAAAAAAGGTTGGGTAGGATGAAAAACTTTATCTCATTTTCTCCTCCAACTTCAAAATCGTCCAACACCATTGGTTTACCTTTTATCGTAAAGGGCGTTTGACTTTCTTTGCATGTTTGCTTTGTAATCACAGTAGGGGGTCAGTACCTCTGCCTACATCACGCCTGACCTTTCCAACATGGCTATGTAATGCGCAAGGTTGGGCTGGTCCAAGATGAGCATTTGTTGTTAGAAAGTATATACATTTTTATTGTTTTAAGAAAATGACCGAATGTTTCACTAGATAAGACCCTTGTTCCTTGGCTGGGATCGTGTAGAGCGCTTTGAAGCTGCATTAAAACTGCAATATGCACCTTCAACCCATTCACTTCAACTCCTACTGAAGTCAACTATATGGAGAAAAATCCTCTAATGTTTTCCTCAAAAACCTTCATTTCTTTGCAACTGAAGAAAGAAAGACACTAATATCCTGGATGACATAGGAGTGAGCAAGTTATCAGGAATTTTTTATTCTGGAAGTTAAACTAATCCTTTAACATAAACATAAACTAAAAGCATAAATAAATAAAATTAAATTAAACTTGGAGTAAAATAAATGTTAACTGAAAAAACACAAAAAATAAAATATTTCAGCTTCTCGTACTAAATTAAAGGGGTCATCGGATGCCCATTTTCCACAAGTTGATATGATTCTTCAGGGTCTTAATGAAAAGTCTATAATATACTTTGGTTAAAAATTCTCAATGGTTGTGTAAAACAACACCCTTTTTACCTTGCCAAAATCAGCTCTGCAAAAATCATCTCATTCTGGTCGAGGCTCCTTTAAATGCAAATGAGCTCAGCTCGCCCTGCCCCTCTCTACTCTCTGTGAAGTGACGATCCTGTTTACTTTAGCCGCATTTAGCCGCTAAACTTGCTAACTAGCACATTATTAGGAAAGGCGATCGCAAAGATTCATAAAAAAAACCCTTATACTCACTTCTGCTGTAAGTGATGCTGGATCATGAATGATCCGCGCGAACATATATGGATATATGTAAATTGGGAGGTGCATTCCCTTCACAAACAAACGTAATCCACTGCATCTTCAGCGGCTCAGATGTCGGGAGTAAATAATGACCACTACGTTCATAATTACATCCAGCAACACAATACCTCAATCGCTCAGTCGGAGATATTCTTACATCCCTGCTCCGGCATCGAAACAAAGAGGTTGGACTGTTACAGCTGATCTGAGGTAAAACGTTCATGTCAATCAACTATCGTGGGAGCGGCCTCTGAGGCATCTGAGAATGGCTCGATTTGAAAAAGGGGATATTATTTTTACAGATTAATTAAAAACCACTGTATGGATATTTATCATTATAGGGTAGATTTGTACATACACAGCCAACACACATTAATGTTTTAACAACATGTAAAAGTGAACTTAGCATCCGATGACCCCTTTAACTTAAAAAAAAGAGAAAAAAAAAACTATAGATATATACATTAAAAAAAAACAAAAAACTAAAATGACAAAAACAAACAGCAAAATTACTAAAATAGCATTGTTTTGGACTCAAAAAGAAAATGTTGTAATTAGAACAAAACATAAAATAGCTATAGGGAATTATTAATTTAGCAATTCAGCTTTCAATTTTATATAATTTCAATAATATATTTTGCTGATAATATAATCTGTAACAAAAAAAAAAGGTATTCAATTATAAAAATGCAAATTAAAAAAAATTGGAGAGACATTTGAAGCCTACTTTTTAACATGTATGTACATCACAAACCAGTAAAGAGATTTTCTCTATTTTGTCAACACTGTATCTGTTTAATAATCATTAAAATCAATATTAGTGTTAATGTGAGTTTTAAAAGCATTTTAGTTTTAATTAAATGTCTGGCTGGCCAACTGCTAGATATGTGATTAAACAAACCATTTATGGCTTGTAAGTCCAATTTTCTTCTTGATTATCATTTGGCTCTAAGCAGTAATAACCATTATGACTCTCATTCGTTTTTTACTCAATATGCAATGTTTAAGATGTCTATTTGTATACATACTATATAAAGTCTACTGCAGTAACTATAGCAACTATACATACGTAGTAACTATAAAGGAGATTTTGTATTCTGAGCTCTGACACTTTGGCATTAAGCTAAACAGCACAATCTGTTTGCTTTAAGTCTTTAAGTTTTCTTCCAGTTTTGGTTACAAGTAGCATTAAATATACAATCTTGCCTTATACTATAAATCCAGATTAATCGATCAAGATAAAACGAGAGGCTCTGACTGATGAGTGACAAGAACATCAGCCAGCAGCTTGAGCAAAGCCTAATGAATGTCAGGCTGTATTCAGCTTTGACTGTGCTGAGGTGTTGCAAAGTCAATAGACACATTTGATGAGGCACTTTGCAACAACTGTGTGATGTCTGGATTCAACCAGACACAAAATAATCAACAGGAAAAGACTCAGCCAGCATTACAGCTTAACTTTTTACAATTTCATCAAGATGATACATTAATTTTAATACAAATAATGACCAAAACAAATGCACAAGAGAGTGATATTTAAAGGTCAGCAGCACAAGTCTGTTTTCTGATAAGTCATGGTTGTTTTGACACTCATCCCTAGTAAATGTTCTCCAATTAATATTTCTATAAAATCAGTCAAAAACTAATTTCTCATGAGTCTTTGAGAGAAAACGTACTCATGCTTTGCCACGTTTAACTGTATTTCTCAGTCTGTTGGTCAGTAAATCGGAGATGAATTTTGGCAGGTCATTGATTTTTTGCTCAGCTTTCCATGCAAGTCTGTAACTACTGTAATCAGCAAAATGAATCACTTTGTGATCTGAGCCTCACCGATGTTTTGCTCAATTTAATATCGTTGTGAGGAGTCAGGTTTAGCTTAGGTAACACGTGACATTCATTCAAATCATGTAAACACCAGCAGCAGACTGACTGGGGAGAAACATCTCTCGCACAACAAACATGAGGCTGAGGCCTGGTGGGACATTCCACCAAATATAAGACCTTTTCCATTGTGAATCAGTGATTTTTAGAACAATTTTTTAGATGAAGAATGTCTTTAAGTTTTAATAAAATGCATTATGCCATCTCACACTACACTGAACATTTTACTATGTGTTTGAATATTGTGATGCCTTTAAAAAAGGATTGACAGTCATATTTAGCCATTTAGCCATTACTAGCCTTGTGCTCAAGGTCATGACACTACAAGGCGTTTCCTAGAAAGACAGTTTAACGCATAATATAAGTATCCACATTGTAATATAATACATATGCATTTGTTTGTGTGTGTGTGTGTGTGTGTGTGTATAATGTGCATTTTAAATTTATATATATAACAAACATTTCACACATTTACTCACAGACACAGACACACACACACAAATATATACATATGTGTGTGTATATATTTTACATTTATATGACAAACATTTAATCAAACACACAATATTACATACATGGATATAGGTGTGTGTGTGTGTATTTTAATTTTGCATACTTATCTGCTTATATTTGATTGATTTTAAAACTTACATTTTTCTACTTATATATTTTTTTTATTACAGATTATTGAACACACACGCATATACATATGTGTGTATATATTTTACATTTATATGACATTTCACACATTTACTCAAACATATAATATGTGTGTATATGCTTATATTTGATTGATTTCAAAACTTACATTTTTCTAAATTAAATATAATTTTCTTTATTACAGATTATTGAATACACACACAATAAGTATGCACAGTTTAATATATATGACAAATATATATATAAAATTGACAAACACATACATACACACTATATATATATATATATATATATATATATACATATATATACACATATATACACACACGTGTGTACGTGTGTGTGCATGTGTGTTTGTCAATTATATATATTATATATATTCGTCATATATTAAAATGCACATACTTGTGTGCATTCAATAATCTGTAATAATTTTTTTTTAATTTATTATGTAAGTTTTGAATGCATTCAAATAAAACATAAAAGTATACACGTATATACACGTGTGTGTGTCAGGTACACACATTTATATGTAATATATTAAAATGCACATACTTGTGTGTATTCAAAAAACTGTAATAAAGAAAATTGTATTAGTTAAAAAATGTAGTTTTTAATGCATTCAAATATAAGCATATAAGTATGCACAATTTATAATATATACATACACGCCAATATTTATGTATGTAATATTGTGTTTGAGTGTGTGAAATGTTCGTCATATGTATATATATATATATATATATATATATATATATACACACGTAAATTATTATATATACATATTATACATGTAAATAAACACACACATACATATATGCACACACACTTTGCTGACAATATAATCTGTAATAAAGAAAACTGTATTTAATTAGAAAAATGTAAAATAAAAGTATCATCACTAGTGTTTTAACAATCTATTAAATAAACATTAAAATCATTTTCTGTGGCAATGTAAGTTTTGAGCGCATTCAAATATATGCACATAAGAATTTATTTTATGCATTTAAAAGTGTGTTTGTGTAAACGTGAAATGTTTGTCAATTATAAAATGCACACATTTTATATATTGTTTATATATCTGTATGAAAGAAATTTATATTAGAAAAATGTGGAAAAAAATGTCTAGAATAAATAGTGTATGTTCTTAATCAAATGATGCATATTTGCTAATACAGCAGGGAGAAGTTGGAAAAGGAACTGAAAAAAACAAACATATTATTTTTTCTGATGTTATTAAAAAGGCCCATAATAACACATAGTGTTAAAGTTTGTGTCAGTTTTAATTGTTGAAGTCATTGTTTACACATTCATGAGGGAAACGAAAGGCATTTCTACCGTGGAATGACACTGGCTGAAATGTGCACGAAGCAACTGACAGCAGAATACGAAATCACCGTTTGTTTTTCACAAAGCTACCTCATTTTAATGAATAATTTAGAGTGCCATCATCCTCCAGAGCAAAGCAACACACAACTCTACAACGACAGCCTTACACACCCGTTATAAACAGTTACATCTGCTATGTATCAGCTCCCAAATCCATCTGATAGGCACTGTGCATATAACTGATCGATGATGTTGGGCTGCAGTGGACTTAGAGCTAGTCAAGTCCAAATGTTCCATCTTCTGCTGAGGTTTTGTAATGTCTTCATAAAGGACGCAACAGAACAGACAGGTAGGCCAATAAAACACGCATGCATCCATTCAGAGAAAGCGCAATGTTATATGACTGACATTATTTGTCCCACTGCATAGTATAGATGCACCCACCATTTTCATGCTGTGTTTTTCTTACCTTTTGAGAGCTGAAGGACTGAGTCCAGTGGTACAGCACGAGCCTGTCTTTGGAGTATGGCTTGTGTTCTATCGTGGGCTCGTGACTCTCCTCTCCGTCTGTGATTTTGCCATCTTCGTCCATGGCTGATATGGGCCACCAGCTACAGTTGGTGGGAGTAACATTGTTGGAAGACGCCATGACAGAGGATTTTGTGCGTGTGAGAGAGGAGCAGAGAGAGAGAGGGAGAGAGAGGGAGAGAGGGAGGAGGGAGGGAGGTAGGGGAGTGATGGAGTAAGAGCGCGGGGGGGATTTCAGCACCACGAACAGGGGCATCATCGACACGCCATCGGCAACCGCACTTTCGCGCCGCTGCTTTACCCTTTAAATGTATAGAAGGGCTCATGCAAAATACGCATCGAGTTAAAAATGCATAAATGCCATTTTTGTTATCATTTTGGTTTGATACATTTTTTTTAAGAGAAATTATTGTATTTTATACAAATAGTTTTGATTTATTGGCTCCATAATGTCTAAACATAAAATTTCCTCGCACCTTGAATACACGATAATTATTTTCATAAATAAATAAAAGGCCATTGACACAGTCATGAGGGTCCTCTTTGTGAATTATTTATTTTTGTGAAATGACAACAAAATGTCATCTATCTATCTATCTATCTATCCACTGAAATATGCCCAGCACTCAAGAGGTGTATTCAAGTAACTGTTTGTATGAATGTTATTTTATTTATTATTATTATTATTATTATTATATTAATAAAAAACACACAACTGAAACATGCCCATCACAGAAGAGGTGTATTTTGTGTCAGTTGAATGCGTTTTTGTTTTTTTCTTTATTGCAGTATAACCTCTGGATGGTTACAACATCTAGATTTGTTTTTTAAATAATTACATTTTTATTATATGTACACGTATTTTATTACATATATATATATATAAAATATTTTATTACAATAAATAATATTTTTTTAATTATTTAAATATTATATATATATATATATATATATATAAAATATTTTGTGTCCATTTAATGCATTTTTCTTTTCTCTCTTTATTGCACAATGATCTGGACGGTTATGGCATCTAGATTTTTTTTTCTTTAAATGATTACAAATATTTTGAAAAATTATTAAAACACACACACACAATGTCTGGTTTATTATCCTTGTGGGGACTCTTCATAGGTGCAATGGTTTTTATACTCTCCACACTGTATTTTCTATCCCCTTACCCTAACCCTACCCCTAAACCTAAACCTAACCCTTACAGAAAACTTTCTGCATTTTTACTTTCTCAAAAAAAACTTATTCTGTATGATTTATAAGCTTTTGTACCCATGGGGACCTCAAACCAGTCCCCACAATGTCAAAAATTTCAAGTTTTACTATCCTTGTGGGGACATTTGGTCCCCACAATGTAGCAAAAACAAGTACACACATACACACACACCCACACCACCAGCACCAACACTGAAACATGCCCACCACAGAAGAGTGCCATCTTAATGTATTTTCTAATATATATATTTTTTTGTATTACAATATAATCTCCGATGGTTACATCATCCAGATTTTTTTTCACTTTAAATAATTACAAATAATACCAAAAAAATACCACATAGCAATACCACATAGCAACCAGCAGAGGGCGCTGTTTCTTTTCACGCATATTTCTCGGCTGTGAGATCAAGTGGAGCTAATACAGGTTTCTCTGTCAGCATTATCAGCATGGATAATGATCAAGTGAATGCAAGCTGGCCTCTATTCAACAATCACTCAACTAAGACCAAGACTGCAGGACATTACCAGAGAGAAACCAGATTCTTTGGTAAACTGTTAATTTCACTTAATCTTAAAATACCTTGCGTCAAGACTTTTGGCTTTTTATTTATAGAGTCAGAGTGAACAAAGCTTTAATTGGCATGTTAACTTTTCATTATAGCTACTAAAACGTGCGAGGGAAAAATAAAAAATAAAAACAAAAAGGTTAAATAAACAGTGGATAAATTTAAATGCAATATAATAATATTGCGTTATTATACCAGTGTTACTCTCCTAAACTTAGTTTAACTCCTTAAAACCCAAAATGTCAAATCCAATCCATCCAATCTGTTTCTTTGCCCCATTACGGTTTAGGATGATCTGTTGAGGTAAGGTGTCAGCTAGTGTGGTACATTCACATTCACATTTCCTCTTTTTCGTTTTTACTTGTTTACTCTCAAAACGTTTGTAAACAGTAACCTGTAAAAAAAACAGAAGAGGAATGCAACTGTATCAACAGTTTCTAGTATCTAAGTTTGAAAATACACACTTAAAATAACAGACACGGACTCCACCGACCCCTGATATGGACATTGAGCCCAAACCCTATTCTGCAAGTGATCTGGCAGCGCTTTTAAAAGTGCCTGGGTGCTGAGGGGTGATTGGCCTGTATTTTTGGAACAGTGTTGGGATCTGGTAGCCTTGTTGGGACTGCTAAAACATATCCAGGAGCTCCAAGCGCAAAGAGGGGAGGCAGGGAGAGGGGAGAGGGGTTGAAAGCCATGAAAGACCACTGGCTCGACAATTCGATTAAGTTAAATAGATAATTGTAAAGTGAAACAATATAAATGTAACTAAAGAAAAGCAATCCTCCCTCTCCCAAGTCTTTCAACTTCAAACTTTAGCACGTTTAGTTCATTTTAACACATCTAAGGATTTACCTGTCAACAAATTATGCGCGTATACGACGATTCTAGAAGTTCAACACAAGGAAAGGATCTACCATCACCGTTTTGCGCATCTGTGGAGTTTGACAGATGGATTTAACAGCGCCTGACAGAGATTGAGCCGTTCGTTATTGCTGATTTTTAAAGTCACATCGGAAAGTTTGATAAGTTAGTGGTAATTGCATTAAGATGAGCGGAGGTCGCTTTGAGTTCGATGATGGCGGAGCTTATTGTGGAGGCTGGGAGGGAGGTAAAGCGCACGGGCACGGGATCTGTACCGGACCTAAGGGACAAGGAGAGTTCTCCGGTTCCTGGAATTACGGGTTCGAGGTGGTGGGAGTCTACACCTGGCCGAGTGGAAACACTTACGAAGGGTATTGGTCCCAGGGAAAGCGTCACGGTCTTGGTGTGGAGACCAAGGGACATTGGATCTACAAGGGAGAGTGGACGCACGGGTTCAAAGGCAGATACGGGACGCGCATCAGTCAGGCCAGCGGTGCCAAGTACGAGGGCACTTGGAATAACGGACTGCAGGATGGTTACGGCACGGAGACCTATGCGGACGGCGGTAAGGTCGGAGAACGAACTTTTGTGAGTGCAAACTGCACTCTGTCAGTTGACATTTTAAGACCAGGGGTTAGTATGTAACGCAATACCTGCACCTAGGGATGAGTTCAACTATTCCGATTCCGTTTCCGATTCTTCTTATCCAGTTCAAAATAATAAGCTAATGCAAACATTAGTCTAAAAGTGACAATGTGGTAAAATATTAGATTTATTTAACAAATAAAAACACCACTGACGGAACGGAAAGCGAGTAAAAGTAATTCAGTAAACGCTCAGAGTAATTCAAAAATGGATTTGATTCACTAAAAGAACCGAATGATAAGAATCGTTTGTTCCGGACTACACCGATCGTGTTGTGTAGTTGTGTGGAATACTACATTATCGTTATTAATCCATATAGTACTCAATACTATACAGTATACTGTAAAATATCTGCTATTTTTTTATCCACCTTTTTCTCTTTTTTTTTTTTTTAACCCGGAGTAAGCATGTGGGTGAGACTTCCGGTTCATTATCTGCTATAGAATAACAATGGGCAGTAAACGATAAAACATTAATTAATTATAAATAATTAACACAATACATTAAAATAATACGGTAAGACACACCAATTTGCAATATCAAGGAGCAAAACCAGCTGTTTTGTACAGCTAAAAATAGCTGGATGCGGAAGCTAGACATAAAATTTACAAAATGGCCACACACATTCTTACGGGGAAAAAAAAAAGGTGGATGTAAGTGAAATTGTGGATGTTATACCATAATAAGCATTTCACAGTTGCAGGCTACTGTAGGCTACATGTTTAAATCATTCAGATGTCATCTTAAATATATAGATTTATTTAGCATTTTAACCCAGTTATGTACAAAATATGTCTACTTTTGATTTAAATAATGAATAAAAATAATAATAAAAAAAGAATCATATGATTTTGGGTTGTACGCATAAAATTAAAATCCTGTACATATGTACAGTGCTTAAATCTAAAAGTAGGTTACATCTCTACATAAATTTTATACTGATATTCTTACACGAATATCTCTTTGAAAACTCCAAAATTAATTAGAATTATATGAACAGTCATTCACGTTAGTAGTATCAACTTGAAGCTTCCAATCATGGAACCCTGGCGTCGCCACAGATGGCCTTTTGGGTAAATGCCTATTGCTAAGAAACATTTGCCAGTACAGAATGAAGGGTGGTTACAAATTAGAGTCACAAATCCTGTTCTTTCTGGACATGTGGTGTGAGTACAAATAAAAAGGCTCATTCACTGCTGGCCAAGTTGTTTTTCTGTTGTTGGGTCACTTTAGGCTTTTACGTCAAAGTTCAAGACAACTTAATGACTTTCCTTTCTCTTAATTATTTAAATTTTCAGTCTTAAATAGTCAATTCTGACCACAGATTTTCTGGCTTTATCAGCATAGTATCAGCTTTCTTGGCATTATAGATTTAGATTTATAGAGCTTTTGCGTGTACACAGTGACCTCAAAAAGTACTGCATATATATGCTACCCTTAGGAATGTATGCATTAAGTAACAAAATATACAATATGTGTCCTGGACCACAAAACCAGTCATAAGGGTCAGTTTTTGTGAAATTTAAATAAGCTTTGAATAAATATGATAAGCTTTCCTTTGATGTGTTGTATGTTAGGAAGGGACAATATTTGGGCGAGATACAACTATTTGAAAATCTGGAATCTGAGGGTGCAAAAAAATAAAATAAAATAAAAATATTAAGAAAAATGAAGTTGTCCAAATTAAGTTCTTAGCAATGCATATTGCTAATCAAAAAATAAGTTCTGATATACAATTATGATAGTAAATTTACAAAATATCTTCATGGAACATGAGCTTTACTTAATATCTTAAGTAAATATCTAAATAGCTTAATGATTTTTGGCATAAAAAATGTGCTAATTAAGACTGGTTTTGTGGTCCAGGGTCACATATATTATATAAGATTATACAAAATGAATAATAAATATACCATTAAAAATTAGGACTAAAGAAGTACTGTACTTATTTAAACAATAACATTCTATTTAGCAATGCAGTTTTGTTGTCTATTACTTTAAATGCTCTAGTTCTCTAAAGCCGATTGGATTCTGATTGGCTGTCAATGTTTTTATCATTCATCAGCTAGAAAAAGAATCATTTTGAAAGTGATTCCAACTATATTGTTTTCTGCTATACTATTCTTCAAAATTTAGAACATTTTTTAAATCAATATCTTCATTGATATAGCAATCATCCTTGGTGTGAACAGGTCTTGAGCATTTGGGTTCACTGTTTTTTGATAGAGTAGGATGCAGTTATACAAATGATCATCTAGGTGTCTTCTATATACTGTATCTATTGAGTTGGTAGCTGAGTCATCACTATTAACAATGTTAAGAGCTAGTGCATCACTGTGTGAACAAAGGCACAATAATAGCCCTGCCTGTGCCCTTCTGCCCTGCCCATCTCTGAGGACTGATGGATCTCAGACATGTGTTGCATGACCGAACCAGACCCACAAGCCCCAATGACATAAATAACCACACGTGGTTTATTACCCCCGAGGTAGATATGAAAGAGGCGGCTCCCTAGCAGTTGCACCACTGTGAATACCATTATTTCACATGCCTGAAGTAACAATGAGCTTACGGGTGGGCCTGAATTTGAATAAAATGCAGTGTTGTTATACAATCTGCAGCTTAGTTGAAGGAATGACAATACTGTCATCAGTTAAGGCCCGTTCATAGCTATCATGATAACGATAATCAAAGTTTTAAAGGGAACCCTGGGTATTAAGGCTTGCATAAACGTAAATGATGTCTCTTACTGAAATATATAGTAGAAAACCTATGAAATATTTACTGGCACTGAGCAACGCTATTTTTACCGCAACACAACCCGGAATACCCAAGTTGGAAAATACTGATATGATGACCACAGCTACCGAAAGAGCTTACAGGTGGCGATGGATATAAGCATAGCCTTAAACCAAATGCCTTACCATCGATTTTTCCCCACGAGGAGTCTAAACGCCCCTGGTTATCACGAGAAATTCATGCTGAGGAACTCCTTCAGTGGCTGTGACGTCATGACAAGCAGTGGCATGTTTACATCCTACCAGGATGGCATCTAGCGTTTCTTGTCTCTACCGTTTGTAAGCTCTTTCAGGAGGTGTGGTCTACTGAAAGCATCAAAGGCATCAGAGCTAAAGAGGAGAGAAAAAAGATGTGGGTTTTTAGGAAGTTTTATTCATCCACAGGCATCTTCCCATTCCGTTCTCCTCTTCTTATTGCTAAGAAATTAGTGAAGACTTACATCGCTTCTCGTTGCCTTTCAAATGAAAATTACAACCAAAAGCTACACAATGTGGCATTGCATCAGTATTTTATTTTTAGAGTTGTGTTGTGGTAAAAATAGCAACAGGTAGTGCCAGTAGCTCAACAAGCTGCCGTTTCTGTAAAACACTGTAACATCATAACAGGAGTTCTGACCTTTGTCACAAAAAGACTTTCTTCGTTGCCTTTTTTGCTATCGCGTAATAAAAACCTTAAGAAACCGAAAACTTAAAATCTTAAAATTCATCCTTTGAAAACCATTTTAAAATCAGACATTGGTATGGAAATTGTACATCAAAATCATATTACAAAATGTATTTTTGCATTTTTATGTCTATGTTCAAGATAGGGAGCGACAGTTAAAGAGTTAAAAGACTAGTTCACCCAAAAATGAAATTTGCTAAAAACTTATTCACCATCAGATTGTAGATGTGTTTTCTTCATTTAATGCATTACAAATTTAGCATTACATCAGTTGCTCACCAATGGGTCCTGTGAATGGGTGCCGTCAGAATGAGAGTTTAAACAGCTTAAAAAACAGCACAAAAATCCATAGTCTGTAATAACGCTTCCTCCAGTGAAAAAGTCCAGTGCAAAAAATAGTTAAATAAATAAAATAAAAATGCACAAACATTTTAGAACAGTTTAGGACTGTTTTTGGTTAATTTGTCATGGTTTTCTTAAGGGATTTGTATTTGTGTACTTTTTCTTTTTCTTTGTTTTGTTTTTATAACTGTACTGCCATAATTGTTTGATGTTTGCTACCGTTTAAAAAAAAGAATCAGATAAAATGATTTGTGAAACCGCTCTGAAACAAATTCACCATAAGCAGGCTAAAGTCCCAAACTGAATCAAGAGATTTGTAAACCTGCTTCAAAGTTCCAATCTAATTCAAATGATTAGCAATCCACGCTCTGAGTCCAGATCTAAATAATGCAAATAAATTGACTTGATCGGGTCTTCAAATCGCGCATTGCGAATCATTTGATTTAGATCGGGACTTCAAATTGCACATCGCAAATCATCTGATTTGAAGGATTCATTTTACAAAATGATTGTCAAACCCATTTCGATCTAAATCAAATGATTCACGATACACAAAGTCCCAATCTGAATCAACTGTTATTTTGCGAGACGCAATTTTAAGTCCCAATGCAAGTCAAATGAGTCACGAACCCACTCTGAAGTTCCGATCTGAATCAAATGAGTCACGATATGCATTTTGAAGTCCCAGTCTGAATCAAATGAGTCACAATACTCGATTTGAAGTCCCGATCTAAGTCAAATGAGTCGCGAACCTGCTCTGCAGTCCCAATCTGAATCAAATGATTTGCGATGCATTAAGTCCCAATCTAAATCAAATGTTTCACGATACACAATTTGAAATCTCGATCTAAGTCAAGTTATTCACGATACGTGATGAACACGATACTGAAGTCCCAATCTGAATCAAAAGACTTGTGATACGTGAGGTCCCCATCTGAATCAAATGTTTCACAATCTGCAATTTGAAGTCCCAATCTGAATCAAATGATCCACAATATGCGATTTAAAGCACCGATCCAAGTCAAATGATTTGCAAACCCGCTTTGAAGTCCCGATCTGAATCAAATGATTCACAATATGCGATTTGAAGTCCTGATCTGAATCAAATGAGTCGCGATATGAAATTTGAACTTCCGATCTAAGTCAAATGATTCATCAACCTGCTGTGAAGTCCCGATCTGAATCAAATGAGTCGCAATATGCAATCCGATTTATAGCGCTTCCAATCGTTTTGCGACGCATTGGTTTAACTAATTCAGAGTTTCGAAAAGCTCTGTTTTACCCATCACTACCTGCTTTTTAAAATCATTACAAGAGATGTTGAAATTCGAAAATGAATGGTTCTTTTAATTTAATCTGGCTTTTGCTAGTGAATCCTTTAACATTGCCAGTACTACTACTGGCTTAGCTCACTAGTTTTGTGGCATTAACCGAAATAAATGAAAAAAGTATGATGTTTTTTGAATCCATGAATTTAGCATGAAAAGATGTGTGCTTATTGGAACAAAAAAAAAAATTAAACACTTATTTCATGGATACATTGTCTTTTAATAATTCAAGAACTTTTCAAGTAAGGAATATTGCTATTTTCAAGGGCTTTCCAGGCCAAAATTTCAAAAAGGCAAATTCAAGTACTCCAAGCACCTTGTACAAACAGTGTATTTCTCTCCTGATTCAGACAAGATGGATTTTTCACTGGAAGCAACCATTTAAAGCTGCAAACGTGCAGCTTTTCACTTCAAAAGAAGTTAATTGATGGATTTGAGACATGTGGATTACTTGTGGATTAGTGTGATGGTCAGCTGTTTGATCTTTAATTCTAGCGGCACCCATTCACTAAAAAGGGGGAAGTATTTGTGTAACCTATTCCTTTAAATTAGTGGGCCATTTAGAACTGGGGTTTTATTGTGACAACAAAATAATTCAGTGTTTTTAAAGACAAGGAAAACACTTTAAGAATTTGTAATAGTGCTGAAAGGTCAATAAAACAAACAATAAACGTTTTATTTACAACTTTATGCCTTTGATGTCTTTGCCAATATAGGTACCTTCCAGGGCCAGTTCACTGGCGGCATGCGTCACGGCTATGGAGTACGTCAAAGCGTTCCCTACGGCATGGCAGCGGTGGTGCGTTCTCCTCTGAGGAACTCTCTGAGCTCCCTGCGCAGTGAACACAGCAACGGGACGCTCCTGCAGCAGGACGTCCCAGTCATCACCGCCACCAATGCGTCCGGCCAGGAGACCCCGGTCAACACGCCCATGCCTCTGGGCCCATCTCGTGGTGGCTTCGCCCTCACCCTGCAAGTGGACCCAGATGCGGTCAAGCCTAAAAAGAGAGGCCTCTTCCGGCGCGGCTCGCTTCTTGGAAAGCTGAAGAAGTCCGATTCCCGCACGTCGCTCTCCAGCAACAAGAGCAAGATCAGCTTTTTACGCAGTGAATCAGCTCTCAGCTCGGCTGCCAGCGATGCCAACTCTACCATCAGTCTGGGTGAGAGCGAAGGGGAAGGTGAAGGTCACGAATTTCCCCCGGTGGAGTCGGACATTGACGCCACCACCACTGAAGTCTACATGGGAGAGTGGAAAAACGACAAGCGCTCAGGTTATGGGATCAGTGAACGTTCTAGTGGGCTTAAATACGAGGGCGAATGGCTGAACAACCAACGGCACGGTTATGGGTGCACTACTTTCGCAGAAGGTGGCAAAGAAGAAGGCAAGTATGTTAATAACATGCTGGTGAAGTCTGTAAAGAAAAAGGTGATTCAGCTGAAGGGCACCAAGATTAAGCAGAAAGTGGAGCGCAGCGTGGAAGGAGCCCAGAGGGCAGCCGCCATAGCCAAACAGAAGGCCGAAATTGCCAATTCAAGGTAAGGAGTGAATCACTCAACTGCTCACAACAGCTTGTTTTGGATATGGCCGGCTATTATTGCAAAATTTACTCAGACAGAGATTTTACTACTTCTATTTTCTGTTATCCCACCCTCATGGCAAAACATAATAAAACAGGGCATAAAATATCAATTATATAAATAGATATATAGTAAAATAAAAATAAAAAAAAACAAATAAAATTATCAAATAAAAGGCTTCAAATAAAATTGTATAAAAAATGTTGTAAAATAGTATAATATAACTTTGTATAAAATAAAAATAAAGTAGTATGAAATTGTATAAAATACATTTTATAAAATAACTATAAATTAAAATAGAATGGTATTAATTAATTAAAAACTGTATAAAAAAATAAAGTAGTATAAAATAAGAAAAAAGTTATAAAATAGTATCAAATAACTTTGGATAAAATAAAAATGAAAGTAGTGAAATATAAAGTAAAATAGTATTTTAAAAAAATTTATAAAATAGTATAAAATATATTTGTATAAAATAAAATTGTATAAAATAAAAAGAAATGTATAAAATAACAAATGGTATAAAATAGCTATATCATAAAAATAGTTTAAATAGTAAAAAATAAACTTGATATAAATTAAAATAGTTTAAAATAAAAATTTCATAAAATAAAAGTTTAAAATAGTTTTTAAAAAACCATATCACAAAAGTAGTTGAAAATAGTATAAAATAACTATAAAACATCAACTTTATAAAATAAAAAATAAAATAAACTTGATATAAATTAAAATAGTATAAAATAACTTTGGATTAAAAAAAAAAATTGTATAAAATAAAATAAAAAACTTAAAAATTGTTATAAAATATCTTTGTATAACATAAAATAAATATGTTATAAATATGTATATATATATATATATATATATATATATATATATATACACACACACACACACACACACACACATATTATATATATATATATATATATATATATATATATATATACACACATACACACACAAAAAAAACAATGACAAAAAATAAATACACATTATAAAACAAAAATGTAATAAAAGTCATTAAACTTATTGTTCATGATTTTTTTTTTTTTTCACAAAATAAATTAAATAAAATAAAGAAATAAAATATTGTATTACAAAAATTACAATTCTTTTATTTCAGCTATTTGCCAGTTACCAAAATTCAACAAAAATGTATTCAACTTTACAATAAAAATGTAAACAGAAAACAAAAACAAAAAACAAATTAAAAATATTAGTTAAAATAAAATGACACCAATAACATTTCAAGTACCATTAAATAAATAAATACAAAAATGCATACATACATACTCCGCAAACCTCAGCTCAGCTAGATTTACCTCTAACATTCAGAATACACAAGCCCATGCCAAGCCTGCCAGAGAATGTTTTGTAGGTTTTGCACAACATGCGCGAGAACAATAAACATCCTGATGCCACCTTGGTGTTGGTTTCCAGACCGTCTGTCCAAATGCACAAACAAACAGACTCAAAGCAGGCCGCATGTTCCAAGTTTCTTTCCTATTCATGGCGTCTCGGTGGCTAGGCTGAGCTCCAGACATGATAAAGAGGACTCGAATGTACTGACACTAATAATACAGCTTCCCTCCAGGATAAAATATTTAGATTTCCACACACTCCTGACAGCATCTGCAGTTTATCATGGGTTATAAACAGCGGGCCAATTTCAGGTGCAGAGGCTTTGATAAAATCTTTCCTCCTTGTAAGGAGATGCACAAACCAAAGACAAACAGCCTCGGGTTCTCAGTCATCAGATGCTCGCTGCTGTTGATGCTCATCCCATGAAAATGAATTCAACCATTATTAAACATGACAGCCTGACAGCGGACCCAAACCAGATTGCGCACAGGAAAACTAATGAATCAAAGCACAAGTTTCAGGAACAAAAAACAAGACTTCATTGTTTTCATTCCTTATACATAAGCAAAACATTTGTACCTGCCAGAATAACATCCAAGCAAAGACTGTTCAAAAAAGGAGCCTATTGTTACTAAACACCTCCACGCCGCTTCTCAAGTGTTTTAGCCAGTGCCAGATCACTGTTTACAGAGGAGAAATCTGATCTTATCATTATCAGCAATAAGAGACACACTTCTGACAACAACCCACACAGAACAGAAAGGGGAACTGGAAATCAAAACCAAAGCAAAGCCGTCTACAGTGAGCTTGTCAGTAACTTTTTTTGTTGTCATTCAGTACTACACTAGGTCAAAATGGGGATAAGCACATTTTTCTGCTTTTGAATGGCTTAAAGGAAAGTCTTACACACTACTATTAGCTGGATTTTTTTAAAGATGTGAATGTGAGATAAGAATGTATCGTTTACAGTTTGACTGGCCTAAATTTAATGGTGAAACATGCATTCTTACTCAAGATTATTATATGAAAAATTGTACAAAAAAAAAATAAAATAAATATATTTTATAAATTAATGTAAAATAACTTTAGAAAATAAAATAGAACTAAAAATAAATATGTATAAAATAGCAAATAATATAAAATAATAAAATGATAAATCTAAAATAAAATAATAGTTTTATAAATAGTACAAAATAATATTATATAAAATAAAATAGTATAAAAGCAAAAAATATATCAAATAAACAGTATAAAATAACTATAAAATTGTATGAAATAAAACAGGTTTAAAATAGTATTAAATACCATATTACTATATAAAATCATAAAAGTTAAAAGTTTAAAATTAAAAAATAAAGTTTCAAATAAAATAGAATAGGATAAAATAAAATAAAGCAGTATTAAATAAAAAAAATTTGTATAAAATAAATGTTATAAAATAGTTTAAAATAACTGTATAAGAGTTTAAAATAATGTAAAATAACTTTATATAAAACAAAATGGAACACAAAAATATATATAAATAACAGTATAAAATAAAAAAAGTATAAAAAATAAAACAATAATAATAATAAAAAAATTGTATAAAATAAACCATATTAAAAAAACATTTGTAAAAAATAAATAGTATAAAATAACTTTGTATAAAATAAAATGGTATAAACTTAAAAAAAAAAAAGTATAACATAAATAGCATAAAGTAACTGTATTAAATAAAAACAATTTAAAATAGTATAAAAATAACTTTATACAAATAAAATTTTAGATGATAAATAAATACAATAGATACAACAGTATAAAATAAAACAAGTATAAAAATTCCTTTATAAAATTAAAAAAGGATGAAATAAAAATAAAGCAGCATAACACAAAAAACTATTTTTCATAAAAGAGTATAAAATAACCTTATGTTATATTATATTGTATATTTTATTACATTATATTATATTATATTATATTATATTATATGTACACACGTTTAAAAAAAAAAAAAAGTTTAAAATAGTATAAACATAACAGTATATATAAAAAACCTAAAATAATTTAAATGGTATAAAATAAAATACGATAAAATAAAATGGTATAAAACAAAAGAATGTATAAAATAAATAGTATAAAATAACTATATAATATTAAAAAAAAAGTATAAAATAAAAATAGTATATATATATATTTTTTTTTTTAATGGTATAAAATAATGTATACAACTGTATAAAATTATGAAATGAAAATTAAATAAAATCTCTAAGGCTACCTTTACCTCATATGATGCAAAGCCCCATCTACAACTCCCCTGTCCCATTTGTACCTTAACAGACTTCCTTGCCCTCCACCAGTAATAAAAACTCATAAAACAGTGGCTGTGGAGTTTGTTCAGTGGGGTCCAGATGCCGGTTCGCCCCTTTGCTCTAATCATAGTGTATTTGGAACAGCAAAGGGTCTTGTGTGGAAGAC
Organism: Labeo catla; assembly: GCA_012976165.1. Lineage (NCBI taxonomy): Eukaryota > Metazoa > Chordata > Actinopteri > Cypriniformes > Cyprinidae > Labeo > Labeo catla. Next base: position 484,432 of record VONZ01000132.1, on the reverse strand, counting down.
GAGACTCCTCGGAGGCCACAGCACCGGGTGTAAATGACGCACATGGGTCTGGTGTCAGAAAAGGAGGCCTGCCTAAAAAAGGACAGGCACTGTTGCTATATCACAATCACAGGGGAATGCGACAGCTGATAGCCTCGTCTATCCTCAGCTTCTTAGACACACAGACGTAGCTGACGTAATCTACAGCCCTCACATATCTCCAAATATATACATTATATATGTAAATATGGTATTTAAAATAGGCATTTGAAAATAAGGAAAATTAGATTTGGGTATATTAATATACATAATCCTATTTTCCAATTTGGTAAATCAGTACAGAGAGCTCTTGATGGCATTGCATACTGAAATGCGTCAGCAATGGTGTCGGATCATTTAGGGATATAAATTTTGCCTATCCTGCAAATAAGTGAGAAGACTGGCAGTATATAGATGTACAACACCCTGCTTTATTCCTAAGTTCAGACACACCAGCTCATTTTATTGGCAATTATCAGAGTACATGATAGCCAGTCGCATAAAGTGATCTTTTAAGCTTTTAGTGCTTTTAGTTTTTTTATTTTCTGAGTGATATTCACACGGATTAAAGGATTAGTTCACTTCCAGAATTAAAAAACAAAAGAAAAAAATCCTGATAATTTACTCATCCCCATGTCATCCAAGATGTTCATGTCTTTCTTTCCTTAGTCGAAAAGAAATGAAGGTTTTTGAGGAAAAAACATTCCAGAATTTTTCTCCATATAGTGAACTTCAATCGTGGCCAATGGGTTGAAAGTCCAAATTGCAGTTTTAATGCAGCTTCAAAGGGGTTTCATATAGTAATTGACTGTTTACAAATATGATGCAGGGCAACAACTCCACAAATGCAGTTATGCCCTAAAATTCAAGACATTGGTGCAAAAACAATGCCCCAGTACACTGTAAAAAACAATTTGTTGAGTCAACTTAAAATAATTTGTAACCTGGCTGCCTTAAAATTTTAAGTTCAGTCAACTCAAAAAAAAAAGTTTATTCAGCTTGAAATGTTAAATTATACTAAGTGACAACTTAGATATTTGAGTTGAATCAACTTCAAATTTTAAGGCAGCTGGGTTGGTTACTTGTGGCGAAAGAAGGTTCTTTAGATTATAAAAAGGTAAGAAAGAGATGGTTCTTTATAGAACCTTTGTCTGAATGGTTCTTTGTGGAACCAAAAATGGTTCTTCTACGGCATCGCTGTGAAGAACCTTTTAAAGCACCTTTATTTTTAACAATGTATATCACATATCACATGAGCAGCGAGCGCTTGATTTTGTCCCAATCTATCACAAGCTTAAATGTGACTTTACACAACAGATCAGTAAATAAGTTGATATTGTGTTATATTTTAAACACGATATTATGCGTTTTTTTTTTTTTTTTGCAGAGAACATATTACCTTTGAAGTCTTTACCTATGATAGAAGAATGAAGATGAATCCGCATTTTGAATGAATTGTGTGAACCAATGATTCAAAGGGCCATTCATAAAGTGATCCTGAATGAATCAGCTGTTTGAACAAATCGAATGAATGAATGACTCAAAGACATTTACCGCCATCTGCTAACAGATTTAGTTAATTATTTAGTGTATCATTTAATAAATAAATAAATAAAATAAAATAAAATAATAACAACATTAAAGCAATAGTTCACCCCCCTTGAAACATCATGTAATTAATTTGATTAAATTAACTGACTAACAGCCCTAAAATATATATATATATGTAATTTTAACCACAAATGCTCATCTTTCACTGACTCGACCTCACGCGTTACATAATCCTGTTGGAAAGGTCACGCGTGGTTAGTTCTTCGCCTGTGTAATCAAGTTCAAAAAGGTAGGGTAGGGTAAACCCTCCATCTCATTTTCTCACCCAACTTCAAATTTGTCCAGCATCATTGTTTGACCGTTTTTTGTAAAAGGCATTTGACTTTCTCTCTACATTCACTTTGTAAACTTTGAGTCTGTACTTTTGCCTACGTCACGTGTGACCTTTCCAATATGACTATGTAGTGCGTGAAGTTGTGCTAGTGCAAAACAAGTGTTTTTGGTTAAAAGCCAACCTGATCTCATGAAAAAAACATATGTAGGGAGTTTTTCCGCAAGATGCAAAATACGTACCGCCATTTCATGACATATTCGATCTGAAATGTCCACTGAGTGATGCTAAAAGAGTTTTTTTTTTTTTTACCTGGAACAGATGAACATACATATAATACGTTGTATGTGATGTTGGTTTTGTACGTGTCACCGCAGTTCTGACTTGAAATGTCCACTGAGTGGCGCTATAACTCTAATGCTCCATGACGTTTTAAAATAACATACCATCTGCACTACACCTACACTGCCAAAAAAAAAAAAACACAATTTGTTGAGTCAGCTTAAAATAATTTGTTACCCTGCTGTCTTAAAATTTTAAGTTTAGTCAACTCAAATAAGTTTAGTCAACTTCAAATGTTAAGTTGTACTTAGTGACAACTTAGATTTTAGCTCGATTTTCGATCGCTCATCTTTCAGCTCTTTTATCGTGAGTCATGTTTCTTGCGGGATTCGCATCCTGAGTCCAATTCCATGCCGGCTAAGCTACCAAGCAAACTTGTTACATCTGGAAAGTGAAACATATGGAGCTGCAATCGATTAGAAACGATTAGAAGTGCTTGCTGTTTTACCACCTCTAATGTTCATTTCTGTTGGAAACTGCAGTGATATGTACATCTTGTGAAAAAGTTCCTACGGGTACGTTTTCATCATGAGATCAGGTAGTTAAAAGTATATAAATTTTATTTGGCCAATCATTTCACTAGATAAGACCCTTATTCCTTGGCTGGGATCATTTAGAGCGGCATTGAAACTGCAGTCTGGACCTTGAACCCATTGGTTCCTATCGAAGTCCACTATATGGAGAAAAGTCTTTGAATGTTTTCCTCAAAAACCTTAATTTCTTTTCGACTGAAGAAAGAAAGACAGACATGAACATCTTGGACAACATGGGGGTGACTGAATTATCATGAAATTTTTATTCTGGAAGTGAGCTAATCCTAAACATTATTCTAACACTACAACACATTCTGAAAGTATGCTACATTTGTCTGAACAGCTGAAATGCCATCTGTCAACAACCAACCAATAGTAATGCAGAATATTACATTCTTAAACTGAACAGGTTACTAGTTGAAAGCATGCTTTCAAACATCATTTTCTACTCATACACTGTCAGAAAAAAAAGGTACAGTTCTGTCGCTGGGGCGGTACCCTAAGGTACAAAGTGAAAAAGTACAAATATGTACTTTTAAGGTACCAATATGTACTTTCAAAGTACTAAAATGTACCTTTAAGGTACTAATATGTACTGTTTAGGGATAGGTAAGGTACAAAAATGTACCTTTTCACTTTTGTACCTCAGGGTACTGCCCCAGCGACAGAACTCTACCTTTTTTTCTGATAGTGTAGTTGTTTTTTAAATGTACATTGCAAAATTAAAAAATATATATATTATAAATATTAATTTAAACAAGAATTCATTAAGGCACCTGCCAAGAAGTTAATGCAGACATTACTGTAAATGTGTATCTATGACATACCACTAGGAGGGTCTGAACTTTTCTAATTGCTCCACTGACAGACACCCCCAGTACAGTGTCTTTAAGTGGTCGGGCTATTTTGAACTCAGGATAACATTACAGTATGGAAAATATCACAGAGTAAATACTACATTGCTGTTTTTAATCGAAGTGACAAACAAAAAGCTCAACCGTGAGGGTTTGCTTAGTTCATGCATAAAGACAAACTTTGTCATGCTTGCTGTAAACGCAAATTATGTTTGCAAATTTCTAAACATGAGGGAAAAGTATTTGTTGTGAAACTATGTTCTGTGGCTGGCACTGTAATTTTGCAGTGCAGTAATTCCTAATGTGACCAACACCAATAAAACAATTAATAATTTTGCATGAATGAACACAATGCATCCGGTAGAGAATGAAGTGTGGTCTTCTCTAAAGTGGCGTGTCGTAGCACAGTTCGTCTCTCACTGTGAGGTGCCGGGTGTTAAAAGAGTGATTTATTTTAGTTCCAGCTCAATGGGTGAAGAGGACACCCTCTTCTGCTATAAATAACCCCCTGCCATACGACCCCCAACACACTTCTTCCTCTCGTGTTTTAAGTCAAACACATTGCAAGCAACCCAAACTCTCACAGCTTGCAGCTCTTGGGCGAGTGGGGTTTCTCTCTAGAACATTCTTCAGCATTGTTGTTGTTCGATTCAGATCCTGCACTGACTGGGATGGGTACTGCATGGGATTCTTAAGAGCTGAGGGGATGTTAACATTGCTTTTTATAGTGCAGACAACTGCTAACCCATCTCTCCAAATAAAGACGAGACGGGATGTCTTGAGCTGCTCTAGTTCTACAAGCTAGATGAGAGCTGAAATACACTTCTAATTAAAATTAAAAAAAAAAAAACCCACCCATACTTTTCCTCTCATAGCCAACTACATCAAAACTGGCAGTATGTTTGCCACATAATAATAATAATAAACTATTTAATCTAATGTCAGAAATAAACAGAGCTTTCCTTTAATAGTATACCTCTGAAACACTGCCACAATGCATTACATTTGTGTGTCTGTTGTAGACAGGTGTTAAAGTCGTAATGAATTTCTATTTTGGTTTTATTGATGCTATAGAAACGCTCTGTCTTTATGGCTCAACTGGTAGCACGTTACTAACAATTCCAACACTATGAGTTCAGTTCCCAGGGAAAACAAGATATAAAAATTTGATTTAAAATACACAGTTAAGGTCAAAAGTTTACATACACCTTGCAGAATCTGCAAAATTGAAATCATTTTACCAAAATAAGAGGAATCATACAAAATGTTTTTTTTTTTTTAATTTAGTACTGACCTGAATAAGATATTTCACATAAAAGAGTGTTCAGATATAGTCCACAAGAGAAAATAGTTGAATTTATAAAAAAGACCCCGTTTACAGACACTTGATTCTTAATACTGTGTTGTTACCTGAATGATCCACAGCTGTTTTTTTTTTGTTTTTTTTTGTTTGTCCCAAACAATTGAACTGTCCGCTGTTCTTCAGAAACGTCCCTTAGGTTCCACAGATTTTTTGGTTTTTCAGCAATCTTGTGTATTTGAACCCTTTCCAACAGTAACTATGATTTTGAGAATCTTCTTTTCACACCGAGGACAACTGAGGGACTCATTACAGAAGGTTCAAATGCTCACTGATGCTCCAGAAGAAAATACGATGCATTAAAAGCAAGGGGGTGAAAACTTTTTGAATTTGAAGGTCAGGGTAAATTGAACTTGTTTTGTCTTGGGGGAAACAAGTAAATATTCTCTGTAGCTTCTGAAGGGCAGTATACTAAATGCAAAAAAAAAAAAAAAAAAAAAGTGATATTTAGGCAAAATAAGAAAAACGTACACATCTTAATTCTGTTCAAAAGTTTACACCCCTGACTCTTAACGCATTGTTTTTCCTTCTGAAGCATCAGTGAGTGATTGAACCTTCTGTAATAGTTGCATATGAGTCCCTCAGTTGTCCTTGGTGTGAAAAGATAGATCTTAGAATCATACAGTCATTGTTGGAAGGAGTTCAAATACACAAAAATGCAGAAAAACCGGGAAAAAAACACACACAGCTGTGGATCATTCAGGTAACAACAGTATTAAGAATCAAGTGTATGTAAAATTTTGAACTGGGTCATTTTTATAATTTCAATAATTATTTTCTCTTGTGGACTATATGTAAATGTATTTTATGTGAAATATCTTATTCAGGTCAGTACTAAAAAAAAAAAAAATAATAACATGCATTTTATCTTATTTTGCTAAAATAATTAAAATCTTGCAGATTCTGCAAGTATGAAAACTTTTGACCTTTTGATCTTGAACGCACTGCACTTGATTATTTAAAGGAAAAGCATGCAGTTTCATACCCTTTCTGTTCTTTTTTCCCCTTTTTATGTCAAGTATGGATGAAATCCATTCATGATCACAAACGTTCTAGTATTTGATATAATATCACTGACTACATGCCTTTTTTCCCTCCTCACAGAACAGCCCATGCCAAAAGCAAAGGAGACGCCGCAGACCAGGCCGCCATAGCCGCTAACAATGAGTCTAGTATCGCCCGTGTGGTTGCCAGAGAGCTCTCTCCCTCCTTCCATCAACCAGGTAGGTAGAAGACTTCATTGTTTGCTGAATATATACTAATGGAGGCCAAACGAACAGGGGCTGGTTAAGATCCTCCCTGTCCAATGAGAGTTTTAGTGGAGGTTGTAGCTCAGAGAAGTAAATGCAGAAGGAATGCTTGTCAATCCAGACATAAAGTCAGATTTACAGTACAGCAGCATTCATTACAAAACAGTCTTATGTGTTGTTAACGTCTAAACCCCACATGTAAACATCTCTGAGTGTCTGAAACAAGATTAGATTACTAGGACAAAAGCCATTCAGCAGCTCACCATGTTCCTGTGTCTGTGCATCTGAAGTGTACTGCTAAGCCCTTGACGGTTTTATTTTGGCACCGTCTCCAAAATCTTAGATGGAACTGTAGACGAGCATAACAAAACGCATAATTATAGTTCATTGCTTATTTAAAAAAATAATTTATATGGGATGTTAACCTGCTTTTGTTTTTGATGAGGCGATTAAATTTCATAGATCTTCTTGAAGTACGGCATTATTATTCTGTCCCTGAGTGGTTGCATTCTTGGCTTCTGTTAGCTACCTGTCAGCTTGAAACAGAACATGCTATTCAACACCCTGGTCTTGTGTTTCAGTGTTAAAAATACAGTATAGGGTTCTGTTGCTCTTTTGTGACACTAATAGAAAAGAAATGTGATAATGTGATGAATATTCAGAGATAGAGAGACAGTTAGGCAACAAATTTAAATTTAGTCTTTAGTATACCCTCAAGTACATTAAAGGAATATTTCAGCCAAAAATTAAGTTTTATCATTAATTACTAACCCTTATGTCGTTCCAAACCCAAGACCTTTTCATAAAGTTAATAAACTTAAGATAATATTACCTCAAACTCCAGTATTTTTCATCAACTTGCATTCATCAGCTCCAGACCTAGTGAGGGCAGCAGAAACGTTCATGCAGTTGTATTGGTTGTTTAGGAACACTGCAAAACAATGTAATTAGTGCACCTTTGAACCTATCAAAAATTATTGTATGTGTATAATATTTCAGTGTTAAGTTATAATCAGACAGTATCAATATCGTCTATTGAACCTACAGTCAATTCTAATAAAGCATGCATCACATGCTGTCCCTCAGGTCCTGAGTATATGAAAAAGCGAGCCTTGCAGGAGGTTGCTGAGAGAAATGAGAATGCAGACACAGGGATGCACGAGCCCTTGTTAGCTGAGGATTCCCTACCAACACCACCGGAGAGCCCCTTCATGCATGAGATGGAAAGTCTAAGACCGAGTTCCACCTCTGCACGCACCCCCTCACCCACTCCAGTCATCATCCCTCAGGCACCCAGCAAGGAAGATCCAAACCTCTTGAGCCCCGGCAGCTGGAACGGAGACAAGGTCAGTCGAGGCAGCGGTAGCAGAGGCAGCAGTCGAGCGGGTAGTAGGCCGAGCAGTCGACCCACCACCCCGTCTTCCACTCCTGCCGTTGCTACCACTCCAGATGCTGCTCCAGAGGAGCGTTCTGCTCCCAGCAGCAAGGTCCCATCCCGTAGCCCTAGCCGCCAGAGCGCCAAAGCCGAGCAGGGATCGGACCTGGAAATTAAAGCTCTGCAGAAAACGGACTCGGAGTCACAAGCAGCAGAACATGCTCCCGCTCCTACGCCAGTAAGAACCAACCTCGTCCTCACCACCGACGAAGATGAACCACCTCCTCGCCCTGCCCCCAAGCTGTCCCCCAAACCAGTCACACCAGAACCAAAGGCAGCTGAAGTCAAACACAGAGCTGAAACAAGGGAGCCTGTAAATGAGCGCCCAGCTTCGATGACGGAAAGCAAGCCTGAGTCTAGGACAGAAGTCAGGGAGGAGAAGAAATTAACCAACAGAATTGAGCCTAAACCTTCACCCAAACGAGAACCAAGCCCTGCCCCAAAAGCTGCACCAAAGCCTGAGCCCAAGCCAGTGCCTAAGCCAGTGCCTAAACCAGAACCTAAACCTGTGGTCAAGCCAGTTGCTAAACCAGTTGCCAAGGTCGAGGCCAAAACTGAGATGAGGCAGAGGTCTATTGTGAAAGCCCCTAGCGAAATGAGACAAGAGCCTCTGGAGCTAGATGAGGTAAGGATAACAAATCAAACCTTGGATTTCCATGATTCAATATTCCATTGATTACAAGTAACATCTCAGTCGGTCATTTCAAGTGACTTTTGAATCCCACAAAACATTCCAAAGATTGCAGACACACATAGCATGACAAATTCCACAAAACTGCTTTTTACAACCTTTCTCTGCATGTATGAAACTACAAGTAAGTCTTGTTAGATATCCTAAAAGTGATGATACATGGGGCAACATTTTGAGCAATGTTGTGGGGCAATATTGCCATCAACAGGGAACCAGGTGAGACACAGGGCCCTCGAACAATCTAAAGTATTAAGATAGAAATTTGTTGCCCATTCTCAATAGGAAAGTGCCAAAGTAACATCACTTAGCAAAATTGTCTGGCAACATTGCCCCATCTATCATCACACTGGAAAAAAAAAAAAAAAAGGAAAACATTACATTCTTCAGCCGTTTTGTTTTACTCAGTCCCAACTCAGTACCCTTTCTGAACCTGTTCTGCTTCTATTTGTCCTTGGATTTGTGAGCCCAATTTTCTTGCATTGATCATCGAATCTACAGTACAGGGGTCCACCTATCTTAGCTTTAGATGTCCTCCCACTTGGCCATGTTATGAGAAAGCTCATTCATCTAAACGGCTCTTGAGTGGACTAAAACACACTGCTCTGGAACAGTAACAGATTGTGTTCTTTGAAATTCTGCCCTGGCTCCAGTCCTCTGACCACATTTTTTACTCTCAGGGACATCTATACAAGGTTGAAACCTCAAAATGACAAACTCTCACCTTTAGAAAGCCCCTTGCAGTGCATCAGAAACCCAAAATCGCATTGCAATTTAGCGGCATCTTGTGGCTCATTGAGCATAAGTCCCAGCTTTTGGAAGAAAAAATGATTTGCAATAGGTAAAAATCCCTCCCTTTTGTAATTAAAAGGACAGGTATTTTATTTCTATGGTTCCTCTAAAGCAAGGGTGTCCAAACTCTGTCCTGGAGGGCCAGTGTCCTGCAGAGTTTAGCGTCAACATGCCTCAACACACCTGTATGGAAGTTTCTAGTATGCCTAGTAAGACCTTGATTAGCTGATTCAGGTGTGTTTAATTAGGGTTGGAACTAAACTCTGCAGGACAGTGGCCCTCCAGGACCAAATCCGGACACCCCTGCTCTAAAGTCTTGCTCCTGGAGGGCCAATGTCCTGCAGAGTTTAGCTCCAACCTAACAAAACACAGTTGCCTATACATTTCTAGCACTCTTGAAAACCTTGATTAGTTGGTGCATGTATGTTTAATTAGAATTGGACCTTAAACTCTGCAGGATAGTGGCCCTCAAGGAGCAGGATTGGACACTCTGACAGCAATGTCTAAACCTGCTCCTGGAGGGCCACCTACTAGGAGTTTAGTTCCAACACACTTGCATGGAAGTTTCTAATATGCCTAGTAAGACCTTGATTAGCTGATTCAGGTGTGTTCAATTAGGGTTGGAGCTAAACTCTGCAGGACAGTGGCCCTCCAAGACCAAAATCTGGACACCCGTTTTAAAATCCTGCCCCTGGAGGGCCAATGTCCCAAAACACAACTACCTGTAAATTTCTAGCATTCCTGAAAACCTTGATTAGTTGATGCAAGTGTGTTTAATTTGGATTGGACCCTAAACTCTGCAGGATAGTGTCTCTCAGGGAGCAGGACTGGACACTCTAACAGCAATGTCTAATCCTGCTCCTGGAGGGCCACCTTCTCAGAGTGACCCTCTAGGACCGAGTTTGGTATCCAGTCCTGCTCCTAGAGGGCCTATGTCCTGCAGAGTTTAGCTCCAACCTACCAAAACACAATTGCCTGTAAGTTTCTAACATTCCTAAAAACCTTAATTAGTTGGTGCAGGTGTGGTTAATTAGGATTGGACCTTAACCTCTGCAGGATAGTGCAGGGGTGGCAAACTGCGGTCCTGGAACACAGGATTGGACACTCTAGTCCTGCTCCTGGAGGTGCACCTTCTTAGAGTTTAGCTCCGACACACCTACCATGGAAGTTGCCAGTAGCCCTGAACACCTCATTTGCTGGTTCAGGTGTGTTAGGGTTAGAGCTAGGGATGTCACAATACTCAATATAATATTGAACCGTTCGGTACGACATCCACGGTTCAATATGCGCTTGTGAATTGCGGTTTTCCGGCTTTGCATTTAAATAACTTCCTTGTTTTATTTCTCTCGGAATTTGCTGTATGTTTGCCTGCAATTTCACATGTTGAAATGAGGAAACGCTTATATTCGCTTATATTCCCACTTATATTTGAAAAAGTAACACACGCAGAGCATCTTCCCTTCTAATGACATGCAGTGATAAGCCTTTCTAAACCTGTTGTCCAACAAAAGTTATAAAAACAAAAGTTATAAAAAACATTTTTAATTCACAACATCAGTCGAGTGTTTGAAATAACTTCCTTGTGTGATCTTATGTGGATTCTTATCACAGAAAGAGGCAGACAATAAATTCTATACTCATATTCAATGTCGATTAGCAATGGCTTATGAAAATACCCGAGATGGCTTGAAGAACACAAATAAACCCTATATTATTGCAGAGAAGTGTTTATTGTCCTTACATTTCGTCATTCATAACGTTTAACGTTATATCTTGTTTTTAATCAGTATTAGCAATAGCGAGGCTTTTATCCATTAGAGCAGTGGTTCTCAATCCTGGTCCTGGGGGCCCCCTGCTCTGCACATTTTGCAGAGAGGAGAGAGATCCATGAACTGAACTAATGAGCTGATGGTCTCAATCAGGTGTGTTAAATAAGGGAGACATACAAAATGTGCAGAGCAGGGGGCCCCCAGGACCAGGATTGAGAACCACTGCATTAGAGAAACTGGAACGGAACGTCATTAATGCTACTACTTTGACGCATTTGTGGGGTTTTTTTTGCATGAGGGCGCCCTCTGGCGTCTAGTATGAATGAAACCCATTCTATTTTGCATAAAAATCGAAAAAATAAAACCTCTCTCAAAAGAAGAATTAAGCAGACATATACTAAACCACGCTTTTCCAGTGTACAGAGGTTTACGGGAGTATTTTGTTAATTTGTTGCAAAAAAAAAAAAAAACACATTGTGAGCCGAACCGAAAACCGTGGTACGTATTGAACCGTGGACTAACTGTATTGTTGCATCCCTAGTTAGAGCCAAACTCTGCTGTAAGGTAGCCTTTGAGCAACTGCACAAATAAATGCCAGCAGGATCACTGGTAATCATTCGATTATCTTACTTTACACGATAGGCACTAACAGTTGTAAACATTTTTTTTTCTCCTAGGGGCCAAACACGATTATGATCTGCATGGTTATATTCCTGAACATTGGTTTGGCAATTCTTTTCGTTCATATCTTGTCTTGAGATGACAAAGCCTATGGTAAGCTGCCACCCTTTATCCTGCATTTTTTTTTTTGTGGATTGAATTTCATTAAGTGCAACTGTTTTTTGTTTCCACTAAATCACTGTGGGTATTATTTCACAATTTGTTTTTTTAGCCAAAACCATCCAGGTGAAAGAAACTACCGTGGGGAGCTGTGAGGATGCACTGCACTCCATTAACGGCTCTGTTGTCGCGTTATCCAGTTTCAGACCAGCCCTCCTGAGCTACTCTAAAGTTGGTTGCCATCTGTAATTGGACCGAGTGCTCCCAAATGATCAGTGTGTCTCAGTGCCTGAACTTTATAGAATAAAGCATTTGCGCACATTTGCTTTGTTTGTGAAAGGTACTGCTGCATTTAACAGTTCTGCTTAAGTCTAATGCAGGTTAAACTGAATCATCTAGAAGGGCTAATTGTTATGTACATTCACAATCACGTCACACATCCTATAGAACAGAACATGTCACGCGGCATGTAACATTCATCTTTGGAGAATAAACAAATAGTTATGACTTTACGAAATGGGTCAATCCTGTTTTTATTCAATGGCTAGAACAAACATAACATCCACCGGTGCACTTATGCTTTAACACCAGGTAGTGTCATGCATCACAACCTCAGATGCTATATGCAAATGCACATTTAATGTCTTAAAGTCTCCCCTGCATGACAAAGAGCGATATGGCTGAAAAAGTAAAATATGTAATTGCTATAAACCTTCTAGTATGTTCCATAATGAAACTCTAAGTATTCTGCAATACAGTAGAATATTTGCAACAAAAAAAAATGTAATGAGAAAGTTCTAAATAGAAATCTCTTGCTTGAGGTCTATGAAGATGTAACATTGTTGATTTTATTAAGCTAAACCATCCCTATAGAGAGGGTCTCCACAAGTTAGCGTGGGAGTTTTTAAACAAGAATCTAAAAATACCACTATTTATTGAATGGAAAAAAAAAAAAGAGGGAAAAAAAAAGATGCTGTGGCTTACTAACTGTTGTACTGTGAATTTGTGAAGGTTCTTCAGCCTTTTTTTCTGCCTGTATTAGACAAATGCAAAATACAAGAGATCTGAAAATGTTTAAACCACTGCAAATGTACATGTCCCACATTTTTATGCATGTCTGCACATGAATGTTTTTGTACATTTCTAAATTTCGAATGTTATCAGAAACATTTCATGGTTTTAACTAATGTAACCCTTATAGAGTAGTGTATTACCTCAGATTTGAAAAGGTCTTAGAAAATATTGTGTTAACGGTTCAAAATGTTATTTATTGAATAAATAAGGGGGTGGTAACATTTTATCTAGAATAACAAATTGCAATGATTCTGATTAGGTGTTTACAAGTTCTAATTCGGGCCCAAAAATACACATATTAGCCACTTGTTTCCTATAGCTTTAAAATCACTAGACACTTAGGTGCTGTTTTCACCACTTTGCAACATTAAATGTTTAAATAATTTCCTCATCAGTTAGTATCTGCAATATGACTTCCAAAAGCATTACATTTAGCTAATAAAAAGTTTTCAGCATGGTTGATACATTGCATTACTTGAGGTTTTCCTGCAAATTTCCCTTTTCACCTGACTTTTAAGTTTGTGTTTCAGCACTCACAATCATAAATGGAGTCATTAGAATAAAAGAAAATGCACCACACAATTCAAATAAATGTTTTTCAACTGCACAACTGTCATTCTCTTTACTTTTAGCATTAGCACATGCATTCTTTTGTATTACATATTCACCGTCTAAATGTCTATTAGCACTGTGTATTCGCTTGTCTAAGAGGCAGACAAGGGGGAACAAAGAATATATATTTAAACTCCACCTGTCCACCAGCTTGACATATTCTCCCCTGACAGGGTCTGAATGCCAGGCCCAATTTTAGATTAGTGTGGTACACAGGCCACTTCTAACACCATTTACTTGAAACATGGGAAGAATATTTCACTCAGAAGAAGTGGCAAGTCATCAACACTTATACATTACCATAGGCAAATAGAAAGCCTACAAGAAAGATTGGTCAATTAACATTTAATAGATCTGCTGCACTGTTTCCACATCAGCCAGATTGAGCACCACTGAGACTAGAACAGCCATTTGTGAAGCAATACTGCCCTCTGCATTCAACACGAAGCAGACAGCTCACGCCACACTCAAAAACTGCACTGCAGTGCAAGAGTTTAAGGAAATACCAGAAATATACAGGACCATTAGTCCAGAAAGAACACAGGAGAATATGTAAATATCATAACATTTTATTTCTTTCAAGAGCATAAAATGTCAGATTGACCTTTTAGCCAGATGACAACTGGAAAGTGAGGAAACTAAACAAAAAATGACCACAGACAGCAAACAACAGGTAGTGGAAGTGAAAAGCACTTCTAATATTCTTCACCCTCATCTTCTCCTTCCACACTCTCAGCTCCAACCTCCTCGTAATCTTTCTCCAGGGCTGCCATGTCCTCTCTGGCCTCTGAGAACTCACCCTCCTCCATACCCTCACCCACATACCAGTGCACAAAGGCACGCTTGGCGTACATCAGATCGAACTTATGATCGAGACGAGCCCAGGCCTCAGCAATAGCTGTGGTGTTGCTCAGCATGCACACGGCCCTCTGTACCTTAGCCAGATCACCACCTGGAACCACAGTGGGAGGCTGGTAATTGATGCCAACCTTGAAACCAGTGGGACACCAGTCCACAAACTGGATGGTGCGCTTGGTCTTGATGGTGGCGATTGCTGCGTTCACATCTTTGGGCACAACGTCACCACGGTACAACAGGCAGCAAGCCATGTACTTGCCGTGACGTGGGTCACATTTCACCATCTGATTGGCTGGCTCGAAACAAGCGTTAGTGATTTCAGAAACAGAGAGCTGCTCATGGTAAGCCTTCTCTGCGGAGATCACTGGGGCATAGGTAGCCAATGGGAAGTGGATACGAGGATAAGGCACCAAGTTGGTTTGGAACTCTGTGAGATCCACATTGAGGGCACCATCAAACCTGAGGGAGGCTGTGATGGAGGACACGATCTGGCTGATCAGCCTGTTGAGGTTAGTGTAGGTAGGACGCTCAATGTCGAGGTTCCTACGGCAAATATCGTAAATGGCCTCATTGTCTACCATGAAGGCACAGTCGGAGTGCTCTAGGGTGGTGTGGGTGGTCAGGATGGAGTTGTAAGGCTCTACCACAGCGGTGGAGACCTGAGGAGCGGGGTAGATGGAGAACTCCAGCTTGGACTTCTTGCCATAGTCCACAGACAGACGCTCCATCAGCAGAGAGGTGAAGCCAGAACCAGTTCCACCACCAAAGCTGTGAAACACCAGAAAACCCTGGAGGCCTGTGCACTGGTCAGCCTGGAAAACATGATTCATGTTAAATAGTCAATTAAGTATTTAAGCAGTTGAATTAAACATAATTTAACATCACTTAACTTCAAAGGCGTTGTAATTTAATTAATGACTTACCAGTTTGCGAATTCTGTCCAAAACTAGATCAATGAGCTCCTTGCCAATAGTGTAGTGACCACGGGCGTAGTTATTGGCAGCATCTTCCTTTCCAGTGATGAGCTGCTCAGGGTGGAACAGCTGACGATATGTCCCAGTGCGCACCTCATCTGGACAGACGGGTTGTGAAGAAACATTTAGAGAACTATACATACTGAAACATAGGAAAAAAATAAAAGAAAAACTCTTCATACCAATGACAGTGGGCTCCAGGTCTACAAACACCGCTCTGGGGACGTGCTTTCCAGCTCCGGTCTCACTGAAGAATGTGTTGAAGGAGTCATCACCTCCTCCAATGGTCTTATCGCTGGGCATCTGCCCATCCGGCTGGATGCCGTGCTCAAGACAGTAGAGTTCCCAGCAGGCATTGCCGATCTGGACTCCAGCCTGGCCAACGTGGACAGAGATGCACTCACGCTGTGAAGAGATGAGAGAGATTTATAAGATTTGTAGACATAATGCACCTTAAGTCAACATTCTGTAATTGCAAATAATGATTAAGCCATTCATTCATGTTCATTAAATAAAACCACTTTTACTAGTTTGCAAAGCTAACAAAAGACTCTTTGATGAGCATGTTTATATATACACACACATGAATTGAATCTTTATTAATGCTTTAAAGAAGCACTGATGGAAAATGCAACCACTGCAGATCAGAAACTGCTATAGTCACACAAATCCCTGACTACACAAACAGCTGACGAAACAGATCTGCCTTTGTTTCATTGTTTCAAAAGGCAGGGGGAGGGACTTTACAGTTTCATTAAAGTGAGCCTGCATTCCTTAACAATTACATCAACTTCTGAATTATGAAAAAACTACCAAAAAAAAACCCTGAACCTAAATCACATACATTGTAAAATAACACTCAAACCAAGCAAAGAGATTCATTTTAATAAGTGAGAGTATTCTAGTATATTACTACAAAACTTCAACTCAGACCAATCTGAATTGGGTAAAACACTTCTCTGTTTTAGGCTGGTCATGCTCCTGAAACACTTGACCACTTGAGCTTAATCATGAGGAACTTATTAAGCTTTAAACCCCTTAGCACTGGAGTTTATCAAGTTTCACCAGACCACACGTGGTCCTCGACTCACTTCCTGTACCGGTAACTCTAGCACACTGCTTTAGAGAAGTGACTTTGCACAGTCATCAGAACAAAGGAAGATATTTTACTATACACGTCAGTGTATCCTCCTCACAACGGCCTTGATAATGAGATAAGTTTTTTTCATATCTATCGTTTGCGATTAAGGAAGGAAACGGCACGTTTATTTGTTTGAATTGTGCGCCAAATTACACGAAGTATAACGGACTTTACATTTGTATTAAAGATACGACTTTATTATTTATTTATTTATTTTTGACATGTTATCTGTAAAACATTACCGAAAAACCTAACGCTTAATAAAAAAAAAAAAAAACTCTTAAATAAAACGTTTAATAATTCGCGAGTTCAAAAACCTAACTTACCAAAATTAGACAGAAAATAACTTCCTAAGTTCAATGAATGATTAAACTTACAGAACCAAAATACATCAACTAAATATTAAAATAATGATCCATAATTTTAAAAGCTGTATCAAAAACCGTTATCACAGACTATGTAAAACATCCATATTTGAAGATAATAACGTCACTTTATAACGTTAAACAAAAGTTTTATACTCACCATTTTCGAAGTTTTTTGTTACAAAAAATATGAGAAGATGAAAACCGTCGCTTTTCTGTTCCTTGCGCTCTCACAGGTCGACTTTTATGAGTCTGGTGAGAATGAAATGCCTTGGGAAAAGCGGGTGGGAATATTTATACTTTTCTGTCAGTCGTCACCAAGGCGGGGCGCGCGCGAGGATAAGTTTCGCTTCCTGTCGCATCCCCATTGGTTCGTCTGTGAATCAGTGACACGCCATTGGTTCATTCTAACCTTTGAACAATAACATCTGTGTCAGAAAATACTGTAGGGGCGGGACGAACATGAGTAACAATTGATGTTAGTCATATGAAAAAAAAATACATTTTATAAAATTAAATTTAATTAATCTTTTTTGTATAAAAGAGGGTGTGTAGAACCGTACATAATTACAGTCATAGATGGCTATTGTTCTAACGTTACTTAAATATATGTATTTTGCCTTAGCCTACCAGTTAATCAAGTCTTTGACAATGAGCATGTTGATTATTCTTTGCTTATTAAAAACGGCAACGTTTGTCATTAGTCCAAAACTTGGCATAAGGAAAGTTTCTTGGTAATTCAGATTATGATTTTAATTTTAAAATCAAAGTACAGTACCCCAAAAAACATTTTATGCTAATTACATGCTCGTCAGAAAACCACACAACTATGGTTCAGGAATCATACATTTGTATGAAACGTAATGCTATCTGCACTGCCTCATATATTTACACAGACGGAATTATTCTTATGGAAATGTTGCTGCTAGGAAAATATCTGTTTTTAAATTGGATCATAAAGAATGAAAATAGTCATGAAAGACTTTCATAAACATGGTCGTCAATTACTGAAGCAAAGAATGCTACTTTGTTTGTCAAGGCTGTTGTTTGTCAAGGATGTTGTTTTCCTGTTACCTTCTGGATGGTACCCAAATTAGGAAAAACAGCTTTTTATTTGTACAGTCATTCCTGTCTCATTCATGGGTCCTAGTGTATTCCATTGAACATACGTATGTACATTTTCCTCAGTACTGGTGTGCAACAAAGTGTCTTGCTAAATTTTTGTGAAATTGAGATTTATACATCACCTGGAAGCTTAATAAATAGACTTTCTGTTAATGTATGCTTGTTAGGATAGGACAATATTTAATATTAGATACAACTATATAAAAATCTGGAATCTGAGGGTGCAAAAAAGCAAAATATTGAGAAAATCCAAAAGAAGTTGTCTAAATGAAGTTCTTATCAATGCATATTACTAATCATAAATTAAGTTTTGAAATATTTATGGTAAGAAATGTACAAAATATCTTTATGGAACATGATTTTTACTTAATATCCTAATGATTTTTGGCATAAAAGCAAAATCGATCATTTTGACCCATACAATGAATTGTTGGCTTTTGCTCCAAATAAACCAGTGCTACTTAAGCCTGATTTTGTGGTCCAGGGTCACATATCTGCTATAGCCTACAAAAAGCCTATACACAATAATTTAGGACAAGACAACTTCATTTGTTTGAAAAGGAGGTTTATTTCAGATGTCCAAAGAATTGAAACAACATCATTTTCATTTGTTGTAAGGTTTATTTTTCACTGCTTGATTTTTTCCATGTCATGGTTCCTGCATGTTGCACTTCATTCTGTCATTTAATACTCCTCTCCCTCCTCTTCACCCTCACCCTCAATAGAATCAACACCAACCTCCTCGTAATCTTTCTCCAGGGCTGCCATGTCCTCTCTGGCCTCTGAGAACTCGCCCTCCTCCATACCCTCACCCACATACCAGTGCACAAAGGCACGCTTGGCGTACATCAGATCGAACTTATGATCGAGACGAGCCCAGGCCTCAGCAATAGCTGTGGTGTTGCTCAGCATGCACACGGCCCTCTGCACTTTAGCCAGATCACCACCTGGAACCACAGTGGGAGGCTGGTAGTTGATGCCAACCTTGAAACCAGTGGGACACCAGTCCACAAACTGGATGGTGCGCTTGGTCTTGATGGTGGCGATTGCGGCGTTCACATCTTTGGGCACCACGTCACCACGATACAACAGACAGCAAGCCATGTACTTGCCGTGACGTGGGTCACATTTCACCATCTGATTGGCTGGCTCGAAGCAAGCGTTAGTGATTTCAGCCACAGAGAGTTGCTCATGGTAAGCCTTCTCTGCGGAGATCACTGGGGCATAGGTAGCCAGTGGGAAGTGGATACGAGGATAGGGCACCAAGTTAGTCTGGAACTCTGTAAGATCGACATTGAGGGCACCATCAAACCTGAGGGAGGCTGTGATGGAGGAAACAATCTGGCCAATGAGCCTGTTGAGGTTAGTGTAAGTAGGACGCTCAATGTCGAGGTTCCTACGGCAAATATCGTAAATGGCCTCATTGTCTACCATGAAGGCACAGTCGGAGTGCTCTAGGGTGGTGTGGGTGGTCAGGATGGAGTTGTAAGGCTCTACCACAGCGGTGGAGACCTGAGGAGCGGGGTAGATGGAGAACTCCAGCTTGGACTTTTTGCCATAGTCCACAGACAGACGCTCCATCAGCAGAGAGGTGAAGCCAGAACCAGTTCCACCACCAAAGCTGTGAAACACCAGAAAACCCTGGAGACCTGTGCACTGGTCAGCCTGAAAATAAATGGTATGTTAAGTAACCCAGTATAAACTATCATTAATTTTTTGTTTGTTCATTTGCAGCTACATACCAGTTTGCGAATCCTGTCCAGCACCAGGTCAATGATTTCCTTTCCAATAGTGTAGTGACCACGGGCGTAGTTATTGGCAGCATCTTCCTTTCCAGTGATGAGCTGCTCAGGGTGGAACAGCTGACGGTATGTCCCAGTGCGCACCTCATCTGTCAAACAGGTCAATGTTTAGCCAACGGAGCACTGTGACATCACAATTATCATAACTTAAATCAAATCCCATTCTCTTACCAATGACAGTGGGCTCCAGGTCTACAAACACAGCCCTGGGGACATGCTTTCCAGCTCCGGTCTCACTGAAGAAGGTGTTGAAGGAATCATCACCTCCTCCAATGGTTTTGTCGCTGGGCATCTGCCCATCCGGCTGAATGCCGTGCTCAAGACAATAGAGTTCCCAGCAGGCATTGCCGATCTGGACTCCAGCCTGACCAACGTGGATAGAGATGCACTCACGCTGTGAAGAAAAGAGCAAAAGTTAAAAGTCAAACCAAACAAATATCACTGCAGCATGTAAACGTCGCTCACAAGTACAGCTTTAGCTTGTCAAGCTGTATGTCATCTAACATTTAAACATCTGAGGCTACATACAGCCTGTATATCCTGTTTCAGTGCAATTATACCCTAGTGAGATATCATGTCAGAGGAAGTGATCACATAACACCCCCAACTGCTGGTTTACTGGTAATATCCATCAGCTGCATTAGTGATGCTGCCTACATCTCCATGAATATTTAACAGCTTCCCCTACAGCCCTGAAATGCGATACGATTTCTGCAAATAAATAAATAAATTTAATCGAGCGAATCGTCCATCGAATAAAATGTTCTGTAGACAAATAGACCTATTCCTAATAGGACGTGTTTTAAAAAAAGTTTGAAAAAAAATGACCATATCCTTTGGGAGGCGCTGCATCTCTTTTTTTTTTGTCCATTGATTCAATGACACCGTACCGGACAGCATGGAGCCGGCTACACCCAGATTATTTATGCGGCTCCATTCTCTTTGTTGTCTCGTTCTAGCGTGCTTCATATTCCCAAAACCTTTTATTTATCCATACTCTCTCTTATGTTCTAAACACATCCGTGACTATACTATTTATGTAAAATACATACATTTAAATACATAATTTAAAAAATGATTTCATACACATAATTTCTAAAACCAAAGCGTTTTTTAGATAAAAAACGTATACAAAATAATTTTTTAAAAGTATGTTTTTCATAAAAGTATATTTTATATACCCTAAATATTATTTATATACGCAACATTTAACCTAAGATGCATTAAATGCCATAAGTCGAATAAAAATGGCTATTTCTGCAAGTAATCAATATTAAAAATATGAATTCATGCTCACCATTGTTTCTGTTAGTGTTGCTTGGCCGGGTGAGAAAAGATTCTTGACGGAGAGATCTTACAGTTCGACAACTAAGGGGTCGATGTAAGAAGAATAACGTTATAACGGACTGACCTCACTTTATATATGAGTGTTGCCCGGGCGACTACGTTTCTTACCTTTGATTGGTCAAACGAGATGAAATCTGCCCAGTTTTGAGGGCTAGAATAATTTCTATTGGTTGTCAGGAAGATTAAGGTTAGTAAGACACCTCCCAGAACCTCACCCAGTAGATCTGAAAGACTGAATCATCCCGAAAGACGTTTTATTCCAAGACTTAATTGCTCATAAATCAAAGATTTTGTACAAAATCAACTATTAAATCTTAAGAATTCTGCTTTAGTCAGCTGCTAATAAGGAGAACGGGTGAAACTGTAATTGTAATTTGATATTTAGTTTGATTGTTCTCCTTCAACATCCTATTATGCTTTTAATGACTCGGAACTGGTTGTATTAATATAACCAATACCATACATCAGGATTTTCTTCTATTTTCATGTTTTTGAAGTTGTATAACATCTGAACCTTTATGTACTAGCATCTTTGTGTAACTTGATCAACCTGCTCTCCATCTGTTCTCTTTGATACCTTCTGCCCCTTTTAAAAGCTTTGCCTGAGGTAAATTTTGGAGTTGTCACATATTCTTTTCCCATTCTTTAAACAGTTATCTTTGTTCTCAGAAAAAGAACTAGAGGTTTTATTGTATATAGTTTAACAAAGTTGCTCTTAAACTAGTTTCAAATGAGCTAGTGAAATCACTGTTATACTTGTTCTTCAGAGGTGACAGTGGTTATTCTAAGACTCTTAACGATTTGCATTGTGTTTTTCAGCATATTCTATAGCTAACTCAAGAAATAATAGCTTATGACAATCAGCAGCCATTAATCAGCATCTCCTCACTATTCTTTACTAAAATGCATATGCATATGAATTAACTGGTTATTGAATTGTTTAAAATGTTGAGTCATAATCGTATGAGGTGAAATGACCCTGCATAGACGTGAGGAATATAGGCCAGGAACTAAGACATCCCAACCCCCCACTCCCTCCTCCCAGGCTCCAGCCGTTGCTAGGAGATGAATAACGGAGTTGCCTGGATACCGACTAGTATCCTGGAGATAATACACAAGCCTACATTAACGGCCATTATGTATAGATCACATGACCCCGAATCTGAATAGCAGCACTCAGGGGGAGGATGCAGCTGCCCCAGCAGGGAGTGTGAGGGGCAGGCTTATCCTTTTTAACACCAACTCTTCCATCTGGTCCTATTTGGTTACCCAAATACCACATTCTGTCATCGTAAACATAGCATCTATTTATCTTTCTATCTATCTATCTATCTATCTATCTGTATGTTCATAAGCATAAATCTGCTGTTATATAAATACATATTTTATCTACATATTTTAGAGATGTATTGTACCTTAAATGCAAGTGGATATTTTCAGCTATTGTCCTCATCACAGGCAGTCTAGAAGACACTGAAACTGAAAGTTCTGTTAGTATAAACAAAATCAAATGCAATATTATGAGGATAAAGGTACATTTCCTCTAGTAAATTTTATGTGAGCCCAAAAAGATTGTTTTCCAGAATCAGTATATTTTTTGAGCCACTCTTGGTTATTGGCCTTTGAAAGAAAGTGACTGTCTCAGGGAACGTAATGTTTGTATGTTTCGTCGTGGTTACTTTGTATCTGCTGCCATAAATAGCCATAAATAAATAAATAAATAAATAAAAAGTCAAAAGTTTTTATTTGATCCAAAATACAGCAAAACCTGTAATAAAAATGAAATATTACTGTTTAAAATAACTGTTTTCTATTTGAATATATTTTAAAATATAATTTATTCCTGTGATTTCAAAGCTGAAATTTCTGCATCATTACTCCAGTCACATGATCCTTCCAAAATTACTCTAATATTCAGATTTGTTGCTCAAAAAACATTTATTATTATTATTATTATTATTATGTTGAAAACAGCGGAGTAGAATTTTTTCAGGTTTCTTTGATGAATAGAAAGTTCAGAAGAACAGCATTTTTCTGAAATCTTTTGTAACATTATAAATGTCTTTATCATCACTTTTGATCAGTTGAAAGCATCCTTGCTGAAGAAAAGTATTAATTTCTATAATTTCTAAAAAACATTTTTTAATGGTATAGTGTATAATGTTACCAAAGCTTTTTATTTCAAATGAATACTGATCTTTGGATCTTTCTATACATCAAAGAATCCTGAAAAATATATAAATATATATTATAACCAAAATTTATTCTGACATCTTCAACATTTCTCACATTATCACAGTTTATTTGCCAAAGTTTATAAAATAAACTATCAATACTTTGTTGACCAATTACCAAGCAATGCTTAATTTTGTTAAGTCTGTGGTATAAAAAGGTCATATTAGCAATTAAAGAAAAAACATGGTCAGGTCAAAGTGTCTGAATAATGTTTGTTCCCAAATGTTTTATCAGTTTTACTGATAGTCCACTGTATGAAGAATATTTGGGCACAAGTCACAGTTCACTTTATTTTGCTATCCTCACTTACATAAATGAACTATGGCATCCTGCACCCACTAGTTAAAAAAAATAGTAAAAAAATATATCTGGTGTCTGAATAATTTTTAGTTTGACTGTATTTATCCTTTGAGACTTGCAATTAAAACATTGTACTGCAATTGATAAATGCAAAAATCTTAGTGTAGCCTAGTTTAGCTAAAACCAGTCCATTCTTAAATGTCCTTTCCCCCCACTTCTCTCTCCTTCTCTTCCCTTTCCTTGTCTTCATGCACGAGTGTTCATTCTACTGTTTATAGGCTGGTTGCTAACAACAGTTCAGCAGTGAAGACAATAAGCCTACAGGTCTCATATAGCTCCTCGGACATGTTTAGAATAATAATGCCTTCATATACCTTAGGAATTCACTGTAGTTATATAAACAATTTATATCTTTTTATTTTTTTAATTGTTCACTAATAATGGTTAGGCCTGTATTTGATGAAGTATTTTGTAACATCCTTGCATGTTTAGTTCTTTAACTGTGCATTTTGTAGACAAGTCCTAATGCTAGATCAATAAACTGCTCTAAGACAGATTACATCTCTGTTGCTTTTTCAGCATAATCTGATTTTGCTCACTGCAGTGCACAACCCATTAAGACAAGGCCCAAAAATCAATATTGTCAGTGGCGCAGGCCTAAAACAGACTACAGCTATTCTGCAGGGATGAGAGGTTATAACAGGAAGAGAACAAGATATAACAAAACACTGATATGCAAAGTGATTTGCAAATACTGAAGGACGTGATATTATTATCTCTTTTATTTAGATTCACAGCTTCTCTTATGCTCTAACTACTTCCAGATGTTATCTGCTATCTACACCGGAGGCATTTTGATATCTGAACAATAGAGTTTAAATAAATGCATTAGCCAGATTATTGTTACTTGATTTATATCAGTGGTTGAATTTTGATGTAAAGACAGAATACTGTATAAGTGAGGCCAAGGATGCTAAAGGTTATTGCATTGTTTATTAGCATTTATTTATTAGGCCTCTTCCTAACGGTAAAAGCAATACTGTATATATTTATAAAAAAGCACTGTAAGCATTTAGCTGATGTAAAAAAATCCATTACTCATTTAATATGGGACACAGACTGACATTAAGTACACACAGTCAGTGGCAGAATACCAAATAGGTTGTGTGGTTTATATTTAAAGTTTGCTCACCACTGGCAACTGCACACAGACCCGTCCCTCCCATCCTATTCTCATAGCAGCAGCTGTGAAAATTCCCTGTAGTATTCCAGCCAATAGGACACTTCCGATGGAATGCTAAGCTTGAATCATTTGAGATTTTTGCTATGTTGTAAACAAGCACACTTGTGATTGGATAAACAGTGTGGGATTAAATGACAGTGCAGTTATATTAACCAATAAGGGTTATACCGTCCTATTTATTTTAGGAAACAAGAGTCTGAAAGACTCAACAAACTGCCTTAAATACCAGAGATAGCTGAGTTGGGGAAGTAAGTAGGAGGCTCAAACCAATCGTTGTGCTCAGACGTCCAGACCCTGCAATTAGGAATGTGCATGGGTATGTTTAAACACACACAAACAGGCTTCCAGTTTTGCAGAAACTCGGTTACAGATGTGAACAGCTCACTGACACTGACAGAGCAGAGGAAAAAGAGTCAAGTTGTTCACGTGACAAATGCGATGACATCATTTCAGCAAAATCTAGGACACAGAGGGAGGAGAGATAGCAAGCAGGACAGTGGGAGGGAACATGGTACCATGCAATACTAGGCCCATTCTGACAGCATCTACTGTGTGACAGTATTTGCATTTAGATATTTCAGACTTTAAAGGGGTCATCGGATGCCCATTTTCCACAAGTTGATATGATTCTTTAGGGTCTTAATGAAGAGTCTATAATATACTTTGGTTAAAAATTCTCAATGGTAGTGTAAAACAACACCCTTTTTACCTTGTCAAAATGAGCTCTGCAAAAATCATCACATTCTAAGGGGTTGTTCCTTTAAATGCAAATGAGCTCTGCTCGCCCCGCCCCTCTCTTCTCTCTGTGGAGTGACGAGCCTGTTTACTTTAGCTGCATTTAGCCGCTAAACTTCCTAACTACCACGTTATACGGAAAGGTGATCGCAAAGACTCATAAAAAAACCCTTAATGCATTCACAAACATAGTACTGTAAAAAAAACAAGTCAGATAACTTAAAAATGTGATCCAGTTTTCTGGTATCTTAAAGGAGAACTCCACTTCCAGAACAACAATTTACAAATAATTTACTCACCCCCGTGTCATCTACAATGTTCATGTCTTTTTTTCTTCAGTCATAATGAAATTATGTTTTTTGAGGAAAACATTTCAGCATTTTTCCCCATATAATGGACTGCTATGGTGCCCCGATTTTGAACTTCCAAAAGGCAGTTTAAATGTGGCTTCAAACAATCCCACATGCGGTTGTAAACAATCCCAGCTGAGGAAGAAGGGTCTTATCTAGAGAAACAATCGGTTATTTATATATACAAAAATACTATTTAAATACTTTTTATTCTCAAACGCTCATCTTGCCTTGCAGTCCTTGAACTCTGTGTACTCTGGCTCAAGACAGTTAGGGTATTTTGAAAAACTCTGACCGTATTTTCTCCCTCAACTTCAAAAATCATTTCAAAATCACCCTACATCGCTGCAGAAGTACCGTCCCAGTCTTTGCAAAGTGAACATGCAAAAAAGATCAAACACCCTTAACAAAAAAGGTAAAACAGCGATATATGAACAGGAACAAAAACAGTCCAGGCACAGTAAGACAAGACGAGCGTTTGGCATTAAAAAGTATATAAATTGTATTATTTTTATGTAAATAATAACCGATCGTTACGCTAGATAAGACCCTTCTTCCTCGGCTGGGATCATTTACAACCGCATTTGGGATCGTTTGAAGCCGCATTTTAACTGCATTTTGGAAGTTCAAATTCGGGGCACCATAGCAGTCCATTATATGGGGAAAAATGCTGAAATGTTTTCCTCAAAAACATAATTTCTTTATGACTGAAGAAAGAAAGACACGAACATCGTGGATGACAAGGGGGTGAGTAAATTATTTGTAAATTGTTGTTATGGAAATGGAGTTCTCCTTTAAGCTATTAAAATGATTCAGTATTAGTCACAAATTTGACCTCAGCTAACCTTATGTCCTTAATATGACTGAATCAACTTAAATTCTAGTTTCTCAAAGAGTCACAGGCTATGCAATACAGTAGCAAATAGTAAATGACACTACTGTGTACATCAGACTCAATTTTACAGTATCATTTACAATATATCTACAGTGAAACACCTGATGGTTTCACACTGTAACATCACAACTAAATAACAGATTGGATAGATATAAAGGGTTAAATTATAGCATATTTTTAGAAAATGTAAGGGTATGTCCTACAGTAATGGAATATGCCTGTGGTATTTTTTTCATTCAGCAGCTCTAATGCTTAAATTCGAAAGGCGTCACAGAAGCGCTTCTAAAGTGGCATTTAGGCGTCTACAAAGTATGTTTATTTCTACTCAGAGATGGCATAAATGAATTTACACTTAAAAAATGGTATATGTTTATACCAGTGGCTGAGTTGGTTTAGAGCATGCATAATTTAGTCTAGCACAGAGCAGCCTTAATTCCGTTGTGTACATAAGGCTTAAAGGGAAAATTACCACATGATTTACTCACACTTAAGCCATCCTAGGTGTATATGGCTTTCTTCTTTCAGACAAAAACAATCAGAGTTATATTATAAAATGTCTTGGCTCTTCCAAGCTTTATAATGGTAGTGAATGGGAGTTACTTACTATTCAATAGTCCAATAGAAGTCCAATAAAGTGCGTCCATCTATTATAAAAAAAAAAGTGGTCCACACAGCTCCAAGGAGTTAATAAAGGCTTTCTGAAGCAAATCAATGCGTTTTTGTAAGAAAAATATCCATATGTGACCCTGGACCACAAAAACAGTCATAAGGGTCAATGTTTTGAAATTGAGATTTGTACATCTTTTGAAAGCTGAATAAATAAGCTTTCCATTCATTTATGGTTTGTTAGGAAAGGACCTGATATTTGGTCAAGATACAGTCCTTTTTTTTAAATCTGGAATCTGAGGGTGCAAAAAAAATCTAAATATTGAAAAAATCAACTTTAAAATCAACTTTATGGTAGGATCTTTACTTAACATCCTAATGATTTTTGGCATAAAAGAAAAATCGATAATTTTGACCTATACAATGTATTGTTGGCTATTGCTTCAAATATACCTGTGCTACTTACGACTGGTTTTGTGGTCCAGGGTCACATATTTAAAACTTTATAAACCGTAATCTCTATCGTACTTGCGCACACAAGAGAGTTTCAGCAGATGATGTAGGACGTTGGCATACCGTAAGCTCCAGTGAGAGAAGGGAGAAAAACAAAACACGAATTAGAAGTACAAAATGAGGATTTATAAAGCAAAATGTCATAGGATTTTGATAAAGGCTGAGAAGAGACTGGTTTTCCTTTGCTAAATAAAGGAAACTTTGCTTTCTTTGCTCCTGTAAACAAATATGCGAGACTAGCATAGCCTCACCAGATTGTAGGTCCGTCATCCGCTGGAATGCCACATGAACATTTATATATACAAATACAGATTTTTTCTTACAAAAACACATCGATTTGCTTCAGGAGGACCTTATTAACCCCCCAGAGCCAGGTGGAGTACTTTTTGTGATAGATGGATGCACTGTATTGGACTTCAACACAAAATCTCAACAGTCATTTACTGCCATTATAAAGCTTGAAAGCCAGGACATTTTTTTTTTAAAATATAACTCAGACTCCATTCTTCTGAAAGAAGAAAGTCATATACACCTAGGATGTCTTGAGGGTGAGTAAAACATGCAGTAATTTTCATTTTTGGGTGAACTATATAAAAAAGAAGAACATTCTCTTGTGTTTTGGTGATTAAAGGAATTGTTCCCATATTGTGTGTATTGATTGCCCGTGTGAATAAAGCAAACGTGTACAAACCTAAAGGATGATAACAGCTTTCAATCTCCACCACAATCTGGGATGACTACCACAACGGCAAATGTCAGTAAGGAAATATCAGATGGTCATTGCACTGATTTATATCGGTCACTACCGGCTGCGTTTTAATCTCCCTTCCTCGTTTCGACGTCACGCTCTTTCTAGCTCCTCCTCTTCATCCTCAACTGACTGCCTCAATCTTGGACAGTGTACTCTCAGTATACTCCCAACAATAAAGAAATTTCCTGCTTGCTGATATTCGCCTCATCGCTCCATCCCCTCCAGAACAATGGTGAGTAATATAATTATTTTTTCTTTTCCTTTCAAATAACGACGTTTCAAAGGTTTTAGACTAGAAATGTGCATGTTGTTTAATCCTTGTCTGGTGTTTTTTCAAAGCAGCTCGAGCGGCTTTTCTTTGTCATTCACTGCGCGCCCTTGGCTTAAAATGGAGGCAAAGCTCGCGACATTGAAACGACTTGACGCTGCGACAATATATATATTTTAAAGTATCGTAATGCAAAGAATGCCACACTTAAAAATATTATTTGTCGCACATGCGTTTAGTTTTTACATGCCTTTAGAAACGCCTACAGGATTACATTCATGCATCCATCAGTCCATTCATTCATTCATCCATCCATCCATCCATAACGGTGCCTTCAGAATATGTTCGAAATTACGCGTTGTTTGTCAAATGCTTTCCTAAATATGATGTTTTGATGATGCGCATTATTACATGCTGAGACATTTCATGCAAATGACATCTAGCAGTACACCTGTTTTGATGGTGCATCTCCAAAACCACCTTACATGTTGAAATAATTTTTTGACATATGCATTGAAATTATAGCCACAATAGTATGCATTATCGCTATCTCAGTTATTATATACACAATATACTAATATAATATAGATTTTTAATTTTAAAATTGTAGCACAATTAAAATCACAATGTATTATAGTTAATAACTGTGATTTACTATATTAACAAAAATGCCCAAATGGAATCATTGTATATATTTGTTTGTCACAAGCTCTTTGTCATCAGAGATTGACAGAGAATTTTCTTGAAATTTGCATCCACCCCTCCTCCCATCCGCATGAGGAGTAAACTGGGTGGGGACTGCAGCTGTCTGCAGAAGCTCATATCTAGCCTGTGCAGCAGATGACTGGATTTCTATTCCTGTTCTCTTCCACAGCTGTTATTATCTCCTTTGAGATTTTACATTAAATGCTTTCATGTATTTTATTATTTTGCAGAGGTTGTTTTTATTCAATTTCTGGGACCTGTCTTTCGTTAATCACATTGTCTTTAGAGAAATGTAACAGTGCAACTGAATATTTAAGATGTAAAAAAATGTTAATTTAAAAAACCCATATTCATCAAGCAACCTTCTGGATTCCCTTTAAATAGTGGTTAGAGCCCTTAAGAAAATTCTGTTTCTGCTTCTAAAAACCTTGTTGAAATAAATCCTTTTCCTTTATTGAAATCCATACTCTTTTGTAGACCTTTAATATGTCATAAAGGGGAAAAGGTGGATTTCTGTCAACATTTTTATTGTTCTCTTTCAACGGCTAGTGAGACAAGGTCTGGCAAGCCTCTTCTATGTGGGTGGGGCATCTGCCTTGCTCCCATTCTGCTGCTTCATTCCCGTTGAATAAAGAGAACTGACTGCTTTCTTTGTTCTTCTTTTTTGGTAACCTACTAAGTCTTTATCATTCCAGTTTACTTCTTGCACGTCTGTTCTTAAGATAAATTTCACGTAGCAGGTGTTTACAGTGCATTTCCAAAGAAAGACGTTTAGACGTTTATGGTACATTTCAGATGCAATGTCAATCATGCGTTTTGGTTGTACCCAAAATAAACAAATGCAAATGTCAACAGAATGATGGTGCCAAAGACGCCTTTGTGTATGTCTTGAGAGCCAATAACCTAATAAAAAGGTTTTGATTTAATTTTCCCATTCCTTTCCACAGCGTGAGTGCATCTCTATCCACGTTGGTCAGGCTGGAGTCCAGATCGGCAATGCCTGCTGGGAACTCTATTGTCTTGAGCACGGCATTCAGCCGGATGGGCAGATGCCCAGCGACAAAACCATTGGAGGAGGTGACGACTCCTTCAACACCTTCTTCAGTGAGACTGGAGCTGGAAAGCATGTCCCCAGGGCTGTGTTTGTAGACCTGGAGCCCACTGTCATTGGTAAGAGGATGAGACCTAATTTTAGTGATTTTGTTGTAATTTTTTTGTATGTCAAAGTGCTCCGTTGGCTAAACGTTGACCTGTTTGACAGATGAGGTGCGCACTGGGACATACCGTCAGCTGTTCCACCCTGAGCAGCTCATCACTGGAAAGGAAGATGCTGCCAATAACTACGCCCGTGGTCACTACACTATTGGAAAAGAAATCATTGACCTGGTGCTGGACAGGATTCGCAAACTGGTAGGTGGTTGCAAATGAACAAACAAACAAAATGAATGATATATTATATTGGGTTAATAACCAAACGGTTTCTCTTCAGGCTGACCAGTGCACAGGTCTCCAGGGTTTCTTGGTGTTCCACAGCTTTGGTGGTGGAACCGGTTCTGGCTTCACCTCTCTGCTGATGGAGCGTCTGTCTGTGGACTATGGCAAGAAGTCCAAGCTGGAGTTCTCCATCTACCCCGCTCCTCAGGTCTCCACCGCTGTGGTAGAGCCTTACAACTCTATCCTGACCACCCACACCACCCTAGAGCACTCCGACTGTGCCTTCATGGTAGACAATGAGGCCATTTACGATATTTGCCGTAGGAACCTCGACATTGAGCGTCCTACCTACACTAACCTCAACAGGCTGATCAGCCAGATCGTGTCCTCCATCACAGCCTCCCTCAGGTTTGATGGTGCCCTCAATGTGGATCTCACCGAGTTCCAGACCAACTTGGTGCCCTATCCTCGTATCCACTTCCCACTGGCTACCTATGCCCCAGTGATCTCCGCAGAGAAGGCTTACCATGAGCAGCTCTCTGTGGCTGAAATCACTAACGCTTGCTTCGAGCCAGCCAATCAGATGGTGAAATGTGACCCACGTCACGGCAAGTACATGGCTTGCTGTCTGTTGTACCGTGGTGACGTGGTGCCCAAAGATGTGAACGCCGCAATTGCCACCATCAAGACCAAGCGCACCATCCAGTTTGTGGACTGGTGTCCCACTGGTTTTAAGGTTGGCATCAACTACCAGCCTCCCACTGTGGTTCCAGGTGGTGATCTGGCTAAAGTGCAGAGGGCCGTGTGCATGCTGAGCAACACCACAGCTATTGCTGAGGCCTGGGCTCGTCTCGATCATAAGTTCGATCTGATGTACGCCAAGCGTGCCTTCGTGCACTGGTATGTGGGTGAGGGTATGGAGGAGGGCGAGTTCTCAGAGGCCAGAGAGGACATGGCAGCCCTGGAGAAAGATTACGAGGAAGTCGGTGTCGACTCCATCGAGGGTGAAGGTGAAGAAGAAGGCGAGGAGTATTAAAATGCTCACTAAATGTCTAAAATGAAAAACAGTAGACCGGTAATTTACACACGATATACATGAGGTATCAAGTGTAAAGTCTA
The DNA here is from genome assembly GCA_012976165.1 of Labeo catla. Taxonomy (NCBI): domain Eukaryota; kingdom Metazoa; phylum Chordata; class Actinopteri; order Cypriniformes; family Cyprinidae; genus Labeo; species Labeo catla. Next base: position 452,277 of record VONZ01000132.1, on the reverse strand, counting down.
CTCCTAAATGTTAGAGACACATTCTTGATCTGTTGTATTGTTATGGCCAGTATGATTATTATTTGTGGAATTTGCTTGCCAAATTTTGACTGAATAAATTGATGGTGATGTTAAAAAGCTGTCTGTGTGCAGTTCTTTAAAAATCTTTCTTGTGGATGTTAACATAAGCTGTCATTTTAAGACATTCCAGGCATTCAAGAGAAGTAATCTGCTTACTAACCAGTTTCCACAGGGTCAACTGATGGCCTTTGACAGGTTTTGCTTCCAACCACTTTGGATGAAGGAAAAGTAGATTAGTAGTCACTCAGAAGTTGGTATTAAGGCCATACTAGGTTTTAGGGAGGTGCTAATGAGTTACAGCAGTGGAATGCTTGCATGAATGAAGGTAAGCAGGTCATGGTATCAAAAGGTCTTGTAGTAAAAAGCCTTAATTAAATGGATTTTTTTTTATTCAGAGGAAAAGCCAGAAAGTAATAGCAGCTTTTGTGACATTTTATTCAATTGCTTTAAAAAATGCTTATTGGCCAAAATCTCTTTAAATTTGAATTTAAAGTACAAAATGTAATGAAAAACACACCTTTGTAGAAAAATGATTTGGGGTCAGATGTATATAAAAGAATACAAAATCCCAATTCAAATATTACAGATTAAAAAAATTAAATGGTAAAAAAGATTTAAATGTTTTTACTCTATTCAAAATGGTGATAATGTAACATTACTTTTTTTGTCTGAAGCAAAATTCACACCACTCCTTTTTTCTGATCTGCTGTCTTCTGGTTCATCAGGCTCCAGAACAGCAATGGCATTGAGCTCACGCCAACGTCTTTGGACTGGCATGCAGCAGGATCTTCGGTCAGCCTTTGATACCCTTTAAGACGCCTAGAAAGGTCGAAAAACGAGGCCCGTTAGTGTTCTCCAACCAGTTTTACCAGTTAATGTTCACACTAATTTGCTTACTGATTAAGCTTTAGAAAATCTAGAGGAGCAGGTTGAAATATTTATAATAGTCCATGAATAATTCATCCTAGATTAATAAATCAGTGCATAATTATATTACACTGTGTTGGAATGACTTACTTATATGCAAAAGCCACAGCACCAACTACTGATATGACAGTCAGGATGCCCAATAAGAGAGCAGTGGCACCTGCAGATGTCAACCTGGAACCTGCTAAATAAAGACTGAATGAATAAACAGCACTGCTATAATTTCAGAGCACCTATGTTTCAATAGTAAATAAATTAACTCACCTATGTTAATATTAACCCTGGCATTTGCGACAGCCAGACTGTCGTCATTCATCATGGACACATTGACACAGAAGATCCCAGAGTCGTTGAAGAAGTGTCGAAGGATGAGTTGGCAATCTGAGGTGGGGTTCACAGCATTGCAGATGGTCGTAACTGGCACATGGCAGTCTGCATCCGACACTACAGTGCACACTTCAGTGGGGAGGCTAGAAAGAGGAGGTAAGGTCGTGAATTCTCCATCAGCCTGGATTTTGTGTTTCCAGCTACGTGTTTTGCCAGATCTCACCTTCCTTGGCAGGAAACAGTGAAATCAACAGCGTTCTGTTCCATCTCAGTGAGGAGAAAATCATCAGCTACAGCCACCTGGACGATTTGGACACTCTCAATGCCCTCTGAGAACACAAACTTACATTACTCCTCAATATACAACATATACAGTTGAAGTCAAACGTTTACATACACCTTGCAGAATCTGCAAAATGTTAATTATTTTACCAAAACAGGAGGGATTATACAAAATGAATGTTATTTTTATTTAGTACTGACCTGAATAAGATATTTCATATAGATGATGTTTACATATAGTCCACAAGAGAAAATAATAGTTGAATTTATTAAAATGACCTCGTTCAAAAGATTCTTAATACTGTGTTGTTACCTGTTTAGTGATAGTTGTTCATGAGACCTTTGTTTGTCCTGAACAGTTAAACTGCCTGCTGTTCTTCAGAAAAATCCTTCAGGTCCCACAAATTCTTTGGTTTTTCAGCATTTTTGTGTTTGTGAACCCTTTCCAGCAATGACTGTATGATTTTGAGATCCATCTTTTCACAATGAGGACAACTGAGGGACTCATATGCAACTATTACAGAAGGTTCAAACGCTCACTGATGCTCCAGAAAAAAAACACAACGCTTTAAAAGCCGGGGGTGAAAACTTTTGAATTTAAAGATTAGGGTAAATTTAACTTATTTTGTCTTTTGGGAAACATGTAAGTATTTTCTGTAGCTTCTGAAAGGAAGTACTAAATGAAATTATATTTAGGCAAAATAAGAAAAATGTACACATCTTCATTCTATTCAAAAGTTTACACCCCTGGCTCTAATGTGAAATATCTTATTCAGGTCAGTACTAAATAAAAAAATAACATGCATTTTGTATGATCCCTCTTATTTTGATTAAATTATTAACAAATTCTGCAATTCTACAGAACTTTTGACTTCAACTGTAAAAACGCAATACTGATCAAGGGAGCAATCTCACCAATAATCTCAATATTAGTTGAGAAGGATCCATAGCGGTAAATCACGCAGCCATTCGTGTTTGGAGCCTGACGCTTTATTATTGATACATGGGCCTGGTTTTCAATGTGGTCTTCCTCCACTTTCGCCTCCATGTCAGCAGCTGTTTTGGAAATTTGTGTTTAAATTTATATTAATATATTATTTTGTATTATACATTATTAACGTTAGTATGTACATTTATATACATAATATAATTGATATGAATTATATTAAATGAAATGTAAAATATTTCTAACTGCAACTCACCAGTTGCTTTCAGTCTTGTCTTTGTCGCAGGATGCAAAGTTTCAGACATCTCAGCTGCAGATCTAAGATCAAAGACCTTCTCGAGGCTGGATCTTGTTGGATCTCCATTTGTAGGTGCGGGTGGAATAGTTTTCATTGTAGATGCAGGTGTGGATTTCTGAATGGGAGCTGAAGACTTACTGGTAGCTTGATCTGTTGAATCATTAAGTAAATAATAAGTACTCTGACTTTTACTCTGGCTGGAATAAGCACTGATTGTTTTTTATGTCACGTTCTCTATTTCATAAACAAACAAATGTTGTTAGAGACAATTTTTGAAGGAAACTTGTAGCTAATGTTTTAACTTAAAATGATATTTTATTTTAACTCCACCACAACCACATCGTTCCTCATCATTTCGAAATGAAGAAATCAAACCGCTCCAAAACCGAGACGTTCGATTCATGCGAACGAATAAATCATTTTCAAATGATTCTTTTCGACGAACATGTTGAAATGAACGATTCATTGGCTAATCGACGTGGTTCAGTCGCAGTCGAGGACTGGACGAAGGATTTGACTGATGGCGTGAAAAGTAAGTTACTAATACAAAATAATATTAGTAATGTTTATTGTAAATGTAAAGTATATTTTGGGTATACATGACTGTAAGTTGTTAGTGAACATAACTTGCTGTAAAACGCGAGCTGTTGTGCTGAGGACTAGTTTACTATACTAATTCATAACGTCAGGCTAAGCTCAGACCTATTTTAAGTTATGTAAATAGGACATTACACCCCTTGCTCCTGAAATAGTTTTTTTATGGACAAAAAAGTAATTAATAAATAAATAAAAATAAAACTACTTTTAATTGTGGAAGTCCATCTAATTTTTCCTATCCACCTTATTCTTCAACGCGGAAGTAAACATATGGGCGAGACTTCCGGTTCATTAGCTGCTATAGATAAATAACGAGAAGAATAACGACGTGCAGTAAATGGTAAAACTGTTTGCACTACAAAACAGATAATACATTAAAATAATCTGGTAATACTCACCAATTTGCAGTATCAAGTGGCAAAACGAGCTGTTTTGTACAGCTAAAAATAGCTTATCATAATTATGAACACACTAGTTTGTAGTGCAGTTTTACTGTTTACTGCACTTTATTATTCTTCCTGTTATTTCCCTACAGCAGCTAATGAACTGGAAGTCTCGCACATTTACAGAAAACGGCTTACTTCCGTGTTGAAAAATAAGATGGATAGGGTAAAGTTTGTACTATTTTCACAACTGTAACTAACCAGTCAAACCATGCACCTGTACTGATGTCTTTGGTAGGGCGGATGGGGCTCTCAGAAGTGAGGGTGCTGGTGGTGGGACGGGTACCAGTCGGAAGATTGGGTGGAGTTGCACAAGATGAGTCTGGGATAGCTGCTTGTACGACAACTTGTGGCTTGAATGTACCAGCTACAATGTAAGTGTGTGTGACGGTGAGTTCCCTGGAGATTACAGTGCCACTGCCATCCCCGAAGTTCCAGTTAAAAATCACGTCTGATTTGCTCAGGTATTGGCTGGGGTCGTGAAGGGTGATGCTGAAAGCCACTGCTCTGTTCTGGATGAATTTCTGATCACCTTCATCTTTATCATTTACCTGCGTCAGGGAAACCGCAAAGGGAATCTGGTCTAGAAAAACAAGGATTAGATATATTGCATTACTTAAACCATAAAACAACACTGGTTATTAAAAGACAAACACTGAGTTATGCTTACCAGTAATACTGAACTGTGTGGATGCATATCCAATAGGGATGAATTTGTCTTTTTGCCTATAGTGATAAATGACAACATCCATCATGTAAGAGCCAAGAGGAACGTCATCAGTGCCGATGGTCAGTGATGAGGAAGGGCCGTCGCACACCTGCCAATATTTTCCTGTCAAATGCAACAGAGGATTGTCAGGATGGTTAGATGACTGCACATCACAGTACAGTAAGTGCTTCTTTCCTTACCCCATGTTTTCCATACAAACACATAAGGAGGTTGCTTGTCTCCTTGTTTAGAAAGGAGAGGGGCGTTAGGGAACACAGCGTTCCATTCATCTGCAGAGTTCTCCTCTGTATAGACAGGCTCACCCTCATGGAACTGTGTGCCTAAATTAGAAAATTGCCACTTTTAAGATTAATACAGCTAGACTTGTTGATCATAGTGCCGGCAGCAGAACGTACACTACCAGTCAAAGGTTTTTGAGCAGTAAAATTTTAAATATTTTTTTAAAGAAGTCTCTTCTGCTCACCAAGCCTGCATTTATTTGACCAAAAGTACAGAAAAAAAAAGTAAAATGAAAACTTTTCTGTTTGAATATATTTTCAAATCTCATTTGTTCCTGTGATTATAAAGCTGAATTTTTAGCATCATTACACCAGTCACATGATCCTTCAGAAATCATTCTAATATTCTGATTTGCTGCTCAAAAAAACATTTATAATTATTATGTTGAAAACAGCTGAGTAGATTTTTTTCAGGCTTCTTTGACGACTAGAAAGTTAAGAACAGCATTGATCTGAAATAGAAATCTTTTGTAACATTACAAATGTATTTATCATCACTTTTCAACAAAGAATCTTTGCTAAATAAAAGTATTAATTTCTATAATTAATTTCTTCCCTTTTACGAAAGCTTTTTATTTTAGATAAATGCTGATCTTTGGGTTTATGTGACACAAAAAACTTAAAAATCTTACTGTTCAAAAACTTTTGACAGGTGGTATACATTTTAATCTTTGTAAATAGAATGAGATGAAGATAACAGGAACATACCATTGATTGTGCAGTTTTTTGCCCATACAACTCGTCCATCTGGCAAGAGCTTTTGGTTGTGAGGGAACACAATGTCAATGGTGAAAGTGATTTTGGCACCGGTCAAGGTGGGTGCATCATTTCCCACATCAAACTTCAGTTGTCCACCTGTAGAAATGAAATGTACATTTATGCTTTTTTAATGTACTGATGCTTTTATCTACACTGAAATAAAGGGTACCGAAAGGGGGTTTTCACAGTGATGCCATAGAAGAACTATTTTGGGTTTCTCAAAGAACCTCTCAGTGAACAGTTTTTAAAAGAACCTAAGTGAAATGTGAAGAACATTTCAATAATTTAAAGAACCTTTTTCCACATATACAGAAACTTTTGAAGGTTTTATGGATGTTAAAGGTTCTTCATGGAACCATCGGTGCAAATAAAGAACCTTTAGTTTTAAGAGTGTAGAATCATAATTTTGGAATTCCCCAAAGAACCTTTCAGTGATTGGTTCATAAAAAAATAACAATTTTTTATTAGTGCAAAGAAAATTTTAATACTCTAAAAACCTTTTTTGACTAAAGAATCTTTTGTGCAACGGAAAGTTTCCCAATAAAAACCCATTTTTAAAGTGAACATAAAAATTTCCATTCTATTCAAGATAAACATTTTTATCAGATCATGCACTCCTTCTGAATCAAACCTATAACTCTGAGCAGAATGCTACTGAAAAAAGTAAGCTAAAACTACAGTTGAAAATATTACTGTAACATGTAAACATGCAACATAAATTTTTTTTTTTTATTGCATTTTATTACCTGTCCAGCTGTTTTTGTAGCGTGGGTCTCCATCTTTCCACATTGGGAACTGTTTTGTATTCCATGTCTGATGGACATGATATTGACTGAATCTAGATTTAGAGTTGCTTCTGTCGACTTGGCCTTATTTAGAGTAGAAGAGGGAAATTGAAATGAGATTATTTAGAGAAAACTAAAATTATTTAAGAGTAAAGGCATTGGAAGTCCTTTAACTCTCATTTGACTATGAAAGCCACAAACTTTAAAGTCTAGAATTGGTTGAGCCAGTGAGAGGTGGGGCATGTGACCGGATCAAGCATTTAGCACACTTTACGCAGTGTTACCCCAAATCCTGTGCATGTGATGGTCAGCTGTACATGTGACCACACTTTAGGCTTTACTGCAGAAAGGAGGGGTTTGCTCTTAGAGCACAGGCTAGCATAACTCAAAATCTGAATGCAGTGCTACAATGATCGAAACTCAAAAACGGCTGGTGCTACACCAGTCAAATTCATTCCAATATAAGCATCAAAGACATTACAGTAATGCTCAAGCTATGTTGTATTTTTTTTTTAAGTTATACAATGTATTATTTGAAATTTGATCTGATTAGCTTACGCACATTATGATAATCTTGGAAAATTCCCAGACATTCTCGTTTGGCACATTGTTAGTGAACTTTTAATGAATATAAAGGGGTCAAGGAGATCAGGACATGTCATGCAGCATTAAATCTGCCCGTAGGGTTTAGGAATAACTGAAATAATTAACTATTATAGTTATACTTTTTCTGACATCCAGTATTTTTCTCAATGCAGTTAAAAAGAACCCTGCACTAAACATAATCACTGGTAAACATCATTAAATTATAACACCTGGGAAATACCATATACAAGCACATGAAGCTGTGGCTATTGGAAGCAGTTAATATTGCATAATACAATAAATACGAATAAATAATATTGAAATGTTTACTTACTTGTTAAGGCCACAGACAAACAGGTCACTATCAGTATTCTTGAAAGCAGCTTCATTGTGTCACTTTGTTAACGCCTTAACGACTTTCAGCTTCAGAGGCATCGCTCTTTATATAGACACGTCCTACATCTGGGGCTGAATAGCTCCTCCCATCACTTAAGACCATGCAGGCACGCACACACACACACACACACACATATGTTATGTTTCCATGTTTTATGGGGACATTCAATAGGCGTAATGGTTTTTATACTGTACACACCGTATTTTCTATCGCCCTACACCTACCCTACATCTAAACCTAGCCCTCACAGAGACTGTGCACACTTTTACTTTTTGAATAAAACTCATTCTGCATGATTTATAAGTCTGTTTCCTCATAGGGACCTAAAAATGTCCCCACAAGGTCAAAATGTACTGGTATTTACTATCCTTGTGGGGATATTTGGCCCACATAAGGTGATAAATACCAGGTACACATGCACATACATAAATGTGCAATATTTTTCGGTGATGCTGTGCAAGAGAGTTGTCAGATTAAGATTCCATTAATTATTAATGACACAATTTGATTAAACAAATGTATTAATTGGCCTGATCAGGCATGCATGTGCAGTTTGTAGAGCCTGATTTTTACGTAAAATATCCAATGAACCAATAAAAAATTTAAAATGGGGCAAAAAAAGATTAAATATATACATATTAGTTCTGAGCCTTAGTGCTGCAAACAACCACTGAAGAATCTTTTGTTTGTGCAAAATGTTTGATTTGACATCTTGAGGCTTATTTTTACTCTGAGGGTCACATTGGGATCCAGTGTTGGGGGTAACGCATTACAAGTAAAGCGAGTTACATAATAATATTACTTTTTTCAAGTAACTAGTAAAGTAACGCATTACTTTTGAATTTCTAATAAAATATCTGAGTTACTTTTTTCCCAATTTATTGATTGACAAGTTTCCTGTCAGGAAATTGGGAGTAAACATGATGTTACTGTATTTTAGACTAAATGTGAACATGCATTAATTAATCTCATTCACAAAAAACAGATTTAGTAATCCTCTAAATTAATAAAAACAGTGAAATGCAAACTCAGAATATGACGCAACCATGCAATAATTAAATGTTAAATAAAACAAATATCCTTTATGTATTTAATCCCGTTTTATTAACCAGTGTCTTTGCTTCAGCCATACTAATAAGCAAAAATTACTTTAGATAAACTAACATTTGTGCTTCATTTCACTTTTGGTGTTAAAGGGCTTTTACATTAGAAAAAAGCCCTGCCCAGATTTAAAAAGTAACGCAAAAGTAACATAACACATTACTTTCCATAAAAAGTAACTAAGTAACTAAGTAATTAGTTTTTCAGGGAGTAACACAAAATTGTAATGCATTACTTTTAAAAGTAACTTTCCCCAACACTGTTGAGATTACAAACTCTTTTCCAAGCTGAGCTTATTTTAATAAGGAATGAAGTTAGAGAGTGCGTACATGTGATATCAGTGGACTTGCATGTGGCTGGACATCTGACGCTTGTAAAAAGCTTTGTTTCTTAATTGGGTCAGTGGCCATAAGCCAATGTGCTTTTTTGCCACATCTGAACATTTTAATGCCTTAACAAATGCAATCGACTGCATTTTGAGATTTGGTCCTAAAAATAAACATGCATGTTAATTTCAAGGTGTGAGTGAAAAACAATGTTATGTGCAAATGAAGGGAAATTGTGTCGGATTTACTGTAGACGGCTGGTACAGTATCAGAGTCATGCGAGATCAAGGATGGCTGACTCCAAGAACAATAGTCTATTCAGGTCTGAGCACGCATTCACTGTGAGTACTACAAGAATCATTTACATTTTGTGAATACTAATGCACAAAGGTTAACAGGTTTGTTTTCGCACTATATTTCAATGAATTATATATATATATTGATTTGACTAGTGAGGAGGGACGAAGTGCTCTTAATTGTCAAAAATAATTGTACACTGCAAGAAAAATAAAATACCTTCCTGCAAAATATACAGTTGATGTCAAAAGTTTACATACACCTTGTAGAATCAGCAAAATGTAATTCGATTTTTCACATAAATACATTTACATATAGTCCACAAGAGAAAATAATAGTTGAATTTATAAAAATGACCTTGATTCTTAATTCTGAGTTGTTACCTGAATGATCCACAGCTGTCTTTTTTTCTTTAGTGATAGTTGTTTATGAGTCCCTTGTTTGTCCTAAAATGAAAAATCCTTCAGGTCCCACAAATCCTTTGGTTTTTCAGCATTTTTGTGTATTTTAACCCTTTCCAACAATGACTGTATGATTTTGAGATTCATCTTTTCATACTGAGGGACTGATATGCAAGTATTACAGAAGGTTCAAACGCACACTGACGCTCCAGAAGGAAACACAATGCATTAAGTGCCGGGGGGTGAAAACTTTTGGAATTTGAAGATCAGGGTAAATTTAACTTATTTTGTCTTCTGGGAAACAACTTCTGTGGCCTCTGAAGGGCAGTACTAAATGAAAAAACTATCATATTTAGGCAAAAAAAAAAAAAAGAATGTAAACATCATCATTGTGTTAAAAAGTTTTCACCCCCCGGCTCTTAATGCATTGTTTTTCCTTCTGGAGAATCAGTGAGCATTTAAACCTTCTGTAATAGTTGCATATGAGTCCCTCAGTTGTCCTCAGTGTGAAAATATGGATCTCAAAACCATACAGTCATTGTTGGAAAGGGATCAAATACACAAAAATGCTGAAAAACCAAAGAATTTGTGGGACCTGAAGGATTTTTTTAGAAGAACATCGGGCAGTTTAAATGTTCAGGACAAACAAGGGACTCATGAACAACTATCACTAAACCAAAAAAACATTTATGTCAGATCTTATTCAGGTCAGTACTAAATGAAAAATAACATGCATTTTGTATGGTCAGGAAATTAACATTTTACAGATTCTGCAAGGTGTATATAAACTTATGACCTCAACTGTAATTAATTTTTTCTTTTGATTGTGGGGTGAAATCTGAATTATAACTCACTCTAATGCAGGCAATGTTCCATATTAAGGCGTCAATAAAACAATAAGTTACACATTACGGCTAGACAAATATGCCTGGAATGGAAAGTTAATCAGGATTACGGCAGCTCTTGTGACTTTTTGGTTTACCCAGATTTCGGCTTTTCGGCATCTTTACAAAAAAAGGCAGATTTTCAGAATTGTGTTCTAAACAGCCACATTTAACATTCCTTGTTTATTCTTGTATCTCTTTATTCCAGCACTGAATTTGAAGGCAAACCACGAAGGTGTTGACATCAGGTGGAAGCAAAACTGGTCGATTTGTCGTATAAAAATCTGAAAAGTGAATTTACTGCAAGAAGCATGAGTAGAACGTCTGTCACATTATAACAATTTACACTGCAATCAGTAAGAAAAACACCCACAAGTATGTTTCTCATAAAAGATTATTGTACATCAACCACATTTATAAAAAGGAACCAAGTTCACAAAAATGCAAACCTTAACTTCTGACAAGAAACACCCCGACAATTCAAAACCTGAGAGTTCATGTGGTACCACTAAAACACAGAAAACAGTATATACATTTGATAAAATGCTATATTCTTGAGACAGAGGTACATAGAAAATACAGTGGTGACATGAATTGCATTAGACCCACAGAACGCCTTCTTTCTTCAGTCTTACTGAACCAAACTAGAAACCACAAAACTAAAACATGATCTTAAACCTTCAATTTCTATTTAGGAACGAAAAAACAGGGAGAGGAAATGAGGAGTGCATCATATAGGGAATATATGCCAAAACTGTGAAAAACTGATCTTTTATAGCTTATAGTGTCTTTCGTATAATTTCACAACGATCCTGAAATGTTCCTCAACATCTACAGGCACAATCAGGAAAACCATAGACGTACGGCGAAATCCCTGCTAACATCTTATTAAAAGAACGCGACATTAAAGTAATTTACTCTGACTGTAAAAACTCAAATTCATGCTTCCACTTTTTTGTCCATAAAAACTGATCAACAAAAGTCATGCCATTAATTCAGTACAGTTAGAGAAGTAATCTGCATTATTAAATGCACACAAAAACATGATCAAGCAAGATATGGAGACAATCTTGGTAAAGTTACAAACCGATTAGCTCAAAACACTTAAATTTCCACCAGTTTTAATTTCATGAATCAGGATTGGATGGCTTATCATAGTCATGACCTTGACACGATTACAAAGCGAAACAAAAATGGAGGTATTACTAGAAATAAACTTTCTCACTATTCGCTCTACAAGTGTCGATTTGAGTGTTTAAACACACACATATAACAAATACCCAACAGATGGCATATTTAAAGAGACAGTCATCCAAAAATTAAAATATTCTGGAGTACAAACATAATCAACAGGGTTGCCAGGTTTTCACAACAGAACCCCACCCAATTGCGTTTCCAGAGGGGGTCCCCCATTAAATATTGAGCTCCGGGTTACTGCTGTTGTTTAAACCCGCGGACATGAAAAACAACCCACAGTAACAGGGCTAAGATAGTCCAATTTGGTGGCAAAACCGTGGACTTGGCAACACTGATCACCAAACCACACACTTTGACTGTATGGACAAAATAACTTTTTGAGCTAATGACAAAATTTACATTTTTTTGGTGAACTATCCCTTTAAAGTTTAAAAATGAAGCTATGATGGACAATAGTGGCACCATTTTAATGGTAATCATTTATAAATGCAGACAGAATGAATCATTTTTTCCAACCAAAGAAGCATCAAAAAAGTTAGTTCGGCTAAAAATGTTGAAAAATGTATTTTTACCCATCACAGATTCATTTTCACTCAAGTTTAAAGGCCATTTATAAGTCAGTTCCATCATTAAATGACAAACAGCCTGTATTTGACAGCATTCGGGTTTGTGTTGCTGAGAAATAAAAACAAAAAACCTGAAATTAAACAATGAAATGAGTAGATACTGTTGTGTATAGTGTATCATAAACGAGCGTGATATTCTACAACCATTTAAAACAATGACTGCATCTGACTCTGAATCTAGAATTGTAGGTCTACTGGACATACTTTCCCAAAATTAGGCATATTCTTGTTATTTTTTTGGAAAAAATGTAAAAATAGCCAAATTACAGAATGAATACAAAGCTGAAGGTTACCAAAAAAAAAACAAGACACCACAAATATTTACCAAACGAAAACAAAACATACTTCAGTGGCTATTCATATATTAGAAACATACATTTTGATGCAAATATTGGGGTTCGTATGTCCATATACATGACGTGTCAAGTAAATACAGACTGGGAAGCAGGTTACAACAGTATAAAAATAAATCCAGATATCGTCTGACGCATTCAAGCAACGACTGCTAATAACTATGGTTTTAAAAGGCTAATAATAAATACCATACTTGATAAAAAAAGACATATATTGTTAGCAAGACTTAAATCCATACATAAAACAGAAACATTTTCCTTTCTGCATTCAGTTACACTTTTTAAAGAGGACAACGGGTCCCTCTCATTCAGTAATACATACCCTTAACTCCATTATGCTTTTCTGTTAGCGCTGATATAAAACTGAGCAACATCAAAAATAGTATGTACAATTTTTTTTCAATAAATAACATTTTTGCTTTTTTTTTTTGCAGTATTTTGTTCTATTATAACATTATTGCCACAGATGGGTGTTGTGAACACACTCGCTCGCACAAAACGCAAGACAACATGAGGGCAAAGATTCACCAGGTACATTTTTTGCCTTACATTACTCTGCTGTCAAACGCAATATCACAAAGTTAGATGCACGAAGGATTCCCAAGACGGCTGATTTGATCAGCGTGTGGACGGATGAGCGGAAAGGGGTTTATTTGGGCAGTGGTGGCAGAGGTGGAGGTGGTTCTGAGGGTAAAGGAGGCGCCTGGGCTCCTCCGCGAGCGCTACTGCTATATCGATACTCTCCGTACTGAGAGCGATAGTCAAACATCTGAGGTTGCGCCGGCTGCACCCCCTGCGCGCTGAGCAGCGAGTTCAACATGTCAAACGTGTCCTGGTACTCGTTGGACTGGCTGCCCGTATTGTGGCCGTTTGTGTCGGCTTTGTCTGACTTGGAGTGCGCATAGTTTCCCTGATGGTGCGAGAGGCTGAGCGAGGGAAGGATGTCGGACCCCTGACCCATCGCGTGGGACGGCACTCCAGGAAGCGTCGGCAACTGAAACGAGTTTCTGGACGATTTGCTGACTTTCGAGGAATGGGTGCCGGAAGGATCCGGCAAGTGGGTTCTTTTTCGAGACGAGGATGACGAAGAACTCGTTCGCACCGAGTCACCTGAGACCTTTTTGCTACTTCCTGACGTGCTGGCGGAACTCGAGTGTTTTTGTGCTGAGGATGAGGAAGACGATGCTGATAAAGAGCCGGTGGCGGAAGAATGATGGTGGTGATGGTGATGATGATGGTGGTGGTGGTTCGAGCGCTCCCGGTGCTTTTCGCGACTTTTGCCGTCTTCTCCGGACCGCCTTTCTGGAACCCGTATCCGCACTTTAATGTCCTGCTCAGATCCTCGACTGCTGCTGCTGCTGCTGTGCCCCCCGCTACCGGATTGGCCTGGCGCCGGGAAACGCATTTTTATGGAACTGCGTTCTGATCGCTCGTCCAGCGGGATCTTTAGGACGATGGGTGAGGGGTTGTTTAGGTCTGAGGAGCTAGAGCTGGACTGCTGGTGGTGATGATGCTTCTCCTTCCTCTGCTGGTTCATGAGGGCCTGGGCGGCAGTGGCGTATCCCTGTTTCACACTTGCTTCCATGTTCTCCAACTTCCGCTTTTGCGCCGCCAGCTCGTCGGCATGCTTCACACGATACTCGCTCAGAGACAGCTTAGCAGGTGCGTGAAGCTCGTTGGCAGTGGGCTGCTCCTTGGCAGGAGCCTGCCAGTGTTGGGATGAGGGATCGGCGCTTTGGTCGTCGACTGAGGAGTCCATGGAGGAACCGGAGGCTGGGGCGGAGAGGCTCATCAGCCCGGCCAACGTGCTGTCGGACGCTGCCATTGAGATCATGTTCATGATGGCTTCTGACTGATCGCCATCTTGTACTTTTGATTTCTTGGCAGTTTGACCTGCAGCCTGAGGCACAACAAACAGGAAAATTATTAGAATGAAATTTGTATGGTCATAACAAATCTAAACAAACGTTTTTTTTGATAACACTTTAACAATAAGGTGTCATTTATTAACATTAGTTAATGTATTAACTAACATCAACAAACAATGACCAATACATTTATCACAAATTTTAATAATCTCTGATGATGTTAGTTAAAGAGGTCATATAATACACTTTAATGTTTTCCTTTGTCTTTGGAGTGTTTTTCAAGCTTTTCGTGCATATATAAGATCTGTAAAATTGCAAAGATTAGAGTCTCAAACCCAAAGAGATATTCTTTATAAAAGTTAAGACTCAGCCACGCCTTCTTAAAATGGCTCATTCAAACACGCCCCCATATATCTATGTCACGGTGTGGGAAGATTTGCGTAACACCGCACAAATGTATACGCAAAGAAAGGCAGCATAACTTTTATTCTATCTGCAGTATTGTTGCAGCTGCTGCCATGTTGTGAAGACGCTGTATTTCGTTGCGAAAGCACTTTGTTTGGCCTTCCAAACGAGTACACAACTAGAAATTAGTGGTTAAGTTATATTTACAACACTGTTCCAGAACAGTACAATGCAAATATTCAAGGGTGTGCAGCGCATTTTACAGAGGACTGTTTCCTGAACCTGAGAGAGTATCCTACAAAGCCGGCTGTTCACACTGTAAAGTGGGGCAATTCCAACTTTGCTTCTGACTCACAGCCCGTAAGTACGTTTTCATATTTAAAGAATTTGCTACTGGCTATTTAAACGCACAAATGCAGACATGGTGTTATGTTTACGTGGCGCAACGTGTAACCAGCAAGAATGGATTACACTGATCAAAATATACAGTAAAAACAAAACAAAACAAAACAAAAAAAAAAAAATCACATTTCTCCAAAAAAGTATTAAGCAGCACAATACTGATTATAAGAAGAGTTTCTTGGGCACCAAATCAGCACATTAGAATGATTAGATAAACTGAAAAGTGGACTAATGATGTTGAAAATTCAAATTTGCCATCACAGGAATAAATTACATTTTAAAACATTAAAATAAAAAGGGTTGTTTTGCATTGTAATAATCTCACAATATGACGTTTCCACTGTATGCTTGATCAAAACAACTCAAACATTAAAAAAAAAATCATATCAACTCCAGTATGTGGGTAACAATGTCCACTTGGGTTGATATCTAATGCAATGAAATTTATTTTAGTTTTCTTAGGTGACCAAATATTTAGGGATGCACCTAAAATTCTAAATGCATTTGGCCTGAAAACTGAAACTGAAAATGCTTTTAAACAATTATTTATTGTTTTATTAAATAATATAAAATCATTTTGTAAGGCTTTTTAAATTAAAAAAATACAAGCCAATAAAATAAACACTTATTGAAAGTAAAAACAATAAAATTGAACAGAAGGTATATTAATATTAAATAATCAATATATTATTTTTATTCAGTTCTATGCAACAGAACAAGATATTTTTAATTATTCAAATAAAGTATAGCCCTACAAAGTTATTAAATATTATCAGAGAACTGGAGGCGAGCAGAGCACCATACATTTTTCAGCGGGCAAAATTTCAGTGCATCCCTACTATTACTTTGTGGGACCACTGTATTTGCAGTTATCTACATATAAAAAATGAAGGCAAACTGACTTACCTTCCAGTTTCTGATGCGTTTTAAGCGACTGGGTGTCTTCTCCAAGATCTGCAGGAACTCATGAGTGAGCTCTGTGAAATCATTATTGAAATCTTTAGGACTTGAGGAAAACAGATTGATTTCAAATTCATTTAAGGCTATATAGTTTCTTTTCCTGGCTAAAACCCTGAAATTTATTCCAGGGCTAGGCTACATCCCTACTAATGGTTGCTTATTGAAAATTACAGTAAAACCATCTTTAAATGTAAACTTTACTAAACAAACAATGCTTTTTAAACAATAAAACAAACATAAAACAGCCATCACATCCTTTTCTAAATCTCTAGCATTAAACTTTCCCTCGATTAGATAGACAGTTGTCATTTCAAAAGAAAATGACTTGCAAAGACATACCATCCAACAGCTCAAGGGTCACCGTGGGGTCAACATACTCCCACCAGTGTTTGCCGTCTGTGGAAACTGGAATCTCCCAGTTAGACCATTTGCAGGCCAGATGAATACAAACACAGGCTACGATAGGCGGGCTGTACTGCAGGCAGAATGTAGTCAAGTGGAGACTGCAGCAAAAAGAGCAAAAATGAACACCAAAAAAAACATTTAACACTACTGCTACACCAGCAATAAATACACTACTATTCAAAAGTTTGTGGTCAGTAAGATTTCTTTAATAAATACTCTTATTCAGCAAGGAAGCATTTGATGATAAGATTCTATTTTTAAAAATTCTGTTTAATTAACTTCCTATTCAGTATATGTAGTAGGCTACACTGCAATGCAACATTATCAACCTTACTATATTACTATGTATAGTTCAATAAGCGGAATAAGCGTTCATTTTAGCATTTTTAATCTAATTTGTAGTAAAATTGTAACCTTTAAAAAAAACCTAGTTTTCACATGTGAACATGGCCTTGAAAAACAACATACCTGTTTGTTGCCATGAAATATGAGGTCTGAGCCAAGTCCTTACTCGCTGGAACAACAAAGGAAAGCTCATAATCAGACGTGATCTGTGAGCTTGGTAGGCTAGAAGTGCCCATTACTGAGCAATATGAAGCACAGTTTACTGTGAGCAGCTGGTTCTCACCTCGCACAAGCTGGGTACACTTGACAACATGTGTGTGGGGATGATCAATCGTGATCTCAAAAGCTAAAAGGAAGAGAGCAGATGAGAGAGAGACTTTTAGTTTTTCGTTTGACCTATAATGACTCTTCAGAAGTGAAGCCCCAACACAATTTACACGATGAGTGAGTGAATCACAAACATGGGTCTTCCTGTGCTTGACTGGTGAAATATCTTTGAGCTCCATGCAAGTGGCCTGTAGGGCGATTTGGTTACAGTCAAAATCTTCAAAACAAATTACCATTACTGGCACCGGAAGAGAACTTTCCAAACAGTTGATACCATTGCCATCTCCTGATTTAATACGCTGTAAAACTATCATGCTATTGCACACAATCCTTAAAAAGTAGATATTCATAGAATCAATTTTTTAGAAGAAAAAAGATTTTTAGGCTAAATGCCATTGAAGTTAAAACAGGGTTTCTGCGAGTCTTTTGAAGGCAAATTTAAAACTTTTTAAATCATTTTAATAGCAAGTAAAAAAAAATTGAAAGGAATACAAAAACTTTAAAGGAACACTCCACTTTTAAAAAAAAAAAAAAAGTAGACTAATTTTCCAAATCCCCTAAAGTCAGCTGAGTTTTACCATTTTTGAATCCATTCGGTCGATCTCCGGGTCTAGCGGTAGCACTTTTAGCATAGCTTAGCATAGATCATTGAATCCAATTAGACCGTTAGCATCTCGCTCAAAAATGACCAAAGAGTTTTGATATTTTTCCTATTTAAAACTTGACTCTTCTGGAGTTACATCGTGTACAAAGAAGGAAAAATATTGTCATTATATACTGTCACTTTTGAGCGAGATGCTATTGGTCCAATCAGATTCCATTATCTATGCTAAGCTATGCTAAAAGTGATCGGCTGAATGGATTCAAAAACGGTAAAACTCAACTGTTTAACTCTAGGAGAGTTGGACAATGAGCCTATTTTTTAAAAAAAGTGGAGTGTTCCTTTAATATGGCCTATATCAATGCTTCAAAGTTTTTAAAAAACTCTATTTAATTTATTTTACAAAAAACAAGATGCTTGGATAGCTCTGCTTCCAACCAGTACAATATGGAAATAACATTTTCCGTACTTTCTAATATTCATTTTTCTGCAGGGCACGCAACATTTAATGTCATGACTTGTGAATCTTTCTGCTTCAATTTAAGACCTTAAGGGTGGGGTGCATTATGACCCTTTAAGACATGCAGAAACACTGTAAAACCATTTTAGTTGACAAAGTTGACTTAAAATACATTATAAGATAAATTATGATTTAAAGAGATTGAGGTTGGTACATGGTAGTGATGCTGTTACATGTTTTTTTAATACTAGAAGTAGACATTTCTAGTGGACGCAACTCAAGATGTACTAGGATTAAACAATTGATAGAATTGTGAAACCACACACAAGGAGGACGCATTGCCAGATTAACATGGAAAAAAAAAATGACAGTAAAGGTGACAGTAGTAATGGCTCTTAATGAAGAGCTTGTCATAGTTGACTCCTGGGAATTAGCAGTGAATGAGAGTAAATGTGGTTATTTGGTGCATCTCTCTAGTATGGTGATTCACTGACCCATTCTTGCCCTTCCAAACTTACCCAGGGTCTGAAGTATAATGCTCTCAAGAATGACCAGGTCTTGGGCTTGTTGCAGGTATGTCTGAGATTGAGAGGACAAGCAGGTTACTCACATGGTCTCTTGGTCATGGACTACATGCTCACTCGCTCTCATCAAATGATTACGACCCTCTTTTTGCACCAAGCCAATCACCTTATCAGACAAGCTATGCCCTTTCAATTCATCAGTATAAGAGTTAGCCAAGACTAACAGATAAAGACTGAAGAAAGTTTACACACATCCAACCTAAGAGGAAAAAAATGAGATCAATTTAGCTGAAAATATAGAAATATGTGGGTTACACGTCCTGTTTAAAAGAAAAGCAATGTTATGGTTGATGCTGTGGTTCTGCTGCTTGTGACTAAATTTGATATTTTAGATTAGTTGATACAAATATTGATCTGATACAAGTTACAATGTGTGACTTTGTGTCAGATCAAAAAATGAAGGAAAAAAATGCATATGGGTTTCCGAAAAAAATCCACTATTTATTGAGGACATTGGAAAGTAAACTATTTCTTGAAGGCACAGTTCACCTAAAAATTAATATTGTCAATAATTACTCACCCTAATGTCGTTTCAAACTCGTAAGACCTTCATTCATCTTGAGAACACAAATTAAGATACTTTCTTAAAATATTAAGAAATTAAGATATTTTTGATATTTTCGTAAAGAAATTATGTTTTTTTTTTTGAGGAAAATGTTTCAGCATTTTTTTCCATATAATGAATATAACTTCTATGGTGCCCCTAGTTTGCAGTCCACTATATGGAGAAAAATCCTAAAATGTTTTCCCTAAAAAACAATTTCTTTACGACTGAAAAAAGAAAGACATGAACATCTTGGATGAAAAGGGGGTGAGAAAATTATCTGTAAATTTTTGTTCTGGAAGTGGACTTCTTTAATTTGTGTTCTGAAGATGAACGATTGTCTTACGTGTTTGGAACGACATCAGGGCGAGTAATTAATGATAGATTTTTCATTTTTGGGTGAACTGCCCCTTTAAAGGAATTACTCCTTTCATTTACAATTCCTCATGTCAGTACAAACCTGTATGACTTCTCCTCTTCAGTGGAACATAAAAGATGATCATTTGAAAAATATTTTTTGAGAATTTTTTTTTTTCTTTTCATACAATGGAAGTCCGTGATAGCTAAAGGTATTTGGTTACCAACACTGATCAAAATATCTTCTACGTTCCACAAACATAATGTTATACAAAGTTGAAACGACATGAGAGTGAGTGATGACAGAATTTTCATTTTTGGGTGAACTACTCCTTTAAGAAATAGTTAACTCAAAAAAAAAGTAAAATTCAGTCAAGAAAAACTTACATTTAAACAAAGCAAGTATGTGGAATGAATGACTCTCACAGATGGTTTGAAGGCCGTCTCAAATAGACAATATCATTACTTACGTCACTCCTAGTGTCTGGTGACGGGTCCTGAGGATTGAGACACGCATGGGTCACCTTAATCACATGCTCCAGCTTGCGGGGCTGTTCTTCCACCTTTGCGGCTAAAAAGAGAGCTGCAGGTGCGATCACCTGTGTAACACATGTCAGAAACAAAGAGGTTAGAGTTCTATCCAATACAGCCAGCTGTTTTTATGAAATCTTGTGGAAGGATAAAGCACATACATTCCGGTGGAAGCGTGTAAAGGACTGGATCATGTAGAATCGATGCATATACACAATGGCAGTGTTAATTGTAAGTTGAGACCTAATGGTCCAAAGTTAAAGATTGTAACACATTGAAAGTATTTAAGAAAACAGCACAACTGCTCATTTCAACAAACTCAGAATTCAAAAGCATCATAACAACTTTTGATATTTAGGAACGCATTTCTTGCGTAATTAACTGGGCTTGTCAACCACAGATTTATATTTTTATTAAATTCTTGCTTTTCAGTTCATTAGAGGCACTATCATTTAATTTTAGACATATTAGCGCCATTGTTCAAATATAAAAGTGAAAGCACTCAATCCTGCTAAAGGAAAAACGATTGAACAATTTTCCTTTAATCTAAGGAACATCATTAACCTAAAATAAAACAGAAAATTAATATTCTCTCTCCTATTACTATACATTCTATTGCTGTTTCAGAACTTCTGTTCCACTGGGAAAATCAAGATATGTTTAATAAATACCAACAGATACCTGTTTGGAATGGCATAGATACCATATAAACCTAACACTGAAGTGTAAACAAATGGTATAAAGAATAACACAATGTAAAATGGAGAGTGGGAATGGCAGTGACACCGGCTGCGCTATTGTTCAGTAGCAGAGACACCTCCAGCTAGGCCCTGCGGCCTAAACTAAACCAAAAAACACCAAACTGGGACATAAATCTTTTATTCCGTTCGCCTTAATCCACTAGTTTCACAATACAAAAGGCGTGTTTACTGGTCGAGACATTTCAGGTCTTTTTGATGCTGAAACTCAACACCACATAAGCCGCCCAAACCGGCGTCAGTCTCCTCTGAGCAGCTGCCGAGAACGACGCCTCAAAACTGAAAAAGATACACGTTGAGCCGCTGTCCCATGTCCTGCAGCAGGTTAGCAGCTTGCTGTCGGTACGAGAGCTCTTTGTCGGGATCAAGTCCCGCTCGGCGAGATGGGCTGTTTTCGATTTGTTCGCGCGTGAAGTACCATTTATTGTTATTTAGCGAAAGCGAAGGGAACGAAGCCGCCATTACTGAGAAGGACAATGTTTTAAAATCTCACTGCGTCACAGGAAGCGCGTCATCGCCGCCTGGAATGCGACTGTGGTGTGGTTTCACTTTAACCCATTCAGAACTGAATTATGTTCCAAATTGTACACATTAATTTAAAAAAAAAAAATGTTCCAAGAATACGAAATTATCTTTATTTCTACTCCAAATGCATTCATAAATTCTAATTAACTTTTTTTTCGATAATTTTAGTCGTTTTTATTTTTTTTAAATTTTTTTGTAATGCCCATTACAAAGGTACATACACCCAGATATAAGGATATGTTATTTCAAGAAAGCTAAAGTATGCATTAATACAAAATCATTTTAAAATACAAAATGTAATAATAATAATAATAATAATAATATATAAAATACCACCATATCACAAATACAAGTCATTCACTACTTTTTAAAAATCATTTTTATACATGAATGCAAAATCATTCTAGAATCAATAAAAAAATAATTAAAATAAAAATGTTATATGTATATATACACCATATCACACATACAAAAGTCATTCCCAACTTTTTAAAGCTTTTTTATATATTAATCCAAAATAATTTTAGAATCAGTAAAAAAATAATTAAAGAATTCAAAGATTATATATATATACTGATTAAATAAAAATAAATAATAAAAATATCTTTACAGTATCAGAATAATTAATCATAACTTTACAAACACACACACATACAGTCACATCAATGAGTACAAAATTATTATGAATGTGATTTACAATTACATTTTTCAACTAAATCCAACCATATTCCAGTTTTTTACTCTTAATTTTTGATAGAGAGTTTGAATATTGCATCAGATATATTGAAATATATGATAAACAAATATATTGTATCAGCTATATTTAAATTGTGTTCGAAATTTAATTGTAACATTTGCCGTAACATTGTGAATATGATAATCATACATTCTTGCATTTTGTAAGTAGGTTGAGTATCGCCATGTCGCCCAGCCCTTTCCAAAATAAAGGTTTTCATGTGACTTTTATTTTGAAATTGCCGCTGCTTCACATATTCTTTCATTTATTTCTCGCACTTTTGTTCCTTTTAACCCGATTATGATATTATTTAAAACATTCTATTTTTATTTCAAACTCAGTCCTAAAATTTAGTATAAGTAATAATTCTGAATATAAAACCTGTAACTGCATGTGAATAAATAAACTGCACTTACATTTTTAAGAGACGTAATGGCGCCATCCAGTGGTGAACTTCAGGGCGGAGAGGAGGTTGTGCCGAGCGAAAAAGACAGTGACGAATGCGGAAGTATTTATGTTGTATGTGGTTTAGTTGCTAATACAGTGGCGTGTACTCAGATAAAATGACGGAGTCTAAAGCTAAAAATATCAGCGCCATTCCAATCGATGGATTCAGCAATGTTCGCATCACATCATTATGGAGCTTTCTACAATCTGTAAGTGTACAGCAACATTACATTCTCTTTCTAATGGTTCACGTAAAGCTAATCCAGAGTTTCGTAATACTTTGTTTTTTTAGTACAGTCGAGGCCTCTTGGATTAAGTAAAGAAAACGTTTTTTTGCACCTAGGAAGAACTAGTAATAATCATGTGATATTGTTTACAGGTTGACTGGTCTGAACCCTGGTTGATGGGTCTGCTTGCCTTTCATGTCTTGTGTTTTGCTTTCACCATCCTGTCCTGCAAATACTACCGCCTTCAGATCTGTCATTTTCTCTTGATGGGTGAGTTTTTGCATGAAAAAGTAATATCAGGGTAAATTTCTAAAATTATAGTTGTCAAATACAACATTAACTTTTCTAAAAATATTACATGACACATGAATTGTGAAAGCATGCAAAATATAATTTCTATTTATTTAATTACGTTTAATATGTTTATTATATATTTACCAGATGATTTTATTTTTTATTTTTTGCAGTCGCTATGGTTTACAGTGCAGAATACCTGAATGAGCTGGCAGCGATGAATTGGAGGTGATTATATACTTGCCATAACCCCCTGAGATGATGTTGTATGTCTTTTATTGTTATACTAAACGTGTCTGCATTTTGTTTTTAGGTCTTTTTCCAAATTCCAATACTTTGATTCAAAAGGAATGTTCATATCACTTGTATACTCAGTCCCGCTCTTACTCAACACTGTTATTATTGTGGTAAGTTTTCCTTTCAGAATATTCTTCTTTATATATAATACCACAATACCACATTATGTCAACTTGATTTTAATTCTGCCACTGATTTTAACATAATTTCTATTTTTAGGCTGTGTGGGTATGGAGGACCTTCTCAACCATGACAGAATTGAAGATAATGCAGTTAAAGAGAAAAGCTGCCAGAGAGAACAAGAAAACGCAGTAGAAGACATGAACAGGATGTGCTTCATTTCATAATAAATGTCCAATGGTGGAGGAAAAAACTGTTTATTAAGGGGTGATCGTAGGAAAATATGTGGTGTGAAGGTTCTTAAGTGTTTTTTCAGATTGCTGATAGACGATTTCTCCACCTGTTATCAGACGCTCCAATGGACAAAGCCATCAACTGTATTATGCAACTGCTTTGTGTACATATTGACCATTCCAGAGCTTAATATTGCTTTTTTGTCTGTTAATATTGAATTGATTCTATCCTGTTTTTTGAGTGTTGAACATGTTGTTTATTTATGACAATAAAATGAATGTTGTTGGTTTTTTAATACTTTTTTTTTAATGTTACCACTACAATAAGACTAAGATCCACAAGCATTTTTATTTTGATGGGTTGCATATAAAAAGATAAATATTAAGAGAGTAGTTCACCTGAATATGAACATTCACTGAAAATCTACTCACCCTCAGGTCATCCAAGATGTAGATGAGTTTATTTGTTCATCAGAATATTTTAGAGAAATTTCCACTACCAGTCAAAAGACTTTTAATGTTTTTTTTTTTTTAATCTCTTCTGCTCACCAAACCTGCATTTATTTGATCCAAAGTACAGCAAAAACAGTACAATTTTGAAATATTTTTAGTGTTTAAAATAACTGCTTTCTATTTGAATGTATTTTAAAATAGAATTTATTCCTGTGATGAAAGCTACATTTTCAGCATCATTACTCCAGTCTTCAGTGTCACATGAT
The DNA here is from genome assembly GCA_012976165.1 of Labeo catla. Lineage (NCBI taxonomy): Eukaryota > Metazoa > Chordata > Actinopteri > Cypriniformes > Cyprinidae > Labeo > Labeo catla. Next base: position 427,533 of record VONZ01000132.1, on the reverse strand, counting down.
CCTTCAGAAATCATTCTAATATGCTGATTTGCTGTTCAAGAAACATTTATTATTATTATTAGCAATACTTAAAACAGTTGAGTAAATTTTGTTAGAATTCTTTGATTAATAGAAAGATCCAAAGATCTGAAATAAAAAGCTTTTGAAAGATACACTATACCATTCAAATGTATATATATTTTTTTCTTTTCTGGAAAGAAATTAATACTTTTAGCAAGGATGCTTTAAATTGCTTTTAAAGTGCTAAAAACATTTATAATGTCACAAAAAAAAAAATTATATTTCAGATAAATACTGTTCCTCTGAACTTTGTATTCATCAAAGACACCTGAAAAAAATTCTACTCAGCTGTTTTCAACATAATAATAATAATACATGTTTTTGAGCAGGAAATCAGAATATTCGAATGATTTCTGAAGGGTCATGTGACTGGAGTAATGATGCTAAAAAAAAAATCAGCGTTGAAATCACAGAAATAAATTACGTTTTAAAACATATTTTTAATTCTTATTATATTTTAATGTTACGTTTTTCTGCTGTACTTTGGATCAAATAAATGCAGGCTTGGTGAGCAGCCTGAAATATTACTGTTCAAAAACTTTTAACTGGTAGTGTAGCATAACATCAATTGCTCACCAATTTGTAAAATGAAATACCTTCCTTTAACCAGTAGAGGGGGCAGTACACCAATTCCCCAGGGTTTGGTGTAGCGCTGTCCATAAATGTTGCAGTACACTCTATATGGTCAGAGTCACATGCATGCATGCATAATTGGACTATTATAAGCAGCTTTGAAGAGCTCAGGATTATACAATCCATTGAGGCGATGCTCAAAATGCAAAGCTAATCATTATGAAAATCATCTGGCCTCAAGAAGATTTTGAATTTCTGATGTGCAGTGATGGTGCGACTATCAAGGATCACGCTTCACTTACGCAGACTTGAGATCTCAACCTGAAACCAACAGTGGCAAAACTTCAAAGTCACTACCATCCTCCGGAGTCCGTAAAATGAAGTCATATTTCACAGGATTTTTGACTTTTCATTTTTCATTATTCACTCCCTCTTTCTCTCTCTACGGGGAAGTGAAAGCAGCCCGAAATCCAGCTGTGCATACCAAAATGTATTCGGTTTCACATAGGTGTGATGTGTGATGTTACATGATACTCTTTTCTGGAAAGTTGTGACGTTAACAATCCCCCTCAAGGGTCTTAAGATTGAACGTTCATGTGTTTCCAAGTGAGTTAGCTGTGGTGAAACCCGGCTTTGGCCCAGCATTTCTTTTCTAAGTAAGATTTCATTTGGTTTCCATGCCAATTCTATAGCCAAACCACAAGAGGAGTTACACAGGAACCATCTGAAACAGGTGGTTTGTGCTTTCCTGGAAAGCTTTCCACTTTCTGAGGAATGCCGAGATGTAAAATGCCTATTTTTCTATACATTTATAGGAAGATCAATGAGTTTTAGGATGTCAGAGGATTTGTGGTTTTCTGGGGTGCTCAACCCTGGTCCTGGAGATCGAATTTCCTGCAGAGTTCAGCTCCAACCCTGACCAAACACACCTGAACCAGCTAATTAGGATCTCAAGGAGCACTTGATAATTACAGACAGGTGTGTTTGATTAGGGTTGGTACTAAACTCTGCAGGAAAGTCGATCTTCAGGAACAGGGTTGGGCACCCCTGGTCTAGAACAGGGGTGGCGAACTCCGGTCCTGGAGAGCCGCAGCCCTGCAGAGCTCAGCTCCAACCCTAATTAAAACTCACCTGCCTGTTGCTTTCTAGTAACCCTTCAAACATTGATTAGCTTGTTCAGGTGTGTTTGATTAGGGTTGAAGCAAAACTATGCAGGGCTGCGGCTCTCCAGGACCGACATTCGCCACCCCTGGTTTAGAACATCCTTTCACTGAACTACCTTCATTATGCAAAAAAAGCCAAAACTATTAAACCAACAAGGTATTAGTCTTCAAACATCATTGCAGAACTATGTTTACCAGAAAATGAGAGAAAAAGTCCTTTAAGTCTTCTAAACAATAGTAGTCTGAAAATCTGAGGATACAAATGTATAATAACGTTTAGATGTAATGTATATTTATGTTCTGTTCTAATGTACAATTATGTTCTTTATTGTAAGCGTCATTCAAACATGCTGACGGTACCAAATCTTATTTCTCGGCAGCTGTGAATCTCTCTGTTTTAAAAGGGTCTCACATGCAGCATCTGTGAGCAACTATCCAACTACAAACTCCTGGCGCTCATCATAGCCAAGAAGGAAAGTTAAAACGACAAAGAAAGAATAAATATTCTCACATTCCACTTTTATCTCTCCTTCAGCTTCACACTTTTTTTCAGACTCCCCAGGGTGACAAAAAAAGTTCAAATGCTGGATAAATTATGTATCATTAATGCCACATTCAATCCTGACTGGTGGATCAGGAACATTAAAGCTAACCTGTAATACTAGATGCCAAGTTTTGTGATTCTGCTCATATCCGGTTCATATCTTTTAGCTAATGCTGACTTTCTAAAGCTGTCAGCTAGGGGTGGGGGGAAAATCGATTCACATTTAAATCGTGATTCAGTCTTCTGGTGATTGATTTACAAATGTAAAAAAAAAACAGACTTTCTAGTTAAAGGGGTCATCGGATGCTAAAAAATTTACTTTTACATGCTGTTTGAACATTAATGTGTGTTGGCAGTGTATGTACAAATCTACCCTGTAATGATAAAAATCCATGCAGTGGTTTTTAATTAATCTGTAAAAATAATATCCCCTTTTTCAAATCGAGCCGTTCTCAGATGCCTGTCGTTGCTGCGTCACACAGACAGAGGCCACTCCCACAATAGTTGATTGACATTAGCGTCTTACCTCAGATCAGTTGTAACAGTCCAACCTCCATGTTTTGATGCCGGAGCAGGGATGTAAGTTAGACAAGAATTGAGCGATTGAGGTGTTGTGTTGCTGGATGTAATAATGAACGTAGTGGTCGTCATTTACTCCTGACATCTGAGCCGCTGAAGATGCAGTAGATTACGTTTGTTTGTGAAGGGAATGAGCCTCCCGATCTACATATATCCATCTATGTTCGCGCAAATCATTCGTGATCCAGCTTCACTTACAGCAGAAGTGAGTATAAGGGTTTTTTTTATGAATCTTTGCCATCGCCTTTCCTAATAATGTGCTAGTTAGCAAGTTTAGCGGCTAAAGTAAACAGGCTCGTCACTCCACAGAGAGAAGAGAGGGGCGGGGTAAGCAGAGCTCATTTGCATTTAAAGCAGCCTCTACCAGAATGGGATGATTTTTGCAGAGCTGTTGTTTTACACTACCATTGAGAATTTTTAACCAAAGTATATTATAGACTTTTCATTAAGACCCTAAAGAATAATATCAGCTTGTGGAAAATGGGCATCCGATGACCCCTTTAATATAAAAATAATAGCATCGGCTTAATAATAATAATAACATTCTCTGAAAAAAAAAACAGCAACAGCAATGGAGGAAGAAAAACAAATAGCCTACATTCTGCCCCATTTGCAGTGAAGTAATAATTGATCTTTTGTTATTATGGGAAGTAGGGATGCACCTGAATCCGTATTCGCAAAGGCACGAAAACAAAAACGTGTTCTATGGAGCCACTAAAAGGACATGGTTAGCCGCCTAGCGATTGCCTGTTACACAGAGTACATACAATTTCTCTTACAACATAAACAGTAAGGAGAGGTGACTGATAGGGCGATGGTGAATGACTTGCAGATCCTGAGCACCACTGACAAACATCTAATCTTGTAAAATGTGTGGTAAGTAGTGCTGCTCTGTAATATACACAGAGTACTTGGTATCACGAATCTCGAAAGTGAAAGTAAAAATCAAGTATATTAATAACGGCTCCCTGATTCCCGCAATTTATATACAGGATAATTACCCAACAACATTTTTTCCTCCCATCTTGTATTATATTCCGTTTAGGGGTTCTGTAGTACATGTAATTTCCTTTCCAAACATGGTATTGGGATTTGGGCACATCCCTAATGGGAAGTGTAAAATTTTTTTGATTTATTAGGAAAATAATAGTTATTAGGAAACACTGATTTCTTGAGTCAGCACTACCCATACTATAGACTGGTGAGTTTTCATATCAAAATACTGGTGCGTTTGATGTCCATTGTGCGCAAAAAATGTGATGACAAACTGAATTGTGATTAAAAATCAAAAAATCGTGAATCGATTTTTACTCGAATCGTGACCCCAAGAATCGATTTGAATTGAATCGTCAGGTACCTAAAGATTCCCACCCCTACTGTCAGCCTTTAACCTAAAAAATTTACCTGAAACACCCTCTGAGATTTTAAGTTAACATCTGAATAATTTAACAACACACATTCACGTTCATGGGTAATGTCAATTAATGGTGACATGACATGTGGGTATCTTTTTTATTAGTTGTTTTAATTTTAAAATCGTTTATGCATTTTATTTCTGCCTTTTATGTATCTCTGAGTATTTCTGTACCAAATGCTTCAGAATTTGTATAATGCTGCCTTCACGCCATTTCGTAATTACCGTAATTCCGAGATGAAAACACGTGACATTCTACTCTATCTGGAATTATGTGTTTCTATGGCAACATGTATGGCAACATGTTTTTTGAATTACAACTTAAACCAGTTACAGATGTAAAACGTGACCACCGTTAGGTTCGTTTTGGCGCTACTTAGGTCCGACAACATGGAAAGCTATGAGTAAAATGTGACGTGTTGTCATCTCGGAATTACGGTAATTACGAATGATGCTGTATGACATTATACATAGCGGAATTCCTTGTATGGGCACTTCTCCCGGAAAAGCGCACAACTGTGCACACACATTAAATCGAGTACGTCCATCAGCATGCTTTATTCGGGTTAAGGAAATCATCGGCAGTGCTGCACAGAATTTGGGTCAATAAAGTCAATAAGGTTTTTGTCCCGGTTTTGTTTATGTTGACGTCAGCTTGCAGACGATCGTTACGCAAAAGCTGCATGTGCTCGTGACTTTTTAGCTCCGCCCACGGTGCGCCTCCAAGAGCCCGGCTGTCTTCGGAGAGAAGCTGTTTGCTTTTATAAATCTGATTAAACTTAAAGGGGTCATCGGATGCCCATTTTCCACAAGTTGATATGATTCTTTCGGGTCTTAATGAAAAGACTCTAATATACTTTGATTAAAAATTCTCAATGGTTTTGTAAAACAACACCCTTTTTATCTTGCCAAAATGAGCTCGCCCCTGCTCGCCCCGCCCCTCTCTTCTCTCTGTGGAAAGACTGTCTTGTTTACATTAGCCGCATTTAGCCGCGTTTAGGCGCTAAACTTCCTAACTACCACGTTATAAGGAAAAGCGATTGCAAAGATTCATAAAAAAATGCTTATACTCACTTCTGCTGTAAGTGAAGCTGGATCATGAATGATTCGCGCGAACATAGATGGATATGTAGACCGGGAGGCGCATTCCCTTCACACAAATGTAATCTACTGCATCTTCAGCGGCTCAGATGTAGGGAGTAAATGACGACCACTATGTTCATTATTACATCCAGCAACACAACACCTTAATCGCACAATCGGAGATATTCTCGTCTAACTCACATCCCTGCTCCGGCATCAAAACATGGAAAGTTACTGGACTGTGACAGCTGGCCTAAGGTAAGAGCTCATGTCAATCAACTATTGTGGGAGCGGCCTCTGTCGGTGTGACGCCACACCAACAGGCATCTGAGAACAGCTCGATTTGAAAAAGGGAATATTATTTTTACAGATTAATTAAAAAACACTGCATGGATTTTTATCATTATAGGGTAGATTTGTACATACACTGCAACACACATTAATGTTCAAACAACATGAAAAAGTGAACTTAGCATCCGATGACCCCTTTAAGACTCTTCGGGGATATGAAGGATGTAATACTACTCTATAGGTACTTAAGATTAATATGAGATTGGCAGAAACTGTGTGTGTTGTAATTGTATGTTTTTATTATTTAATTTTTAGATTTTAATCACCTCACAAACTAGCTTTAGTTCCCTCAGAAACCATAATTTGCTGGCCATAATTAGCTCGGCCAGCTCAAAAGTGTCCAAACTCCTATATAACCAGCTGACAGACCAGTCTGACCAGGTAAGGAGACTAACTAAAACCTGCAAACCAGCTTAGGCTGGATTTTTCAGCAGAAAATGTCCCTCCTGTTAGTATCACCTGCCTCAAACTAGTATTAGCAAGTAGCAAATCATGGCTGTGATGTAAACGTATCACATAAACAACACCCTATGTTTAAAAAAAGTTCAGCACTGGTTAAAATTCCTTTCTGGTGAGTGTCTAGGAATAAAATTAAGTACAGTGAATTGCTCAAATGGTCAGATACGTGTAAATGTTTACAGAAAGTCTGTTCTGTCTCTGTCTTTCTGCCTTGTATGGTTTACTGTAAACGTATCACCACTATTGATCGCTTGTGGGCTGGTTCAGCTGAAGTCTATCAGCTCAGTAGGGCAGTGATGCTGCTGCCTGTGTAGGAGCTGCTAATCAGAGGTCTATGCTTTTTCCCAGCATCCCGACGTTGACTGCATCACACTTCCGCCCAGTCACGTGAGCCAAACGCTACGTTTTCCCATCATAGAGCAACGTGTGTCAGTGCAGTTCTTCCAGAGAAACCGGAGATGGCACACACACACACTTAGATGCACGTGCCGTCTAGACGTCAGAAAACCTCTATTAATGATTTCCTTGAAAGCATCACAAACACCATCGTTGCATAATATTGGTTTGACTGGCAGCGTTTATGTCAAGATTTCTGATGCTTGGCTACAGAATATCTGATCTTTGCTAATAATCCAGGAAGTACACTGGTGCTAACAGGAACTGCGCTGCCGCACAGCACTTATCGTAATGTAAGGGATATGCTGGCTTAGAGGAAATGATGACACTAATTACAAATACTCCCCAATCTTCCAGAAAGCAGGAATTTCTTTTTATTCTGAGGCTGATGACTAAAAAATGGATAGATAGATAGATGTGTGAATGTACATAGTCACATTACAAGCAAATGAGGTTAGCGATGAGATATTAAAGATAAGGCGGACAGGTTGGTCTCAGCAAGAATTATATCACTGAGTCACATTTTATTTTATTGAATTGTTGCTGTGAAGTGCATTGTAATGCCATGACACCATCAAACAGAATGCGCTGTGTCATTACAGCTTTGCTTTTTGAAGAAAACATCAGTCACTTCCCATTTAATAGACAGTAATAAACATTTCTTACTGTTATCAATAGTTCTGGGGGAGAATATGACAAAAACTTGCAATAATTAAATGTTAAATAACAAAAATACCATTTATGTATTTAATCCAATTTTATTAACCAATGTCTTTGCTGGTGACCTTTGATAATCCAATTCAACTATACTAATAAGCAAAAATGACTTTATGAACATAACATCTGTGTTTTTTTTTATTGCTGAAGAGTGTTTAACTTCTACTGTACAGACGTGAATTTACATTTCCTTTAGTCTGAGGCCTATTCATTTCACTTTTGGTGTGAAGGGCTTTTACATTTGCCAAAAATTAACTTTTCATATTAAAAACAAGCAAGCCCTGTCCAGAAAACATAAATGTAACATAACACATTACTTTCCATTAAACATTAACTAAGTAATGTAATTACTTACTTTTTAAGGAGTAATGCAATATTGTAATCCATTGCTTTTTAAAAGTAACTTTCCCCAACACTGGTTATTAATGTTGAAAACTGTTTTGCTGTGTAATATTTTTGTGGAAACTGTGATGTTTTTTAATGCATGGAAAGAGCATTTATTATAAATCTTATAATTAATTATTTCTGTCACTTTTGATCAATTTAATGCATGCTTGCTGAATAAAAGTTTACATTTATTTAAAAACACATTACTAACCAACATATTGTACAGTAGTATGTCTTCATGAAGTACAAAAAAACATTTACAGAAAAATATAAACGCAGTAATACGTATTTATACGGATGTGCTAAGAAGTTGACGGAAGCACTACTGCAGTTCTAGACTAAACGTCAAAATGTTTTTACTCATCTCACTTGCACAAAAACTAATTTAGTATTCCTCAAAATGTATAAAAACAGTGAAATGCGAACTCTGAATATGACACAAACCTGCAAAAATTAAATGTTTTAATCCCATTTTATTAACCAATGTCTTTGCTGCTGACCTTTGATGATCCAGTTCAAACATACTAATAAGCAAACGTTACTTTAGATAAAGATTTTTTTATTTTTTATTTTCAAGAGTGTTGAACTTTCTTCTCCTGCGTTTTACTGTACAGATGTGAATTTACATTTCCTTCAGCCTGAGGCCTATTCATTTCACTTTTGGTGTGAAAGGGCTTTTACATTTGCCAAAAATAAAACTTTTTATATTAAAAACAAACAAGCAAGCCCCGCCCAGATTTAAAACGTAATGCAAAAGTAACATTACTTTCCATAAAAAGTAACTTAACAGTTACTTTTTTAGGGAGTAATGCAGTATTGTAAAGGATTACTTTTAAAAGCAACTTCCCCAACACTGTTTGTTTTTGATAAATAGAAAGTTCAAAATTGAAATTAAATTGATTTATTATTTATTTTATAATTGATTATAAACATGACAAAAAATGTACCTTTGAGAAATTTTTTGCAAGACGTGAAATACGTAAAAATAAGCACATATCACTTAAGTTTCCAACAGAAATGAACACTAGAGGCGGTAAAACAGCGATCACTTGTAATCATTTTAGCACAAAGTTATGATTACAGCTCCATATGTTTTGCTCTCCAGACATAACAATCATGCTCGGTACCTCATGACATGACTCACAATGAAAGAGCTGAAAGATGAGAGATCAAAAAACAAGCTAAAACGGCATGACTGCGATTACATTTTTACATAACATTTGCTTTTGTTCATGCTATTGGGTAAGTTTAGGTGTAGTGCAAATGGTACGTTATTTTAAAACGTTTAAAATAAAAAGTTTTAAAGCATTAGAGTTATAGCACCACACAATGGACATTTTAAGTCAGAACTGCATGACACGTACACAACCAATGTCACATTAAACGTACCATATGTACCGTCTTTTTTGAGCGCCACTCAGTGGACATTTCACATCAAATATGTCACGAAACGTACATGGCGGTACGTATTTCGTATTTTGAGATATGCGTAATACAGGCCATTTAAATATGAAAAATAAAAATATGAATATAAAATCTATTTATATCCATGTCTGATATGAAAAATAATGGATTGCATAGGTGGATATGAAATAGCATGAATTATGTGTGCCAGGAACTTCACTGTTCACTGAATTATCAGTGTTTACCATTGAAAAAGTTTCTTTTTTGAAAGGAATTTATCCTTTTATTCAGCAATGATCCATAAAATTGATCAAAAGTTACAATAAATCAATTTATAATGTCACAAAATATTTATAATTGAAATAAATTGTTCTTTTGTTTCACAGTTTCCACAAAAAAATGTTTACGCAGCACAACTGTTTCCAACAAATAAAACCACAAATCTTACAGACCTCAAACATTGGAAGGGTAGTGTATATGACTAAAAAAAAAAAGAAAAGGAAAGAAAACTCTGCAAAATAAATTTTGCAGAAGAGCGTGTCTCGTGTCTCGTTGTCCTTTTATGCTCCTGAAACTTTATTCAGACCTTCTTAACTTTGGGAGAGACTATAAAAGGATTTATTTTCTTTTAGGGAGGACGAAACAGAACATTCCAGAGCCAAACCGATATCTACCACTTGTTTTTCTCTGTTTTGTATCCACAAGCCAGCAAAGACGCTTCCAATGTTGTTTTTATCAGGAAAACATGCGGTTGACATGGGTGTGTGAAGCATCCTCTGCTTTCGAAAGGATGGGAGGGAAGGTGGTGGGTGTGTCTGTCTTGTTCCAAAAATCTGGCCACTCGACGACCTACAGCTTGACCTTCTCTCCCACTCCTCCCTTCTATCTGTCTCTTTCTCTGCCCTGCATCATGTTGAAGGGCAGAGTGTCTTCCCTCCCCCAGAGTGCATCATTAGAGATGGCAGAGGATTCTCTCTGCATTGTGTGTACGGCTGACTGCGTGTGTGCTATCTTTGAGGAGAACACTCTAGTGGGTGTCTCCATTTGCACTTTAAAGGCTTAAGAAGGGACGCTAATGACTTTGCTTCTGTGGAACAATACACACAGACGCACATGTACACACTTACTTTGTTTAAACAAGGAAGACATGGGTCTTCATTCAACCCGAAAAGCAAAGCGTGCTGTCATTATAACAGATTACCATCCTACGCTACAGAAGTATTTCTAGCAGAGAAAAAAAGTCCACAGAAAATGAGATGAGAGAGAAAAGGAGACAGGTTGACAGACGTGCCAAGCAGCAACAGGTGCCAACATCATGGCGCTAGTCTCTGCGGCTGTAAAGAAAACAAAATAGCATGTCATTTAATACAGTTGATATTTTCTAGTTTTTTTAAATAATCACAATTATATAAATGCCTTTTTTTTCATTTAGGAAACAACATGTCTCTTAAATACAACAGTGTTTTAGTGCCACGAGAAAAAAAAATCTAAAATTACGAGATTAAAGTCATAATATATTGAGAATAAAGTCAAAATGTTTCAAGAATAAAGTAGAAATTATGATAATTAAATCGTAGCAATTAAAGTTATAATATTTTCACATAAGAAGTAATCACAAATAAGCACAACGGGAGCATTTGAAAGCCACGTGTGTCAGCAGATCCCTAATACATCTGCATATAGACGGATCCGCTGACAGACGTGGCTTTCAAATGCTCTCATTGTACTTATTTGTGATTGCTTGGTGAGGAGCGTGAAGCGCTTAGCATTGTAGCCAATCACAGTCATGTCTGTTGAGTGCGTGAACACTATGGCCAATCAGCGGTGTTTAAAAATCGGCTCAACAGTGCTCAAATGTGAGCAGGAAATGGACGTTTTTAAAATTTCAATACCGAAAGTACCGAACCCGGTACCGTTTGACAGCCCTACTTTATTCCTAAAACATTTCGACTTTATTGTTGAAACATGTTGACTTTATTCTCGAAACATTTTTCCTTTATTCTCGTAATTTTGACTTTATTGTCAAAACATTTAGACTTTATTCTCAAAACATTTACACTTTATTCTCAAAACATTTCAACTTTTTTCTCGAAACATTTACACTTTATTCTCATAATTCAGAATTTTTTTTTTTAACACTTCAACTTTATTCTCGAAACATTTCGACTTGATTCTCAAAACATTTCAACTTTATTCTCAAAACATTTTGAATATATTTTTAATTTATTATCGCAATATTTTGAGTTTATTTCATAATCTTCAATTTTTTGTAATTTTTTTAAAAATGCTGTCTTACTTAAAGGAGAAGTCCACTTCCAGAACAAAAATTAACAGATAATGTACTCGCCCCCTTGTCATCCAAGATGTTCATGTCTTTCTTTCTTCAGTCATAAAGAAATTGTGTTTTTTGAGGAAAACATTTCAGGATTTTTCTCCATATAATGGACTGCTATGGTGCCCCGATTTTGAACTTCCAAAATGCAGTTTAAATGCGGCTTCAAATGATCCCAAATGCAGTTGTAAATGATCCCAGCCGATGAAGAAGGGTCTCATCTAGCGAAACGATTGGTTATTTTTATTAAAAAAATACAATTTAAAAACTTATTTTTTTCAAACTCTCGTCTTGTCTTGCTCTCCCTGAACGTGTATTCTGGCTCAAGACAGTTAGGGTATGTCGAAAAATTCAGATCGTATTTTCTCGCTCAACTTCAAAAATCATTTCAAAATCATCCTACATCGCTGCAGAAGATACAACCCAGTCTTTGCAAAGTGAAAATGCAAAGAAGATCAAACAACCTTTAACAAAAAAGGTAAAACAGCGATATAGGATGATTTAAAGTTGAGGGAGAACATGAGATGGGAATTTTTCAACATACCCTAACTGTCATCGGTTGGGAAGAGCAAGACAAGATGAGCATTTGACATTACAAAGGATATAAATTGTTAATTTTATGAAAATAACTGATTGTTTTGCTAGATAAGACCCTTCTCCCTCAGCTGGGATCGTTTACAACCGCATTTGGGATGGTTTGAAGCCGCATTTAAACTGCATTTTGGAAGTTCAAATTTGGGGCACCATAGCCGTCCATTATATGGAGGAAAAAACTGAAATGTTTTCCTCAAATACGTAATTTCTTTACGACTGAAGAAAAAAGACATGAACATCTTGGATGACAAGGGGGCGAGTACATTATCTGTTAATTTTTGTTCTGGAAGTGGACTTCTCCTTTAAAGGAACAGTTCACCCAAAAATTAAAATGAGCTGAAAATGTACTCAGTTTGTTTCTTAATCAGAACAGATTTAGAGAAATTTAGAGTTACATCACCTTCTCAGCAATGGATCCTCTGAAGTGAATAAGTGCCATCAGAATGAGAGGCCAAACAGCTGATAAAAACATCACAATAATTGAAAAGTAATCTACACCTCTCCAGTCCATCAATTAACATCTATTACAGGATCCACTCACTGCAGAGGATCCATTGATGAGCAAGTGGATGTAATGCTAAATTTCGTCAAACCTAAATTTCTTAAAATAATGCATTCAAATATATAGATGCTTTTATATTTTATCAAGGGTATCCCTCACAAGTAGATCATCTTATTTGGAGGTCTTTAGAATCAAAAAGTTTGAAAAAAAGTGCTGTTAATGCATGTTTTTCTATTTTCAAGTACTTTGAATGCCTGTCATCATTCAAATAAGCAATTAATTTGTTTGGGCCTTGAGGAAAACATGGCTAGCCAAGGATTTGAGTGTGTAATATAGTGAGTGTTAAAAACCCACTGTCTGATTGTTTAAGCTTTATCTGCTCGTATTTCTTCAGACCTGAGCCTTTTGCAGATATAGAGATGTCTAAATCATTTCCACTGTCAAGAAGTTATCAAGACCATATGAGGTAATCGAGCGAACGCACACTGAAAATCATTCACATCATTCAAAGTATAGTATGTATGTAAATACACATTTCTTTGTGCTAGGCTATCAGTCTACAAATGTAAGTAAGCTCTTAGATTTTCAGCGTGTTATGACAGAAGCAGGCTGCACTGATGCAAAAATAAAACAAAATCTTTAATTAACATGCAACCAGGGGTGAAAAATAAAACAATGGTTCAGGAAGTAGGGTAAATGTTATGAGAGCATTAATAATGTATTTAACATGAATAAAAAATGCATGACCTGGGAAACACAACATTTCCTCTTACTGCAAACATGCTCTCGACAGTGCTCTGAGAGCATAAACAACAGCGGAAATAATTCAATACCACTGCATTTTCTGGTTTGTATGTGGCTTGCATATCTGCTTTTGAATGTTCAATGGAGAAAAATGCTTAATGGTGTAGTTAGAGCATCTACCAGTAGAGGCCAACTTTTAAATCTTGAATACACTTAATGTGTACGTTGCCAGTTCCTCTTAAATCAAGCAATTCAGTTTGAATTGGCTTGTGGGTGCTTTACTTATTGCTCATACTCATTTCTGCCACTCAATCACATCTTTTCAAATAAATTCTTAAAGGAGACATCAAATGCAAAATTCACTTTTACATAGTGTTTGCATATAAATGTGTCTTATCAGTGTGTGGACACAACCACCCTACAGTGATAAAAATAAACTCACTTCTTTTTTTTAATCCCTAAAAAACCTAAACAGTCTCAATTATAAAGCGTTTTGATTTTCTGAGCAGTATGATGTCATATTGCTCAAGCTCCGCCCATGATTGCTGACCGACAGTCCCGTATTAGCATATCTCCACCCTCAGCCACACTGTAAAAAACAACTTAAAAAAGTTGCGTCAACTTAAAAAAACTAAGTGTTCGTGCTGTTTTAAAATTTTACGTTTACTCAACTCAAATATCCACGTTTTCATTTATAAGGCAGCACGAACACTTACTTTTTTAAGTTGAAACAACTTTTTTTGTGCACTTGTACGCTGTCTGCCATTTTCTCAGCACTCAAGCAGCTGTAGCAACAATTTCTCCGAAGCAATGCAGGTGTTTTGTATTTGGATGTAAAAGTGAACATAAGAGTCTTCATTTTCTCCCTACATCAGAACCACTGAGGACACGGTGGATTTGTTTTGTTTTTGATGGTAAAGCACCACCGGATACACAAAAAATGGAAGAGGAGGTGGGGTGAGCAGAGCTCATTATCATTTAAAGAGACATGCACCAAAATGGGTCGTTGTGAACCGAGCTGTTTTTGAGAAGGTAAAAAAGTGATGTTTTACATGACCATTAAGGAATTTTAACCAGAGTATGTTGCAGACATCTCATGAAGATCCTAAAGAATCATACTAACTTGTGAATAATGGGCATCCCGATGTCCTCTTTCATTTCTATGGGTTTTACCACTAAAATTAGACCTCTAATGAAAGTTGAGATGATTTCCACATCTGTAAGCATACATGTTTTTGCTCAGCTTGAAATGAAATCTCCTGTTTAGGATACAAGCACACTCTGTGTTTGTATACTAATAGTTTGATATTTTATTAATTGCCTTTCATCTCTTCCCTCCATGTTGTACCAACACCATGTAGATGTTTGATGTATACTTTCATTTGCCAAGTTTAACCAAACATGCTAGGATGATGAATAATACAAGCATGCAAACACTTGACACAAAGCAGCAAATCCATTAGTGCAATCTTGGTTTGTTGTACTATGTTGTTATAATATCCCCTCTATGAAATGCTTTCTTTGTATGCAATAATTTGGTGTGAAACAAAGTCTCAGCTTTAAAATAGTGTAATTATTTTTTAAAGATATTCAAACAATAAATATTTTGTGGCTCTTTAATGTGTCATGACAGATCACTGTATTGCCTCAGTTCAAGCAGCACATGTGAACAGATCGTCTTTTTATATTTACTTAAAGCACGAAATGAACATGAACGAATATGAGAACGTATTTTATTTTAACTGCTGAAAGACGTCAATACACACCATTTTTCAAGTTTACGTCCACCAAAGAATCTACTCTCCTGTCTGTTTTCGGTCAAGGTGGCGGATTGAGCGTTATGATGGTCAGATCGCCTGTCAATCAAGCTCGGTCAGTTATGCATTTACACTATAAAATGACAGCATATGATGTCACCAGCATGTGACTGTTCTTAATGACATCATCAAACATAAAGAGTGGTCAGTACATAAGAGCAGCGAGTGGTCAGCAGTAACTTTATATGATTAGTGAGTCACTGGCTGACTATTCAGGTGCAAACATGAGACGTGACAAATCAATACTGCTCAGCTGAAAGACCTTCGCAAGAGCTCAAAGTCTTAAGCTAGATAAAGATTTTTTATGGGATATTATCACATAATATCGCAAAAATATGCTTTCCATTTACACTATCAGGCAAAAATTATTTTATTTAAAAAAAAAAAAATTAAATAAATAAATAAATAAATAAATAATGGAAAAATAAACTATTTAATCAAAAATACAATAAAAACTGTAATACTGTAAAACATTATTACAATTTAAAGAACTCATGGTTCCTACCCAGTTTGGAAAAGTACAGAATTTGATCTGAATAATTTCCAGGTCTGGAAAAGTATGAAAAAAAGAAAACAATGAAGTATGAAAAAATATTTGCATTTCCAGACTTCTGCCCCTCTTTACTTGTTTATAATAGAACATTAAGAATTTAATGAAAATAAATGTGTTTTCATGGCAGCTGTTTAACGATTGTCAAACATGACTGAATGATTTCAAGGTGCACGTTTTCATTATGCAAAATGCAGGTTCTAAGCATTTTGGGTTTCTTCTCATGATATTCTTAGCTATAAAATATTCTTACCTTTGCAAAAATAAAAAATATACAGACTTCTAGGACAATATATAGACCATATAGGACAATGCACACTGAGCCACCTATTGTGCCATCAAGCCATTTTGCAGTGTTTTTTGGCTGCGGTGAGAGTATGCATTATAGCAGGGGTGCCCAACCCTGTTCCTGGAGATCTTCCTTCCTGCAGAGTTCAGCAATTGATAATTACAGACAGGTGTGTTTGATCAGGGTTGGAGCTGAACTCTGCAGGAAGGTAGATCTCCAGGAACAAGGTTGAGCACCCCTGCATTAAAGAGATCCAAGGCCTTGAAATATGACATACTACCCTAATGAAATTTTGGGCACACTTTTTTACAGTACCACTGTTTTGTTTGTTTTTTTTAGACCTCTGAACTTGGCAAATAGGACAATGCTGTATTGTGCCATCTGCAAATTTTGTGTCATGGTTTCTCTGTCTCCACAGAGCAGTTTTACCCTGATATTAGAGGTACTACCATAAAGAAAACTAAATTTCGCTATTAATTCACATGCATTCATGCTCTCGCTTTATTCATAGTAAGATGGCAGTGATGCACAAAGGAAATAGGTTATATAAAACTAGAAACTGTAATGTGTAAGCATGCAAAAAATTCCCATGCGAATGTGAATATTTTCTTGAGGGCACAAAAAAAGTTTGCACATGCAAAAGTCTGTTTTATTTAATTTTTTTTAATATGTTGTCACTTGACAAAAATGACAAAAAACCATGAGAAAATAAAAATATTTACAGATGACTGTACTTGTCAGGGTCCCGCCCTGACAGCCTTGTCAGTCTTGTCTTTGTTTCATGTCTCTCTGTTTGTCTTGTGCCTGAACACATGGTTGTGTCTTTGTTTGTGTTGGCCATGTGCTCCCCTTGTCCTGCCTCCTTGTTTTCAGATACCACGCCCCCTTGTTTAGTCCTTGTTTGTCTAATTGTGTTCACCTGATCCTTGTGTGCTCTGATCCCCTTATATTGTTCTCATTCCCTCTTGTCTTTGCTGGTTTGTTTTGCGTGTGCCTTGTGTGCATTCTCCTTGCTAGTCTCTTTAGTCTTGTTAAAGCTTTCTAGTCAGTATATTTCGTCCTGTCTAGTTCTGTTTTTTTCCCTTCTGTCCTGCTAGATTCTAGTTTTTATTTTGTTCTTGGGTTTTGACTGTAGTCTAGTTCCAGTCTTTATGGTTTAGTTGTTTAACCTTTTGATTTTTATTTTCTTTCTAGTTTTCAGCAAGGCTGTTGTCTTGGTTATTTATTTTGTTTGTGGTTCTAGTTATTTGCTTCTAGCTTTTTCTATTGCTATCCTTTTGTTTTTGTAAGTTTAAGTAATTACTTCTAGAACTCTCAAAATTACTTTTGTTCTGCCTTCTCAGTCTTATTTCTTTATTCTCCCTAGTCATAGTTTTTGCAAGTTTGCTTTTGGTCTGTGTTATCTCTTGTCTCTCTTGTTGTCTTGTCTTTGTGTGTGTTTGTCAAGTTGGTTCCTGCCCCGTTTCCTGAGCCCTCCCTGGTCACTGCTGCATCTGGGTCCTCCTTGCCAAACCCTGACAGTACTACATGCCAAATATGAAGTTGAAAATAATTCTGTATGAACCATTCATGTTAAATAGTCTCACAATTGTGAGTTTGTATCTCCCAATTAAAAAATTTTTTTCCTCGCAATTGTGAGTTTATATCTAACAATTTTAACCTTTTTTTTTCCTTGCAATTGCGAGTTTATATTTCACAATTTTAACTTTCTTTTCTCGCAATTGCATGTTTATATCTCACAATTTTATCTTTTTCTTTTCTCGCAATTGTGAGTTTGTATCTCCCAATTAAAATTTTTTTTTCGCAATTGTGTTTATATTTAACAATTTTAACCTTTTTTTTTTCCTTGCAATTGCGAGTTTATATCTCACAATTTTATCTTTTTCGTTTCTCGCAACTGTGAGTTTATATCTCACAATTTTAACTGTTTCTTTTCTCGCAATTGTGAGTTTATATCTGACAATTTTAACTTTCTTTTCTCACAATTGCATATTTATATCTTCCATTTTTTACTTTTTCTTTTCTCGCAATTGCAAATTTATATCTCGCAATTTTAACTTTTTCTTTTCTTGCAATTGCAAGTTTATATCTACAAATTTTAACTTTTTTTCTCGCAATTACGAGTTTATATCTCACAATTTTAACTGTTTCTTTTCACTTCAAGAAAATCAATGACAAAAGATATTTACAGATACCAAATATGAAGCTGAAAATAATTCTGTATGAACCATTCGTGTAAAAAAGGTCTGAAAATCTACTAAGCGGTTTGAAAATTGGAGTCTGGAAAAATATGAAATTTTGAAATGGAAAATGTGTAGGAACCCTGAAAACTCTTTTCTATTGTAAAATATTTTAAAATGTAATTTATTCTTGTGATGCAAAGGTGAATTTTTAGCATCATTACTCCAGTCTTCAGAGTCACACGATTCTTCAGAAATCTTTCTAATATGCTGATTTGCTGCTCAAGAAACAGGTCTTAGTATTATCAGTGTTCAAATCAGTCACACTGCTTAATATTATGTTAGTATTCAGCGTTGTCATCACACAAATAAATTACATTTTAAAACACATTACAAAAGCAATATTTTATTTTTTGTAATAATATTTCTAAATTTTTACTGTGTTTTTGATCAAATAAATGCAGACTTGGTGTGCTTAAAAGAAGCTTCTTTGGGAAATCTTAAAAATATAGTTCACCCTAAAATAAAAATTCTGTCATTAATTACGCACCCTTATGTCGCTCCGAACCTGTAAGGCCTTTGGTCATCTTCAGAACACAAATTAAGATATTTTTGATGAAATCTGAGAGCTTTCTGTTGTGCGCACATATCGAAGACTGACACTGAAAAGCAGAAATTGTTGAATAAAGTTGGTATTTTTGTTTTCTTTGCACACAAAAAGTATTCTTGTAGCTTCATAACGTTACGGTTGAACCATTGATGTCACATGGACTATTTTAATGATGTCCTTATTACATTTCTGAACATCATTGAACATTTCAGTTGTGTTGCTGTCTATACGCAGGGTCAGAAAGCTCTCGGATTTTATCAAAAATATCTTAATTTGTGTTCTGAAGATGAACAAACGACATGAGGGTGCATAATTAATGACACAGTTTTCATTTTTTGGTGAAATATCCCTTTAAAAAGGTCTCAATTATGCCAAACTTTTGACCGGCAGTGTACATTTCTTTCTGATGTTTTGCTACATAAAGGTGGGGAAACTCTCTCAGCATGCCTGTGATATTTTTAGGGCCTTTCGGGGTCTGTGACTATTGGAAATCCCATTAGAAGTGGCTGCCCTTGTTTGTCTCAAAGATTCTTCCGGAAGGGCTGTCTGTGTTTGACGACGTGTCTCAGCTACAAGGCAGATGGGAATCTCTTCAAAAAGACATGATGACGCAGGTAAGGGCCAAATAGCCAAATCAAATCAGTCAGAGAAAAATGAGACAGAGAGAGAGAGAGAGAGAGAGAGAGAAAGGATGACAGAAGGAGGGAGCAATTTTGAATGTGTGTCATTCAGCACGGAAAGAAGGTAATTATACTGAATGATGTCCTTGCCTGGGTCAAACAAACCCATTACTTTAGACAAACAAACCAATAGGTTTTGTGTCAGATCGCTTCTTGAGTTTAGGGGTGTTCCTCTGTTCATTTAATAGTGTTTATCATTTCAACAAGGTGTAAGTCTAAACTTTTTTAAAGCTTCTGTTATGAAGCCTTTATTTTTCATGGTTTGATGGGTAACATCTACTGACAACTGACAGGTGATGTCCTGATTTATTATTAATGAATCTATTATTGCTGAAAATATTGACAGATATTTCTGATCTGACTACAATAGCTCACAGTATCAGCCAGACTGACCAAACACTACATAAAAACTAAATCTCAAACAAATGGATGTAAGAACGGGCGCAGGCATTTGTAACTTAAATGTGTTTTGTCGCCAGTGTTATTCAATTTCCAAACTTTTTTTAAAAAGGTAACTTCGACTTTTTATTTTTTATTTCCTCACAATCCTAAGAAATTCTGCGAGTTTACACCTCGCAATTCCAAGTTTATATTTTGCAATTCCAAATTTTTTCTCAGAATTCTCAGTTAATATTTCACAATTCTGACTTCTTTCTCTAAATTCTGGGTTTTCGTGTCGCACTTTTTTGTTTTGTTTCCCCACAAAAAGACTTTTTTTGCAATAATTCCCAGACAGTTTATATCTCACAACTTGAACTCTTTCTTTTCTCATAATTGCGAATGTATATCTCACAATTTTTACTTTTTTCTCGTAACTGCGAGTTTATATCCCACAATTTTAACTTTCTTTTCTCATAATTGCAAGTTTATATCTCACAGTTTTAACTTTTTTCTTGCACTTGCAAGTTTATATCTCACAATTTTAACTCTTTCTTTTCTCATAATTGCAAGTTTATAAGTTCATATACATGTGGCACTTAGATACACTTGCGAGTTTATATCTTACAACTTTAACCCTTTCTTTTCTCATAATTGCAAGTGTATATCTCACAATTTGTACTTTCTTTTCTCGCAATTGCAAATTTATATCTTACAATTTTAACAGTTTCTTTTCTCATAATTGTGAGTTTATATCTCACAATTTTAAATTTTTTCTGGCAATTGCAAGTTTATATCTCACAATTTTAAAGGGATAGTTCACCCAAAAATGAAAAATTGATGTTTATCTGCTTACCCCCAGGGAATCCAAGATGTAGGTGACTTTGCGAGTTTATATTTCACAATTCTGACTTACCTTCTAATAATTGCAGGTTTATATCTGGCAATTCCGTTTATATCTCACAATTTTGAGTTCATATCTTGCAATTCTGAATCATATCACTGAATTGCAAAGAAAGTCAAAATTGTGAGATATACCCCACAAGTCCTAGACTAAAATGTAATTCTATGCGGTTTTCAACTAAAAGAAACTTGCACTGACTGATCTTAATATAATATCAGTGCGTTTGTTTTGTCTCAAGATGCACACCAGTAATGTTTTCTTCTAAGCATGTTTATAAAAATTACTTAAATGTCCTAATTGAACAATGGCCTAATCCTGGCTTAGTCTAAGCCCTGTGTGTGAAATCGGGCCTTAAATCACAATTGCAAGAAAAAGCAAGAACTGTGAGATAAAAAGTCACACACATTACACTTTTTACCTTTTATTTCATGGTGAAAACAAAAATGTAAACGTAAAAATGTAAATATAAAAGATAAGTTGTAAACTGGTATTTGTTATCATATTATAATTCATTACCATAATCATAACTACACTGGTTTATACATCAAATAGTTTTACCATTTACTGCAATTTGTTGTTCTTCTAGTTTTTTTTTTTTTTTACCTATAGCAGCTAATGAATCAGAAGTCTTGCACATTCAAAGAAGATAGCTTCCGTTCTGCAAAAAAAAGGAGGATTACCTTTCTTATATATAATGTGGCACTTAAAAAAACTTTGAAGACAGTACTTGGACATCGAGTGCAGTAAATTATGCTGACAATTATGAAAATCATCATTAAATGCTGCTGTATTAGTCACTCGTGGTCTCTTTCAACAGAATCTCAGTGACATCACTAGGTGGTTTGATCTTAGTCATCAACTCAAATATACTCAAGCATCATCATAACAGCTAAACTGATTGTAATGTGGATGATTACATCGTTGTTGTTGTTGTATAAGTGTGTGTTTATTTAACCTTAGTTTATATCTCACAATTTTAACTTTTTTCTTGCAATTGCGAAATTATATCTCACAATTTTAACTCTTTCTTTTCTCGCAATTGCTAGTTTGTATCTCCCAGTTTTAACTCTTTCTTTTCTCATAATTGCAAGTTTATATCTCACAGTTTTAACTCTTTCTTTTCTTGCAATTGCGAGTTTGTATCTTACAATTTTAATTTTTTTCTTGCAATTGCGAGTTTATATCTCACAATTTTAACCTTATTTTTTCATAATTGCGAGTTTATATCACAATTTTAACTTTTTTCTCGCAATTGCGAGTTTATATCTCCCAATTGTAACTTTTTTTCATGCAATTACAAGTTTATATCTCACAATTTTAACTGTTTCTTTTCTCATAATTGCGAGTTTATATCTTACAATTGTAACTTTTTTCTTGCAATGGCGAGTTTATATCTCACAATTTTAACTCTTTCTTTTCTCGCAATTGTGAGTTTATCTCTCACAATTTTAACTTTTTTCCTCGCAATTACGAGTTTATAACTCACAATTTTTACTTTTTCTTTTCTCGCAATTGCGAGTTTACATCTCGCAATTTTAACTCTTTCTTTTCTCACAATTGCAAGGTTATATCTGTAACGCCACGCCAGCAGAGGGAGCCCTCACCCATTGACTCTCTGTTACCACTCCCTCTGCTGCTTCATGGGTTACTTCCTGTTTGGTGGCCATATAAGGAGGCCTAAACCAAACAGGCCCCACGAAGTATTGTTTTGCCTGTGCGGACTCTACCAAGCGTTTTCCCTGATTTCCTTGCCTTGTTTTTGTTATTTTCCATGGTTTTGGTTCATTGTCATAGTTTTTGTCTTGCCCTGGATATTACTGTTTGTTTGGTGATCGACCCTGACTGTTTTGACTACGCTGTGTTTAATAAAGCTCGCATCTGGATCTTACACGCTTCCCTGGAGTCTTGTTACAGAATACTTCGCCTACCAAAGATCCAGCGGCTTTTTTACAAAGATCACCATGGATCCAGCATCACGCCTCTTCCGTCTCCGCCAAGGTAACCAGCCCATTGAAAACTATGTAGTCAACTTCTGTGAACTGTGTCATTTGGTGCCCTTTTAATGATGTGGCGCTCAAGGACATTTTTAGAGTGGGACTGAATGACCCCATTTGTTCTGGCCTGCCTGGAGGTAAAATTCACTGGTCTTTAAAGCAATATATTGACTGTGCTTTGTTGCTTGCGGGATCATCATTTACGTTGGGGATTGCGGATGAGGGACCCTGTGAACCTTCAGTAATCACTAAGCCACAGCCTGCTCACGTCACACCTGCCAAGCCAAAGCCTGCTCAAGTCATGTCTGGAATTATTCAAGTAATGTCAGAGCCCTATCATGCCATGCCTGCCAAGCCAAAGCCTGCTCAAGTCACATCCACCAAGCCAAAGTCTGCTCACGTCACGTCTACTACGTCACAGTTTGCTCACGCCATGCCTGCCGCTCCAGGGCCTGCTCACACCGTTCCAGAATCTGCACCTGTCATGGCTGCCATCCCCAAGCCAGTTCACAAGATGGCCGCCATCCCAGAGCCTGTTTACAAGATGGCCGCCATCCTAGAGCCAGTCCACAAGATGGCGCCATACCAGAGCCAGTCCACAAGATGGCCGCCATCCCCAAGCCTGTTCACAAGATGGCCGCCATCCCCAAGCCTGTTCACAAGATGGCCGCCCCATCTGAGTCCCCAGTAAAGATGGCTGCCACGCCTGAGCCTCATCTATCCAAAATCATCTCATCCAAATCTCACCTCGCCATGTCTGCCACACCCAAAGCTAATCAAGTGATGCCTGATCCTCCGGTGTCAAGTCAAGTCAGGGCTGCACGTTCAGTGCCAAATCAAGTGACAGCTGTGTTTCCTGAGCCACGTCAAGTTACAGCTGTTACTTCGGAATCAAGTCAAGTTACAGCTGTTGTTCTCCATGAATCAAGCCAAGATACAGCTGTTCCCCATGAGCCAAGCCAAGCCACAGTTGATCTTCATGAGCCAAGCCAAGTTACAGCAGATCTTCATGAGCCAAGTCAAGTTGCTGCTGTCTTCCCCGAGCCAAACCAAGCCACAGTTGATCTTCATGAGCCAAGCCAAGTTACAGCAGATCTTCATGAGCCAAGTCAAGTTACTGCTGCTGTTCCCGAACCAAGTCAAGTCACAGCTGGTCTTCACGAGCCAGGTCAAGACACAGCTGTTTTTCATGAGTCAAGTCAAGCCACGGCAGACCTCCATGAGTCAAGTCAAGTCACAGCTGGTTTTCCGCGAGCCAGGTCAAGACATTGTTCTTCATGAGTCAAGTCAAAGTCACAGCAGACCTCCCTGAGTCAAGTCAAGTCACAGCAGACCTCCCTGAGTCAAGTCAAGCCACGACAGACCTTCCTGAATCAAGTCAAGAAACAGCTGCGCTCCTAACAGCACCTCTTCACGACATGGCTGTTAGTACAGGGCCTTGCCAAGCCACGGCCATCCTGCCAGAACCTCACCAGGTCCCCTCTGACCTTCCAAAGCCACGTCACGTTTCAGCTGATCCTCTAGAGTCTCGTCATGTCTCAGCTGATCCTCCAGAGCCTCGTCGTGTCTCAGCTGATCCTCTAGAGCCTCGTTGTGTCTCAGCTGACCCCCTAGAGCCTCGTCACGTATCAGCTGACCCCCCAGAGCCTCGTCACGTATCAGCTGACATCCCAAGCCACGCAGAGCCCACGCTCCCAAGCCACGCAGACCCCACGCTCCCAAACCACATGTCCACAGCGTCCACACCCTCAAGACCAGCAGGCATCCCACTATCTACTGTGCTGCCTGTAATGGCTTTTACCATTTTGAGCATGTGGGCCACACACTGCGCTCCAGAAGCCTCGTCTGTCCACGAGTCTGCTCCAGAGGCCTCGTCTGTCCAAGAATTTACGCCAATACCTCCCGAGGTGTCAGCATGCACTGTAGAACCTTCTAAGGAGGTGGCGTCCATTAATGAACTCACTGCCACGTCTGACCATGAATCCACGCCTATGCCTCCAGAGGTGTCAGCTTATGCTGTAGATCCTCCAAAGGAGACAGCGTCCACTCATGAACTCACTGCCACATCTGACCACGAGTCTGCGCCAATGCCACCGGAGGTGGTGACTCCGGCTGCAGAACCTCCTATGGGGGCGGCGTCCTCCTATGAACTCTCTGCCCATCATGTCACAGCCAAGGAAGCCAAGGAGGCCAAGGAAACCGTCTATGAACTCTCCGCTCTGCTATGGATGTCACTAGTTCCACTGTGGATATCTTTGCTCCTGTCTGCTCTGCCTGCTCTGTCTGTCCCGCCATGGCTCCCTGTTATGCCTGCTCTGCCTGCCTCGCCATGGCTCCCTGTTCTGCCTGCTCTGCCTGCCTCGCCATGGCTTCCTGCTCTACCTGCTCTGCATGCCCAGCCATGGCTTCCTGCTCTGCCTGCTCTACCTGCCCCGCCATGGCTGCCTGTTCTCCCTGCTCCACCATGGCTCCAGGCTCCTTCGTATCAAACATGGTGGACTTCTGTTCCAGTGTTCCACTGTCTGCTACTGCTTCACGGCCCAGGCCCTCAAGTGTTCCACTGTCTGCCATTGCTCCACGGCCCAGGTCCTCCAAGTTTCCACTGTCTGCTACCGCTCCGCGGCCCAAGCCCTCCAGTGTTTCAGGGTCTGCTACTGTTCCACGGTCCAGGTCCTCCAAGGTTCCACTGTCTGCCACAGCTTCATGATCCAGGTCCTCTAAGGTTCCACTGTCTGCCACAGCTCCACGGTCCAGGTCCTCCAGGGTTCCACTGTCTCCTTGAATCAAACATGGTGGACTTCTGTTCCAGTGTTCCACTGTCTGCTACTGCTTCAGCCCAGGCCCTCAAGTGTTCCACTGTCTGCCATTGCTCCACGGCCCAGGTCCTCCAAGTTTCCACTGTCTGCTACTGCTCTCCATGCCCAAGCCCTCCAGTGTTTCAGGGTCTGCTACTGTTCCACGGTCCAGGTCCTCCAAGGTTCCACTGTCTGCCACAGCTCCATGATCCAGGTCCTCTAATGTTCCACTGTCTGTCACAGCTCCAGGCCCTGGTTCCTCCAAGGTTCCACTGTCTGCCACAGCTCCACTGTCCAGGTCCTCCAGGGTTCCACTGTCTGCCACTGATCCACGGTCCAGGTCCTCCAGTGCTTCACTGTCTGCCACTGTTCCATGGCCCAGGTCCTCCAGTGCTTCACTGTCTGTCCCTGCTCCACGATCCAGGCCCACCTCCTCTGCACGGACCTGGCCCTCCGTCCCACCCCCTGTTTTGCCTCTGTTCCCCCACCCTCCTGGACTGTTGTTGCGTGAGCGCCAGGAGTCGCTCCTGGGATGGGGGTTGGTTCATTGTCATAGTTTTTGTCTTGCCCTGGATATTACTGTTTGTTTGGTGATCGACCCTGCCTGTTTTGACTACGCTGTGTTTAATAAAGCTCGCATCAGGATCTTAAACGCTTCCCTGGAGTCTCGTTACAATATCTCACAATTTTAACTTTTTTTCCTCGCAACTGCGATTTATATCTCACAATTTTAACTTTCTTTTTTCTTTCAGTTGCGAGTTTATATTTCACAATTCTGACTTACCTTCTAATAATTGCACATTTACATCTGGCAATTCCATTTATATCTCACAATTCTGAGTTCATATCTTGCAATTCCGAATCATAGCACTGAATTGCAAAGAAAGTCAAAATTGTGAGATATACCCCTGGTTTCACAGACAAGGCTTAAACCTAGTCCTAGACTAAAATGTAATTCTGCGCTGTTTTAACTGAAAGAAACTTGCACTGACTGATCTTGATATAATATCAGTACCTTTGTTTTGTCTCAAGATGCACACCAGTAATGTTTTCTTCTAAGCATGTTTATAAAAATTACTTAAATGTCCTCATTGAACAATGGCCTAATCCTGGCTTAGTCTAAGCCCTGTGTGTGAAATCGGGCCTTAAAGTCACAATTGCAAGAAAAAGCAAGAACTGTGAAATAAAAAGTCACACACATTACTTTTTATTTCATGGTGAAAACAAAAAATGTAAACGTAAAAAAAAAATGTAAAAATGTAAATGTAAAAGATAAGTTGCAAACTGGTATTTGTTTTCATATTATAATAATTAATTACCATAATCATAACTACACTGGTTTATACATCAAATAGTTTTACCATTTACTGCACTTCTTGTTCTTCTAGTTATTTTACCTGTAGCGGCTAATCAATCAGAAGTCTTACACATTCACAGAAAATAGCTTCCGTGTTGCAGAAAAAGGAGGATTACCTTTCTTATATATAAGGTGGCACTTAGAACCACTTTGAAGACAGTACTTGGACATCAAGTGCAGTAAATTATGCTGACAATTACGAAAATCATCATCAAAGGCTGCTGTGTTAGTCACTCGTGGTCTCTTTCAACAGAATCTCTGTGACGTCACTAGGTGGATTGATCATCAACTCAAACATACTCAAGCATCATCATAACAGCTAAACTGATTGTAATATGGATGATTACATCGCGGTCATCGTTGTTGTTGTTTTTGTATAAGGTAGTGCGTGTTTATTTGATCATACTGTGTATGCGTGCAGGAGGTACCGTGCGAGTGAAAGCATGCAGAGAGTGGTTTGGCTGGATCAGCTGTGATAGTGCTTTAATGACATGGGGGAAGCCCCAGTTCAACACATTACTTACTGATATCAAAACATGAACAAGCAGCGATGCACATGTACACATGATTGCTTTAAAATCATTGTGGAGAAATTCCATGAACTTGTATTGTTTTTATACGGAGCCAATGATAACACATTCATTCTTTCTTTGGCAGGAAATATAAATGTGAATCTTCTGTCTAAAACTAGAGCTGAAATCCCAGTGTTTGTTATATATTTAAGAAACACATGCAACAGGGAGCTTTTTACAACTGCTGAACAAACAGATGAACTTACATTTTAGTTAGAGAAGGTTGAGTTCCATTCACGCCAAGACTGAAAGTATAACGATAAGTATATTATGATGCTGCTCTGTTTATTAAAGGTGCGCACTGCAGTTTTGTCGTCTATCGGTTTAAATGTTCAAGCTATTAAAAGCCGAGCCATTTCTGATTGCCTGTCAATGTTTTTACTGTTAGTTTGATATTAGCTTGATATTGTTCCTATGTTTTGTTATCTGTCACAGTCGTGGTGTGTGGGGAATGAGGAGGAGGAGCGAAGAAATCCAGAACATGTACATTTATTAAAACAATCCACACAGCGAGCAGGAACGGACAGGAACAGCAGGGAATCCAAATATAAACTGACTTGAAATAAACGGAGTGAACAACAACAGACCGAGCATGACATTAACAATATCCGACAATCAAACTGTGGAAACAACTGAACTTAAATACACAGACCAAATCGGGGGAAACAGGTGTAATCGATTAGATAGTAACGTAATTATTGAAAACGGAACAGGAAGACCAAATAAGGGCATACATGGGGGAAAACACACAAAACAGTCCACAGGGGTGTGACATTACCTCCCATAAGGCGCGACTCGCCGTAACAAATACACCGGGGAGGGGGGGTGAGCCAAGGCGGAGCATACAGTCCCGGGTGCCATAGCGGGTCAGGGAGCTTGGGGAGCCACGGCGGAGTATACAGTCCCAGGTTCCATGGCGGATCAGGGAGGGAGCCACGGAACGGAGCATACAGTCCTGGGTGCCATGGCGGTTCAGGGAGCTCAGGGAGCCACAGCGGAGCATACCGTACGGGATGCCATGGCGGATCAGGGAGCTCAGGGAGCCACGGCCGAGCACACAGTCCATACGGCCATGGCGGGTCGGGGAGCTCGGGAAGCTCCGGCCGAGCACACAGTCCATACGGCCACACAGTCCATCAGGGGGTAGCCCCCCCCAAAATTTTCTTGGGGGAACTTAGGGCATAGTCAGCCCAGGAAATCACAGGAAGGCCGGGGTTAGTAGGCGTTGGAGGGCACTCGGGAGGCGCGCACTGGGAGCTCGGGAGGCACTGGCTCTGGAGGGGCTCTGGAGGCTCTCTCGCTCTGGAGGCTCTGGAGGGAGGGCTCTGGAGGCAGCTCAGGCTCAGGAGGGCGCGCTGGAGGCAGCTCGGGCTCTGGAGGGCGCTCTGGAGGAATGGACGGGATCAGTGGAGGCTTGGGAGAGCTGGACGGGACCAGCGGAGATGAAGGAGAGCTGGATGGGACCAGCAGAGACATAGGAGAAAATAATCCACATGAATCCATTATGTCCTTAATATTAATTTGGCTTGCCATACTAGCAGCCGATAATCCAGAGCGCGGGGGCGTGGCTGGAGTCCGTGAGCTTGCCGATGCCTGAGTCTGTGAGCGAGCTGAGGTTCTGGGCTGAGGATGAGGGAGGAGCTATGGAGAACTGGGGTGAGTGAGGGAGGACCGGAGGGAGTGAGCTCGTTGGAGCAGCACGTGGAGGACGCTGGCTGGTGGTGAGCTGGAGCGGCCGCGTGTTTACAGATGGGGGGGAGATTAGAATCTTCCACATCGACATAATAATTGGAATTACAAAGAGCAAGGACATAATTGATAAATTCCGCTACGGGTTTGAGGCAATCGTCAGGAGTTATGGAACAGAACAACTTGTCATCATTTAGCCCCATCTGAAAACACGCGTTAATCGTTGCATCACTCCAACTCACCAGATGAACAACGCTCAGGAATTCCTCCACGTAGTGCTCCAACTGCCTCTCCGCCTGCTGGATGTTAAATAGGAAATCCTCAGCCCAGAGCATTTTGTTTGGTCGGATATTCTGTCACATTTCTGTGTGTGGGGAATGAGGAGGAGGAGCGAGGAGATTCAGAACATGTACATTTATTAAAACAATCCACACAGCGAGCAGGAACGGACAGGAACAGCAGGGAATCCAAATATAAACTGACTTGAAATAAACGGAGTGAACAACAACAGACTGAGCATGACATTAACAATATCCGACAATCAAACTGTGGAAACAACTGAACTTAAATACACAGACCAAATCAGGGGGAAACAGGTGTAATCGATTAGACAGTGACGTAATGATTGAAAACGGAACAGGAAGACCAAATAAGGGCATACATGGGGGAAAACACACAAAACAGTCCACAGGGGTGTGACATTATCGTTATAGCTCTGTTGTGGATTCTGCTTTAGGATAATTATTACTTTCTTGTGTTTGGTGTGTAGTTTCTGACAAAGCCTAGGCAGAATTTAATGTTGTGTTTTCAAATAACACACAGTGGCAGTGTTTATAAATAAATCAGCATTTTTTAACAAATGTGGTGAGTGGGTGAATGAATAAATGAATTATAAAGATGAAAACTTGTTTAGTGGCTAAAATCATAACTGCATACTACTTATGTTTATATATCAGTAATAGTAAGAGTAGTAAACAAGTTTGCTATTTTGAATTCAGACAAACATTTTTAGTAAATCTGTTGTGTGCGTAATTCAATGACTCCTAAAGACAGTCATTTGTTTTGTTTCTGAATTAATCAATGTTGTTGAATAAATCAGCTGAGTGAATGAATTAATGAATCATTCATCAAAACATGTTCATTTCCCAAAAACAAATCTGTAGGCTGGTGGCTTATATATTAACACATATATTACAGGGTTAGTTCACCCAAATATTGTAAGACCTTTGTTCATCTTCTGAACACAAGTTAGGACATTTTTGATGAAATGCAAGAGCTTTCTGAGCCTCCACAGACAGCAATGCAAGTGACACATTCAAGGCCCAAGCAAGGTAGTAAGGACATTGTTAAAACAGTCCATGTGACATCAGTGGTTCATCCGTAATGTTACAAAGCTACGAAAATACTTTTTGTGCGCAAAAACAAAAATAACAACTTTTTTCATCAATTCTTTCTCTTACTTGTTAGTCTTTGATTCGCGTTTGTAATGCCACGCCAGCAGAGGGAGCCCTCACCCATGCACTGACTGTTCCTGCTCCCTCTGCTGCTTCTATGGTAACTTCCTGTTTGGCAGCCATATAAGGAGGGCCATACCAAACAGGACTGCGCGAAGTATTGTTTTGCTAATGCGGACTGTCATGGCAATTGCCATTTTAAGTGTGTGGGCTACACACTGTACTCCAGAGGCCTCGTCTGACCACAGGTCTGCTCCAGAGGCCTCGTCTGTCCACGGGTCTGAGCCAGAGGCCTTTTCTGTCCACGATTTTGCGCCAGTACCTCCTGAGGTGTCAGCATACACTGTAGAACCTCCTAAGGAGGTGGCGTCCATTCACAAACTCACTGCCCTGTCTGCTCATGAGTCTACTCCAGAGATCTCGGTTGACCATAAGCCTGCGCCAATGCCCCTGGAGGTGGCGCCTCTGGCTGCAGAACCCCCTAAGGGGGCGGCGCCCTCCTATGAACTCTCTGCCCGTCCTGTCACAGTCATGGAGACTACCTCTGGACTCTCTCCCTGCCATGTAACGTCCCAAGGGGCCAATCATGAACTCCCTGCCCATCATGTTACGGCCAAGGAGGCCTATCATGAACTCTCTGCCCATCATGTCACGGCCAAGGAGGCCTATCATGAACTCTTTGCCTGTCATGTCATGGCCAAGGAGGCAGGCAGAGCTCCCTGCTCTGCCTGCCCCGCCATGGCTTCCTGCTCTGCCTGCCCCGCCATGGCTCCCTGCTGTGCCTGCACCGCCATGGCTGCCTGCTCTCCCTGCTCCACCATGGCTCCAGGCTCCTCAGAATCTACCATGGAGGACTTCAGCTCCAGTGGTACACTGTCTGCCATTGCTCCACGGCCCAGGTACTCCAAGGTTTCACTGTCTGTCCCTGCTCCACGATCCAGGCCCACCTCCTCTGCACGGACCTGGCCCTCCGTCCCACCCCCTGTGTTGCCTTTGTACCCCCACCCCCTGGACTGTTTTTATTTTGAGCATCAGGAGTCGCTCCTAGGGGGGGGATTCTGTAATGCCACACCAGCAGAGGGAGCCCTCACCCATGCACTGACTGTTCCTGCTCCCTCTGCTGCTTCTATGGTAACTTCCTGTTTGGCAGCCATATAAGGAGGGCCATGCCAAACAGGACGCGAAGTATTGTTTTGGTAATGCGGACTCTACCAAGCGTTTTTCCTGTTTTCATTGCCTTCTTTCATTTTTTCATGCCATTGCCATTGCCATTGCCATAGTCATCGTCTTGTTTCTTTGTTATTTTCATTGTTTTGTTTCATTTGTTACTTTGGACTGCCCGCTGGTATTTTGACCCTTTTGCCTGCTTTTGGATTTATGCTTTTTTCTTGCCCTGGTTATCACTGTTTGCTTGGAGATCGACCCTGCCTGTTTACCACGCCGCGTTCTAATAAAGCTTGCATTTGGATCTATCCACGCTGTCTGTTGAGTCCCCGTTACAGCGTTCACGAGGTACTTTTTTATGCAACAATGTCCTTACTACCTTCCTGGGCCTTAAACATGGTAGTTGCATTGCTGTAAATGCAGGGTCAGAAAGCTCTCAGATTTAATCAAAAATATCTTAATTTGTGTTCCGAAGACGAACAAAGGTCTTACGGGTTTGGAACGACATGAGCTGTGATAGACTTCAGCAGATGATTATGCTAAATCAACACAATTCAAGACGAAGCTGTTAGCTAAAAGGCCAATTCACACTGCACAGACAAATGCCAAAAAACACATTTGTTGGGTTTTGTTGGATCAGTGTTACCCCGTCAGCATTTGTTGCCGTTGATCTGAGTTTGTTTTTGCCCGAATTAACATGTTCAGTTAGCGTTTGTTGGTGTCTTTTGGGGCAGTGTGAACATGACAGTTATTTTTCATAAAATTCTAAATCCAATGGCCAACTTGTTTGACTGATGTTTGTCTATGGGGTGTGAACTGGCCTAGAAAGATACCATAGTTTAAAAACCTGTAATATTGACTTAATACGCATAAAAAACACAAACCAACACATTCTCATCTGTGCAAGTTCTTCCTGTTTTTTTGGGGGGAGGGGATTTAAATTTTAGTGCGTTTTTTTTACAACAAGAGACTGCGCAATGTGGTAGCATCTTGGAAAACTCATTGATTTTTACAGTGAATGATGACACATTGCCGGCGGATGAGTTGACATGTCTGGAGCGGTTGAATGTGGCATATACAGATCTATGGCCACATTCACACAGCAGCAGAAAGGATTGTCAGTCCTGTATTTGAGACACCAGTACAGTTATTACGGGTGTGACAACCGCATTCTCACACCTGTAAATTTTCAGGACTTACAACCGCATTCTCAGAACTGATCAGGACTGGACAACTAGTTGTCCATCACGTCATTCAGTGCGAGAGTGCCGCTCTGCCACACAAAGGCGCATCTACTGTGTATTGCATGCTTTCATGTGTGGTTTTGGTAACTTACAGTGACGGAGAAATGAGCTGCGTGTCATCTGAAAGTTTTATATCCAGTCTCCACTGGAGCTGTTTCAGTTTTGTGTTGTGTGCGCCACTCTTCACCCAAAAGCTGCTGTTGGTTAATGAAGGTTTGATGAGTAAACTCGCAGCTTGACTGCACTCTTGTCATGCTAAAAAAGTGATAAACCTTTCAGTTTTATGGACGTCGCCTTCTTTGAAATTACTTTGGTCACTGTTGCCATGGTTACTTGTAAGGAATATGGGCTTGACTCCCATTGCACATTCGGAACAGTTTTCGAGACACTTCTGTACGCCGCTGTGTGAACGGGACATTTCAAGACTCACACCTGTATGTCAATGCGGTTGTCAATCCCAAAAACTGACAGTGTGAACATAGCCTACTCCAGCGTTTTCGACCCTCGGAAACTCTAGGGTTGTGTTTCAGTGTAAATGGACCGAAATGGAAACGATGCCGTGGCTGCCGACATTCGTTCAGTGTATCCTTCACAACCGTGTAAACAATAACATCATGCTTATTGTTGTACCTGCATGAATGGTCATGTGACATGCGTTTTCGGTAGTGTAGTGTAAACAGAGATCGTTTCTGAAACGCAGTGGAAATGGCAGTGTAGACGAGGATCACTTTCACTTTAAAACCCGTTTTAAAACAAAAACGCACTAGTGTAAACAGGGCCTTAGGCTTCCCAAGGCTGAAAAATACAGTAAAAATGTTAATATTGTGAAATATTATTACAATTTAACATACATTGTATTTTCACTGTATTTTTGATCAAATGAATGCAGCCTTAATGAGCATAAAAGATACATTTTTAAAGAGGACATTGGATGCCCATTTTCCACAAGTTGGTATGATTCTTTAGGGTCATCATGAAATGTCTGCAAAATACTTTAGTAAAGACATCATATGATGCGATTTCATGTTTCCTTTGTCTTTGGAGTGTTACAAGCTGTTTGTGCATATATAAGATCTGTAAAGTTGCAAAGATTAAAGTCTCAAACCCAGAGAGATATTTAAAATAACTTTATAAAAGTTAAGACTTGGCCACGCCTTCCTAAAACAGATCATTCAAACACACCACCACGTCACTTTTCATACTGTATTTCTCCCCTGATTGATTGTTTCCGATTTTATATTTGTTATTTGTAAATAAATGCACCATCTTTGCATTGGAATCCTCTTGTTTTTGTGGTTATTTGGACTGGCATCTAGCAACCTCTATCAGGGTTAAACGAGATCTGGGTTAATTTACATTATGTTAAAACGTCTCTCATACCCCTAACGGCCCCGGAGACGTAACATAAATTGTGGGGGCTCGTCCGGGATCTCTCTCTAAAGGAAAGGGAGGGAATCTGTAATCCTTAAAAACCTGGAGATGTTGTAGTTGCTGGTTCAAACTGCTAAAGCAAGTGCATTAATAGGAAAGAGCTTCGGGATTATGTGGAAGCTTTCTTGTGGGTTGGCTGTTTGTTGTTTGCTTGTAAACGTAATTATGACTTTGCACGCAAAAAGCTTTATTGAGAACCCGTCATTTCAAGTGTTTGAGAAATGTAGGAAAGATGATTTAATTGCTATAGCAGACCACTTCTGAGTTTCTGTTAGACAACAGGCATTAAAGAAAGAAATAAAACAACATTTATTAGATCGATTAGTGGAAATTAATGTTCTGGTTTTGCCGGAGATGGAGAGGGAAGCAGATTAAATTAGAGGTAGTGCGCAATCTGACGAGGTTATGGAGGCTGAGGAAGAAGGGACGAAATTTGCTGAGGTACAGGCGGAGGTTGATGCCAGGGCAGGTTTGCCTCCCTTTGAGTCATTCTTCCCGGTTACGCCGTGATTGAAAGAGGATAGAAACTTGAAGGTTCGTCTCGACCGACTCCGCATGGAATTATCCTGAAGTTTTCACTGCATGTGCTTTAAATCGTGCTCAGGTAAAGAAAATGAATGACCAGGTTCTATTAAGTGATACCTTTTTGTATGTAGGTGAGAAGACTGCAGAATAAGCAGCGCCAAGTGTTTCTGATCAAAAAGACTCAGAAGTTCGGGAGGTTTGTCTCCTGTTGTCTCTGCCTGTTACTCGTGAGAAAATTGCGGAGGCTCAGAGAAAGGATGAGTCCTTGGTTAAATATTTTGCTGCAGCCAGTGATGGAAAAGAAGAGGGTGATTTTAAGTTGTAGAAGATGGCTTGTTGATCCGTAAATGGCAGCCGAAGGCTACTGTGAGTGATGGCGGTTCATTAGTATATCAAGTAGTATTTCCTTCTGCTTATCGAATGCATGTGCTTTCTCCTCATGATCATATATTATCTGGACATTTAGGGGTCACTAAGCCGTATAACTGCATTTTGCGCCATTTCTTCTGGCCCAGACATGTCACGTTTGGCAGTACATGGGGAAGCCAAACCAAGTAATTCCCCCAGCCCCGCTCATACCAATTCCAACGTTGGGCGAGCCGTTTGAGCATATGATTATTGACTTTGTGGGGCCACTACCTAAGACGAAATCTGGTAATCAGTTTATTCTTACGATCATGTGTACCGCCACTCATTATCCAGAGGCTATACCCTTGCGTAAAATTACTACTAAGGCTCTTGTCAAGTTCTTTTCCGGACCAAGGTCCGAACTTCCTCTCTAAGTTGTTCACGCAGGTGCTGAGTTCACTTAATATCACACACCGTGTGTCAAGTCCATACCATCCAGAGAGTCAGGGGTCCTTGGAAAGATTCCATCAGACCCTGAAATCAATGCTGGAGAAGTACTGTGTAGAAAAGTGGAATGAGTGGGATGAGAGAATTCCTTTTGTTTTATTTGTTATTCACGAGACTGTGCAGGAGTTATTACGATTTAGCCCAACTGATCTGGTCTTCGGTCATTCTATTAGGGGACCTTTAAAGGCTCATAAAGAACAAATGTTGGGTATTAATTGTGACTTAAATTAGAAGGTAAATGTGTTGGATCATGTTTGTGGACTCCATGAACGCGTACAGAAGGCTTGTGAGTTAGCTAAGGAATTTCTGTCTCAGACCCAGTGTGATATGAAAAAACAATTTGACAAAAAAAACAGTTCCCCGCTCATTTTCTGTAGGTGACAAGGTATTAGTGTTGCTGCCTGTAGCAGCAGGCAATAAGGTAATAGCGCCACACACTGATGATGTGAATGAGGACGACAGGATTTCGTTAACTAGTGATTCTTTGCCATCTATACCTTTGTCAAATTAATTATTAAGCAATCTTTCTACAGTTTCTTTTGTCGGTTTAACTGACTCGCAGAAACAAGATATAATTGCACTTATTCATGATTTTCCCACAATTTTTGGCAATGTTCCTACATAGACGAGGGTGTTGTATCATGATATTAATGTGAAGGATGCATCTCCAATTAAGCAGTGTCCATACAGTGTGAACGCTACTATGAGGGCTTTGATGAAAGATGAAGTTGAGTACTAAGTAAGTGACGGTCTTGCTGAACCTAGCAGCAGTCCATGGAGTTTACTGTACCTCCTCGTCCTAAAATCTGATGGATCTTACCGTTTTTGCATGGACTACCGGAAGATCAATGCAGTCACTGTACCAGATTGTTTTCCCTTGCCTTGAATAGATGATTGTATCGACAATCAGGGCTCGGGCCAGTGGAAGCTACGATTTTAGCCATTCGTGAGTTTCCAGCGCCTACCACCCGACGTGAGTTGGAATGGCAGGCTATTATTAGAAGCTTTTGTAAAAAATTTTCCACTGTTGCCCACCCTTGACAGACTTGCTTAGTCCTTCAAGAGCTTTTATGTGGTCATCGGAGAGCCAACAGGCTTTTGAGAGTATCAAATCCCTTTTGTGTAGTGCTCCGGTACTGTGCCCCGAACCCCTCATAGCAGTTTAAGCTAGAAGTCGATGCGAGTACATGTGGGGTAGGAGCTGTGCTTCTTCAGGAAGACGCAAATGGAGTTAACCATCCTATTTGTTACTTTTTAAAAAAAGTTTAACAAGCATCAAATTAACTATTCAACTATCGAAAAGAAGGCACGGGCTTTGCTCTTGACACTTTAGAACTTTGAAGTTTACGTGGGATCTATGACTTATCCAGTGATTGTTTATACCAACTATAATCCACTTACTTTCCTGTGCCGGATGTATAATCAGAACCAACGATTAATGAGATGGGCTCTTACAGTCCAAAATTACAACACTGAAATTCGGCACAAAAAAGGTTCGGAAAATATTGTAGCCGATGCTCTCTCAAGAGTTTAGCGAATGGTTCAGCCCTGTGAAGCGTTTATTCATTTTTTTTCTTTCCCTACTACTTCTTGTTTCCCCTCTTCTCCATTTGATTGAAATGGTATAACAAACATAATTGTTGTATTATGTTTGTTTTTTTTTTAGGGTGGGGGTGTTATGTGCCCAGAGGAGATGGTGCGTTGTCTTCTTTTACTTTAGTTTTCTCTCTCCGCTATTACCTCTTTGGAAGACGCGGAGGTGGTTGTCTGTCATCATTACCGGGAGGATGTACGCTACGCAGGAAGATAAAGGGCTACGCCAACCGGAAGCAGGAGTGGGGAGAAAGGGGGATTACTGTGGAGTCTTTGATTTTGGTCACGCTGGTTTTGGTGTGCTTGCTTTGATTATGACTCCCTAGTTGTTTGTTAAGTTTGTTTTTCGTTAATAACATTTCTGTTTTGAAATGTTTGATTATTTAGTTTGATTATTTTTGATTCTTTGCGTTATTTTTGATAGCTTGAGTGATCCGCTGAAATGGTTTGTGATTGCTGGCCAAGGAAGCAGTAACTAGGGAAGCATGTCACGTGACTTCCATTCTGCACTCACCTAGGAAACACCTGCTGTTAGCACATTAGGTAAGGAGCGGACGCTGTTTTGTATCTTTTTGCTTTGGTTAGTTAGAACAGTTTATGTAGGGCGCGTAGTGTGCTGAAGAATTTACTTTTTTTTGTTTATTTGTTTGTAGGTAGTCTATTGGGAGCGGGGATTTAGTTAAGAGTGGGGTTTTTGTTTTATTCTTTTATTTGATTTAGCTCCGCTCAAGTCCTGCTCCCTGATTTAGTGTTTTTCCCCCGTTCCTTTTTTTCATACTTTGTATTTCTCCCCTGATTGATTATTTCTGATTTTATATTTGTTATTTGTAAATAAATGCACCATCTTTGCATTGGAATCCTCTTGTTTTTGTGGTTATTTGGACTGGCATCTAGCAACCTCTACCTGGGTTTAACGAGATCTGGGTTAATTTATATTATGGTAAAACGTCTCTCATACCCCTAACGGCCCTGGAGATGTAACAGTCAAGGTGTGGGAAGATTTGCATAACATGGTAAGGGGCGTAACATTTACATCACATGCTTGAGGTATTCGGCCAATCACAGTGCGTTGGATAGCTGGCTAATCAGAGCACACCGTGCTTTTCAGACTGATAAGCTTTATAAAAATCGACATGTTTTAGAAAAGGGGGCAAAGAGGAGTAACAGTAATGTACGGTATATAGAAAAAAATGTGTTTTTTTAACCTTAAACTGCATAAACTCATTGCAATACACCAAATACACAAAATAATGTTCTTTTCAGCAACATCATTTGACCCC
Source organism: Labeo catla (assembly GCA_012976165.1). Taxonomy (NCBI): domain Eukaryota; kingdom Metazoa; phylum Chordata; class Actinopteri; order Cypriniformes; family Cyprinidae; genus Labeo; species Labeo catla. Next base: position 388,870 of record VONZ01000132.1, on the reverse strand, counting down.
ATTAAAATTCCTCAATGGTCGTGTAAACCTTGTCAAACCAGCTCTGTTCACAGCGACCCATTTTGGTGCATGTCTCTTTAAATGATATTGAGCTCTGCTCAATCTACCTCTCTGTTTTTTTTTTTTTGTTTGTATATTCGGTAGCATGTTCCCATCAAAAACAAAACTAATCCACTACTTTTTCAGTAGCTCTGATGTCAGGAGAAAATCAAGACTCTTACGCCTGTTTCACATCATAAGCTTGAGCTTCGCGTCAGCCTAACTTTATCGTAGCTGCAGTGAATCGCTAGAGTATTCACACTGCAAGTGTTTATACAGTGTCACATTTGTGGAGTGAAATCGGCCTTATGCTCTCTTTTACATCCAACTACCATACACCTGCAATGCTTATAAGACATTGCTATCGCTACATCTGCTCAAGCACAGGGAAAACGGCAGACAGCATACAACTGGCTGAGGGTGAAAAAAATATGCTAATACGGGACAGTCCGTCAGTGGTTGTGGGTGGGGCTTGAGCAGTATGACATCATAATGCTTAGAAAATCAAAACAGCTTGATAATTGAGACTGTTTAGGTTTTTTGGGGATTCAAAAAAAGGATTTTTATGATTGTAGGGGGGTTGTATCCACACACTGCTACAACAAATTTATATGCAAACACCATGTAAAAGTGAACTTTGCATCCGATGTCACCTTTAAAAAATTCGTCCAAACTTGTGATGGGTAGTGTATAAGATTGGCTGATTATTCATTCATATATTCATTTATTTGCTGTTCTAGTGTCCGACAGGTAAAAATCATAATTTTGATGACTTGGAAAAAACAATGAAAAATTTCAGCTGGTCAGTTTGAGTTTCATTACGATTCATGTTTATAAAACTGACAAACGTGCATATAAAATGGGATGAGTTACATGCTTACCTTTGTTACCCAAGGGTTATGGGTTTTTATAGCTGCTATAAATATAGAGGATGATTTCACTACACCTTCTTCAGTCCCTGCTGGCAACAAATGCCAACATTGAGTTTGATCGAAGCATTCCTAAATTTTAGCTTTTATCTTTTTCGGTTGGGGTGAGAGGGTTGATGTGAAAGTTAAATGTTACAGTATGAAAGTTTATGGGTTTGACTTAATAACAAATTCTTAGAAGTGTTTAAAGAAAGAGCTTTCTTTAGACCCTGATTTAGTTTTTCATCTACTTTTTGGTTGTTAGTGCTGTCGCCATGGTGATTATGGAGGGTGGTCATTAATAACTAACAGGGAGTAATGGAACAGGTCTGGATAAATCCACACATACGCAGAGAAACTAACTTGGGCTGCAGACAGGACATTAAGAATGACTCCTCTCTCGCTCGCTCTACACCCCGCCTCCTTTTCAAAGATGAAGATTTTCTGGGCAGATAATGATAATGTCAGAATGTCAGATATTATCTTTCTATTTCTGTGTCTCAAACTCTTCTATCTACTTTGCTGCTCTAATGAATGGAATTGTGAATTAGGCCGCAGGCTGATGAGGTCGGATTGAATGAAATAGCGTGGGAGAGGAAAGAAACGGTCTGATTGGATGAAGAGAAAGACTTGGAGAATGAATCAGATAGAGTGTGTGATGAATGACTTGAGATGTGATCAGCTGAATGGCCAACTCCGCTGGCTTTCAACTGAATTTGGATCCTATTCAGAAGCTGGTATTCAGCTTCTTCAGGCCTATGTTGTTATAAAACGTCAATGGTTGTTGTGTAGTTGGTTATAAACTGTAGCTGTGTGTTTGATTTACTAAAAGGAACCAACTTAAGTCATTTGTTCGGGAGTCAGACTACACTGGTTGTTTTGTATGTTTCTGAATCAAAGAACCTGTTCATAAGAGTCATTTGTTCAAGAGTCAAACTATACTGGTTGTTCAGTATGTATATAATTCAAAGATATGATTCATATGAAGCATTTGTTCGGGAGTCAGACTACACTGGTTTTTCAGTTGTTTTTTTTTTTTGATTCACTAAAAATAACCACCTCATAAGAGCCATTTGTAAAAATGGGTATGTTTACACAATTTTTTAGAGATGATTTATGAACGACCACTTAGTTGGTTATAACTATGTGTTTGATTCACCAAAAGGAACCAATTTAAGTAATTTGTTCGAGAGTCAGACTACACTGGTTGGTTAGCATGTTTTTGGTTTAAAGAACCTGTTCATAGGAGTCATTTGTTTGTTTATGATTCAAAGATCTGACTCATAAGAGTCATTCGAGTCAGACTACACTGGTTTTTAAATATGTTTTTGATTCACTAAAAAAAAATGCCTCATAAGAGTAATTTGTAGCTATGTGTTTGATTCACTAAAATGAATCTACTTGAGTCATTTGTTCTGGGGTCAGACTACACTGGTAGTTCAGTAAATTTCTGATTAGAAGAACCTGTTCATAAGGGTCATTTGTTCAAGAGTCAAACTACACTGGCTGTCCTGTATGTTTATAATTCAAAGATTCAAAGAGTCAAAGAGCCATTTGTTCAGGAGTCAGACTACACTGGTTGTTCAGTATGTTTTTGTTTCAAGAACCAGTTCATTAGAGTCATTTGTTTGAGAATTGAACTACACTGGTTGTTTAGTATGTTTTTGATTCAAAGAACCTGTTCATAAGAGTCATTTATTCGAGAGTCAAACTACATTGGTTGTTCTGTATGTTTATAATTCAAAGATCCAAAGAGTCAAAGAGCCATTTGTTCAAGAGTCAGACTACACTGGTTGTTCAGTATGTTTTTGATTCAAAGGACATGTTCATAGGAGTCATTTGTTTGAGAGTCAAACTACATTGGTTATCCTGTATGTTTATAATTCAAAGATCTGAAGAGTCAAACAGTCATTTGTTCGAGAGTCAAACTGCACTAGTTGTTCAGTATGTTTACAATTCAAAGATCCAACTCATAAGAGTCATTCGTTCGGGAGTCAGATTCACTAAACATAATGGCCTCATAAGAGTCATTTGTAGCAAAAGGTATGATTACACCATTTTTTAGAGGCGATGTATGAACAACCACTCTACCAACTGTTAGTTATTTAGCTGGTTATAAACTGTTAGCTATGTGATTAATTCACTAAAAGGAACCAACTTAAGTCATTTGTTTAAATTTGTGGTGTTTTATTTTATTTTGTATCATTTTACACTAAGAGGTTTTTAATGTATCTTTCTAGGTTATGCCATGGTAAAGAATAAAAAAGTTCACTAATTATTTCAGGTTTGTATGTGCTTCAAAATGATCATGACAGGAAAAAAATGTGGTCTTGTCACATTCAGCTTATTAATCAAAGATGACCAACTGTCAAAAGTGAAATGAACCCTTTACACCAGTGGCAGTCGAACGTCAGCGTGAGTCATGCTCTTACCATTAGGTCTATAGGAACTGACACCTACTGATGGAGAGCATACACGGACAGTGAAGGTTTTGAGGTGGTTAGGCTTTAGTACTGATCTGAGATCAGTTTTCTCTGATAGCCAGATAAGAATTTTGTAATGGAAAGCTGGTCTGGGATCAGAGTTTGTCTACACAGAGTGGGTGTTAAAGGAAGAGAAGTTTGAATGAACTTGCCTTGTTCTCACCTGGTGCCCACATGAGGTGAGATCCTGACTCATGCTGTCACTTTACTATCTCACATGTTCTTTTTTGTATGGTGCAGTGAAAAAAGTTCTCAGCCAGCTTTCTGCTATGTTTAATCAGATTTAGTGACTATATCTACATAACCACTGTCAAATGTTTGTTCAAGTGGAGGCACTTGTGATTATGATAACTATGAGCATAAATGAACAGAGAGCAACATTTAATCATACATAATTTAACATACCCACCTCTATCCACTATAACTCTCTAACTCACTTAGTGTTTTTGTCATAGTTTTTGTCTTTTGGCAAAAAGTCCATTTAATTTATTAGATGTCTTATCATATTTATTAATTTTGTAAAACCAAAATTTGAAACAAAAATGTAAACATTTCCAAACTAACATTTAACATTTATGCAAGCATTTTTAAACAAGAACTTATTACACTTTTAAACATGCCAGGTTAAAAACAACCCAGCGCTGGGTGAAATATGGACAAACCCAGCAATTGGGTAGTTTTGACCCAGTAGTTAGATTAAATGTTTAACCCAACCTTTAACTCAACTATTGAAAATACTATATTTCTTGCTTAAAATGAACCTAAAATAGGTTGGAAATTAATATGTATTAACATGTTCAGTAAATGAAGATTTATAGTTTAAAAAAATAATAATGAAATAATAAACATTATTGAGGTATTGCTCTAATTATGTCTCTGATTTTTAATTTACAACCTATTTTGGGTTCATTTTAAGACAGCCATATAGTATTTTTTTTTAAACGGGTGAGTAAAATACAACTACCCAGAAGGTTGGGTTAAACATTTAACCCAACCGCTGGGTCAAAACAAGGTTGTTTTTAACCCAGCATTTTTTTGAGTGTAGAGACTGTAACTTAGTTCAGCTTCACCGGTGCAGGTTTACTGTGCAAATGCAACTTGTCATATTACATGTTTGTTCTAAATATTTCATTGATTCTTTATGCAGAATCACTCATAAAGTCATAAAGATGCTACACTCTAAAAATGCTGGGTTCAGCTTGTTGGGTCACTTTATTGGGTTGTTTTTAATATTTTTATCCAGGTGCTGGGTAGTTTTTCTGCACTCTAAAAAATGCTGTTTTTTTAACCCAAATGCTGGGTTCAGCTTGTTCAGTCATTTTATTGGGTTGTTTTAATTTTTTTTCTGCACTCTAAAAATGCTGATTTTTTTAACCCAAATGCTGGGTTCAGCTTGTTCAGTCATTTTATTGGGTTGTTTTTAAATTTTTTTACCCAGATGCTGGGTAGTTTTTCTGCACTCTAAAAAATGCTGAATTATTTTTTTAACCAAATGCTGGGTTCAGCCTGCTGGGTCATTTTTGGGCTGTTTTAATATTTTTACCCAGGCTACTGGGTAGTTTTTCTGCCCTCAAAAAATGCTGTTATTTTTTCCCCAAATGCTGGGTTCAGCTTGTTCAGTCGTTTTATTGGGTTATTTTTAATTTTTTACCCAGGTGCTGGGTAGTTTTCTCTCTCTAAAATGCTGAATTATTTTTTAACTCAAATGCTGGGTTCAGCCTGCTGGGTCATTTTTTGGGTTGTTTTTCATATTTTTACCCAGGTTACTGGGTAGTTTTTCTGCTCTCAAAAAATTCTGTTATTTTTTTACCCAAATGCTGGGTTCGGCATGTTCGGTCATATTAATGGGTTATTTTTCATTTTTTTACCCAGGTGCTGGGTTATTTTTCTACACTCTAAAAAAACGCTGAATTATTTTTTTCCCCAAATGCTGGGTTCAGTATGTTTGGTCATTTTGTTGGGTTATTTTTTAATTTTTTATCGGGGTGCTGGGTAGTTTTTCTGCACTCTAAAAAATGCTGAATTATTTTTTTTAACCCAAATGCTGGGTTCAGCCTGCTGGGTTATTTTTTTGGGGCTGTTTTTGTAATATTTTTTACCCAGGTTACTGGGTAGTTTTTCTGCACTCAAAAAATGATGATTTTTTTTTAACCCAAATGCTGGGTTCAGATTTTTGGGTCATTTTATTGGATTGTTTCTAATATTTTTTACCCAGGTGCTGGGTAGTTTTTCTGTAACTAAGCTGCTGGGTCATTTTTAATTCTCTCCGCCCCTCTGGCAAAGTGTTACTGCCTTACAGGTTTTCTCCTTGTCTAAATGAATTGTCTGAAACTCCAGAATATTGCTAGTGTCTCCCCCTCATCTTGTGACGTCAGGAGTGAGATGTCTAAAGGTTAAGTTAATGACTTCAAAGTGTATTTAACTCAGTGTCTGCATTTCCCAAATCCACTTTAAGGAAGACCCCCTAAATACTTTGCTTCAACTCTGACTCACATACTGTGCTAACTATTTGACAAATGTGTCTGGAGCAGATGCATTCTGTTGGAATAGCTTGAGTCATTAGATCCACACTACAGACAAGATTTCACGTAATGACTGAAATTTATTACCTGCACGTTCACCTCCCTTAATAGCCAAAGCTCCATATTAGAAATATATATCACTATGAAATGAATATGTAACATAAATGTCAACTGAAGGTCAGGGAAATTCTAATAGATTATCAAAAAGGTTTCTTTTGTTGTTTTTGGTAGGTTTTCAACTAGCCATTATGAGTAACATTAAATATGATGTCAATATGGGCTTAGTTTTGTATTTGTTCTATTAATCTTTGTTTTAAAGATGACTTAAGCAATTGTCATTAAATCTATTTAAACGCAACCAAGTGTAAAAGAAGATCTTCAGACTGAACAGAAACTGGGATTCCCCTTTAAGTGAACATTTCTAACAATCATCCAACCGTGAGCGTGAAATTGTAGCTAAGCACAGATCTCAAAATCATAAGAAGAACTTGAGTTGTTCTTGATAATCCCAGCAATTCACAAATGTGGTTTGCAGTGTACATTAGCAGCAGCCATTTTGTAAAGGAGAACATCTTGAATCACTTTTGAACTATGCAAAAACACACAAACAAATGACATGTTTATGCAATTGAACTAAAGCTGAGCTGTTTTACCTAAATGCAAAGCAAGCCGATTTGTGCAAAAGGCAACAACACATGACATTAAGAATATCAAGACTACCATCCCCCCCTGTTAAAACATAAGGGTGTAATTTTGTGAGGCTAAAAATGTACAAGTATAGAAAAAAGACCCTAACCATTTCCATCAGCACATTTGTCCAGCTTCTGTCTGGGAAAACCTGTTAAAAACATCCTTTGCAACTCCATTTCATACCAAAAGGAATATTTTTTTATTTTATTTTTTGATATATGCATCAAGGTTGGGATCAGTATAATTATTATTTTTTAAGCAAGTAATATTTTTATTCAGCAAGAACACATTAAACTAATCAAAAGTTCAGTAAATGTATAATTTTATAAAATATTCCTGTTTTAAATAAATGCTTTTTTATAAATAATTCTATATAATTATTTATACAAAAAACCCATTTATTTATTATTATTATTATGTATATATATATATATATATATATATATATGAAGAGTTCAGATGAAAAATCAGCTAAAAGCCATCTCGGTCAAAAATGAGATAATGATACTGAGTGAATGCTCTCGACACATAGTATGTGTCCATCAAATATTTTTATTTCAAACTCGCTAAATTCCAGCCTCAGCTTAATCAGAAGTACCAGTACTTACATAGAAACCTATACAAAGTAGCCAGAAAGAAATGCTAATTTTAAAGAAATACATCACATGGATTTAGAGGCTTTTGCATCTGAACTCTTAATATATATATATTCTTAATTGTTTTTTGAGCACCAAATCAGCATGTTAGAATGTTTTCTGAAGGATCATGTGACTCTAAAGACTGGAGTAATGATGTTGAAAATTCAGCTTTGATTACAGAAATGAATTACATTTTTAAAAATATTAAAATAAAAATTACTGTACTGTATTTTTTTTAAAAATAAACGGAGCTTTGTTGAACGAAAGAGACATTAAAAATTCATACTAACTGCATATTAGAACTTTTTTTTTTTTGATAAATACATAAAGGATGGGATTAGTATGATTGTTTTTTTTTTGTAATAATTACTTTTTATTCAGCAAGAAAACATAAATTAATCAAAAATTCAGTGCATGCATAATTGAATACAGAATATTTATGTTTCAAATATTTATGTTTTTTTGACAGTTTCTACAAAAATATTAAGCAGCAAAACTATTTTCAACAATAATAATATTTCTTGTTCCTTGAGCAATCAACATATTAGAATGATTTCTGAAGAATCATGTGATACTGAAGTAATGATGCTGAAAATTCAGATTGCATTACAGAAATAGATTACATTTTAAAAGATATTAAAAGAAAAACAGTTTATCTTAAAATATAATACTTTTTCAATATTGCTGTTTTTACTGTATTTGTAATCAAATAAACAGAGCTTTGTTAAACAAAAGAGACATTAAAAATTCATACTAACCGCACATCAGAACTTTTTTATTTTATTCTGTATTCATTTAATTATTTATTTGAAAAAATACATAAAGGTTGGGATCAGTATGATTATGCTTTTTTTTTGTTTTGGTAATAAATTACAAATTTTATTCAGCACAAACACATAAATTAATCAAAAGTTCAGTAAATTATATTTTAATAATTTTTATAAATGCTTTTTTGACCATTTCCACAAAAATATTAAGCAGCACAACTGTTTTCAACAGTAATAATAATATTTCTATCTTCTTTCTTTCTTTTTCAGTATATTAGAATGATTTCTGAAGGTTCATGTGACACTGCAGACTGGAGTAATGATGCTGAAAATTCAGCTTTGCATCACAGGATTAAATTACATTTTAAAAGCTATTACAAAAAATGCAGCTTTGTTAAACGAAAGAGAAAATTTCTGATTAACCCTGAACGTTTGAATGGTAGTTTAAGTCCAAGGAATTTCCACTCACTTTATCGTCTTCTGGATCAATTAGAAAAGTAACAGCACATCCGACCTGAACAAATCCACGGGATTTAAGGTATCATTAATTTTAGTAGCAACTGAGAGATTAGTTACGCGTTAAAGTTTGATACTTGCCTAAACAAGCACTGGAGGTCTGACAAAAAAGGTTGGCTGTCAGCTTTAATGGAGACAGGCAGTGTTAATCGTACAAAATTAGGCAGAATGATGAATTACACAACGATAAAGACCTCAACTGGTGTGTGAATGTACATTTGATTGGTGTTACAGTAAATGTTTAACCCTCCATCAGGACTGTGGCTTGTGGCTGTGGAGAAATGAGCACTTGTGCCATGTTTTTGTTCTGCTAATTCTTTGTTATTATGCAAACAGCAAAAAACTGGAGCAACTGCAGGGGCTTTCATTTAGCCATCTAATTGGCTGCAATCAAACCATGGATTGTGACACAAGAGACGTTCTCACCTCAACCAGATGTGCCTCATCAGAAACGGATCACAGAGCTCTCTCTCTGATTCTGTCTCCATTTCCTCACCCGGCAAACTCACGCACACTTATGAGGACCACCAACACGCTAATAACTCCAACCAGCGCTCGGACGACAGCCCCTCCTCTCCTGATAGCCTAAATGGCGGTCATAGGACATTATCGTTAGTTCTATCAGAGGACATTTGCTCAGGAGGAGAAACAGAGCCCTGACAGTGGGTGTGGAAGATGAATCTCGCGTACAAATTATGCCGAGACGAGTCAGATGATCTCATCACTATTGATAGTAATGAGTCCAACAGCAAGGAGCACAGATACATCAGATCAAACGGTTTAGGTCATTACTGAGATGCACATGTGCGCTCACTCACTCACAGACATACCAGACGTGCAATCACAAATACCGCACACAATGAAAATTATACAAATAAGCACACGCATGCCCACACACACGCTAGCAGAGGCCGGTGGCCAAGGTTTGACTTCAAAGTACTCAAATTATTAATGGTCATTTAGCATGACATGATAAAAGTCCAATACATTATATATACACATCCTTAAAAATAAAGTTTCCAATAAAATTAAAAAGCTTGAGAAGTCATATGACAGGCAGGGCTTGAAAACGGGAAAAAATTAAATCCGTTCACTCCGAGCAGAATCCATATTTTAACGGTTCTGTTTCTGCGTTCCTCTGTATTATTACCGTTTCGAAACCGGGTAGAAAAAAATACCGGTTAATAACGTTATTTTTTAAATGTCTCTGCCTATAATAATAATGTTAATAAAAAAAAATAATAATAATAATAAAGTACAGCGTTTTCTTTACTAAAGGCTACTAAACAAAAGAAAAAATAAAAATGTTTGCTGCATTGTTTAAAAACCGCTACTGGTCGCCTATAAAATTGCGTTTTGAGAAGGAAAAAAACACAAGTCGCGTAGGCTCACTTCGCATTTTTACGTTTTTACGTTCAGAAACAAATAAATACCGGTGACGCAAAATGTTTACAAACATTATAAACACAGTTTTTAATTTCCATCTCTCCACAACTCTAAAGTTAACGCTATGCGTTTAGGCTATATAAACGTCAATCCAAAAACGAATTAAGTTGATGCCTACCTCTCTCATTCGGCACGAATCCAAATGTTTCCATATTCGCGACGTATCTGGATGCTACTATTATTTGTAATAGGCACTCGCATCGACGTAAAACATCATCCTTCACATCAACTATATCAGCACAGTGAGGCGGTGGTCACGCTGAACGCAACAGATTGTACAAACAGCAGTGTAACTTTTTATATGTTTCTTTAACTGTATTTTATTTTGATAATAAACAGGCTGCAATGTGGCAAAAACATGTTGTTGTGTCTGTGAGCGTGAGGCGCCGGCGCGATGGTCATACCAACGCTGGTTGGTTAGGCCTAAATCATGGGGGGACAGGACCCCCCCATCTGAGGGTTGTCCCCCCTAAAAAATCATTAGGAGCGACTCTGTGTGTTGCAAATACCATATGTAAAATGACTGTGTAAGAAGTAAAACAATAAACGCAAAACGCGTTTTAAGTTCAGAAATGTTTTGAGTCCCCCCTTCTTTGCCTAACAGTGGTTTGGTCCACTGCTTTCCCCCTACCGGTACATAAACGAGTCCGGTGGGAGAGAGGAAAGTTCTTCAGGAGTTATGTGTAAGTACGTTAGGCTGTCAAGGCTATTTTATTCGCTTTAAACATCAGGGGCCAGTTGCATAAACTTAGCCTCGATGTTAAGACAGTGTCTTAACTATTAGTCTGACTAACTAGCAGTTAACCAAAGGATAATCATTATTATTTTTTGGATTCAGCTTAGAATAATTTACATTTTTCTCTAACTGTTTTTAAATAAATTATTACCAGTCTTAAAGAAAAAATAGCTGACTAACTTTTTAAGACTAGTCTAAACCTTTTATGCAACCGGCCCCAGGTGAAGCGATTCTTTCTTTTTAATACAGAGGACGCTGGATCATTAATAAATTAGTCGATAAGCCTGTCTGTAAAGTGATTAGGCTAATATTGTAGACCTACCGATGTGTTGGTTTTTTCTCAATATGATAAGTGGCAGATCAGTGGGCTGGCTGCGGTTGAATATCTAACAGTTACCTGTAAATAATCCCAGACCAAACCTAAAATACTACGTCGAGGACGCAAAGTAATTCAATAATTATAACGTTAATATGACCACGTTGTGAACCTATGAACCGAACTCGTATTTAAACATGCTCTCTTAAACATGCTCTTCAGAAATGTTATGTTTAAAAGGGTGTAAATGTCACTGTTAGATGACATTTACACCCTTGGATTATACAGATAGACGTTATACCGATATTTCTGCAGTCTCGTTTTCCTTTCAGTGAACTTTGGATCGTGTCACAATAAACCGAAACTTAGCAGTTTTTTTTCCTTTCGTTTTGTTAATGTCAGTGATTTAATTGGAATATTTTGTGTATCTGTTGAATCCATCTTACACTATCCTCGGATAAACTAAAATTGCCATTGCGACTTACCTATGATGAGTTCACAGCTGAGCAGGGCTGTCAGGTTTTCACAACAAAACCTGCCCAATTGCTACCCCCCACCCCCACCCCCCCATTAAAATTCGCGTCCTGGGGGATAAAATACACGTTTTTTGCCGGGGTTCCTTTGGTAAATTCTTATTTCAGGGACCAAATATGACATTATTGGGGTCGATTCTACCCGCGGAGATCTAAAACAAACCGCCGCAACAGTGTTAAAGAAGCCCAATTTCGCGGGAAAACTGCGGATTGGCAACACTGCAGCTGAGCGCGGGCATTTAAGTCGTTGGATGCGTCAGCTACATTTGCATAGGCCGTACTACTTGAATTCGTGATTGGCTGACAGCAAATTAATTTAATATCAAAAGTTCAAATATTATATGTAAAGATAAAATAACGTTATTAACCGGTTAATGGCCATTTCAAATTTTCGATTTTGTTTGGAACTATAACATTTGTTTTCATTTCTGTTTCTGGTTCATTATTGAATATTTTTATATTCAAACAAAACAAACAAAAGATTCACACCAAAATACACACACACACACACACACAGACACAATCTTTTTAAATACAAAATAAATATTCTTTTAAAACTACATGGAACAAAAGGTGCCACAGAACCAAAAGTAAAAAACAAAAAGACATTATACAGACGTATATATATATAACTGTTCTAACTGTTGGGTTTACAAAAAACATGGGTGTATGTACATTATATAATTATATAATTATATAAGTATTTTGCTTGCTGAAGAACAAGTGACCCAGTTTGGCGGATTCCTGCATGTTTTCCTCTGACAGCATTTGGTATTTTGATATATGTCTTCTTCATTCTTCTTCATTATACTGGTTATGAGTTGACTAACATTCCTGCAGCTTAGAGAGTTTATTATTGCACAACATCTTAAATGTTGGTGTTCCATAATTAGCATTCAGCTGAACCTGGAAAGAGTATTCTAGATATTTTAAAAATGCACCTTTATAAACTTAAAGCGATAATTCACCCAAAAATGAAAATTACCCCATGATTTACTCACCCTGATGTCATCCTAGGAGTAGATGTCTTTCTTCTTTCAGACGAATACAATTGGAGTTATATTTAAAAATCTCTTTCAAGCTTTATAATAGCAGTGAATGGGTGTTGAAAGTTTGAAGCCCCAAAGAAGTGCATAAATCCATCATAAAAAGTGCTCCACATGGCTCTGAGGGGTTAGTACAGGCCCCCTGAAGTGAATCAGTGCATCTGTGTAAGAAAAATATCCATATTTATAAACTATATAAACTAACTGTCGTACACGCAAGCGAGTGACGTTCCAGTGGATGACGTAGTAGGTAGGCATAGCCAGAGCTGTAGTTGCGACAACTCCATTCACTCCAATGGACCAGTTTTTTGCAGCAATGGTGGATCGTGGAGGCGCTCAATAGTTCCCGGAAGTTAGCGCTAATATCAGCATCATAGAGATACAGCAGAAAAGATCACATTTTTGCATAAATATGACACAAAACATCATTATATTTTCACACATGTCCTGAAAGTTGACAAAGAGAACCCAATCAAACAAATGAGACAAAGAAAATATATACTTTGTCATATATTTACTGAGAAACATGATCCAGTGTTAAATATTTGCAAGTTGCAAAAGTATGTGAATCTTTGCTTTCAGTTTTTGGTGTGACCCCATTTTGAAGCAATAACCGCAGGTAACTGCTGATCAGTCCTGCACAACAGCTTGTAGGAATTTTAACCCATTCTTCAGTACCGAAACACTTGAACCCTGTGATATTGGTGGGTTTCCTTCTATGAACTGCTTGCTTCAGGTCCTTCAACAACATTTCAGTTGGACTTTGATGTGGCATTCCAAATCATTAACCTTGTTGTTCTTTAACCATTTTTTGGTATAATGACTTGTGGTCATTGTCTTGCTGCTTGACCCACTTTCTTCTAAGATTCATTTCTCGGACAGATGTTCTGACATTTTCGTTTAGAATTTGCTGGTATAATTCAGAATTCATTGTTCCATCAATGATGGCAAGCCATTCTGGCCAAGCTGCAGCAATGCAGGCCCAAACCATGATACTACCACCACCATGTTTCACAGATGGAATAAAGTTCTTATGCTGGAATGAAGTGTTTTTCTTTTTCAAAACACAACACTTCTCATTTAAACCCAAGAAGTTTTCTTTTGGTCTCATGAGTCCACAAAACATTTCTCCAATAGCCCTCTGACTTGTCCACATGGTCTTTAGCAATCTGCAGACCGACAGCAGTTTTTTGTTTTGTTTTTTCTTTTGAGAATTGTGGCTTTCTCCTTGCAGCTGTGCCATTCATACCATGGTTGTTCAGTGTTCTCCTGATGATGGATTTATGAACATTAATATTAACCAATATGAGAAAATCCTTTATGTGCTTGAAAGTTATCCCTCTTTCAAGGTCCTTTACAACCTTGCAGACTATTACAAATCTTACTTTGGAGTGACCTTTGTTGGTTGACCACTCTTAGCGAAGGTAATAGTGGTCCTGAATTTCCTCCATTTGTAAACAGTCTGTCTGACTGTGGATTTGTGGAGTCCAAACTCTTTAGAGATGGTTTTGTAACCTTTTCTAGCCGGATGAGCAACAACAACACTTTATCTGAGGTTCTCAGAGATCTACTGTGTTCATGCCCTGATTCAGTTCCACAAACATGATCAGACTTTGATAGATTCCTGTTCTTTATTTAAAACAGGGTATACACTGGCACCTGGTAGTCATCCTATTGATTGATAACACATCTGAACACATTGACTCTAATTTCACCTTAAAATTAACTGCTGATCCTAGAGATTCACATACTTTTGGAACTCACAAATATTTAAACTGGACCATTTTTCTCAATAAGTAAATGACAAACTATATATTTTCATCTCATTTGTTTGATTGGGTTCTCTTCATCAACTTTTAGGACTTGTGTGAAAATCTGATTCAAATTTTGGGTCATATTTATGCAGAAATACAGAAAATTCTAACTTTTAGACAGCACAGTATATTATTGAAGTAATCACAGTAAACCTGTACATTATTACTGTACTTTATACTTAAACGTCTTAGCTACTAGAACTAATGTGTTGAAGGAGTAGTGATGCCACAGGACTGAAATGTGATGGAGCATCACTTAACCATTTCTCCTGTGTTTTTCTCCTTCTCTATCCTGCTTTCAGAACAAGAACCACCTAAAGACTCCCTGTAATGAGACATCACCCTCACAATGAGTCTCTTCACTGGGTTTGGCAAGTCTTTATCTGTTCTTTGTGAAAAAGTGCCAGTTCCCAAGTATGATTACATCACATTTTGCTAATGTAATCTATAGATTGCTCCTATTGACTATATCCAGCCTCTTATGAAGACTTCAGATGACCAGCACCTGTGAAGAAATGACGCCAACCCTTGAGAGGACTTCAGATGAAGTCGACTCTGAATAAACATACAAAACTGCGGAAATTTCCTGCATTGTAATCAACACATCATGTAAGCATTGCTTTAATTTGTTCACTGTTTCCGAATACATGACGTTACTTAACCGCGTAATTTGTATAGCCTAATTTTAGAACATTTCTGCCATATGAACATTACTTTGACCATTTGTCAGAACATTTGTTTTGGACTGATGAAGAGAACTTATGCTGTTCCAAAGCTTAGCAGTGCCAAAATTTTAATATAACTCCGATTGCATTCATCTGGAAGAAGGAAGTCATATACAGCTAGGATTCATGGAGGGTGAGTACATAATACGCTATAGTTGTGTCGGGTCCTATCATCAGCCTGTGAGATCGCCAACACATGACATTATCGTGCTAATTTATTTAATTATTTACATACTTAGTATCATTGCCCGAAACCAGCTCCAACATAAGGCTAAAAGCAGCCTAACATTGTCAGAGAAAATCATCACTGATTAGCCTAGCCTATTTAGTGCAGGTTTATGCATTTTAAAAAACACTCGCATTATAAGTGAAGCTGTCTACACTGTATGATAAATAAATCTCTTACCATACACGTTACGGCTCCGACGCGGCAACCGGAGTAGATTGCAGCTTTGGCATGTGTTTCGACCCCCTGTACTGCACGTCTGTGGCGCGTTAAGGCTCTGAAGTGGCCACTCTAGTCAATGCTTATGTTTATACCCATTGAAGCGGCTCTCCACGCTGCATTGCTAAAGTTAGGCTAATCCCCTACCTCGTCTCTACCAGCCCCCAACAATTTGAATTTCCGTAGGCGGGATTTAATTTAATGATATTCTAATGGACCGCACTGTGACATCATTGCATGCGGAAAACAAACGTTGTAGTCCAAAGGAGCCATTCGTTGTAGTTTTTGAAAAGAGATTTTTTAAAAACGAAATATCTCCCTTTGGAGTGGAATTTAAGATTTGTAACTTTGTAGATGTTTTTTATGCCCAAAGATACGCACCACGCACTGACTAAAATTCAAAAAGTAAAAAAGCATAATAGCACCCCTTTAAGTTGTTTTAAATTTGAATATACTACAAATATATGTTTATATACAGTGCACAGCTTAAATGAGTACAACCCCTCTAAATAAATATAATAAAAAAATAAAAAATTTTCACTAATATAATTCATATGAAGATGGCAAAATTGAAATGTATTAAACATATACTTAATAAAAACAAAAAATATATGCCAATATTTTCTGAAAAATGGGCAAATTAGCCAATTTTGTTTAAATAAAGATTGCAGAAATTAGTACACCCTAGATTTAATTCAGCAAATGTATAATATAATAAGCTTTTTATAATGCTATGGAGCATAAGAAACAATATTTATGAGGCAGTTCTTGTGAGATTTTATTGGGGATTTCAAATATGAAATTTAATCGAAGCTTGGTGAACAGTTTTGGAGAATTTGATTTGTTTCCCCATTCAAAGAGATACGAGCTGCACTTGCCTGCCCCAAAGGCGTTTCAAAGATGGCCGCCGAGTGATATGACTTGCTTTGTGGCATTTCAAATATTCAGTGATTACTATGATGAAGGCCGTAAAGTTAACCAATACAATATGGTGGATGGCTTACATATAGTGGCATAGAAACAGTCGCTAATGAGGCATCTATGTATATACATCTATGCCCCGTAGTACAGATGTTTTTCCTGAAACGAGACGTCTGGTCACCCTCTCCCTAACCCTTTGGGTGTTGAGGCCATTGTTTCAGATTGCTAGTTTGCATTTTGGTTATCTGTCCACTGCGGCTGTTATATTGAGACTAGATATGCAAATGCCACTTATGATCCAATGACAGGGATGCACATTTTGAAAGACAAGACAGCTAACTTAGCCTATAGGATGTATTTTGAATGTCCGATAGTCCTCAAATAACATTCTAGTCCCGTCTTGTCTTGTTAACGAAGACGCGGCATAAATTTCGTCATAGTTTTTATCATCAGATATTAGTTTTAGCTCGTCAACGTCTCGTCATAGTCATATAAAAAAATGTTTGTTAACAAATAATTAACACTGATTTGAATGGGTTCTAGAAACCGAAACAGAAGAGCACCCCATCAGAAGTTAGAATTTGTAATAGCGGCACTCATTGTTTACTTAGGAAAAAGGTCTATAAACATGAGATATAATTCGCTTCGCGCCGTGGATGCATCACCACCTCGGGTGTGCATAATTTTCTAAGAATTCAGTGGCCTGTCGTCAATTATTCCTTACTTAACCACTACAGAGACATTAGAGCCGGCGGCAATACCTTGGCTGAGGTAAGGCTGCTCTGGGTGTGTGTGTGCATGTTTGTTCACTACTCACTGTGTGTGTGCACTTGGATGGGTTAAATGCAGAGCTCAAATACCGAGTATGGTCACCATACTTGGCCACACGTCATGTCCTTTCCTTTTCCTTTCCTTTTAAAACTAAATTCGGTAACACAGAAACAGGAATATTTTTACAGTTATAGGAGACAGCCATGACACTCGCCTTGAGAAGTATTGCAAGTGGAGTAATACAATTACAAATGGCTGTTGGAGTTCTGTTGAACTCTAATAATATATATATATATATATATATATATATATATATAAGTCGCGTTACCTGAAAATTGTCCATCATTTTTTTTTATCAGTGAAGGGAAAATCTGAAGGCCATCCGTCACTTTGACAGATTGCACTGAGGGTGATCTATTGTAAATTGTAGCAGTAATTCCCACTCCTGTCCAGTTGGTGGCGAGTGCGCTGTAATGTGGCAGCAGAGCAGGGGATCCAGAACAAAAACGAAATTGTCACGAATGTTTTCCTATGCCTTTGATTACGCACAGGCAAATACACAGAAGCTGCAACGATCTATGACGCCACATTAAAAAGCGCCAAAACGGTATTTATTGCTTGATTTTCCTAATTAAATGGACAGAATTTGAAATCTGAGACTTTGTTTTATATCAAGAGTAACACAAAACTTAGCCTATTGCTATTTATTGGAAGGAAGACGTACTGTGTACTGCTCATTCATCAACTGAAAACAGCATAGACCAAAAGATCGATTGGAATTTAAGAATCGATATTGGTTCATTAAAATGAGAATCTATTAAAATCGAGAAATCTATTTTTTTTATCCAGCCCTAGCGTATTTTGTTGTTTTTAAACAATGCACTGTCGTCCTGTAGGTTCATGGCTAAAAATGAAAATTTGAACAAAAATAAAAGCAAATAAATGTGTTATTCTAATTAAAATATGAAAATTAAAATGACGGGTAATAATAGATTATGACGGAATTCTTATGACCCTGTCCGTCAAACTGATGGACAATGTTAAAGTCCAGCACAACCTCATATATATATATATATATATATATATATATATACACACACAAATAAAATGTATATTTTAATGCCCCGGGATTTGGTAAAAAAGCAACAGTAATTAATTCTTGTTTTTAAAAATAATATTAAGCCCTGTTCCTCCAAGGTGTCAGATGTATACGTGAGAGATGACCAGACAGCAAGGGAGAGACTGATATGCCTGAGATTTGCTCATCTTCATCACCTCTCCTCCACAGGTGGCTGTCTGAAACTCGTCTCTCTTGCTTGCTGATTTTGGCTTGTAGCTGTAGTCCTAACGTACCCTTTACAGACTTTTCAGAAAAAGAGAGAAACATCCCTGACAAGTCCAGAGGCTTCCCATGCACGTCGTGGCCGCTGTTTCCCAGTCTTACAACAACAGCTCAGCGAGTGCATGCAAACAAGACCTCTACACTTGGCTCCATCATTTCATATCATGACTATTTTCTTTTTGATGCGGAATGTGTTCCGCCCTCCTGACACTCAGTCCCACTGGAAACCGTGTACAAACACACACACTCATACAAAGCATTTGGTATTGTTTGAACTATGTTACAAAAAACAACAAAAAAAAACTCTTGCAACTGCGAACAGCCTGTCTTTCATTTTGTCACTCTGCACCACACATCTGCTTGAAAACAATTCACAGATACAGGCCGAACTGATGTGTGACATCATTCAACAATCCTTCATTCTGTCTATCTGCTGGATTATAACTCAAAGTCTTACAAAAGAGTCTTCTGACACATCATCTGTCATAATTGTGATTCTATGCCAATGACAATTTTAGAATGCTTGTAAATAATCAGTGGGATAACGCATGCCTTTCACAAATACTTTAAACACCTATGTATCTATTGCACCTGAGTTGCCGGGGAGCCACACCTATAGGCACTTTGCACATAGTTTAAATCCGTCTGTAAATAAGACTACAAGGGCACAATTGTAAAAAAAGTGTGCGTGCAAAATCATGTGACGTTGATGTTGCTGTTTATTTTGAAATATTTTTTAATACAGTGTTATTATGGAAGCCTGTTTCTGCCAAAAAATAGAAATAAATAAATATTTATTAAATAAATAAATATTTTATAAGATTTTTTCTCAATATAATACGTTTATATTCTCACAATTCAGACTTTTCTCAGAATTAAGTTCTGGCTATATCTCGCAATTCAGAATTTTTCTCAGAATTGTGAGTTTACGTCTCACAATTCTGACTTTATATCTCACAGTTCTGACTTTATATCTTGCAATTCAGACTTTTCTTAGAATTCTGACTTTATGGGCCCTATCACACATACATTTGTGTAATTTAATCTCGCAATTGGGTCTTAAAGG
Source organism: Labeo catla (assembly GCA_012976165.1). NCBI lineage: Eukaryota > Metazoa > Chordata > Actinopteri > Cypriniformes > Cyprinidae > Labeo > Labeo catla. The sequence continues at coordinate 369,146 of VONZ01000132.1, read as the reverse complement.
GAATGGGATATGAGACTCTGATTGGTTTAATGCACGTTACGCCCAAAACACACCCACGACTCATTAAGAGAATAGAGACAACCCTTTCAGACCATACACCGGGCAAAATAGCAAAAGTGGAATCGGATATCCCCCAGGTACTGCGCTGTGCGCTTTAGACTATGCGCTTAGATAGTTAAAAAAGGCTCTATGTGTTACAATTCAGACTTTTCTTAGAATTAAAGTTTTTATCTCACAATTCTGACTTTTCTCATAATTCTGACTTTTCTCACAATTCAGACTTTTCTCAGAATTAAAAGTTTATATCTCACAATTCTGACTTTATACCTCCTAATTCAGAATTTTTCTCAGAATTCCGACTTTACATGTTACAATTCAGACTTTTCTCTCAGTTCTGACTTTATATCTCGCAATTCACAGTTTTTTCAGAATTCTGACTTTATATCTCAGTTCAGAATTTTTCTCAGAACTGAGTTTATATCTAACAATTCTGACTTTATATCTCACAAATCAAAATTTTTCTCAAAATTCTGACTTTATATCTTATAATTCAGACTTTTCTCACAATTCTGGACTTTATATCTCGCAATTCAGACCTCTCAGAATTAAAAGTTTATATCCTACAATTCTGACTTTGTATCTCACAGTTCAGAATTTTTTTCAGAACTGAGTTTATATCTAACAATTCTGACTTTATATCTTGCAATTCAGACTTTTCTCAGAATTAAAAGTTTATATCTCACAATTCCCACTTTATATCTCGCAATTTTTTTTTTAGAATTCTGACTTTTATATCTCACAGTTCAGAATTTTTCTCAGAGCTAAGTTTATATCTCACAATTCTGACCTTATATCTTGCACTTGAGGATTTTTATATCACAATAAAGCAATAAGCCCCAAAACCTGTGGTTTACAGTGAATTTATAACAGCGTTGTTAGGCACAAAGTGAAGCAGAGTGCCTAAAACTCCCTTAGCTGTTATAAATTCACTGTAAACCACAGCTTCAAGTGGATTATTTCTTTCATAAAACGGTTATTCCATATACGTAGTAAGGTTTCACAAAATAAAACAGCGACTGTGTAATGATATAAATAAAAACAGTATTCTTCCACCAAACAATGTAGTTCCTCAGACACAGTTGTGGTTGCAACAAAGAGGTTGCCAAGCAACACACAGAAGTAAACAAAGGTGTATGTTTGTAGAGTAATTTACAACAGCTTTGAACAAGGCTCAGAATTAAGGACCGGAACTATCCGTTTTATAATTCTGACTTTATATCTCACAATTCTAAACTTTCTCTGAATTGTGAGACTAAAAGTCCAAATTGTAAGATAAAAAGTCACTTTTTTAAGTCTGTGGCAGGAACGGGATTCCATATTTGATTCTATTATGGTTTCAAGGAAATAATAGAACCAATCGAATGCAATGGAATTGAATAATCTGTCCTTTTCGAGGGACAAGTATTGGTTTAATTCTGGTGTTCTTTACCTTGGTTACAAAAAGGCTCTCATTGAGGAGATAAACAAATTAGCAAACAAAAACCCACACATCTTGACCAACATCCATTTAACCTAAATATAGCCTAATTTGTCTTGTAAATGTTTTTTCAAAGAGCTTCCAAGAGGTGTAGGTCTAAGTGACAGGGAAAAAGAAAGAGGAAACAAAGCCAAAAATAAAAAACAGATTGTTAGCAGTGTTTGCCAGACTAACTTTGGCCAATATCTACATTTAAGTGTCTTCCCTGAAGAAAAGGAATGTAAAATATAGGAAGGGATGGATAGCTTGTCATGTATTTGTTACTTCAAAACATCAGCTGTTAATATGGCAGCCATTAGAAAATGAAATTTATGTCAACTTTACCAACAGAGCCTTGTATATTGCAGAAATGTACAATTCTATGGACTTCACCAATAAGTTCAGCCAACATGAAACAAAAGAACATAATAAAAGAAATTTATTGGACATAAAGAATCCCCAAGCGGTCACAAAAAAAAATATGTCAGAATCCAAATGCTAGCAGAAGAAAATTTTGTCCATTTCAGAGCTGAGAGGACAAAAGAAGTTAAATAGACAAAACAGATGGGCAGTCTGAGAAAGACTCCAACAGACGCAAAAGGTGAATGAGGATGCAATGAAGAAAACACTCCAATGGCCAAAGTCTGTTATGAGACTGACCAGCTTTTATCGACAAAGCCTTGTTCTAACTGCTAGAATGAGAGTTAGACATTTCTGAATAAGAAAAAGGAAACTGGCACACTGCAGGGTAAACAAACTCATGCAAAATATGTCCTGTAAGAATGCCATGATTTCAATTAAAGGGGTAATTCACTGCTGGCAAAATGAGATTTTAATAAAAGCTGGCTGTCTGTGCAGCAGAAACCATTTTTTAAAAAAATCGGTGCTACACAACTATATAAAACAGAGAAATGGGAGGGGAAAAAAAGTAGAAAAACTTCAACACCCATAATGCACTGGGCTTGTTTAGACTATGCATGACTGGAGATACAAAAATTCATATGCAGACCAACACTGTAACAATACAAAGCTGGTTAAAAATCAGCAAACTTGCCCTTTAAGCTGAACTAATTTCTCATACATGCTTTGTTTGCTTACAGCTGAATCAATTGTAATGAGGTCTGGTGTTTGCCCTTCAAAACACTTGATTCATGGGGGGGGGGATACTTTTTTAAATGGCATGTTTGAATTATACATTGACAGATATTTACAGTTCTCTCAAAGTTTATTTCATGTTTTTTTTTTAATGCAGGTCAAGAAGAGTTGAGACTAAATGCAGAGGAAGCATAATTTCCATCAATTCAATTCGAATAATTGACGTTTCTATATAAAACAGCACCACTATACAGCAGTAAAAAGGAATAGTTCACTTAAAAATAAAAAATGAACAGAATAAGAATGTAAAAATGCTACACTGTTACTGTTTTTGGAAATAGTATTAAATCATTAAATATAAAAAGTATTAAATTATTATATATGATAAATTTATAAAGTATTTAATTTATCTTATAGCATATAAAGTAAAATACATGGATTTTTTTTTTTTTTGTAATTTTTCAGTAACATACTGTTAAAAGTCAAACATGTTCCATTTATTTTAATGTTCATAATTTTCAGTGGAAAATGCAAAAAATATGTTTCCAGATGACGTTTTGTTGCATGATCGATCACATTTTATGATATTTTATTTAAATCGTATGTTTGTTGTTAACAGTTTTTATAAATTTATAAACTATTTCATTAAACTGTAAATTATCTTATAACATATAAAGCAAAATACATGGAAAATATGTGTAATTTTACAGTAACATACTGTTAAAATTGTTTTTTTGCAAGTCAAACATGTTCCATTTATTTTAATTTTCATAATTTTCACAAAAAATATGTTTCCAGATGAAGTTTCATTGCATGATCCATCACATTTTATGATATTTTATTTAAATCTAATGCTTGTTTTTAAGAGTTATTACAAATTTATAAACTATTTAATTTACTGTAATTTATCTTATAGCATATGAAGTAAAATACACTGAAAATATGTGTAATGTTAATGTAACACTTTTAAAACCGTTTTTTGCAAGTCAAACATGTTCCATTTATTTTAATTTTCATGATTTTCAGTGGAAAATGCAAAAATTGTTTCCAGATGATGTTTCGCTGCATGATCCATCACATTTCATGAAATGAAATGAAATGAAATGAAGCTTTCCACTGATGGTTTGTTAGGATAGGACAATATTTGGCTAAACTATTTAAAATTCTGGAATCTGAGGGTGCACAAAAATTAAATATTGAGAAAATCACCTTTAAAGCTGTCCAAATAAAGTTCGTAGCAATGCATATTACTAATCAAAAACACATTTTTAATATATTAAGGTTAAGAAATATACAAACTATCTTCATGGAACATTATCTTTACTGAATATGTTAACGATTTTTGGCGTAAAAGAAAAATCAATCATTTCATACAATGTATTGTTGGTTATTGCTATAAATAAATTAAGGCTAATATTATGTAGAAAGCAGCGTCAGCATTCCGCTAAATATCTCTTTTGCGTTCCACACCCCTATATAAGGTCACGCAGGTTAAGAAATACATAGTGGAGAGTAAATCAGGACAGTGGGTAAGTGAGGACAAATGATAAATTTGATTTATGAGTGAACTATGACTTTAAATGTCTTTTTGAATGGTTTGAAGCTATACAACCTTTCAGATACCAGTCTAAATCTTCAACCAGCAGCCTGACCGATATTCTTTAGGTTTCAGCGTACAGAAAAAGGCTTTTATGATATCTGTATAATGTAATCACTTTATCATGTGTACCTGCCTTTATGAGCACTTGACTTCACTGATAAGATAACCACACACATTAAGCTGTTTCCATGTAAACAATCCCAAACAGTAGAAGACCAAGTTGTTAACCGGATAATGTTATGTTGTTATAAAAAGCACACAGAGGCCAGAAGCAAACAGGGCCCTGCTTATTTTTCCCTAAATATGTCCAGGTTTAATTTTGACCGTGGACACTTACGGTGTTAGGTCTAGTTGACTTCAAGGGGCCCTAGACGGCTGCCTACCTTTGCCTAGTGTTGAGTCCGCCCATGCAGATCACCATTCGTGACCGGGATGGCAGCCAGATTGCTCCATGTTCTCTTTTGCTTTGAGGGAGTGGTATGAACGAAAGCAAACACAAACTAATCCGAACTCACTTTTCTCCTGTCTGTTGGCCTGACTGCTTCTCTTGTGCTATCATTACCATTACGGAGAATAATTACATCAGCTGCAGCCACTTCCAGGCATCGATCTGTAACTCGAATCAATCCTCTGGAGACGCAGGGGGATGAAATGGTGATCTATGGTGGTGTGTGAGGGGAAAAACCTGACTTTCAGGCACCATAGGAGTTCCAGTCTGTAGAAATGGTGGGACAGTTCCTGGTATAGCTGCATCTCTTCCTGCAAGCACAGCTTTCTAAGTGCTCTAATGAGATAGTGGGCAAGGGAAAAAAAGTCCATGGGATGCTGCGTGTGAGAAACGGGAATATGAAGATGTGCGGCTGTACGTGTAACGAGTTTCTAATTAAAGACACGGCGATGTAAGCCCTCGAGGGACGACTCCTTCCGTCTGAGAGCCTCAATAAATTGGCGAGAATCGGCGGCGAATGTTTCGAGACGTTCAAGACGAGCGACGAGCTTTTCCACTGGAGTTTGCTCAAGTCTCGGACACATCAGAAGGGAGTCTGACCACTCAAACTTCCCACGCTTGAGCACGTTAAAGGACGATTCGCTTTAAAGGATAGCGCTCCCTCTCTCTCTTTCTCGTTTTGCGAGCCTTGCGTGGGGTTATATAGGCACCGGACGCTCAATCGCCTCAGGCTGTGTCGACTGAGGGACAGAAACGCAGCGATACCAGCGTCCTCAGGTAAGTTTACCGGAGGCATTTATCACCTATGGTGATTCCTTTTTGAAACATTTTTTATCATATCACTCCCAACTTTCTAAGCTTTTTCACCGGAACTATTTTCCTCATATACAAAGTGGATTGTAAATTAGCAGATAATCAATGCGCTTCTGTGGAAAGTGATGCTTAGTAGCCTAGATATAAGTTTTGTAGCTTAAACAGTTCAACGAGTCCACGTTTGGACACACACCACTGAATTTGTTTCCATTCAAGGATTTAAAGTTTTTGCACATGTGTCTCTTTTATAGTTTAATGGTGTACTAATTTATACTGCATGTCTTATTTCTCAATACAACTCCTAAGAAGAAAATAAACATCTGGGAAGGAATGATTGAGTTCATATTGACTTTTAATTGTAGATGTGGGTATTTTAGCAAATGTGAGCACAGCTCAAGATTTGTAACTGAGTGACACGTGTGAGCTTCTGTGGTTTCTTTCTTTTCTGAAAATCAAGAGCTTTTTTCATTTGCTCTTTATGCAAAGTTATTGCTGCCGAGGAGAAACAGACTTATTATGTCTACATATTAATTTATAAAGCTAACGCTTTGATTGATTTGTTTTGAAATGAATGAGCTGGACCACGTTAGTGAAGGAAACTCAGCCAACAAGTGCTCAGCGTATGTGAACTCAGCACTTGATGAAGAAAATGTGCGGAGAGATAGTTTGAATAGTTTTCATGACTTACTATTGCAGTAAAAAGAACAACAAGTAGGTGTGTCCACACTGACTGGTGGTTAAAGTGTTAATAGCACTTCTTTTTTAAGAAACCGTAAAAGCTTCCAAAGTTTATTTTTAACATAAAGTGGACTTTTGCATCTTATAAACCCCGTCGCTTCTTCACCAGATCCAGGACTTGGCCAGTGCGGGACTTGGGCGCACTCTGGTTGCGGGAGCGATGCGCGCCCTGCGGGCTCCAGTTCTAGTAATGGGGCTCGTCATGTTAATCTGCACTACCGCACAAAGCGACGCCAGCGTGAACGAGGTCGAGAAAACGTTCAGAAGGATAATGGACATCATGAGATTGGTGGGAAACAGCGCTGACGACGGGAGCGCACAAAATAAAGAGAGCGCGGCTAAGGACACCCATCATCTCAAAATGGAAAGCGGGGAAACAATTTTAAGTAAGCAGCGCGTTGAATGCACAGAAAAATGTAGGAATGTTAATAAACGGGTTGGTAAAATGTGGCAAGTGACCTTAATTTGAAAGAAGAAAGCACAAAACACTTTTTAAAGCACAATGCTTCACTGTTTTAAATGCTAAAACATGTTCAAATTTAAGCCACATGTCACATTTTGGTTGTAAAACGTTAGTGGAACGTGTCAACTTTTACTGAGAAACTGAAACTGCAAAAATGATTTATACAAATGAAGTTAATTTTCTAGCATCGTTTGATGCCATTTGATCATGTGATGCAAGGAAAGCGTGGCCAGTCTATGTGCCTTCTTTTTCCATGACCTATATTTGAGAGGGATGTGACTTACCCACTAGGGAAGGAGCCAAAGTCTTAACTCTCAAAGCATTAGGTGAAATAGTTTTGCATTGCACCTGTTGCGTGCTGAGTCAGACACGTGGTGGTCAGCAATTCTCAGTTAGGTCAGTCGTCTCTGGCCTACATAAGATTTATGATATGAGAGAAGCAGAAGCACTGAAAAAAAGTGTGTTCACTAAATTGTTATAATATTAATGAATACACTCTTTAAAAAAAGTTCTTTATTGGCATTGATGGTTCTATGAAGAACTTTGAACAACCTTTCAAAAATGCAAAAAAGTTCTTTAGATTTTTAAAATGTTCTTCAAAGTGGTTATTTTAAGAACTGTTCACTGAAAGGTTCTTTGAGGAACTAAAAATGTTTTTCCTATGGCATCACTGCAAAAACACCTATTTGGAGAGTGTAGGTGATCATAATGTGTACAGAAAACTTGTATTGGAGTCTAAACTGTTCATTGCTGGGGAATGTTGAGATGAGCGATTTGTCCGTGCTTCAGAATCAGGATTTGACTTTGAATTTCTTTCTTTTTGCAGAAATCTTTCCCAGAGATCTTAGAAAGAAAGAAAAGGTGATCAGAATCTTAACAGGTGAGAGACTTTTGAGTCTCCTGTGATTTTGAAACAAAACTGGTGTTTGAGAAATCTAACCTAGCTGTTTTCCCTTTCACCAGGTCCTCTTTATTTCAGTCCAAAATGCAGGAAGCACGTCTACAGGCTTTATCATAACACCAGAGACTGCACCATCCCTGCATGTGAGTATGGTCGAGCATTCGCATCTCTTCAGACCCCACACACAGGTCACATCTCTGCCCTCATGCGCCACAAGCCTCTACACACTGTCTTTATATTCATGACAGTCTCATGTCGGCTAGGTGCCCCTGATTTACCCCTGCAAATGGAGTTTTAACACAGAAACAGTATAGGCTACAAATTCAGGACTCATCCAGCTGATTATCCAACTCATCCAGCTTTACTCCTGTCCTCAGACTACAAAAGATGCGCGAGACTTCTGACGCGACTGGCGGGGAGTCCGAGATGTCAAGAGGGTTAACTTTACCAGGTAAGACACTTTTTGTTTGTTTGTTTTTTTCCTTGAATGTAGGTAATTCAACAAGAAATTGGAGAAGAGAGGTAGAATGTGATATGCAGGATTCCCATGGTCCTGAAAAGCCATTCAAATGAAGAGAATTCATGAAATTTCATGGATTTTGTCAAAATTTTGTCTAAAACCACAATATATATTTTAGACATACAATTATGGCCAAAAGTTTACATACAAAAAAAAATGTTTATAATATTAAATAACTATATATATATATATATATGTGTGTGTGTGTGTTATTGTATATATACACACACACACACACCTACATATATATGCTCAATATATTATATATAAAATCAAATATGTATCAAAACTGGCATTGATTTCTATAAACAAAACTACACACAATATTTTATATATAAATATATAACATGAAATATATATCAAAATTGGCATTGATTTAGAAAAGCATTTATTTATATAAGTAAAAAAGTATGTAAGAAATATATATATATATATATATATATATATATATACACACACACACACACACACACACACACACACACACGTCTTAGGACAACTTTGCTGAATATTTTTGATCCGCTTTAAATGTTGACTAATGTACCTGGACATGAAACAGATTCAAAGCAAAGAAAAATATTTGATATGTAGGTAAATTACAAAAACAAAACAAAACGGTAATTTATTCTGCAGATTCGGAGAAAACACATGCACTTTGAGGTTTTATGACTCGGAACACATTCCAGGATTAGATAACTTATCCAAGCTATTACAGATAAACCTGTTTGTCTTAGGATGTGATTTAAGGAGGTAAATAAACCTAAGTCAGTGCTTTACATTTCAGTGTTTTTTCCTAAGACCACTTCGGAGGGAGTACATGTAACAAACCGTGTTTCCCAATTTTTCACAGAAGGAAAAAATTTTAGACGCTTCCAAGCGCACACATGAATGTGAACACGGCCAAGTCTGAAACAGCACTAAACTTCTCTTCCTATATCAAGCAGGTTGAAGCCAAACCAGAGTGACCCAGAGAAAATGAAAAAAACAGCAGTCAAAGTGCCTTTGGACAAGAGAAGAGAATTTAAACCAACACGCAACATTCCACATAATCAGCACATCGCGTCCAGAACACTGCTCTGTCTCTCCGGAGAATAGATGTGGGAAAGAATTGATAGAGCAGTAAACGGACACAGTATAATGGGATGCACTTGCCCAAAGACGTCTGATGGACTCAGCATGGAGCCAACGGTAAAATACAGGACGATAGAGAAAGAAAACAAAAGGCGCATCTAGCGTGTTGGGTTGTGAACCACTGCCAAAAAAACAAAACCATTTTTCCATCACTTCATCATGACAAAAGGGATTGCCATGGTTTTTGCGTTTCGTTCTCATCACATACCGAGACTCGTCACAGTCAGTGCTGATGTTTCGTGCGACATTCCTCGATGGGGTTACAAATCAGAGCTGTGATGACAAATTGTGCTAGTTCGCCGCAATGAGAGAGCTTTGCTTTTCTCTGTGCTAGAACTGAAAACCAGTTAACTGCATGAACGTTTCCTTTCGCTTCTGTTTGCCAGCAAACAGGTAGTTTTGTGCAGTAAATCCATGAAAAGCTTATTGTTTTTTATGTGTGAGACTCTGAGTGTATGACTGTGGAATATATTCAGTATATTTTGATATGTAAATGTTGTACAAACGAGACTAAAAAATCCCCATAACAAACATGTAAGCGTCTAGCGTACGATGGGATGTGTATATTTAAAAGGAAATATATTTAAATAAATTATGATTGTTTAAACACTCTGGTCTTTAATGTTACAAAAATAGATCGAAAAAATTAAAGGTTAACCTTCTGCAGCATAAAACATATCTTTATCTAGTCTAACAGCTTATCTTGGCATCAGAAAATGTAGTTTTTAGGGAGTTTAAGATCTCTTATCACTTATGGTGGATGCTTTAGATGCCTCAGAGTTATAGAATTTTTTTGTCTGTAACCACACCAAAGATAACAGTCAAATTCTTTAGATAAATATCTTAGCGATGAGAAAAATTCTCCAAATTAAGAGGATGAATGAGAGAGGAAAGGAAAAGTAATCAAAACTACTGGCACAACCATAGTCATATTCAAAGAAATGAAGTGAAAAGCCATAAACGTACTCAAAACAAAAAGTACTTTCAGCATTTTCAGCTGGTTTATTTTGGTGAATTTACTCTCTTCAGAGGGTATGGTCAACAAACGCAGCTACCGTTCCTCAAACAAGCATCCTATGACATTACAACTTATTTTACAATTAAAGACAAAGTGTTTCTCTATACACTGCTTTTGTTTGGTTTGTGTGAAGACACAATATTTCGATTGGATATTTACATTCGAGCATCTTATGATGAGGCGTCGCAGCTTTCAGGAGACAGTCGCTCTGTGTGTGTAAGTGTGTGCGTTATGAGTGCTGCTCCAGGAAGGCTTTGCAGCACCTCACACACTGTTCATACACCATCTCAAAGTCTTTATCACTCCCCTGCAAGCAAAAACAAACAGAAGCCATTAAAATACAACTGTGAACAGAAATGATTCAGCCAAGAATTGTAACAACAGACACATGCAAACTTAAAGTGATAGTTCACCCAAAAATTAAAATTCTGTCATTAGTTACTCACCCTCATGTCATTCGAAACCTGTAAGACGTTCGTTCTTCTTTGGAACACAAATTATTTTTAAAGATACTTTTGATGAAATCCGAGAGCTTTCTGACCCTGCATAGGCAGCAACGCAACTGACACGTTCAAGGCCCAGAAAGGTAGTAAGGACATTGATATAATAGTCCATGTGACATCAAAATAATAACTTTATTCAACATTTCTGTGTCCTGAACGCATCAGTTGTGTTGCTGCATATGAAGGGTCAAAAAGCTCTCGGATTTCATCAGAAATATCTTAACTTGTGTTCCGAAGATGAATGAAGGTCTTACGGTTTGGAACGACATGAAGGAGAGTAATTAATGATAGAATTTTCATTTTTGGGTGAATTATCCCTTTAAGAATGACCAAAACACAGTACTAGGGTTGGGTATTGTTAGAATTTTATCAATTCTGATTCCGCTCATCGATTCCCATTCTTTCCGATTCCCAGTTTCGATTTCAATGTGAATAAAAGATGATATCAAGCATATTTATTCGGTTTCTTTTTTGCTAAACATTTAGTTGCAGCTGAATAACAGGCTACATAAAAACAAAATTCAAAAGCTGTTTGCAAAATAGAGCTGCGTGATTCTGGATAAATTGGGCTGGTATTGTTTTGGTAAATGGAAGTTGTGGTTCTCTTACGATTCTGAAGAAAAAAAAAATCACATGTAGGCCTAATTTACAGGTGAATGATTCAGTGATTCACTCAAGATTTATTTGGGTCATTACTGGATGAATCAGTGTTTTTGAATGAATGATCAAAGACAAATACATTATTAACATCCCCCTTTTCGCCACCTACTGGCATAACGACATAGTCGATAAACCTTTAACATTATTTGGAATGTCAAATTAACTTTCAAATAGATGATTTTGATCTCTACCATGCACATCAGAGTTTATATCCGGACTATGAACTTTTATCCCAGTACTTCTGTGATTATTTGAATGTTTGTAACAGAAATAATGAACTGTGTGGATGAAAAAACTGTGAAACTGTTCATATACATCATTCACATTATGAATAGCTCTCTTTAGGTCAGCGGCAGCACGAACGCAGATTTGAATGTTCAAATCACACTGGTCGTTCGCTGCACGGAAGAAAGGTTGAGAAATCAAACAGATGAATCACTGTAATTTAGGAAGAGAATCACGCTGGTATTTGAATCGTGTCTGTGATCTTTAACGATCTGTTAAATTAAAATGCTTTGTCATATTGGTGGTGACACATCTATCACAACATGTTTAGCTTATCACAAATATTATTTGCCTTTTTGACTTCTGATCGCAAGTGTAGCCATACTTTGGAGCACTATGCTTTTAGATTAGCGAGCAAGGTCTTGGCAGGTCGCTAGGTCGGGTCCTCACAGATGGGGGGTAAAAAAAAATAAAAAAATAAAAAAAAACGCATAGGAATTGATAGGCGGAATCGAAATTTTAATTTCACAAGAGTTATCCAATTCCTGACATTAAGTATCTGATTCTGGAATCAGAATCGACTTTTGATACACAACCCTACATAGTACAGATTAAATGTTTTTGTAATTGATTTAAACAGCAGATTTAGCTCTAGCTCTAAGCAAACTAATTTATTGTCTTACCTTTTCTCTAGAATGTTTATTCATGTTAGCATAACTGAATCAAAGCAATACTTATCCCCCTCTAATTTGTGCTAAAAAAGCAAATGAACTACTGCTGTCAGATTATATTAATATTGGCAAACAGTAAAGATAAAATCAGATTAAAATTTCAGGAAAACCACAGACTTGGCAACCCTGTACTACAGAGCTCACTAAAAACATAATAAAGGCTTCACACCACTGTTATTTTAATATTATTTATATACTATTATAGTATTTATTTCTATTCTGAATTGGATTTTTATATTTTAATTTCAGTTTCATTTTATGTGCTTTTGTAATTTTTTTAAATTTCTATTTAGCTTTATTTTATTTCAGTTTTAGTTAGAAGAAATTTTAGTAATTAAACTCATTTTGGTTTTTGCCAAGGCAACATTACTATTTTTTTCTGTATGTTTTAAGTTTACGTTTGTCATCTAATATTTTATATATTTTTTTTATTTCAGCTTTAGCAGTTACCAAAAATACAATTTTTAATAGATACATTTTTGTTAATAATAACAGTTAAAGGATTCATCTACTTCCAGAAAAAAATAAGTAAATAAATACATATTGATAATCAACTCAGCCCCATGACATCCAAGCTGTGTTTGTCTTTCTTTCTTCAGCCCAAAAGAAATTAAGGTTTTTGATGAAAACATTCCAGGATTTTTCTCCGTATACTTCAATGGTTAGTTCTTCAAAAAGTAGTCATTTTACGCGATCCTCTGCTGGGATTGCATAGAGCCCTTTGAAGCTGCACTGAAACTACAATTTGGACCTTCAAACCTTTGGCGCCCACTGAAGTCAACTACATGGAGAAAAATCCTGAAATGTGAGTAAATGATGTAAATAATGATTAAATTATCAGGAAACGTTTATTCTGGAAGTGAACTAATCATTTAACCATCAGCATCGTCTATTAGCTCAGTTTGAGAACTTCAGCTGCTAAAATAGCCGTGGATCTCATGTGCGGACACACAATGTACCATCCCCATCAAAAGAAACTGCACTCAAAGGACCACACTTCCTCTCACACTTGACTCTTGGGGGACTCAACAGGAAATCTCAGCTATCTGAACAGTGAGCATCACCACAAGAGCATTTGGCTGGTGAACCGTCTCCAGAGACTCTTCTGTCATGGAAGAAAGTCTACTTCAGCCAGCTGGTTTTCTGCCATGTAGAAACACTAGAGAGGAAACATTCAACTTTACACCTTCTCGAATAATCTGCAACAACCTGTGACCCACATGTGCTGGAAGCCTTCAGCCCAGTCAGACATCTTCAAAATGTGTCCTTCATCAGTTCTTAGACATCCGTTCAATGAAAAATGAGTTTCTGATCTTCACAGACGCGTCTTGGACAGCTGGTGGTGTGAACGGGATGACCTGAGAGTGTCTGGAGGAGGAACACTAATGATCTCAGTCGGGAAGGCCCGTCAGGTTCTTTCCAATTTCGATTTCTCAACGCGCTCACCCGGACCCTCCCTATAATCTCTCATAATCGGCACTGCTACTTTCCAAACATCAGTTTTCGCAGTTTCATAACATTACGGTTGAACCACTAATGTCACATAGACTGTTTTAACAATGAACTTTCTGGGCCTTCAACGTTTCAGTTGCGTTGCAGTCTATGCAGGGTCAGAAAGCTGTTGGATTTTATCAAAAATATCTTTATTTGTGATTTACATCTTTGCGATACTGTTCATGTGTTCCCCAGATCCCTACAACCAGATTATCAGTACATATCGACTTATATTTCCATCTGTTCCTCGAGCAAACATATTTCAGTATACTCTAAATATTGCACAAGAGTCATATTGACAATTTTCACGATTTTTTGGGGTTCTCTGTGATGTTTTAAAGCCCAATTCATTTTAACTGCATGAACAAGAGTGAACAGTTCTGAAAACAAATCCTCTTTTTGTGTTCCAAGAAGACATACAGACTTTGAATGACACGACCCACAAGACATTCATATCCAATGCGTGTTGACAGCTGAAGAAACTCTGTAAACAGAGTATGCCTTAAACACACACAGATATCCACTGAGGAATCCTCATTCTCAAACATCAGTCAGGGACCACGACCACACAATGCATCAGTCTTTCTGTGGAGAACTAGACGGAAGACATGATTTATTGGCTAAGTATATGATTAAGTCTTTATCCTAGCACACCACAACCAAAAAAGCATATTGCAGCATTCCCAAAAAGTTTTCTCTACACAATCACAAACCTCAACCAACCACAAGACTGTAATCCTAAAGGTGAAATGTGTGTTATACTAGCAGGAAAATGCAGAAAGCAACGACCACTGGTGAAATAAACAGAAACAAATAATTAGTCCCGCCTACAAACTCACACGATTGTTGGAATCAATCCTGTCTGTCAATATCAGGCTAGTCAGGATGCTCAAACACCACAGCGTTTTTGAGAAAACCCTACCTACAGTTGTCACATTAAGCTGGGATAGAAGTATTTCAACATCCAAGTAATATTCAAAACGTGAACATATGAATCATTATGAATCCTACAGGAATAGAAGTTAAAAGGGAGTGATTGTTATGGGAAACATCGAAATAATCTACCGATGCAAGATTGATCCAAAGCCGTTCCCACACTAGTTAACAGCTGGAGTCGGACTGAGCTGAACCCTCAGACATCATATAAATTTTATTTTTGGGCCTTTTGCCACTTTGATTGAGTATTTGGCAATAAAAGACCAGGGTTTGGGGCTGATCCTGCTGTGTGCATGTGTGTACACTTACATAGTACGGGTCTTGGATAATAAGCTGTTTTTCAGGATCGTAGGAACCGAGCAACTCAATCTTGGCTTTGCTGTTTTTCACACTGCTTGCCTTCTTGTTCAGATCTCTGTAAGTAAACCATACACACACACACTTTAGATCTTGTGCAGCCAATGGACTCATTCATAATCTGATTCATGTCATTGGTGTCATTTCTTATGTTCTTTCAGACCAATTCAAAAATATGTCTTAAGCAGCAATGAAAGGTGACAGGGTCTGTTCTTACTGCGACAGTCTCCTAGGAGCAAGACGTTGCAACACACACAAACAGCTGAAAAAAATAAATTTATAACACGCATAACAGCGCCTAGGTAGTGACAGCTGGTGTGGTTGATCGGGATATTATGTATGTAAACTTTTGACTTGTTTACATACACCTTGCAAAATCTGCAAAACATTAATTATTTTACCTAAATATGACGGATTATACACAATGCATGTTATTTTTTATTTAGTACTGACCTAAATAAGATATTTCATATAGAAGATGTTTACATATATTCCACAAGAGAAAATAATAGTTACATTTATAAACATGACCACGTTCAAAAGTTTACATACACTTGAACAGTTAAACTACTCGCTGTTCTTCCTTCAGGTCCCACAAATTCTTTGGTTTTTCAGCATTTTTGTGTATTTGAACCCTTTCAAACAATGACTGTATGATTATGAGATCCATCTTTTCACACTGAAGACAACTGAGGGACTCATATGCAACTATTACAGATAGTTCAAATGCTCACGGATGTATTAAGAGCCGGGGGTTGAAAACTTTTGGAATTTGAAGATCAGGGTAAATTTAACTTATTTTGTCTTCTGGGAAACATGCAAGTATCTTTTGTAGCTTCTGAAGGGCAGTACTAAATGAAAAAAATCTGTGGTATTTAGGCAAAATTAGAAAAATGTACACATCTTCATTCTGTTCAATAGTTTTCACCCCCCTGCTCTTAAAGCATTGTTTTTCCTTCTGAAGCATCAGTGAGTGTTTGAACCTTCTGTAATAGTTGCATTCGAGTCCCTCAGTTGTCCTCAGTGTGAAAAGATGGATCTCAAAATCATACAGTCATTGTTGGAAAGGGTTCAAATACTGAAATGCCATAGATGCTGAAAAACCAAAGAATTTGTGGGACCTGAAGGATTGTTCTGGAGAACAGCAGGCAGTTTAACTGTTACGACAAACAAGGAACTCATAAACTCATAAACATAAACATCACTACACAAAAAAATAAAACAGAACTGTGGATCATTCAGGTAACAACACAGTATTAAGAATCAAACTTGTATTGTATGTAAACTTTTGAACAAGGTCATTTTTATAAATTCAACTATTATTTTCTCTTTTGGACTATATGTAAACATCTTTTATGTGAAATATCTTATTCAAGTCAGTACTAAATAAAAACAATACCATGCATTTGGTATGATCCCTGATATTTTGGTAAAATACAAAATACAAATGAACATTTTGCAGATTCTGCAAGGTGTATGTAAACTTTTGACTTCAACTGTAAATGGTAACACTTTCTTTTAAGGACAATTTCTCACTATTAACTAGCATATTGGCTGTTTATTAGTACTTTTAAATCACATATTAAAGCCTTATATTCTGCATGACCAATCTTACCTCATACCTGAACCTAACAACTACCTTATTAACTATTAATAAGCAGCAAATTAGGAGTTCACTGAGGCAAAAGTCATAGTAAATAGTGAGAATTGGACCTTAAAATAAAGTGTGACCAGACAAATGTACTAAATTACTATTTCATTTTTAATGGATTAATTGCAATATTGTATTCTGTTGACAGCCATAGTTTTATAATTCTCTTTGGGTTTAAGCATCTAAAAGTTCTCTAATGATTGATAGGAAAACAGAATGTCAACTTAATAGTAATAGTTTTCACAATACAAACAGGTTTTAAAAACTACAATTTCAAAGTCTGAAATTGTTTTTGTAATTATTATTAAAAGAAAGCCATACTTTTATTCCTCAAGGGGGCATTAAATTGACAGTTAAGACATTTATGTTCAAAAGATTTATTTTTACAAAGAAATTCTTTAAAAAGAAAAAGATTTACTTTTGCTGATCTTTTGAGTGTTCGATTTCACAAAGAATCCTGTAATAAATATTAAGCCGTTTTCAACACTGTTTATAATAAAAAAATAAATCTTGCGCACCAAATCACCATATTAAAATGATTACAGAAGGATCATGTGAAACTGAAGACTGGAGTACAGGCTGATGAAAAACAGTTTTGCCATTACAGGCATAAACACAGAATACAGAAATTTCAAGCAGTGTTTGACACACTTCCAGTGCTTGTGTCTGGCATCTTGACCAAGAGGGGGTCTCATTAACTCTTCAGTTCGGGGATCATCCCTTCCAGGTTTGACCTTTAGGATTACCAGCTCAGACCTTTTACCATTAGCACTCACACACCTACTTACATATCGTCACAATACAGAAGCAAAAATACAACAGCTGATGACCTCACATGTATATTTTCAACCCTGAGTAACCCAAGACAGACAGTCATCGCTAAGCGGGACTATGAGATGATATTACATCAGTCTGTCATGCTGAGCATCGCAGAAAAGAAAGCAGAGACCTAGAGCCACAGAGCAAAAACAAAGAATCTAAAGAACTCAGTAAGCTTCTTAATAGCGCCGGATCTGGCAGGAACATGTGACTCCCACAATATCCCCCCAAACACCCCATCTGGAAGAAAAAAATACCTCTTCTGTCCCCTTTATTTTCTTACCCTTATCAGACTCTACTGGTACGGCCACAGATTGTTTAATGCATTCTGCAGTGTTGACAGATCCATTTATTGTATCATTCATTCGCTCCACTTCAATCATCACTCTAATGTCAGAAAGACAACTATGGAATAAAGGTAGACGTCAATTCCTATGCTCAACAAATGTCAAGGGCCTCATTGCTGCTCGTCACTTTTGTACTTGTGAATACAATGAGAAGCAAACTCAGTTGCACTTTTCTCAAATTCTCAGCAAATGTTTTCTTAAAGTCTCCTCTTTGAGGAGGATAAAACAAGAAAATGCCAGAAACACATCATGGTTGAAGGTAGTGAGTAATATAGATAAGAAGACTTAATATTTAATAATAAATCGTTCTTAGAATATACACTACCGTTCAAAAGTTTGGGGTCAGTAAGAGTTGTAATAGTCTGTAAAGAAGTCTCTTATGCTCATCAAGGCTGCATTTATTTGATTAAAACTATAGAAAAAAAACAGTAATATTGCAAAATGTTTTTACAATATAAAATAATGTTTTTTTTATATTTTAACATACTTTAAAATAGAATTTATTCCTGTGATGAAAAGCTGAATTTTTATCAGCTGTTACTCCAGTCTTAAGTGTCACATGATCCTTCAGAAATCATTCTAATATGCGGATTTATTATTAGAATGATCAATGTTGGATAATATCAACAGTTGTGCTGCCAAATATTTTTTGGAACCTGTGATTTTTTTTTTTCAGGATTCTTTCATGAATAACAAGTTTAAAAAGTACAGTGTTTATTCAAAATATAAATATTTTATAACAATGTAAATTATTTATTATTAACTTTTAATAAACTTTTAATTATTAACTTAATACATCCTTGGTGAATAAAAGTATTAATTTCTTAAAAAAAAAAAAAAAAGAAACAATAAAAATGTACTGGCCCCAAACTTTTGAACGGTAGTGTATATATAGAAATAATTGTAAAAATGTTAAATAAATGAATAAAAAATAAAATACAAAAATACAACAAAACAATGTAATTGTAAAAAATATTATTACAATGTAAAAAAAAAACGTTATTTTAATATATTTTAAAATGTAAAAAAAAAAAGCCTTTTGTAACAAATATAAACTACCGTTCAAAAGTTTGGGGTCAGTAAAACCTCTGAGTGTGTGTATATACATACACACACACACACACACACACACACACACACACATATATATATATATATATATATATTCTTTTTAAATATATCGTATCAGAACACTGTATAATAACATTTTTAAGGTAATGCTTTTTTGGGGGCTGGGCGAGGGTGTTTTATCCTACATAAGGCACCAGAATAACCAGATTTATGGTGTTCCCACCTCCAAAATACCAAGTGAACCCCTGCACGTACCTCAAGTTGCTTTCGTCCATGCAGAGGATGTGATCAAAAGTCATGAAGTCGTCTTTGGTGACCTAACAAACAGAAAGACCGTATGAGTAACGCATGTAACACTTCATTCGCATTGTCCTGCAGTGACCCAATAATCACGGGCCAGTGGTTTCGGCCCACATCCAACCCCCCCCCCCTCGCCATTTTCATCTCTAATTCTTCCTGTCTTTCACCGAAAGAGGTAAATCTGCCGCCAAAAGAGCACTGTGCTGGCTTGGACGAGCTCCAAGGAACATGAGCAAAGAGCCAGAGCATGAGTAGACGTGCTGTCTTTGTCTGTTCGAACATTCGCTCTCCTCACTCAAGGCGCGGAGTTAAGAAACGGATCAAAGCACATCTGTGGCTGCATGTAAGTGTGTGCATATATTGAGCAAGACCACATGATTCATTTGGGACGTTACTGCACAGAGACAGTCATAATAGGAATAAATGTTTTCAATTTACAAAAACAACGAAGTGCAAAAAATGGAAATCGTGAACCGCACATACGCAAGGGGGGGGGCAAGGAACGCCTGCCTGGCTACACGTGTTTTCTTGTATAACTGGGGGCTGTGATTTGTGTGAGGTCAACGGACAAAGATGTCTTTAGTGTGAGCTCAGTTCTATACAGCCTCGTATGAACCTGACCTCTAAGCTTGCCCACATGACTGGAATATCTGACTGATGGCTGGAATATGTGGGTGGAAAGCACGTGAGTTAGGAGTTTCTTATAGTCTGACGGTAATAGGCCAAACCATGTACATTTCAGGTAAGGTGAGTGAGCGGCCAACTTAGCGTTTGACAAGTTTCAACAAAGCTGCAAGGATATTACATGTCCCATACAGGTTGCTACAAAAAAATTGATGAAAATCGTTGAATGAGCAATGTGGTAAAACAGGTTCAATTATTTCATGAAACAATCTTTTTAGACAAGATGTATCAGTGCTATTGCTTGCTGTAGCATTACGACTGTATTTTTTCCGCTGTTTACCGTTTTTATTGGTATTTTTAAAACAAATAAATTAATTAAAACAATTTAGTCCCTTCAGATGCTATAAAAGCATGCTCTGTTGTGAAGGGTTGATGATATACAGCAACAAGGAAAAATTAGAGGCTGCCAAAAATCTGTTGCTCCACTTTGTTTCACACACAGCAGCTTTATTATTATACAAATTAACTCTGGTGATTTCTAAACTTCTTTATTTTATATCCTATAAAAAATATTGCTGCGAATAATTGCATTTGAACAGGAGGGTCACAAAATCCAACAACACAGCTTTACAGGTTGCCAAAATCTGTTACCCCTCCTCTGCTTCACAAACAATGGTTTTAACGTTATCCAAATTAATTCTGGTGAAGTTTAAACCTCTCATTTTCTTCAGTCGTAAAGAAATTGTTTTTTTGAGTTAAACATTTCAGGATTTTTCTCCATATAATGGACTGATATGGTGCCCCGAATTTAAACTTCCAAAATGCAGTTTAAATGCAGCTTCAAAAAATCCCAAATGCGGTTGTAAACGATCCCAGCCAAGGAAGAAGGGTCTTATCTAGTGAAACAATTATTTATTTTAATACAAATAATACAATTTCTATCCTTTTTAATGTCAAACACTCGTCTTGTCTTGCTCTGCCTGAACTCTGTGTATTCTGGTTCGGCTATGTCGAAAAACTCGTATTCGTAATCATAATCGTATTTTCTCCCTCAACTTCAAAAATCATTTTAAAATCATCCTACATCACTGCAGAAGTTCACACCCAGTCTTTGCAAAGTGAACATGCAAAGAAGATCATAAACCCTTAACAAAAAAGGTAAAACAGCGATATAGGGTGATTTTGAAGTTGAGGGAGAAAATACGATCAGTTTTTTGACATACCCTTACTGTCTTAAGCCAGAATACACAGAGTTCAGGGAGAGCAAGACAAGACGAGCATGACATTAAAAAGTATATAAATTGTATTATTTTTATGTAAATAACCAATCGTTTCCCTAGATAAGAGCCTTCTTCCTCAGCTGAGATTGTTTACAACCGCATATGGAATCGTTTGAAGTCGCATTTAAACTGCCTTTTGGAAGTTCAAATTCGGGGCACCATAGCAGTCTATTACATGGAGAAAAATGCTGAAATGTTTTCCTCAAAAAACAATTTCTTTAAGCCTGAAGAAAGAAATGAACATCTTGGATGACACGGAGGTGAGTACATTATCTGTAAATTGTTTTTCTGGAAGTAACATACTCCTTTAACAGCTGTAGAATTACGACAGAATCAACATTGAGCCAATCAGCCAGTGTAAATACTAAATGCAACAGAATGCCTGTTCTTTTATATCATTATTACTGATGTCCGGTGTGTTGTGCTTTTATGTTGCATGTGTCAGAGTAAGCGTCGAACAGATTTCTACTTCTAATAACCTCTAATCTGCTTTATATGTGCAGCTGTTCACATCAGATCAAAATGTTTTGTTTTTTTTTGTTGGTACGAAACAGAGATTAGACATCACCAGAGTGAATCTGAATAACATTGAAGCCACTGTGTGTGAAATAGAGGGTACAACAGTATTTCAACAATCTCTATTCCAGCCTTGTTGGATTTAGTGACCTCGCTGTGTGTATGTTACTGTTCACATCAGAGAAAATGTAATGAGTAATAAAATAATAAAATAAAACAGTTCAGACATCACTGGAGTGAATTTGGGTAACATTGCACTTGTTTTGTTTATTCATTAAGGGGAAAAAATAAAAAAGGGTAAAGGGCACTTCTTCTTTTTTTTTTTTTTTTACAATTCTGACTTTGTTTCAGAATTGCAAGATATAAGCTTTTTCAATTTTTGCAATTCCAAGTTTATATCACACAATTCAGTTTTTTTCCTTCCATGAAATAAAAATATAACATATTATCTCACATTTCTGACCCTTTTCTTAATATTTCAATTATATATTACAATTCAGATTTTTTCCCATTTAGAATTCTGCTTTTATTCTCAGAATTGGAAAAAAAAAAAAAGAGTCAGAATTGTATAGAAGCCCATTTCTGACATTGAATAAAACATTTTTAAAAAAATAAATTGTGACTTTTTCTCTCACAATTCTGACTTTTTTCTTGCAATTGGGAGTTATAAAGTCAGAATTGTGAGATATAAACTTACAGGTGCAAGAAATGAAGTCAAAACTGTGAGATATTAACTTTTAAGAAACTTTTTTCTTGCAATTGCGAGTTTATACCTCACAATTCTGACTTTTTTTTCCTCATAATTGCGAATTCATACTTTTTTCTCGTAATTGCGGGTTTATATCTTCTAACTTTTTTCGCAGAATTGCATTTGTATCTCGAGATTCTGACTTTTTTCTCACAATTGCGAATTCATTCGTATCTCACGATTCTGACTTTCTCACAATTGCAAGTTTGTACCTCACAATTCTGACTTTTTTTCTCGCAATTGCGAATTCAGACATTTTTCTCACAATTGCGAGTTTATATCTTGCAGTTTTAACTTTTTTTTCCTCAGAATTGCTTTTGTATCTCATGATTCTGACTTTTTTCTCGCAAGTGCATGTTTATCTCACTATTCAGACTTCTTTTTTTTGCAATTGTGTATTCAGTATTTTTTCTCATAAGTTTATATCTTGCATTTCAATTTTTTTTTTCAGAATTGCGTTTGCGTTTCGCAATTCTGACTTTTTTTCTTGCAATTGCGAGTTTATATCTCACAATTCTGACTTTTTATCCTGTAATTCAGACTCTTTTTTTCTCACAATTGTGAGTTTATATCTTGTAATTCTAACTTTTTTCTCAGGATTGCATGTTCGTATTTCGCAATTTTGACTTTTTTCTTGCAATTGCAAGTTTATAACTCACAATTCTGGCTTTTTTTCTCAGAATTGTGAGATATAAACTGTTCTAATGACTGATATTTTCTCAGAACTGCAAGTTTGTATCTTGCAATTCTGACTTTATAACTTGCAACTGCGAATTTATTTCTCATAATTCTGAGAAAAAGTCAGAATCACAAGTTTGTAACACGCAATTCTGAGAAAAGTCAGAACTGCGAGACGTAAACTCACAATAGTGAGTATTATTCAAATTGTGAGATAAAAAGCCACAATTACCTTTTTTTTTTTTTTTTTTTAAATACATTTTTCATTGCTTGGCAGAAATGGGCTTCCATACTAATGTGCACTAGTACATAGACACACTATTTCCTGTTACTTTCTTTATCAACGGGAATAACTTCCAACCAAAGTCAACCCAGGAATGCTGCATCTCCTACTAGTAGCACACACTATTTGGCACATACCTCACCAAGTCATATATGTGACCCTCAACCACAAAACCAGTCGTAAGTAGCATGGGTATATTTGTAGCAATAGCCAACAATACACTGTATGGGTCAAAATTATAGATTTTCCTTTTATGCCAAAAATCATTAGGATATTAAGAAAAGATCATGTTCCATGAAGATATTTTGTAAATTTCCTACCATAAATATGTCAAAACTTAATTTTTGATTAGTAATATGCATTACTAGGAACTACATTTGGACAACTTTAAAAGCGATTTTCTCAGTATTTAGATTTTTTTGCACCCTCAGATTTTCAAATAGTTGTATCTCGGCCAAATATTGTCCTATCCTTACAAATTTATCAGATTTTAAGAATTTATCCATTTTAAGAGAATAGGGAAGATTATACCACAGCTACAGCGAGGAACGATATCAAATAAATAAATGATAAAAACATTTACAGCAAATTAGAATCACTTTACCTTAATAAAGAGCTCAAGTATTTAAGGCAGGAGGTGATTGCTAATATAATTATCGTTATGTTTATACTTATTGTTCTTGGTATGAACCGGCTGTAACAAATAAGAAGAAGAAGAAGACAGTTATGTTTCCCATCCAGTAATAGCAACAGGTTTGTTCTCATAAAAAAGATGTCTTTATGATTTATGTATATGCTATGAATGATATGTTAACGCTACATTATGGAGCAACTGTTTTTTATCAAAATACCGACAAAACACTTTTTGGAAGCCAATTCAAAACAACAAACTCTGTGGAGAGTTTTCCTCAGAAAATGTACAAGAAAGATGAAAAACAGCAGAAAACACAGAGGGAGATGGAGAAGAGAGGTCAACAGCAGATAGGCAGTGGATGACTGTCAAAATCAATTTATAGGCAAGAAGTAAAAAAATACGGAAATACAAAAAAATCTATGATGTGTGACAAAGATGAAGTACCTTTGGCTGTAAATCACGATTAGATAACCCTCACATAAGCTCTCCTGCCAAACAGGCTTTATTTGTGTATGTTTGAGGTTTCCACATGAATTCATTGAAGTTCATGAAATGATGATAAATGTGTCGTCTATGTTGTAGTGTACAACAATACTGTGCTGAAAGCTTCTATAACACACAAAATCCCACATCTGCAGTACCTGTCGTGCCCTGTGATCTGTCTCTATGCCATGTTTCCTGAGGCAGGCCAGACCACGGGCGTCAGGAACGCTGCCAGTATTCCAATCTGAGGTGGCACCCGAGTCTATAACCCACTGTAACACACACACACAGAGAACACGGTTCTAGCTTGGAGTGCTAATCAGGACCCCACCGTACCTGCCGCGCCACGTGCCTCATAGACACGCCGTGTCGCTTCATGCAGGCCTGGCCACGGTGATCCGGGGGGTTTCCGATCTCATAGGTGGACGTGGCGGCACTGTCTATTCTCCACTGAAGACACACATACATAAACATGATGATGATAACAGCAATACATATTAAAATGCATAAACACACACAAACAAAATTATCTGAAGAACTTAGAACTATACATTACTATATAGCGGTTTGTTACTGCTGCAAAAATGTAAGTTAAACATGGGGCCGTGTTGGCCAAGCATGCATATTTGAATATTTCTGGCCTTAAGGCTCGAATGAATCTGACACTGTTTCTTTGTATTTTGGTTCATGAGGCTAAGGTTTTGACTTTTATTGTTTTTGTCAAACTTTTTGAACAGCAAAAAGTTTCTCTTGTGCAACCTTTTGAAATGTCAAATCTCCACAAGAGCAAGCGTAACATGATCATGACACTAATACTCTCAAGGGTAGATGAGGTGCGAGGTTAAAAGTATTTCAAAATACTTATGCTTTTGCACTGGAGTGCAGATGTCGCTTGGTTACATACCTGTTATCATGCTTAATATTTGCAAACTTCAAAACCAGAAGATGATGCACTGTCACAATCAATTCACTGAAGCACATGCAATTAGTTGGGAGTCTTAGTAAGTCAGGAGCATTTACTTATGTACACATCATTTAGTACATGAAGCATTGCATGCAGAAACTTACCTTGTCCACCACCCCATTGTCTGTAGCCATTTTCTGGAAAACAGCCTCAGCGATTGGGGATCTGCAGATATTTCCTGGGTATTGAGAAAAGGGAAAAACATTATTATTTTAGTCTAACTTTGAGTAAATGCCACATACATAAACATATACACAATATATTTTTTAGGATTCTGTGCTGAATATAAAAAACTTTTTTTCTTCCTTTTTTTTTTCTTTTACTGAAAACATATTTAATATCTCTTTTGACCGATTTAATGTGCTTACTGACTAAAAAAAAACGTTAAACTGACTAAAACAACTTTTGAATAGTTGTGTATGCTTGTACATAATAACAAAATAAAATATATAACAAAATAAAACCAAAATAAAAATACAGACAATAAAACAAATTGTTATGCGAAATGCAGCGGATATCAGATATCAAAACGTATCAAAGTCCTAATGCCATTATGAAAATAACAAAGCTCACTAAACGGGAATAGTTTATGTGTTTATCATTATGACTCAACTGAGGCAGCTGGAAAATGGCCAACACTAACTTTAGTGCTTGGAGAACATATTGGTGATCTGTGAAGAACAGAATACACATATTGTTTATGTTACTAGGTTCTGGCGCCAAAGTATTCATTAATGTAAGAATTAATGAGATATGCATGTGATTTCAACATGCCGGTAACGTTATGTGAGCTCACGATGGTAGCTTTCATTTATGAATGAGGCCGAACAGCGATCATCGACTGAAACAGTGATGATAGTTTGACCGTTTTCTCCAGCTGCAGTGTTTCCTTATTAGCAGCCAGTTTAAACACCACAATCAAATCAGAGAAGGTCCGGTGATATTTCATAAACTTTCTTACCCAAGCACACGAATAAAACCGACCTTCCACTGGGAGTCGCCATATTGGTCACTATTAAAGGTCCCCGCGCCACCACTGAGGGTTGCCCAAATTACCGCCTGTTCCAAATTCAACAAGATTCAGAGTTCAAAAAAGGCAGATAATATAAATTGTTGATTTTAAAATTGATTTTTATAATATTGGTAAGCAGTATTACATACATAGAGCGAAAGCCTGACACACACTTTGACTTTTATCCTCTCTCATTCTCTCTCGCACATTAGGCTATTATCAGACATGTGTGACCATAGACATAATAGACATAGACGCCGCATTGGCTGCTGGAAACGAGAAATGCGGCCGCCATCTTGGACCGGGCATACTGTGGAATTGATTACATCGCGTAGCAGCAGCAGAAGTGAGAGAACATGCCTGAACACTGTGTAGGATATTCCTGCTCCAATCGGCGGACCATCGAAAGCAGGGCTCGGGGGATTACAGTCCTTTTTCAGGGTTTTTAGTGTGTGTGTGTGAGCGAGAGAGAATGAAATACTCCAAGTAGACTCTAATGTAATATTCATATAGTGTTTCTTCAACTTATTAAAATACCTTTACCGTAACTATCTGTTTCTGCTTCTCTATCATATTTATAGTGTGTGATTTGCAAAATTCCTATCATAGCCTACACCTCATATGGTTATGGTTGCGCTTTTGTCCAAAGTGACATAAATACAAAACAATATAATACTTAAAAAGCTCATCAAACCAAGGCACTCGAAAATCTTCTTAGTAGAAAAAATAAAAAGCCTTTAAGCCTTGGTTTGATGAGTTTTTTTGAAGATATGTAAAGATTCCCGTGACCAAAGATCACCCATTTAAAGACTTTACACCCCAGTAGCATCATGCATTTTTTTGGATTAATATAATACTTAAATTTAACAGGGAACAGATTGAGATGTTGGTCAGATTATAGCTAATAAGGAGAATAGCAAAAAACGTCAATTCAGTCAATAGCATAATGAAATAAACAATGAAAATGAGGGAAAACAGCAATAATAAACAATGTCAATTCAAGCAAAATATAATAACAGCATGGTAAGACTACATTAAGGAGAATATCAGTAATGAACAACAATTTCAAATTAATAAACAGCCAAATGAAAATAGAATAAAACTATACAAACCATAACACATTAGAAGTGCTTAATGAACTAAGTCCATGTTGTAAGTCTTTAGACCCTCTTAAAAGACCCAATACTATCACAGGAACGGAGATATTCATTATATTACTGTTAAGCTCACTATCAATATTAAAATACGCCAAACCATGTGTCATGTATCACAACTACATTTATGACCTTTGCAGCAAAAAAAACCGCGTGAAAATCAGTTCGGTATTCCGTGAGGTATGATTAATTAAATGCGTTGACAGCTCATTACACCTGCCAAACAGATTACACTGAGTGGAGCGGGTGACCGGTCCAAGATGGCGGCCCCACGTCTCGTCAGCCCCAGTAGGGAGTATCGGTCGATGTGGCGTCTACTCACTATATATGTCTATGTGTGTGACAGTGGACTACAAAACGAGTCATAAGGGTAATTTTTTTAAAATTGAGATTCATACATACATCAAAGCTCAATAAATAAGCTTTCCATTGATGTAGGGTGTGTTAGGATAGGGCAATATTTGGCAGAGATACAACTATTTAAAATTCTGGAATCTGAGCGCACCAAAAAAAGTATTGAGAAAATTGCCTTTAAAGTTGTCCAAATGTCCTTAGCAATGCATATTACTAATCAAAATTTAAGTTTTGATATATTTATGTTAAGAAATTTGCCAAATATCTTCATGGAACATGATTTCCTACACAACTGGCAATGCTGCCCCTGTGACAAGACAAATCTCCACCAACAACATACGAAAAAAATTATATTTGTTGTATTTACACTATGAAAGCAGCACACAGACTGAATATAATCCCTTTAAATTAACCATGGTTTTATTATAGTGAAAGTGTAGTAACAATGTTTTGGCGTACTGATTTTCATTTGTACAACCACAATTTTACTATAAATACCATGGTTAAACTATGGTTAGAATACCAAATCCATGGTTAATTTGTAGTTACCATTGTTTAAGTATAGTAACCATGTTTTTATTTATTTATTTATTTATTTATTTATTGTAGTAAAACCATGGTTAATTTTCGTAAGGGATGTGGCATATACAGCGTGCCACACAGAGGATCCAGACCCCAGTTTTGAGTAAACATCTTATATTATGTTTTGCCAGTAAATGGCACAATAGTGATTAAGAAACTTTTCTCTTATGTCTATCCAGGCCCCCATTAAAGGGGTCATCGGATGCCCATTTTCTACAAGTTGATATGATTCTTTAGGGTCTTAATGAAAAGTCTATAATATACTTTGGTTCTCTGCAAAAATCATCCCATTCTGAGGGATTGTTCCTTTAAATGCAAATGAGCTCTGCTCGCCCCTCCCCTCTCTTTTCTCTACAGCTCTGAGAGATTGTTTAGCCCTGAAACTTGCTAACTAGCAAGTTATTAGGAAAGGTGATTGCAGAGATTCATAATAAACCCCTTATACTTACTTCTGCTGTAGATGAAGCTGGATCACTAACATCTAACATAGACGTGTGCATCTTCAGTGGCACAGATGTCAGGAGCAAATGACAACCACTATGTTCATTATTACATCCAGCAACACAACACCTCAATCGCTCAATCGGAGATATTCCTGTCTAACTTACATCCCTGCTCCTGGATCGAAACAACGGAGGTCGGACTGTCACAGCTGATCTGAGGTAAGACGTTCATGTCAATCAACTATTGTGGGAGCGGCCTCTGTCGGTGGACATCCGAGAATGGCTTGATTTGAAAAAGGGGATATTTTTACAGATTAATTAAAAAACACTGCATGGATTTTTATCATTATAGGGTAGATTTGTACATACACTGCCAACACACATTAATGTTAAAACAACATGTAAAAGTGAACTTTGCATTAGGGGTGTAAGAAAATATCGATACACGTGTGCATCGATACTGTATCGATTCTCAAAAACGGAATATCGCTATTTAAAAATAAATAATCATACAAGATTCATGACAGTTGCTTCGTTTTGAGTTTATATCCTGACCGCTAGATTGCAGTCTTCTTATCTCTGAACTTAAGCAGTGACAGGAAATACTAGCATAAGGGCACGCCGCTAATGTTAGCGTTAATGGAGGATGAAAGAATAATTCCTGCTCCCGCCTCGATGTATAGTGTGGCGTCATTTCGGCTTTTGAGGTAAGGTTCGCTCCAGGACGCGGCAAGCAGCGGAATCGACGCGCGGCCGCCACCCGTCTGTGCAGCAAAGCGCCCCATGCAGCCGCGGTTCCTCTGCTCTCAGTGTCCCGTGAAAGGGCCTTTGCGCCGGGCCCAGTGGAGTAGCCGTGCGGCTCCCTGCCGCTGTCTCTTGTGGTGGGGCTGTTTTGTGCAGTTGAGGCGGTGCTGGCGTCGCGGTCTCGGCGATTCCACGCGCAGCATAATTACAAACTGAAAAACTTGCAAAATCCCAAACTTCCGAATGTCTAATAGCTGTATTTATTTGATTGTTTTACAATTCTTTTGTTTTCTTTAGGAATCCTGTAAGCACTATTTTTTTATTGATATTAAGCAGATGTAATTCTTACGTTTAGATCAAAATGATCTGACATGGTTACAATTGTAAACTTAAATTGTAAAGCAGGGTCTAAAAATATATATGGTCTGTTTATAAAAGCTTACATTTTATAAATGTAATAACTAAAGAATATTACTACATAATTCCCGTAACCGATTCCGTAACATTGAATGGTTTGCATATGGTGATGTGTTTTTAATTACAGCTTTCCTAAAAGTATGTCCTTTTCATAAAATAAGAAATATCCCAACATATTGCCTTGTTTACAATATCGCAATGTATCGCTTCATATCATATCGCAACCCCTGTATCGTGATACGTATCGTATCGCCAGATTCTTGGCAATACACAGCCCTACTTTGCATCCGATGATCCCTTTAAAAAAAATGCTAGGTGGGTATGTTTTGAAGCATGCTAGCTGGTTTGAGCTGGTTTAACCTGGTCCTTAGTTGGTCCTGAGCTGGTTTAAGCTGGTCCTGAGCAGGAGCTAGTTGCTTAGGACCAGCATATGACCATCTTATAACCAGCTCAGGACCAGCTCAAACCAGCTGGCATGCTTCAAAACATACTTAACCAGCATATGTTGTTTTTTTCAACAGCCTAATCAGTCCCAATTCTATTACTGGTATCAGAATCCCCTTAAAGAGCAGACTAGCATATGCAGATCTAGGTGGTCAGGTTGTGGGAAAGTTTTCCAGGCCATATTTAGAACAAGTTTAGATTGCAGTATTTTTCAGTCAGCAGCCTGGCCTGCTTAGCCATACTTGCTCTGTTATGAAACCAGATTATACTTCAGTGTCAGTGGCATTCACAGACTTTTGCAAATGACACTCCCGGGGCAGGTGGGATCACCCCTCAAGTAGAAATCGCGTTTCAGGGGCACCTCGATAGGACCAAAAGGGCACTTTAGCATTGGTGATTGAGGGGGCAGGGGCTCATATCACCCCACACTATGCACGCCACTATTCAGTGTATTAATAGTGTGCACCAGATGAGTGAATTTACTGCACACTAAATATATGTGCATACATATCTGACAAAGTCAAAACAGGAAACTCAGAGAGCCTATACCTTCGGGGTTAGTCCAATAAAAATAACACAGGATCTATTGTGGTGGTGTATTGCATTCACTTTTAAACACAGCAGTGCATTCAAGATATATATTTTGTTAGTTTACTGGGACTTGGATGTGGTAGTTCCATTGCTGTCTGTGCAGGGTCAGAAAGCTCTTGGATTTCATTAAAAATATCTTAATCTGTGAATGTGAATGAAAGACTAGAAGTTATGTTTTCTCTCTTTTCTCTAATATTGGTTAAACTAGCAAACCTGTGTCAGGAGTGGATTATTTGACTGCCAACAGTGTTACACAAGTATTATTGCTGCAAATTTAATTAAGACAATTTAACAAAAACTTATGTTTTGTTTATGAAAATATTTCTAAACACACCGTATGCTCAGTAGTTCTATTCTTCCATGTTGAGTATAGGCCCAAAACACTAAAAAGTCAACTAAGATACTTGTCAACTGTGTTACCCAGTAAAGGTAACATGGTGTACAGATGGTATTTTATACTCATATGCCTACAGATCACCTTCATTTATGTAGCACTTTACACAATATAGATTGTTTCAAAGCAGCTAAGGTCATGTTTGGGTTTTTGCGAAACAGGATTTTTTTTTCTTCACATTGTCAAATTCTAAATGTACCCTTAATTATAGAATGACCCAGAAACACTGGGGAAATACATTTCAAAATAAGAGTACAAAACACATGACAGGCAAACACAGGCTGGGATCAAGACATGATGATTTCCTTAGAAAAATGTCAGTATTTGTAGACAAATAAGAGATACTAATAGGTTTATCAGCTTTCCTTTTTTGGCTTTGATGCATAACACTGTCAAAGATAATGACCAGTAAGAGAAATAATAAAAACCATATTCTAGGGTCAGTGGCTCGAGCTGCGCCAAACTTTAAGGGAGGTGATGCACGAGTCCAACTTACTGGGAAATCCAGCACATCTTCTCTATACAACAACAAATCTGACATCCACTGACATAGTTATTCTTTTGGTTTTGACTGACTGGATTATGCAGCACAACTACTTTTTTTCTTTAACCTTTAGTATCAATGCTTGAGCCAGAGATCCAGCTTGATCTGTGCAGTATTCACAATCTGAAATTCAGATGGTTTGCAGCTGCTCCACATACAAATCATCTAAGGGGTTACTTCATAGTAATGAGCAAATCTTGGAACTTTCATTAAGTATGTCTTCACATTAACATCCTTAGCCTTGCATACGGACGCAATATGCTGCTGGCAGAAAATGCCTCTCAGATTTGAGTGAACAATAAACTTGTTCCCTAATTTGAACCTTTCTTATAGTTCACCCAAAAATGAAAATTTGCTGAAAATTTACTTACCCTCAGGCCATCCAAGATGTAGATGAGATCCAGGATGATTTGGAGAAATGTAGCATTACATCACTTGCTCACCAATGGATCCAGTGAATGGGTGCCATTAGAATCAGAACATCACAATAATCTATAATTAATCTAATTAAAGATAATCATTAAAGGAGAAGTCCACTTCCAAAACAAAGATTCACATATAATGTACTCACCCCCCTTGTCATCCAAGATGTTCATGTCTTTCTTTCTTCAGTCGTAAAGAAATTATGTTTTTTGAGGAAAACATTTCTGCATTTTTCTCCGTATAATGGACTGACATGGTGCCCCGAGTTCGAACTTCCAAAATGCAGTTTAAATGCAGCTTCAAACGATCCCAAATGTGGTTGTAAACGATCCCAGCAAAGGAAGAAGGGTCTGATCTAGCAAAACTATCGGTTATTTTTATTTTAAAAATACAATTTAAATACTTCTTAATCTCAAACGCTTGTCTTGCCTTTCTCTCCAGGAACTCAAGACAGTTAGGGTATGTCGAAAAACTCCAATCGTATTTTCTCCCTCAACTTCAAAAAGCATTTCGAAATCATCCTACATCGCTGCAGAAGTTCCGACCCAGTCTTTGCAACGTGAACATGCAAAGAAGATCAAACACCCTTAGGTAAAACAGCGATATAGGGCGATTTCGAAGTTGAGGGAGAACATGAGATGGGAGTTTTTTGACATACGCTAACTGTCACGAACTGGAACAAAAACAGTCCAAGCACAGTAAGACAAGACGAGCATTAAAAACTATATAAATTGTATTTTTAAAAATGAAAATAACCAATTGTTTTGCTAGATAAGATCCTTCTTCCTTGGCTGGGATTGTTTACAACCGCATTTGGGATCGTGTGTAGCCGCATTTAAACTACATTTTGGAAGTTCATAATCGGGGCACCATAGTAGTCCATTATATGAAGAAAAATTCTGAAATGTTTTCCTCAAAAAACATAATTTCTTTATGACTGAAGAAAGAAAGACATGAACATCTTGGATGACAAGGGGGTGAGTAAATTATTTGTAAATTGTTGTCCTGGAAGTGAAGTTCTCCTTTAATATAATTAAAGTCAGGGGTCACCAACCTTTTCATGCCCAAGATCCCTGACCTTGGCCTTTATGAAAGATCTACCTATTGAAGTACTGACTAAAAAAGGCCTATGAGGCCTTTTATTTAGTACTTCAATTAGTAAGGCACTGATCATTGCCAATTCAGAGTTTTTTTTAAACTAGCAAATTGGCTGATTCTGATATGGTTGCTTTATATTTATTTATTGGTTATTTGCTCTGTTAAAAAGTGCCTTAAACAAAAATATCTGTAGGCATTTGAAATTAGAAGTAACCACTGCATTTTTAGTCACCATCCAAACAAAGATGCTACGCACATGTTGCACGAGCAGTTGTTTTTGATGTGAATTAGATTTATTATTTCAGGATAACCAAACAACCAATAAAGCAATGCTTTGTGAAAGTATGGTACATAAAACATCTCCATGAAACAAAAACAGCAGGTCTGAATGAGACAAGTAGGCGGTGGCGATGAATGATCTAAGCAATTCATTAGCAGTATGTTTTAAATAAACATTAATCCAACATTAAAACAGTTTTAACTTCCAGCTAAAATACAAGTCCATCTATAACATAGCTTTCTCCAGTGAAAAAGTGAAAAAATTTGAATCAAATGTGAAATATGTACAGATCAAGCACTGCTTACAAGCAAAAACAGTCCTATAGAAATATGTCAGTGGATTGAGAAGAACGGAGACTTTTTCACTGGAGGAAGTGTTATTATAGATTATGGACTTGCATTTTGGCTGGAAGTGACATTTTAAAGTTAAAATACATTAATGATGCATTTGTGGGTCAATATCATTGTAGGGTGCCATTTGGCGTCCTGTACATCAATAACTCATTTGCCATGACAACTTAACATAAAAATGACTATGAAAGGGTGTGTTATATTAGGTTAAGTTTTTTATTCATAACAAAAGGATTACTTGGCTCTTTAGATACATTCTGTGGATTTTTATAAGGTTTTGTATAGGAGAATGCATGTTTTTTTGCTATGTCACATGCACTGCTTATTAAATTTTAATGAGAGTAGAATATAATCAAAAAATAAAATGTAAAAATTGTGTTCCTCTGTTAATATTTTGTTAAAAAGAGATTACTCAATTTGAGTGTATTGACCATTTGGTAATAAAAACGACAAGAGTGTGTCTATGCCCCTTGGTCGTCCACCCTGTGGTAAAGGGGAATCCGCCCCTTTAAGAAAAGGCCATCTCCTTTAGTGACATCTGGACAACAGATTTTTTGTCTCTTCAGTGGCGGGAATTTCAACGGCTGAGGTGAGTAAATTGGTGACTTTTAAATTGACAAATTTTGAATAGAATCGAATAGATTAGATTAGAATAGAATAGAATAGAATAGTGAATAGAATACAGTATTTTCAAAATATGTACGTTTAAATATACCAAATTCTCTTCAACAACCAGAATGCTGGTTTAAATTTTACACAAGGCAACATAAGGACGAGATGTCAGCCAGCTGCATCAGCAGCGGTTGTTTCACGGGATGGAAACGCCTTTTACTTTGTATAAAATAAATGATTTTATTCGTTATTGTACTGAGTGTAATTTAGTTTGGTATTAAAATATGTTCTCTAATCTCAGTACTATTTATTAATGGGGAGATTTTGGAGTCAGTCACGGCATCTTTCAGCTACGAGTGACACGCGAAGCCGCGGTCTGAAGTTCGCAGTTACCCCGCCAAACAGCAGCCCTTCACCGGCTCAGATTTCGGCAACACACCCGCACGAGAATTAGCGGTACTTCGGTAAAAAGCGATTACAGAGAACGGTTAAATACACTGAAAATAAAATGCTACTTTTAAATGTTTTTATATCTTAAATGCTTGTTAAACGAGTTTAAATGTAATATTGTAAACTATGCTGTGTTCTCCCAAATATATTCAATTCGTCTTGTATTTTGTCCATGTGTTCTTGCTTAATAATAAATGTTTATCTTTTAATTATTGCTATTGCTTCTATGATTCAGTGTGTATTTTTTTTATATAAGTTCTAGTCTATTTTAAGCCAGCAATGTAATAATTTTAAAAACAGTAGCTGACTAAAATAAAATAACCCAGCATGTGTGGTAAAAACATGTAACCCAGCCAGCTGGGTCAAAATAACCCAGCATGTGTTCTCCGATATTTACCCAGCGATGGGTTGCCAAATAACTCAATTTGGGTTGTTTTTAACCCAGCATATTTTAGAGTGTACATTAGCAGAACATTTTCAATTTAAGTATTTATTTAAATGTTCAGTTTCTTAAAAACAAAGATGTGGTGCATTTTTCAAGACCTAAATACTCTTGCCAATCTAGTAGGGGTTTTGTGTAGAGTCTGACATAATCATACTTTACTCCAGGGCCTAAATGATTAACCTTGAAAGTTATGCAATCACATTGCTGTTTCCTATCAGAGATCATGTCTGGAATTACTTACATATTTGTACAGAAAGGCCTTGAGTGATCAGGTGTGGAAGGGACACATCACAATTATTTGCTTTTGTGAGATGTGTAAACAAGGTTAACGGAAGGTTGCGGTTATGGTTGTAATTTGTCACACTGTGGTTTCACATGTTATAATTCATACACAAAGAAGAGGGCTCTATTTACGAGAAAAGCCCATTGTGGCCTTTAGGATTTGGATTGAGCTTATTGTGCTGCAAGTGTGCTGATACAGTCTGTGTACAATTATAGTTATTAAGGTTTGTAAGTAATGTGGGATTCTGAACATTTAAAGATGTTCGCGTATTTTGGAGTAGACTGACATGATATTGAGTCTCACCCTATCTCATCTGGATCTACGTACAATTTTGGAGGCTCTGAGGTCAAAGAAGCCATATATTGGTTTTAGCGTACTGCTATTGCCTTGGATATTTTCCAGCAAACTGCACAGCAGGCACTTTAGAACACATAAATTACGTCCACACAAATTCTTGGTTCTGAGTTGGGTTGAGCGAAGAAATGATTTCTGGGTTACGGTAAGTGGACAGTTGCCGTTTAGTGTATTTTGCACGTTGTGCAATGCACAAACACTCCACAGGAATTCAGTCCGGAAAATAGCTTTGCCAGGATGTTGATATGGGGTTGTTATGGTGGTTTCTGATGTGTTGCTATGCGGTTGCTAGGGTGTTCTGGGTGGCTGCTGGAGTTGTTTCATTTTATTGTGGGATAAAAAAAGTCAAAGCAATTCTAAATTAGTTTACTGCTCAGATTCAGAAATTAGGTAGAATGGTTAAAGGTTATGAAGCAACTGCTCATCATGCACTCTGTCTCATACACAAACAGGTACATCACCTCCTCAAGCTTGACGCCATCTACTGGTTTCATGAAGATCCTGCATTCTTCTCCTGGCCAATGTCTCTCTGCATTAAATTTAAAACTGTAGAATGCTTTCGATTAGCGTAGGAGTGGAACCAATTAAAGTTTATGTGTAGTGCATGTGTTTTGCTTCTCTTTATTAAATGCGAGCACATGACAACAAATGACCATATTAGATAGTCCCATATGCACAAGGATACAACAAACAAAAAAATTAGCAGGTCAAATGTCAAAAGATGTTTTACATTTTTTTTATTACTTTGTTTGACATTACATCTCTGCACACAGGGAGAAATATTACTGAATCAGGCCACACAGTGCATAAGCAGATGCTGAGAAAAAACAAGAATCAGGTCAAGCATGAAATCATTTTACACCTTATTTTTTACACATTAAGAAATACTACCTGGATTAAAAAAGTTTGACAATAACCCTAGCCTCCCTAAAATTCCTTCACTGTTTAACTCTTGTGCTGTGCTGAAACTCCTTTACCTAATTTGGTAAATCTTGGATTTATTCTTTTTGCCAACTTGTTTTCTTTCAATTAGCACAGCTTTGTTTGATTGTTGTTTGATTATATGGCTTAATTTTTCTAAACCGATGCACCTCAGTTTTTAATAAAAAAAAAAAAAAAACTAATTAAAAATTATTAGTAATAGTTTTGGCAGGCGTTCACTCAAAAATGAGGTGCAGATGCTCAGATCAATGAGGCCTACGACCAACCAGTTCCAAAAAGAAAAACAAAACCTCTGCTAATTGAAAGAAAACAAGCTGATGAAGGGATATGATAATATAATGAGATTTACAAGCATTTTTTGTAGGCTGATCATTTTCAAACAAGAAAACTACAACAAGGTGAAAAAGACATCCTAAAAAATACAAAGAGAATCTATAATTTCTTGTAAAATTATTATACATGGTGTGAACAAAGTCAGTAGGTTCACATTAACTATAGCATTTTCAGGAAAAAGAAAATCCTCTCTGGGTCTTTATGACTGGAACATATGGAAGCGAGTTTCTACCAGAATAAAAACTAAAAATGGTAATCGTGACTTTTTATCTCGCAATTCTGTCTTTTTTTCTCAGAATTGTGAGATATAAATTCACAATTGCCGGTAATAAAGTCGGAATTGTGAAAAATTAAGTCACATAAGAAATGCGAGATATAAACTTAAAATTGCAAGAAATAAGTCAGAATTGTAAGATGTAAACGCTAAAATGTGAGAAATAAAGTCAGAATTGGGAGATATAAACTCAAAATGGCAAAAAAATAAAATCAGAATTGTGAGAAATAAAGTTAGAATTGTGGGATATAAACTCAAAATTGTGAGTTATAAAATTAGAATTGTGAGATATAAATTCGAAATTGCAAGAAATAAAGTCAGAATTGCAAGATATAAACTCGAAATTGTAAGAAATAAAGTCAGAATTGTGAGATATAAACTCAAAATTGCAAGAAATAAAGTCAGAACTCACTGTAAAAAACAATTTGTTGAGTCAACTTAAAATAATTTGTAACCTGGCTGCCTTAAATTTTTAAGTTCAGTCAACTCAAAAAAAAGTTTATTCAACTTGAAATGTTAAATTATACTAAGTGACAACTTGAGTTGAATCAACTTAAAATTTTAAGGCAGCTGGGTTACTTACCCATCTGTTAAGTTTAGCAAACACAAATATCTAAGTTGTTACTTAGTACAACTTAACATTTCAAGTTGACTAAACTTACTTTAGTTAACTGAACTTAAAATTTTAAGGCAGCAGGGTAATTATTTTAAGCTGACTCAACAAATTGTATTTTTTATTTTTTACAGTGCCGGGAGAAATAAGTCAGAATTGCGAGATAAAAACTCAAAATGGCAAGAAATAAAGTAAAAATTGTGAGAAATAAAGTCAGAATTGTGAGATATAAACTTGAAATTGTGAGAAATAAAATAGGAATATCTCAATATATAGACTTGAAATTGTGAGAAATAAAATCAGAATTGCGAAATATAAACTCGAAATTGTGAGAAATTAAGTCAGAATTGCGAAATATAAACTAAAATATAAACCTAAAAATTGCAAGAAATAAAGTCAGAATTGCTAGAAATAAAGTAAGAATTGCGAGATATAAACTCAAAATGACAAGAAATAAAGTCAGAATTGCATTTCTTTTAGAACTGCGTGATATAAATTTGCAATCGCTAGTTATAAAGTCAGAATTGCGAGACATAAACTCGAAATTGCAATAAGCAATACAGTCAGAATTGCTAAGTATAAACTCGAAAATGTGAGAAATAAAGTCAGAACTGCGAGATATAACCTCTAAATTGCGAGTAATAAACTCAGAATGCGTAGCTCTAAACTCGAAATTGCGAGAAATTAAGTCAGAATAGCGAGATAAAAGTCGCAATTATGTTTTTTTAATTTATTTTTTATTCCGTTTTATTATAAACTGGCTTTCATAGGAACATGACATGAGGGATAATTCTTATAAAAACAAAAAATCAAACAAAAAAAAATATTTAAGTAAGAGGATTTGCAAGCCCTATGTTGCAGACGTTAAGTCACAATCTAACTTTCCACATCTTCCTCACCTACACATCTCTCGTGCCAAAACTCGCTGTCTTGACCTGTTAGTGGGTGGAGTAGATGAGTAGTATGAACAGGTAAAGGTGTGCGTCAGTGTGTTCTCATCTAGGCTACTATCTACTCACCATCGGACCATTTTTGCAACATAGCTGTTGTGGATTTAACGCGAAGTACTAATCTAGACTGCACAATGCTGAAGAAAACGCAAGGCTCGGCCGACGTGGACGCGTCGCGCATTCTTGTGAAGGGGCCCGAGTTTTTGAGGAGACAGATGGAGCGAGAAAGCGAAGCAAATAAAGGACGCGTCAGTGCGGTGGAGAGGTTGGCAGCCACTAAACCCCAATACGTAAAAAGCCAACAAGTGGTCGGTTCCACTCAGGAACCGGTTTTCAGCATCAGCTTTGCCTCCGTGAGCAGCCAAGGGTCTTTAAACGGAGCGCACGGTTCCGTTATTAACACCGTTAATGTTGCTGTTGAGGATATTCAGTCGCCTGAAGAAGAAAGTGGTAATGTGGTGAGACGGAGCAGCTCGAAAAAACGCGACTCGATTTTATTATACAGACAGAAGTGTGAACTCTTGAGAGGATCGCCTGGTGGGAATAGGAGATTATTTAAAAAATCGTTATTTTATATTAAAGACAAGACAAGCGCGATTTCTGAGGCTCGCGGTGATGAATGCGCCACGCGCAAGAACTCCGAGGCCACTCAGGTAACGTTAACCATCTCAAACGGGCACTTAGGTGTGCCGAAAGGACCTCCTCACAGGAAAGTAGCTGAAACCCAGGAGCAGGCGCGCAGGAGCCGGAGGGGTGTGGGGCGCTCCAGCTCCGACATCAGTTCGCGCTACTCGAAAAACTTCGCGGACTTCGACGCGTTCTTCAAATACTGTGGGCTCGAGGGTGACGTAATCGAGTCCCTGGGCAGAGAGAACTTCTCCGCGCGTTCGGAGGACCTCAGCTCCAAAATCCGAAGCATCAGCGTCTCGACGTCAGATGACGGCTTCTCGAGAAGCAGCGACGGCCTGCAGGAGGAGGAATTGCAGGAGACTGTACGTCAAGGCTCGTCAGTTGTCGAGCGCAACGCTCGGATCATCAAGTGGCTTTACAGTTGCAGAAATGCAACAGAGTCAGGAAAGACTCTTCGAGATCTGGATTAACTTGGGACATGTTAAAAGAGCTGTTTTTGTCAGTATCACACATGGAACGACCTGAAAAAGTACTAACTTATCTATCTGAGACATCCCTTAGCTCTGTAAACATCTTTGTCTAGTCAGAGACGCTCTCTGCTGCCTTGAGTTGGCTGACATGTTAATTTCCTTCGTATTCAACTAATACCAAGGGTTTAGAATGGTGGTCTGAAATTTGTGAGTAGGTCTGTGGTTAATATTTTGTTCTACTACATAAATGACATATATTTATACCTCACATCTGAAAGCCACTGTAACAAATTGCTATTTGAGGACTACAATGGTTTCGTCAAGCATACACATTGTTGTGGTAGTTTTAGTCTTTATTTAGCAGCTTGTTAGCAATGTGTGTAATTTATGTTGACACAAACATTTCTTTAAGGAATGCTAACCACTGACCGAATTTTACTCATGAATCCAAAAGCGCCATTCTAAAGACCCACAGGACCCATAGGAAATTCCAAAGAGAACCCATGGCTCCAAATGGCTACTTCTTTTGCTGGTTTTAGGATCTCTAACTACTGGTTTAGCCGTTTTGGTTAATCCTTTTCTACATGCCAGTACTTGATCCTGGTTACGTATTCCACTTCATCTACCTAGATATCATGTTTATGATATTCAGAGTTTTTTCTCAGAACTACGTGATGCAAACTTGCAGTTCTTACTTTTTTCTCAGAATTGTAAGATATAAACTCGCAGTTGTGAGTTATAAAGTCAGAATTGTGAGACAGAAACTCGCAATTGTTACTTTTTTTCTCCGAATTGCGAGTTTATATTTCACAATTCTGACTTTATAACACACAGCAGGCACACAACGTCATAAGACATTGGTATTTGGTTAAATTTCGCCTGCGACATTGGGTGACCAAAATTCAATGTCATTTCAACATCTAATGTCAACATTAATTTGACGTCCAATAACGACGTCAGCTGACGTTGATATTTTGTTGTTTTTAGGTTGTGTAACCAAAATCCAACGTTAAGACAACGTCAAATTGACATCAAATACCCAATTTTCATTCTTAACCAAAATGTAACATCTGTCTGATGTCCGGTCCAACATCAGCCTGACATTATATTGAAGTGCAGTGCCTGCTGCGGTGTTATCGGCCTAGTTAAAGTCAGGATTGTGAGATATAAACATAGAACATATCAGTCCTCAACACTGAACTTTAACGCACAATTTTAAGTTTATATCTTAATTCTGAGAAAAAAAGTCAGAATTGCGAGACACAAACTTGCATTTGCAAGAACTTGCAATTCTGACTTTATAACTTGCAACTGGAAGTTTAAATCTTGCAATTCTGACTTTATAACTCGCAATTCCATCAGAAATGTGAGATAGAAAGTCGCATTAACATTCTTACATTTTTTATACAGTGTCAGAAATGGGCTTCCATATCATTGCATTTCATTTTGGCACTGTTTTGTGAAAACTACCTTTGCACATGAACCTATGGATACAGTATAGTTTACAAAGACAAATGACATTCAAGCCAAACAGGCCATCAAGGCCTGTCAGCTATGGAATGCTGAAGGTAGCACCTGGCCTTGAGATATGGAAAGATATGGCTTCAAACAAGCACCTCTGTCCACTGTTGCACAACAGCGGAAGCACTGAACATTCACACCCAACGTGGGTGTATTTAATTTGTGCCACTGTCACACGAGTTCAAGGATTAGCTGTCTGTTTATTCTGACTGTCTAGTCATATCTTCCCTGACTCAATATGCCTTGCAAATATGAAATGGTATTTTAAGAAACTTGATAGTGTGTGTGCATTGAGTCAAAAAACATGACACGCTATGCTAAAACGCTATGTAAATATGAGCATGCATATCAGTCAATAAAACGTTTTCTTACCATTTTATTACTTTTACTGTGTATGCAGTTTAGTGTAATTTGTGTATCTCTTGGGTTATAGCTTTTGTATTTTAACATAGTTCAAGAAGAAGATAATGGCATAAGTATTTATAATGATCGAAAAAACTCTAAAACAGATGTTAGCTGAACCCAGTGCTTCTTTTTATCATTTTGGCAGGTATTTTATATACCCATTGTATGCAGTGTTTTCACATGCACAAAAACTTACCCCTCTGGCCTCTCAAATGCAGACTGTGGCAGGTTAGATCTTGCAGAGGGAGTGTCCGTGGCCTTTACTCTACTTTAAATATTTTTTTGAAATGCAAGGGTTTTTGGTCTCCAGCTGTGGACGCATGTCAGAATTATTCCCCTTTTTGCTGTACATATACAAAGTGACAAGTTTTTCTAAACACATCGGAAACAGAAGAAAAGCATGACTGTCTTGAGTTGCTGGCATTTGTCATTTTTATGAAATTTGTAAAGTAAGAAACAATTTAATTGTTGTCCATTCTGTTCAGATGGTAAAAATTATTCAGGGGTCAAAAAGTCGTACTGGCACAATAATCATTTACTGGCACTATACATGCATGCACAAATAAGTTACTTCTATAAATGCTTGCAAATGTTTATGTGCAGAGCATGTAATTTTCAGCTCTTTTTAAAACTACATGACTTGTAATACCCTGCAGGATAGGATACTTTCATCTAGGTGGGGTTTTACCTTACACAAACGTGAGTCACATAAGGAAACTGACACAAGGGCCTATATATCAATAAGGGCTTAGCTCACACAAAAATGAAAATTTTCTCATCATTTACACACCCTCCACTTGTTCCAAACCTACATTACCAGTCAAAAGGTTTTGAGCAGTAAGATTTTAAATGTTTTTTAAAGAAGTCTCTTCTGCTCACCAAGCCTCCATTTATTTGATCTAAAGTACAGCAAAAACTGTAATGTTCTGAAATAGTTTTACTATTTAAAATAACTGTTTTGTGTAATTTGAAATGTAATTTATTCCTGTGATTTCAAAGCTGATTTTTTTTAATTACTCCAGTTACATGATCCTTCAGAAATCATTTTAAATTTTCTGATTTGCTGCTCAGAAAACATTTATCATCATTATTATTATGTTGAAATCATTTTAAATTTTCTGATTTGCTGCTCAGAAAACATTTATCATCATTATTATTATGTTGAAAACAGCTGAGTAGAATTTTTTCAGGTTTCTTTGATGAATAGAAAGTTTGAATGAAAAGAAATTACTTGTAACATTATAAATGTCTTTATAATCACTTTTGATCAATTTAAAGCTAAATAAACGTAATACTTTCTATTAAACTTGCTGACTTACCTTTGAATGGTATGGTGTATAATGTTACAAAAGCTTTTTATTTCAGATAAATGCTGATCTTTGGATTTTTCTATTCACCAAAGAAAAATGTACTCAACTGTTTTTAAAGTTGATAATAATAATAATAATAATAATAATAATAATAAATGTTTCTTGAACAGCAAATCAGAATATTACAATGATTTCTGAAGGATCATGTGACTGAAGATCATGTGACTTCAAGACTGAAGTAATGATGCTGAAAGCTAATGATTTAGTTTTGAACACAGGAATAAACTACATTTTAAAATATATTTAAATAGAAAGCACACTGTAAAAAATAAAAAAAAACACAATTTGTTGAGTCAGCT
The DNA here is from genome assembly GCA_012976165.1 of Labeo catla. NCBI lineage: Eukaryota > Metazoa > Chordata > Actinopteri > Cypriniformes > Cyprinidae > Labeo > Labeo catla. Next base: position 324,818 of record VONZ01000132.1, on the reverse strand, counting down.
TAAAATAATTTGTTATCCTGCTGCCTTAAAATTTTAAGTTTAGTCAACTAAAATATCTAAGTTGTCACTTAGTATAACTAAACATTTCAAGTTGAATAAACTTTTTTTTTGAGTTGACTGAACTTAAAATTTTAAGGCAGCCAGGTTACAAATTATTTTAAGTTGACTCAACAAATTGTTTTTCATTGTTTTTCAAATTTTACTGCTTTTGCTGTATTTTGGATCAAATAAATGCAGGCTTGGTGAGCAGAAAACTTTTGACTGGTAGTGTATATGAGTTTCTTTCTTCTGTTGAACACAGAAGAAGTTATTTTGAAGAATGCAGTTGACTGCAGCCATTGACTTCCATAGTATGGAGAAAAAAAAAATATGGGGACCAGCAACTGTTTGGATACCAACAACATTCTTTAAAACATCTTTTGTGTTCAACAGATACAAATTTGGAAGAAACTGAGGGCGAATAAATGACAGAAATTTAATTTTTTTTGGGTGAACTATGAAATGAATCAAATAAGCAAATAGTTGTTTTCTGTAGCAGTTAGCTAGACACCTAATTAGGAAATTACCTTGAACACTGTCTTTCAAATAAAATTAAAACCTATCCAACATGGTCATATTTGGTAATAACCGTTCCATGAAACCACTTTGACACACATTCAGATAAAGGTTAACTATACTGTATAATAAAGATGGGTTTTAGATTAACTGTATTCTCAGGACAAAGGTAAACTATTTTTTAGGTAAGACTTAATATGTACTAAATAAATGCACACGCAAAATAGTAAATAAACTGAAATAAAACATCAATATAATATTAAAAATACAATATTAAGTATTAACATACAATATAATGCAACTGTATAAATACTAGTCACTATATTGAAGTATAACTTACTAAACTTAACATTTTCTAGCTACTGTTCATTGTCTTACGTTTTTTTGTGGTTTTTATCTCACAAAGCTCTGTACGCACGGCTGGCTGAGGGGATTACAAAAAAAACTATTATTCCTTCTATCCAAAACTAAACAGTAAAATGTTTACTTTGTAATTTAGCATGATCCAACATGCCTGGTCAGTTTATTCCATCGTTCATTTTCTCCATTTCCCTTCCCCCATTACAAAATCAAAACATGACAACATGTGCAGCGTCTGTGTCACGTGTAAGAAGCTGCAGCGGCAGAGAGCTCGGGATAAATCGGTGAGTGATCGACAGCGCCGAGAACCAATCAGCTTGGGAATTCCGGGTAGCAACAAAATAAATACAAACACGACGGCCAATCACAAGCGGCGGGGGGCGTGCCGTACATTCCGCTTTTCTGACTGTTTACTTCCGTCAATATTCAAAGAAAAGCAGAAAATTATCACCATAACAAAGGACTCGCTGTAAGTAAAGTTAAATATACGTCCGTTAGGAATACAAATACACGATTTTGCGGGTAAAACAACAATAGAGGTAAAGATTTGAGCTGTCTTTAGTGTTTTGTCGACGTTTACAAAGATAAGGTTCCTGGCAGGCTTTGCATTTGAGCAAATTTATTGGCAGTAGTTGTTCAAGAAGCCAGAGCTCATTTAAAATTTGCTAATTAACATCAAAATGTGACATTTTTGTTTTTGCAAAGATAATGGTTTACATCAAGATTGTGAAATATGGCTTTTAAAGCTTTGAATGACTGTTATTGTGTGTTGTCTCTTCAGATCATAATGATGTTTGATCATGTGATATGTGATAAGCCATTGTTGTGTTATAATAGTTTGAGATAAGAGCCTTGAAGAGTCTCTTGTATTCAGATCTCTGGAGCAGGTTGAAGAAGATGCCGTTCTTGGGCCAAGATTGGAGATCACCAGGCTGGAGCTGGATCAAAACTGAGGACGGCTGGAAACGCTTTGAATATTTCAACCACAAACTGGGAGACAACATCAATGAACTTACCCTGGAAGAGTAAGAAATGTTTTGAATTATTTCGTTTTTGGGGTTTGAACCTGCGACCTTTCAGTTACCACCTACGATCTTTAACCACAAGGCTACACAACCCCAGAAAAGCATTGAGGAACCAGACTAAGAAGGAAGTGTGTATGTGTCTTGTGGGAAGTCAGGTATCCATGTTTAGAACTTGTGTGGTTATTGTCTGGAGTGGCGTAGAATAGACAACCGATAACGTGGCTAAAAACACCTTAGTCTGACCATGCTGTCATGGAAACAGAAATGTCGGTCACACAGACTAGGAAACGTGAACATGTGAAACCGTCTGAACATGTGAAACCATCTGGAAAGGACGCAAGTAGGTGTTTGGATAGTTTTGTGTGTTGGGTGTGAACTGTGTGTTAAATTTCACTAGACAATAGACCGAATATACTTGTGTAAGCTAAAACGTCTTCAGATCTTCAGAACTCCTTAAGCAATACTTGGATTAATAATTAAAGTGAACTTGCACTGGTTTGTTTTTTCTGCACTGGGATCCTATTGCATTATGTGTCAAGTTTATATCTACTAGCAGATAACAGTCTAAATTGCTTGTTTGTCATCTGTTTATCACATGATCATATACTTTTTGTAGGTCACTCTGTATAGGACTTAAATGCCTTAAATAGAAATGTATTGTCTAAAGCGCATTTTGATATAGTTATAATTACCTTATTAATTTTACAGATTGGACAATGACAAAGAGAACGTCTACGTGGGAGATGTCTGCGAAGTAGCTGCCAAGAAGAGAAAAAAGGACTTCTTCAACAACAACACTAAGTCACAGTGTAAAAATTATTTAATATTTTATTACATCACACCTTAATTAAAACAACAATGATCTTAAATGTCACAGTAAATTAGAGTTTTTTTGGGACAATGGGCGATTATGTTGTTGAGTGGTCATTACATAAAATTGAAAGATCAAAGAATGACCAATCAGAATACATTTTTCATGAGCTGTGTAATTATTAATAATTTTATATATATATATATATATATATATATATATACATATAAATAAATAAATAAATAAATATATATATATATATATATATATATATATATATATATATAATTTTTGTTTTTTTTTACATCATGCCAAATTTAAAGTCTAGATAGATTTAATTATGTTTTATATTTATGTAATTATGTTAAATAGTTTTTTTTTTGGAACAATCATAGAGGGTTTTTTTTGGGTTATTATACAGTTTAGTAGTCATTATACAGTTTGTTTGGTCACAGAATGCCACATCAGAATTTTTCCAGAGGTGTGTAACAATTACTAATTATTAACTGTTTTTTTTCCATTATGCTTCATTACATCATACTTAATTATCACAACAATAATGTCTTAAGACAATGGGCCATTATACAGTTTAGCAATATCATTATACAAAAATATATGACCAAAGAATGCTACAATTGTTTTCTAGGCTCATTAAGCCTACATTTATATGATGCATAATACAGCAAACACAGTAATATTCTGAAATATTTTTAGTATTTAAAGCAACTGCTTTCTATTTGAATATGTTTTAAAATGTAATTTATTTCTGTGATCAAATTTCAATTTTCAGCATCATTACTCCAGCCTTCTGTGTCACATGATCCTTCAGAAATCATTCTAATATGTTGATTTGCTGTTCAATAAACATTTATTATTATCATTATTATAATATTATCAATTATCATTTTTTTGTTTGGGAAAGAATGCTTTAAATTAATCAGAAGTGATGATAAAAACATTTATAATTTTACAAAAGATTTCTATTTCAGATGCTGTTCTTCTGAACTTTCTATTCATCAAAGAAACCTGAAAAAATTCTATTCATAAATGATCCTTCAGAATGATTTCTGAAGGATCATGTGACTGGAGTAATGATGCTAAAAATTAATCTTTGAAATCACAAGAATAAATAAAAAAGTAAAATATATTTAAATAGAAAACAGTTATTTTAAATAGTAAAAATATTTCAAAATTTTACTGTTTTTGCTGTACTTTGGATTAAATGAGTGCAGGCTTGGTGAGCAGAAGAAACTTCTTTAAAAAACATCTCAGTGTTCAAAAACTTTTGACTGTAAATATATTTTATCCTTTTTCTCAGTTTTGTTCCAGGAGAGATGGATCTACATTCAGAAGGAGAGTACGCGAGAGGTGAGATCAATTATATCATATCATCAACATGTACAAGACTCAAAGAGTAACAAACGAACAACATGAGTCATAGAACGTTTAATGTCATTGTTAATGTATCACAGTTTTCCTATTGGCAGTCTTTTCTCACATTTGTCAAATGTGAATCGCGTGTTTGTTGTTGCAGAGGCACGGGTACTGTACGCTTGGCGAGGCCTTCAATCGTCTGGATTTTTCCAGCGCCATTCAGGATGTGAGGCGATTCAACTATGTGGTCAAAGTAAGACTTTTTGATCTCCGCTGAACAATTGCTAGAATATTTCTCTGCAGTTGAATCACTTACCCACTTCCCTTCTGTATCTGTATCTATCTAATTTTATCCACTGCTGTGTACTTCTGTTAGCTTCTGCAGTTGATTGCCAAGTCCCAGCTGACGTCTTTGAGTGGAGCTGCACAGAAAAACTACTTCAATGTCCTGGAGAAGATTGTGAGAAAAGGTGAGCTGATCTTTATCCAGTTACATAGAAAATGCAGAAAACATATTGTTTTGATATATGTGCATGTGCAAATATATTTGTTTTTGTTATATTTGTATTTGTTTTTTGTTTTTTTTAATCGAGCAGTTCTGGATGACCATCAGAATCCTCGACTAATCAAGGCGTTGCTCAATGATCTAAGCTCGACTCTGTGCATCCTCATGCGAGAAGTCGGGAAGTCCGTGCTGGTTGGAAACATCAACATTTGGGTCTGCCGTTTAGAAACCATCTTAAACTGGCAGCAGCAGCTCAACAATTTGCAAATTCCAAAGGTAGTCTTTTCACAGTCTTCTTACGGGTTAGGCATGGACAAAAATCAGTTGGTGCATTTTCTGAATGAGTTCTCTAACCCCCTTTGTAAAAAAATATATATTTGTATAAATACGCTGGTCAGGTAACTTCACAGTCAACCCACATATAGTTGTGGGTTGTGGGATGATTAATAAATAATATGATTATATTAATATTGCATATCTTGTAGAATTATTTTATAAATAGTTAATAATAATAAATAATGTTATTATATAATATATAATTAATAATAAAACAATAAACTAATTAATAATTAAACATTACTAAAGGGTGGATTATTTAATATAAATGAATATATTACAATTATTTAAAAATATGTAGTTTAAATATTAACGTCCATATTACTAAATATTATAAAAATGCAGAAAAATAACATTTCTAAAGAGTAAATAATTAATTGAAATAAATATATTACATTTATTTAAAATGTGTAGTTTTAATATTAAAGGCCATATTACTAAATATTATAAAATGCAGAAAAATAACAACATTACTAAAGAGTAAATAATTAATGTAATTAAAAATGTGTAGTTTTAATATTAAAGGCCATATTACTAAATATATAAATGCAGGAAAATAACACTACTGAAGAGTAAATAATTAATGTAAATAAATATATTATTTATTTAAAATGTGTAGTTTTAATATTTGTTTTAGTTTGTAATATTTGTAAAGGCATATTACTAAATATCATAAAATGCAGAAAAATAACAACATTATTAAAAAGTAAAGAATTCATATAAATAAATTACATTTATTTAACAACATATATATTTTAATATTAAAGGCCATATTACTAAATATTATAAAAATGCAGAAAAATAACAATCAGTGGTCTCCATAGGCTTCTGTATGTGACACTATGAACTAAAAGTCTTTATACTGTTCTAGAGATGCTGTGCCTATCTAACAAATTAAAGATTAACTTTTAAGACCGAAGTCGACTGTTAAATCTGTTATTTTTTTTTGTGATCGTACTAGTCACTAATCTTCTGATTATATTTATATATGTAATGCTAAATATGTCTCGTTGCAGCAAGTTTCAAATGGCATGACACTGAGCGACCTCCCTTTGCACATGCAAAACAACATCCTGTACAAGTTTAGCGATGCCTGTGACATCATCAATCTGGGACAAGCCACCCCAACACTGCACATGCTCAGTGAGGACCGGCAACTATGGAAGAAACTGTGCCAGTTTCATTTTGCTGAGAAACAGGTGAGGAATAAGACTTTATTAAGTCAGTCATAAACACCCCTGATTAGATGACTAATTGGATGACAAATCCATGCATACAATATCAAATTTTCTTGCTTTTCAAGATTTCAAGTAGGTGCTCACCCAGATATAATTGTTTGTTTACGCACTGTATATGAGATTCTTTAGACAAATCTTTTTGGAGATTTAATATTGCTGAAAGTTGGGTCAGTGACCTAATTTCTCCACAAGATGGCAGTCATGCTCTCAGGCTTGTTCCTCACAGAGCTCTCTGTGTGTGTGTTTTCAGTTCTGCAGGCACTTGATTCTGTCAGAGAAGGGCCATGTGGACTGGAAGCTGATGTTTTTCACACTTCAGAAATACTACCCTCAGAAAGAACAGTACGGAGACACTCTGCAGTTCTGCAGGCATTGTAGCATCCTCTTCTGGAACGTAAGAAATCCTTTTTTAAATGTCAAACATTCTGGTCTGTTAATAAACAGTAAAACGTCCCTCTGGATTTTGTTACTCTTTAGATGTAAGTGCTCTTCTCAAACATTTCCCTTGTTAAAGCCCTGTACAGTATGTGCTATACTTGATTGCTCCCAAACAAACTATCCTTACATGCTGTTTTTTTGTGCGTATGTGTGCAAATATCTTCTATAATTGCAGTTTGTGGACAGAAAACCTTATAGCAACAATTATCACCAGACAAGCATCAGTTTGTTCCAGTGATCTTTATTTAAAATATAGGGGACCAGTATTAACATGTACCTACTGTTAAAATTTTTGGTGACAATGTTCACCGAGAGTGCTCAATATCGAAAATTGCCTTTAAAGTTGTCTAAATGAAGTCTTTATCAATGCATATTACTAATTAAAAATTACGTTTTGATATATTTATGGTAGGTAATTTTCTAATCCTAATGATTTTTGCCATAAAAGAAAAATCTGTAATTTTGACCCATACAGTGTATTGTTGGCTATTGCTACAAATATACCCATGCGACTTATGACTGGTTTTGTGGTCCAGGGTCCATTTTTAAAATTTAAAATCAGTTTTTGAATATACTTTCAAAAATAATTTATTTCTATGCTGTCAAAGCAGCCATTACTCCAGTCTTCTTTCATGATTCTTCGAATACAACGTTCATTAGAAAAGCATTTATTTGAATATATTGATTATCTTTTGTAACATTATAAATGTCTTTAAAAAAAGTATTAATTTATTAAGGAAAATATTCTTATTACCCCAAATTTTTGAACAGTAGTGTATTTAAAAGAATAGCTTATCTAAAAATTAATATTTATTCACATGACAGAAGTTGAAAAATGAAGGCTTACTTTTTACACACATAAAAAAGTTTAATTTCAGCAGTTTTGGGTTATATCTATTCCATTTGCCCTGTGTTATATCAGCCCTCTTCCTGTACCCTTGACCTTTGGCCTTTTATTCTTTTCCTGTTCTCCTCCTGGTCCCTTATCTCCTAAAGGACAGACACCTGGCTTTGATCTTTAAGGTACATGCTAAATCTTACATCAGTGTGCCAGCGTTTTGAAATCAGTGTTTTGCTTTATCCGTCAGTTTTTCTCGTCACCTCCGTCGTCTTCATTCCGTTTCTGTCCATCAATCCATCTTGCACTTCAGTCCATTCAAATCAACTCAATCTATCTTATTTGTATTCATTTTAATCTTTTTTTTTTTTACCATTTGCTTTTTTTTTTTTTTTTTAACGTTTGCAGTATGTTCCACAATGTTATACCCTAATGCTGCTCGCATGAACACAACATAACAACTTATTTCTGCTGATAGTTAGGAATTTAAACGCTGATTACATATGATCTGAATCAGGTTACACTTTACTTTACAGTGTCCATTAAATAATGCGATAAACAAGATCAGTCAGAAGTATTCTAAAAGTAGTCGAATGCATGACCTAAAATTTTTAATCTAATAGATTAGATTATTAAATACAGTTTTACTATGTACAAATCATTAAGAGGCTACAATTTGTAAGCAACTTTCTTCACACTAAGAAAAAAAAAATTATATTAAAACTTGTATGGCCTAATATAACGTAAATGATGACTCTTATTGAAATATGTAGCAGGAAACCCATGAAAGACTTTATTAAAGTCTATATTAAAAATCCACATTGTTTTATACATATTTTGGTCTATGGGGTCTTTGGTTATTTCAGTGACTTGAAACGGTTGAGCTACTGGCACTACCTGTAAACTATTTTTACCAAACACAACTCGGAAAATAAAATACTGATACAAAGCCACATTGTGCGGCTTTAGGTTGCAATTTTCAGTCTAAGGACAACTAGAGAAGCGATGTAAGTCTTAACTGCTTCTGTAGCAATAAGAAGAGGAGAAAAGAATGTGAAGATGGCTGTGCATGAATAAAACTTCCTAAAGACCCACGTCTTGGTTCTCTCCACTTTAGCCCTGATGCCTTCGAGGCTTTTAGTAGACCACAGTTACTGAAAGAGCTCACAAACAGCAGATACAAGAAATGCTAGATGCCATCCTGGCAGGATGTAAACATGCAGACGCATGTAATGACGCCGCAACCACTAAAGGAGATATCCGTGGCATTTAGACTCCTTGTGGGGAAAATGGATGGTACTGCATTTGGTTTAACCCTACACTCTAAAAAATGCTAGGTTAAAAACAACCCAACTAGGGTTATATTTGGCAACCCAGCGCTGGGTAAATATTGGTCAGAACACATGCTGGGTTATTTTGAACCAGCTGGTTTGTTTAAATATTTTTACCAAACATACAGGGTTATTTTATTTAAGTAAACTATTGCTTAAAATTATTATACTGCTGGTTTGAAATGCACTGAAACTTATAAAAACACTCACCGAATAACTAGAGGCAACAGCAATAATCAAAAGATTAACATTTATTATTAAACAAGAACACACGGACAAAAAACAAGACGCATTGAATTTATTTGGTTGAATACAGCATAGTTTACAATATTACATACATTTAAACTCGTTTAACAAACATTTTAGACATAAAAATGTAACATTTAAAAAGAGCATTTTAATTTTGGTGTATTCAGCCGTTCTCTGTAATCGCTTTTTACCGAAATAGAGCTAATTCTTATGCCGGTGTGTCGCCTAAATCTGAGCCGGGGAAGGGCTGCTGTTCGCTGTGTTAAATGCGAAATTCAGACCGCAGCTTCGCGTTTCACCCGTAACTGAAAGATGCCGTGACTGACTCCCAAACCTGTCCATATACAAACAGTACTGACATCAGAAATCATATTTTAAGATTAAACTCAGCACAATAGCTAATAAAATCCATTTATTTTATGCACCGCAAAAGGCATTTACATCCTGATCTCGTCCTTATGTTACGTTGCGTAAAATAATACAGTTTACAGCACAGTTAAGACTTTATAAATTAATTAAAATGTGTACAAACCTTTATTTCGCTGAACAAGTGCAAATCAGGGGCGCTAAGTTCCGATCTATCCTGTAAAGGACTCAAAAAGCCTGTGCTCTGACGGATAGGGCTAGATTCTGAGGCGTTGGGAACCGATCCCATCAAAGGGAATCGACTCCTCATTCAAAGTTTTCAGTTCAACAAAGCTTATCTATGGGCGCCTCTCAAACGCACAGCCCTGTTGACCGACTGTAACTCAGCAGCTGGGTTCTTTTATTAGAGACATGCTTAACCCAGCGATGGGCTAGAAAAAAAAAAAAAATGACCCAGCAACTTAGTTACAGAAAAACTACCTAGTACCTGGGTAAAAAAAAATATTAAATATAACCCAATAAAATGACCCAACAAGCTGAACCCAGCATTTGGGTTAAAAAAAATAACCCAGCATTTTTTAAAGTGTATGCTTATATCCATCACCACATCAGCTCTTTCAGTAGCTGTGCTTATCGTATCAGTATTTTATTTTCAGAGTGGTTTATTCTAAATTGTGTTGTGGTAAAAAAAACAAACAAAAAAACAGGTTGAGCCAGTAGTACACCAAGCGCAACCATTTTAGTTCACGCATAGATTTCACATCATAATGGCGGCCCCCATAGTTCAAAATATGTATAAAACAATGTGGATTTTTAAAAAAATAATGCACATCTTTCATGGGTGAACTGGTTCTTTGATGGTATCACTGTAAAAACCCCCTTTTGTTAGCATTTATTTTTAACACTAAAGAAGGGAGGGACCCTAGCGACCAACAAATATGGCAGTGAATTTTTGATTTTGACCGCTCTTTCTTTCCATCTCAGGACTCGGGACATCCTTGCACAGCAAACGACCCGGACAGCTGCCTCACCCCCATCTCTCCTCAGCACTTCATAGACCTCTTCAAGTTCTGAAATTCAGAACTTTCTTGGACCTCTCACCTTTCGATCTCCTTTGGAACACCTGCAAACAAACACCTCTAACCTGAAACTGATAAACATTTTCGCCTTTTCAACTCCAAACCATGTCCTTTTCTCTCCTCTTTTATGTTTCGGTCGTTCTGTGATTAAAATGTTCAAACTTCCGACAATGTAACTAATGATATGAATTTTCTGTTGCCTCACCCAAACTTTTAAGGGCTTATGGAAAGATGTCATAAAATTAGTGTTTTTTTCGTATTTTTGTCCATTTTTTTTTGTTCCTCGTTGCATTCTCAAAGAATTCATCTGTTCTTTAAGCACAGAAAGATGGGAGATGAACAGCAAAAAGAGACGGATATATGAAGGATTGTTTGCTTTTGGGAAAGACAAGCCGAAGTGAAAAGTGTGGGAGATCCTAAGCCGAGGTTATCTTGTCTTTTCATGTACGTATTTTCATTTCTATACCAATGAAATGCACGTCAGAAGTAGTTGTAGGTTAATGTTTACGTGAGTTCTCGTGTTGTTTTGTCAGGCTGTGAGTATATATATATATATATATATATATTTGATGCGTCAACACTAAAGTGTACATTTGCTGCACAAAACAACTTTTTACGATACACTTTTGTCAAATCAGCCACGAGGGCAGATGGAAAATCTAATGTAAGCTTTGCTATTTATGAACAAATGTATTTTATATCCTTTCTCTGAACTTTGTAATATTCCTTTACTATTCCAGTAATATAAATGTCATTGAAATTGATCAAGTGTAGGATGTGTTTGGTACTCTCAAGCATTTGCAAGAAACATCGTTACCTGAAATAATTAAAACTTTTGGGGAAAATGTCTTGTGATTGTTTTTTTGGGTGCCCAGGAAAAAGGCTGATAGACACCTAGGAATAATTTACTCACCCACAGGCTATCCAAGATGAAGAGTTTGTTTCTCGTTCAGAACAGATTTGGAGAAATGTAGCATTACATCACTTGCTCACCAATGGATCCTCTGCAGTGAATGGGTGCCGTCAGAATGAGTCTCCAAACAGCTGATAAAAACATCAATTAACATCTTGTTAAGTGAAAAGTTGCATGTTTGTGAGAAACAAATCCACCATTAAGATGTTTTGATGAGTTGTTTATCCATAATCTAGCTTTCTTCAGTGAGAAAGTCATCTTGCCTGAATCAGGAGAGAAATATGCACATATCAAAACAGTTCTAAATAAAATGTGGAATTAGTTTTTTTCAAAAACATCTAAAAATCTTACTGAACCCAAACCCTAAATAAATAAATGAATAAAAAGCTTGAGTATAAAGTATTTCTTTATTCCAATTCACCAACTTATCTGAACCCCTGGAACATATCATTTTCATTTAAATCATAATACAGAAAAACGAACAAACAAACAAAAAAAAACATTCAGTAGTATCAAGATAAAATCAAAACAAGATTCTTTCAAAGGCCCCAAATATAAAGAGCAAAATCTGAAACTAACATTTTAATCATCTTTCAAAGTTAAACACATTGGTGTACTAATTATATAAAGCTACTATGATCATCTAAGAGCAGCAAACCCACTTACTTTCAGAATCTGATTATAAATAATCCTAAAATCAGCAATAAGACACTCAAACATGTTCTTCTAGCAAACCAAAGATCTCATGGCAGTGGCCAATAGGTTTATATAAAATACATTTTATATTAGACTTATAAATGATGATTGTCATTTACCATGTTGAGGGTGCTGGAAGAGAATAACTAGTTAACGTTGTGATCACACTACAAAATGTATTTTTAGTCGAGGCACAGCAAAGAAAAATACTTCATGATAAAACGGCACAGCTCTTGAGGTCTTTGGAAGGCTTCAAATAAGGTTTGTAACAGTAATTGTTACCGTAAGACCTGGCTACTTATCCCATTCCTGGAGATCCAACCTGCTTATAGTTTCAACCCTAGGAGATTGTGTTTTTCCCAAATAAATTCAATGACTATAATTAGCTATTTGATTAAAGCTCAAAATCTCCAGCGACAGGACCAAGCACATACACATTCAATTTACAACTGTTCCCTGTAAACCACAGTAAGTTCGTCTTGTGAATGAGTGGCACTGAAAACATGATCAAAATAGCAAGTAGTTTGGGATTATAGCAAGAAAATGATTGCATAGAGTAATTACAGTACATCATGACTGTGAATCAGCAGGCAGTAACGACTGTAAATATACATTAAACAGTGGAAGGTGTTTCTACATCATTTCACATTCACTCTTTAACTGTATAGAGGAATAAATTAACCACAAGCGAATTGAAGATTCAAACATTAACGTTACATACAAGCCATCGATCTCTCGTCAAAAGTGATTATGGCGATTGAGACGATGGGGGCTCGAAACTGATAAAACGTGGATTTGACAGCATTCACCTACAAAACGGATATTCTTTCGTCGTTTATTCACCCTTATGTCACACCAAACCTATCTGGTTTTATTCTGTGAAAAAAAGAAGTTTTGCCGAATGTCCTGACTTACTTTTCAAGGATGAATGGAGACTTATTGCTGTATACAGCGACTTAGGCTGTTTCTCACGTAACTTTATCGTACAAATAAAAAACACTCATAATATTTAAACTGTCATTTGTACTGTATAGGACAATAGACTTATGTCAGGGTAGCGCCATATTTATTTTTTGACAGGGAGGAAATAGAGGTTGTGATAAGTAGCCTACAGTGCATTCAACGTATTGTACCCCAATTTAAAAACACGCTGATTGTTAAAGGAGAAGGAGTTCCCGGAGTTCCCGAACAAATATTTACAGATAATTTACTCACCCCCTTTTCATCCAAGTTGTTTATGTCTTTCTTTCTTCAGTCGATAAAAAAAATTATGTTTTTTGAGGAAAACATTTAAGGAATTATGTTCATATAGTGGACTTCAATGGTTCTGCCAAGTTTAAACTTACAAAATGTACTTTAAATGCAGCTTCAGATGGCTCTAAACGATCCCAGCCAAAGATGAAGGGTCTTAACTAACGAAACGATCGGTCATTTTCTAAACAAATTGACAATTTATATGCTTTTTAACCAAAAATGCTCGTCTTGTCTCGCTATGCGCATGCGTAGTCTGTGTAATCCGGGTCAATACAGCTAGGGTATGTTGAAAAACTCCCGTCTCGTTTGTTTTCTTCAACGTCAAAATCGTCCTACATCGCTGTTTTGCCTTTTTTTGTAAAGGGCATTTGATCATCTTTACATTTTCAGTTTGTAAACACTGGGTCCGAACTTCTGCAGCGACGTAGGACGATTTTGAAGTTAGGGAAGAAAGCGAGTTGGGAGTTATTCAACATACCCTAACTGTATTGACCTATTGAACCAGGAAAATAAACAAACTTCATGCAGACTTAGATAAGAGGAGAGTTTGAGGTTAAAAAGTACATAAATTGTCAATTTGTTTTGAAAATGACAGATTGTTTTGCTAGATAAGACCCTTTTTCCTCAGCTGGGATCGTTTAGAGCCATTTGAAGCTGCATTTAAACTGCATTTTGGAAGTTCAAACTTGGGGGCACCATTGAAGTCCACTATATGGAGATAATTCCAGAATTTTTTTCCCTCAAAAAAACAATTTCTTATCAAATGAAGAAAGAAAGACACGAACATCTGGATGACAAGTGGGTGAGTAAATTATCTGTAAATTTTTCTTCTGGAGGTTAACTTCTCCTTAAAAAATGTTCGGTAGACAAAAACTATGTTTTGAATGTTGTGAAAATTATGTCATTTAGGACACCTATACAGTTTGTATATGTTGTAAAGACTGTAAGTTTATAGAATCTTTATGTGCGTTAAATGCACTATGGCGTCTGACTAAGGTTTATGGTTCTTGGGATATCCCTCCTAAAAAAAAAAAGGAGTGAACCTAGGCTGGTTGGCTGGTCTTAACTGGTTTAAGATGGAAGTAGCTGGTTTAGCTGGTCTCCCAGCCTGGCTAGGCTGGTTAAGCTTGTTTTAGCTGGTTGTTCCAGCTGGTCTCCCAGCCTGACCAGCTAAAAAAAGTGACCAAAACTAGTGGCCCTCTAAAATCAGTCTGCTGACCAGCTAAGACCAGGCTGGATGACCAGCTAAAACCAGGCAACCATCTTAGGCTGGTTTTAGCTGGATTTCTCAGCAGGGATTCCTCTAATCTTCATCTTTTTTGTTCCACAGAAGATTGAAAGAAAACCAAACAGGTCTGAAAAAGACATGAGGGTGAATAAATAATGATAAGATTTTAATTTTTGGTTGAACTCTCTCTTTGATTGTTTAAATCCCACTTATAGGCTTAAAAAGAAATGCACAAAACATCACGGTGATGTCAGACATAAACTATAAGTACATCCAGTGACTTATCTGAAGGAGCTTCATTCAAAAGTTGGACTCGCATTTCTATAAAAAGGAAAATGACAATAAATTATTGGAAGCAGGCACTCTTGGTCTGAGGGTCCTACTCTTCACATCTTGTCCAATTAGAGTTGGTTTACAAGTGGGTGTGGCCATCCTCACAGACATCAATATAGAAATCATTTCAGCCCCTCCCAATTACTCTCTGATAGGCTGGCTGGACTTCGCCGACGAACGGCAGCTAATTTATCTCGTGCCCGAGCCGCCCACTGGGCAGGGCCGGCCGTCTGTGATTCAGTCAGACTAGCGTAACGAGACGAGTCCTCCTCTGAACCCAAGCCAACCCAGGACGGCAAGCCCAGAGAATGTGGCAGAGACAATGACAGAGGGGAGGACAGCGGGGACGAATCACTCCTCTTCTTCTCCATCTCGTTTTTTTCTTCTTCCATCCCGTCGTTTAGTTGAGGCGGCTCCCAGCCCTCGATCTTGTCAATTTTCCTCGTAGGTGTGATTTGCTTCATGGTCATGGTGATGCTGTCCCACAGGCAGTGCGCTTTGTCTTTTTCAGAGTGCGTTTTACTCTTGTCGTCCTCCCAGTTTTTCTTTGCAGACCTGAGAGAGAAAGAAAAGCATGATTTATTGTAAAGTGAAAATGTTCCAGCCTAAAAATTAGTATTAACATATTAACACATAAACGTCTTTACTGGCCATTTTAAAAAATAAATGCAAAATAAATGAACGTAGTGTTGCCAAGTCTGTGTTTCTTGTGTTTTGTCTGTGTCTGTTTGTTGTTTTGTTGTTAGTTGTTTTTGATGTCCGTGGGTTTAAGAGACCCCAATAACATCATATTTAGCACCTGGAATGCAAATTTACTAGGAGAACCCCGACAACAGAGTTGCCAGGTTTTCACAACAAAACCCGCCCAATTGCTACTCAAAACTAGCCCAAAACTATCCCAGTCACATTTCAAGGGGGTCCCCCATTAAAAATCACATTCTGGGGTGTAAAATACACACTTTTTGTTGGGGTTCACCTGGTAAATTTGCATTTCAGGGAATAATATGACATTATTGGGGTCGCTTAAGCCTGCGGACATCAAAAACAACCAGCAGCAATAGTGTTAAAGTAACCCAATTCCACAGGAAAACTGTGGACTTGGCAACACTGCCCGACAAAAAAAAAATTGTCTTTTATACCCCTGAACACGATTTTTAATGGGGGACACCCTCGAAGTGCAATTGGGCTAGTTTTGAGTAGTAATTGGGTGGGCTTTATTTTGAAAACCTGGCAACCCTGCCTGGACCACAAAACCAGTAAAAAGGACAATATTTGGCCGAGATATGTGGAATCTAAGGGTTTTAAAAAAAACAAAATGTTGAGAAAATCATCTTTAAAGTTGTCAAAATTAAGTTCTTAGCAATGCATTTATAGTAATCAAAAATTAAGTTAAATATTTAGTAATAAATATTTAGGTAGGAAACTTACAAAATATCCTCATGGAACATGATCTTTACTTAATATCCTAATGATTTTTGGCATAAAAGTCAATAAAAAGTCATATAAGATAATTTTGACCCATACAATGTATTGCTGGCTATAGCTACAAATATACCCATGCTATTTATGACACATTTATTTATTTTTTGACGCCATGTCAGTAGCAATGATACCTTTATGGCGAAAACAGAATAAACAACAAAAGTATACAAGGATTAATTTCTTTCACAAACTTGGTGACCCCAAACTTTGGAATGATCTCAAAATTTCCATATATGAAAGGGTACAAGGCTAGACAGTGAATTTATTATGCTGTACGTCCAGTATGTTGTTTGGTTATGTGTCATAATGGCACAAGGCAGTTACTTATGCTTCAGCAGAAAGGACAGAGGCTGGGCCACAGGGTGCGGTTTCTATTTCAGACACTTACTAGATGGTTGACTGGCTTATTTAAAGTTACACTATATTTATGTACAAAATCATATAGGAGATATTTTCCATTCCTTATGTAAGGATGTATTTACTTCTATTTTTATTGCACAGTATGGATATTTTCATCTGTAGGCACTCAAAGGTGCTGTGCACACATTTCTGGTGTTAAAGGAATACTTCACTCAATAAGTGATAATTCTGTCATTAATTACTCACCCTCATGTTGTTCCAAACCCGTAAGACCTTCATTCATCTTCAGAACACAAATTAAGGTATTTTTGATGAAATCCGAGAGCTTTTTGACCCTACATAGACAGCAACGCAACTGACACGTTCAAGCCCCAGAAAGGTAGTAAGGACATTGTTAAAATAGTTGATGTGACATCTGAGGTTCAACCGTAGACTGACTGTCGAAGACTAACACAGAAGAGAGGAAACTGTTAAATAAAGTTATTTACTTTGAGCACAAAAGGTATTCTCGTAGCTTCATAAAATTACAATTGAAGATGTCACATTGACTATTTTAACAATGTCCTTACTACCTTTCTGGGGCTTGAACGTGTCAGTTGCGTTGCTGTCTATGTAGGGTCAAAAAGCTCTCGGATTTAATCAAAAATACCTTAATTTGTGTTCTGAAGATGAACGAAGGTCTTACAGGTTTGGAACAACATAAGCACGAGTACTTAATGACAGAATGTTCATTATTTGCATGAACTATCGTTTTAAAATACTTTTTCCTAGTATAACTTTAACATGCAGAGTCAACTATAAGTAAGCCATTGGTTCATTTCCCTCAAAGACTGACTGTAAACACTGTGGCTCTGTGCTGCTTTTACAACATGACTTTGTTTGTTTCAGCAGCCCAACATGTCAATTTCTGGCTCAACTAATGGCCTGAGTTTGAAGCAGACCAAAGATTTGGACAATGTGGTTTTGAATTTTCCCACCAAGCACATTCAATACAGAGACGTCTGTGAAGAAGCACTTAAGCTAGAAACCACTGTGTTCTATTTTTAGCATCTTTTTTTGTGCGTGTACAAGCATCTGATAATCATCTCAAAAACACTGGATCTGTGTCTTAAAGATCATTAAATCATCATGGAATGTTTAAGCTACTAAAATGACCAGAAGTAATAGAAATACTCTATAATATATATATATATATATATATATATATATGTATACACATATATATTTATACACACACATACATACATATTGAAGTCAAAAATGTACATACACCTTGCAAAATAGGCAAAATGTTAATGATTTTACCAACAATAAGAAGGATCATACAAAATGCATGTTGTTTTTTGTATTAGTACTAACCTGAAGAGGTTATTTCACATAAAAGACATTTACATATAGTCCACAAGAGAAAATAATAGTTTAGTTTATAAAAATGGACCTGATTCTTGTGTTGTTACCTGAATGATCCACAGCTGTGTTTTTTTTTGTTTAGTGACGGTTGTTCATGAGTCCCTTGTTTGTCCTGAACGGTAAAACTGCCTGCTGTTCTTCAAAAAAATCCTTCAGGTCCCACAAATTCTGTGGTTTTTCATCTTTTTAGTGTATTTGAACCCTTTCCAAAAATGACTATATGATTTTGAGATCCATCTTTTCACACGGAGGACAACTGAGGGACTCATATACAACTATTACAGAAGGTTCAAACACCCACTGATGCTCCAGAAGGAAACAATGCATTAAGAGCCATGGGGTGAAAACTTTTGAACAGAATGAGAAGATATGTGTATTTTATACAGAATGTGTATATTTTTCTTATTTTGCCTAAATATCATATTTTTTCCATTTACTACTGCCCTTCAGAAGCTACAGAAGATACTTACAGTTTCCTAGAAGACAAAATAAGTTACATTTACCCTGATCTTCAAATTCAAAAAGTTTTCACCCCCCGACACTTAAAGGAGAAGTCCATTTCCAAAAGATTCACATATAATGTACTCACCCCTTTGTCATCCAAGATGTTCACGTCTTTCTATCTTCAGTCATAAAGAAATTGTTTTTTGAGGAAAACATTTCAGTATTTTCCTCTATATAATGGACTATTATGGTGCCCCGAGTTTGAACTTCCAAAATGCAGTTTAAATGCAGTACAAAATGATCCCAAATGTGGTTGTAAACGATCCCAGACAAGGGAGAAGGTTCTTATCTAGCAAAACGATCAGTTATTTTCATAAAAATAATACAATTTATATACTTTATATTCTTGAACTGTGTGTTCTGCCTCAAGACAGTTAGGGTATGTCAAAAAACTCTGATCGTATTTTCTCCCTAAACTTCAAAAAAAATTCAAAATCATCCTACATCACTGCAGAAGTAACGACCCAGTCTTTGCAAAGTGAACATGCAAACACCCTTAACAAAAAAAGGTAAAACAGTGATATAGGGCGATTTTGAAGTTGAGGGAGAACATGAGATGGGAGTTTTTCGACATACCCTATCTGTCACGAACCAGAAAAAAACAGTCCAGGCAGAGTAAGACAAGACGAGCGTTTGACATTAAAAAGTATATAATTTGTATTATTTTTATGAAAATAACCAATCGTTACACTAGATAAGACCCTTCTTCCTCGGCTGGGATCGCTTACAACCGCATTTGGGATCATTTGAAGCTGCATTTAAACTGCATTTTGGAAGTTCAAACTCGGGGCACCATAACAGTCCATTATATGGAGAAAAATCCTGAAATGTTTTCCTCAAAAAACTATTTCTTTTCAACTGAAGAAAGAAAGACATGAACATCTTGGATGACAAGCGGGTGAGTACATTATATGTGAATTTTTGTTTTGGAAGTGGACTTCTCCTTTAATGCATCGTTTTTCCTTCTGGAGCATCAGTGAGTGTTTGAACCTTCAGTAATAGTTGTCCTCAGTGTGAAAAGATGGATCTCAAAATCATACAGTCATTGTTGGAAAGGATTCAAATACACAAAAATGCTGAAAAACCAAAGAATTTGTGGGACCTGAAGGATTTTTCTGAAGAACAGCCGTTCAGGCCAAACAAGGGACTCAAGAACAAGTATCACTAAACAGCAAGCAAACAAACAAACAAACAAACAAAAACGCTGTGGATCAGGTAACAACACAGCATTAAGAATAAAGTGTATGTAAACTTTTGAACAGGGTCATTTTTATAAATTCAACTATTATTTTCTCTTGTGGACTATATGTAAATGTCTTTTTTTGTGAAATATCTTATTCAGGTCAGTACTAAATAAAAAATAACATGCATTTTGTATGATCCCTCTTATTTTGCTAAAATAATTAATAAATATACTACTAATAAAACAAAATATGCATAAGTACATGGTTAAAACATTTTAGGTTAACCTTTCAGCAAAGATAACTGTGGTATGATTTAAATTATACCAATTTGGTCATCGCATCTAGCCTTACTTACTGGGTATAATCATCTAAAATTACTGTAATCATCTAAAAAAAAATATATACATATTAAAATTTTAGAGGCTTGCAAAATATTTGCTTTAGCTTACCCTCTTCTGTGAGACACAGTGACTCCTGTCAGCAAGATGTGTTCATCGTCCTGAGATGGAAACAACTTCTTGTCTCCTTTTTCTCGCTTTGATTTAACCTTCTTTAACTTTGAATCCTACAAAAGGTCAAAAACAAAGTCACAAACTATACAGAAATCACTTGTTTATTCTTAGAACAGGGCTCAGCGTGCAGTAAAACGGCTGTTTGTTATGTGTCAGAAAGGCACAGCTTTGGTTTCTCAGTGAGACGGAAATACAGATGGTGAGAGATGATTGCAGGTTTAGGCTTGGCGCAAAGACAGCTAATCACAAAGACACACTTCATCTTGAGTCTCCAGGAGCAGAAAGCTGTGTCTGACGGACAGAGGGTAAAAGCACAGTAAAAACAAGAAAGGCCTATGATGATTACAACGGGTTGCAGGGACGGATATCTGAGCAGACACACGTCTGTGTGTGTGTGTGTGTGTGTGTTTTAGGTCATTTGGCGATCTGACACATTCCTTCAGACTCCCTCCTGCCTGCGTCCAGTATGACCCTCAGGATTTGAAATACCGGCCCGGCTTTGCAGCTTATTATATAGGAAAGAACCTTTGACACAATTTCTTACTCTCTTTAATAAGTTGTTCATTTTTTTTCTGACCTGCCTTGTACAGAATGATCTCCCCTCGACTGAAATAGAATTTTATATTATAATTTATATTTTATCACACCATACTATTGGTTCATATTTCGCTCCAAAATTAAAATGGAAAAAATTAAGAGAATATATTGGTTAAAACTTTTTTTTGGCATTTTGATATTCTTTTAACGACAATACAGCACATTTTCACTTCCTCAGTTCTCAGAATCTTCATAATTTAATAGACAACAACAACAACAAAAATCTCATTACTGTAATAAATAAATAAATGAAAAGTAATATTTGCTATAAAAAATTAAATAAAATAACATAAAATCGAGAGAATATATTGGTTAAAAAATATTTTTTGCATTTTGATATTCTTTTAATGACAATACAGCACATTTTCACTTCCTCAGTTCTCAGAATCTTCATAATTTAATAGACAACAACAAAAATCTCTTTACTGTAATAAATAAATAAATAAATAAATAAAAAGTAATATTTGGTGTAAAAAATTTGATTAAAAAAAATGTACATAAAAAACTAAATCGAGAGAATATATTGGTTAAAAAATATCTTTTGCATTTTGATATTCTTTTAATGACAATAAAGCACATTTTCACTTTCTCAGTTCTCAGAATCTTCTTAATTTAATGGACATAAAAAAAAAGAAATAAAAAATTGCATTACTGAAATGAATGAACGAATGAATGAATGAATAAATAAAGATTTTTGGTTTAAAAATATTTGTTGCATTATGATATTCTTTTTATGACAATAAAGCACATTTTCACTTTTCACAAGATTTCAGAATCTTCTTAATTTAATGGACAAAAAAATAAAATAAAATAAAATAAAATAAAATAAAATTGCATTACTGAAATAAATAAATAAATATTTTGGTTTAAAAAATACTATTTGCATAATGATAATCTTTTAATGACAATAAAGCACATTTTCCTTCTTCATTTAATCTTCTTAAAATAAAATAAATAAATAAATAAATAAAACTGCATTACTGAAAGACATACATACATACATACATGAATATTTTTGGTTTAAAAAAGTCTTTTTTGCATTATAATATTCTTTTAATGACAATAAAGCACATTTTCATTTCCTCAGTTCTCAGAATCGTCTTACTTCAATGGACAAAAAAAAAAAAAAATCTAATTACTGTAATAAATACATAAATAATTTTGGTATAAAAATTATATTTGCATTATGATATTCTTTTAATAAATATTTTTTCCCTCAGTAATATTTGATGTTTTATTACATTATTAATAAAAATTACTTTATATGCAAATACTCTTTATGGTTCTCACATAGGCTTACTAATACAAAACATTTTTATTTTATTTTATTTTAGGGTGAAATATAACCTCAATATTTCTCTGCGAGATTCACCCACATCAAGTGCATCTTTTCTAAATATATAAAGATCTCCAAGTTACATTGCTTTCGTTTGTGTATCATCCAGATATATTCAGTAGTTGTTGCTGCATGTCTGGAGGAATTGTACCAAACACTAAAAAAGGTAAAAGCACGTGGTTAATTTAATTCGCCACTCCCTGTCTTGTTTCAAACCAAAGACCTTTGTGTTCTGTCACTCCGCTGTGCTAAAACATGCCATCTGACTATGCACTAACACATAAACACTTGTTATGTCAGGAACGGCTCTTATTATGAGTTCCAGCACATTTATTTAGCAGTTATGAGCATTAGGAGTCTTGGGGCACATCACTCATTCCGTTGGATAAACAGACGTTACTATCGGACTCATCTTTGACCTCAAATAAAGCACAGCACTCGTTGGCTGCCATCTATCACTCCATCTGTCTTGTCCTCCCGCTCTCTCCGCTCGGTTAGGTAAAACACGTAGTGGAAATAAACAACTGTCGCTTTAACTTGAGACTGAGCTCCTGCAATCGCTGGAGGAAACAGCAGAACTCTCTGGAAGTCGAACTGTGAAATTCCCTTTCTGCTAGCCTCTATAAAGGGGTCTTATCCAGGAAAACTGATTTCTCATGATCGTTTGAGATTAAAAGAGTTCATTGTGCTATGAAAACACACTGTTACTTTCAGAACACAAAGGTCACAAGTCCAAAAAGAGCAATTATTTATATGCAAATATAAACAAAATAAATATATTTATAATGTATTACAAATGTATTTGTTGTCAAAAGTTTTCGAACAGTAAGATCTTTAATGTTTTTAATGGAGACTCTGCTGCTCACCGAGCCTCCATTTGATCCAAAGTACAGCAGAATCAGTAAAAATGTTAAATATTTTTTACTATTTAAAATAACTGTTTTCTATTTGAATATATTTTAAAATGTAATTTATTCCTGTGATTAAAGCTACATTTTCAGCATCACTACTCCAGTCTTCAATGTCACATGATCCTTCAGAAATCATTCAAATATGCTGATTTGCTGTTCTAGAAATATTTTTTATTTTTATTATGAATATTTAAAACAGTTGAGTAAATTTTTCAGGATTCTCTGATGAACAGAAATATCCAAAGATCAGCATTTATCTGAAATAAAAAGCTTTAACATTATACACTATACCATTCAAAAGTTTGGAGTGAGTATTTTTTTTTTCTTTGGAAAGAAATTATAGAAATTAATACTTTTATTTAGTAAGGATGCTTTAAATGGATCAAAAGTGATTATAAAGACATTTATAATGTTACAAAAGATTTCTATTTCAGATAAATGCTGTTCTTCTGAACTTTCTATTCATCAAAGAAACCTGAAAAAAATTGCTCAGCTGTTTTCAAAATAATGTTTTTTGAGCAGAAAATCTGAATATTAGAATGATTTCTGAAGGATCATGTGACTGGAGTAATGATGCTAAAAATTAAGCTTTGAAATTAAAGGAATAAATTACATTCAAATATATTAAAATAAAAAACAGTTATTTTAAATAGTAAAAATATTTCTAAATTTTGCTGTACTTTGGATCAAATAAATGCAAGCTTGGTGAACAGAAGAGACTTCTTCCTCAAAAAAAAAAAATCTTACTGTTCAAAAACTTTTGACTAGTAGTGTATATAATACTTATATATATAAAAAATACTTTTTTAAAAACTACAAAATACTTGGGTTTCCACGGAATCATGAAATCGGTTTCTTTTGGGGGAAAATTAATGGGAATTAAAATAAAAAAATTAAATTAAATACATTAAAAACAAAGATAGATAGATAAATAAATAAATAAAAGATACATTTAAAGGGATCTTTTGATGCCCATTTTCCACAAGTTGATATGATTCTTTAGGGTCTTAATGAAAAGTCTATAATATACTTTGGTTAAAAATTCTCAATGGTTGTGTAAAACAACACCCTTTTTACCTTGCCAAAATCAGCTCTGCAAAAATCATCCCATTCTGGTCGAGGCTGCTTTAAATGTTAATGAGCTCTGCTCGCCCTGCCACTCTCTTCTCTCTGTGGAGTGACGAGCCTGTTTACTTTAGCTGCATTTAGCCACTAAACTTCCTAACTAGCCGTTATTAGGAAAGGTGACTGCAGAAATTCATAAAAAATATATACTCACTTCTGCTGTAAGTGAAGCTGGATCACTAATGATTTGCGCAAACATAGACGCATTTATGTAGATCGGGAGCCACATTCCCTTCACAAACAAATGTAATCTACTGCATCTTCAGCGGCTCAGATGTCGGGAGTAAATGATGACCACTATGTTCATTATTACATCCAGCAACACAACACCTCAATCGCTCAATCGGAGATATTCTTGTCTAACTTACATCCCTGCTCCGGCATCGAAACAATGGTGTGACGCCACCCCGAAAGGCATCTGAAAATGGCTCGATTTGAAAAAGGGGATATTATTTTTACAAATTAATTAAAAACCACTGCATGGACTTTTATCATTATAGGGTAGATTTGTACATACACTGCCAACACACATTAATGTTCAAACAACAAGAAAAAGTGAACTTTGTATCCGATGACCCCTTTAAACATTTATCATTAATGTCGCATGGAAAAAATAAATTAATCCTAATATACAGCTACTTTTGAATAGTTGTTTATTGACCTTAGTCAGGTTAGATGCTGTAAATCACAACTTTCAAAACTGCTTTGTAGAGTTCTTCTCCACTGAAAGTTATTTTTGGAAAGACGTTTGGTCAGCAGAACAATTGGTATGTTATTAAACAACAGTACAATCCACTGAACACGCTGTACTATCCTTCACAGCCTCATTTTCATTCCTGGCAGCAACTAAATATGACTAAGGTCTGTGGTGGAGCTTTTTGCATTGCCTAAAAGTGTATTTACTGCTGCTCATGCTAACAATGCAAAGGTTAACCCCAGATTAAACAGCCTGTTTAATTCTACTGGTCAAAGAATAGTTCAGATAATTGTTTGACAACTTAAAATATGACATGCCAACAGCATTCCACTGAAGGAAAGCACGTCAATGAATGTTTGCAAGTCTCAAGACGGTTTTGCTATTGTCCAGATTGTTCTGAAAGAATGTGTCACATCCTCTCTATACTGTACTATCAAACTTTGAATCTTGTGTTCATTCACAAACAACTAACAAAAATAAAAAGACAACAGCAATTCAGTGTTTCTTTTTGCATCACATCCTAACAATGCTGCAATGGTATTGTTTCAGACACTGTCAACAAATTTTCGCATTTCTGTTCAAAGCAACAAATTGCTATGCGTGTGTTGGTGTGTGTTTACCTTTGTTGAGGGGCTCGGAACTTCCTCTGTTCCCTCCGAGTCTTTATCCTGAAAAGCAAAGGCCAAGGAGAACAAAACAATGAGAACATGCGCACACACTTAAACACATGCTAATGTATACAAATACACACACAGACAAAAATGCGGGGAATATTTTTAGCATTGTAACGTAAACAAGGTCTTGCACATTTGAGGAGGGACTTGGAAAAAGATCTCAAAAACAGTCATAACACAACTATGGTGAGGAGTAAAAAACTCCCACTATTTTCAAGTGGTAATCTGATCTGTTAGTGTTAATGTAATCATTAATGCTGTCTATTTTGGGTGATCAGTCATAACTGCTCTGGCATTCAACTTCCTGTTAAGGGTCTGACCTCTTTGCTTTCCTTCCTGCCCCACCTGCGCTACTGCTGCCTCCTGAAAGTTCTTACTCACCTCTCATTTTCACTGCTCTACAAAGACAGGAAACTTTTAGCACTAGTGCAAGAACCTGAAGAGCAAAGGATGCACATTAGATGTGTAACTGATGCTTTATCTGCCACAGGGAATTATGGGAAATGTAGTTTTGTCATGCAAGATATTTGTCACATTGAATTATCACCAATTACATTTTATTACATATTAAAATAATATTACATATTAAAATAGAAAAGCATCATTTTAAATTGTAATAATATTTCACAATATTAAATTTTTACTGTATTTTTCATCAAATAAATGCAGCTTGGTTAGCATAAAATAATTCTTTCAGAAACTGTAAATAATTTTACTGACCCCAAACCTTTTATTTTATATATATATATAAAATAACGATTATTATATATATATATATATATATATATAAAATCACGATTAATCGTGATTACCAATAAGTTTTTGTTTACATAATACGTGTGTGTACTGTGTATATTTATTATTTATATAAAAATACAAACACTTGCCTGCATACATTTTGAAAATATTTACATGTATTTACAGGTATATATGTATATTCATATAATCGATATTATATATCAATATCAATTAATATATAAACATATTTTTCTCATATATTTTCATGCGTGTGTATTTATATATACATAATAAATATATACAGCACATGCACATATATTTTGTAAACAAAAACTTTTATTTTGAATGTGATTAATAGTGATTAATCATTTGACAGCACCAATATTTATATATAATATTAATTATATCACTAAATTTTCAAGTTATATACTGTATGTACGCTACCGTTCAAAAGTTTGGGGTCAGTACATTTTTATTGTTTCTTTTTTTTAAGAAATTAATACTTTTATTCACCAAGGATGTATTAAGTTAATAATTAAAAGTTTATTAAAAGTTAATAATAAATAATTTACATTGTTATAAAATATTTATATTTTGAATAAACACTGTACTTTTTAAACTTGTTATTCATGAAAGAATCCTGAAAAAAAAAAAATCACAGGTTCCAAAAAATATTTGGCAGCACAACTGTTGATATTATCCAACATTGATCATTCTAATAATAAATCCGCATATTAGAATGATTTCTGAAGGATCATGTGACACTTAAGACTGGAGTAACAGCTGATAAAAATTCAGCTTTTCATCACAGGAATAAATTCTATTTTAAAGTATGTTAAAATAAAAAACATTATTTTATATTGTAAAAACATTTTGCAATATTACTGTTTTTTTTCTATATTTTTAATCAAATAAATGCAGCCTTGATGAGCATAAGAGACTTCTTTAAAGACTATTACAAGTCTTACTGACCCCAAACTTTTGAACGGTAGTGTATATATATTCATATTAATGCTGGGCAATGATTAATCGTGATTATTCGCATCCAAAATAAAAAGATTTGTGTACATAATATATGTATGTCTACTGTGTATAATGTATATATAAGTATATTTGAAGACACACACATACAGTATATATTTTAAGAAATATTTACATTTATATAGTTATATTCATATAATTTATATTATATATAAATATATTTAATATATAAACAACATATTTTTCTTAAATATGCATGCACATGTGTATTTATATACATGCATAATAAATATAAACAGTACACACACATTATGTACACAAAAACATTTATTTTGGATGCGATTAATCACAATTAAACGTTGCCCACCACTATAATTTATATTATATATAAATAAAAATATTTTGTATATAAATATAACATTTTTCTTAAATATATACATGTGTATTTTACTACGTAATAAATATACACAGTACACACACACACACACACATATTTATAGTATTATGTCAACATAAACTTTTATTTTAGATGCGATTAATCGCAATTAATCGTTTGACAGCCCTAGTTTAAAGCACAAATCCAGAGCAAATGTTCTTATTCTACATGACTTGAGAGCAGATTATAATTCATGCAAAAAGAGAAAGAAAGATCAACCTGCAATGTCCAATTCATTACTCCCTCTTTCATTTCTACTCCCTCTCACTCCTTGTATCACTGCCACACACCTCCACCCCATCTTACCACAGCGTTGGCCTGATTACAGTGCGAATACTCTCTCGAGTGCTCGTTTATAAATGAAGGAGTGAAGCCGAGACGCAAAGAGGAATGTTTCGGATATTTTAAGTCCTTTACCCTCTGGACTTTGTCATTTCTTATGATTGTGGCATATTAGGGACAGCTCAGACCTGACTTTACTGAAAAAACGCCTGTGATTGAAGAACACAGGGTCAGAGTTTATTTATTCCGCCTTCAATTGATTTATGAAGGAACTAACCACAATATCAACAAGGCTGTACCTCAAAATAATGATGTTTACCTACTGGCAACCTGACATGGTTTAAAATAAAACGCTCATAAAATAGCTCAATATAAATCGCTGGAACAGAGAGGACATTCATCTCGATGAGAACTTGTTTATCGGATGAAAATCGAAACTTTCTACAAAAATTCTGACAGGACCTGAATAGAACTGGAGCTGAATGTAAGCAAAGGTTCGTTTGTCCTCATCCGTCGGGCTTCCTGCTCTACATACCAAGTTCTGGGTGAACACACTGACTAGCAACTGAAGGAAGCGGATCTCACTGAAATATCTTTTTGTAGACCGAACAACATCAGAACATTCCTTTCCCTCTCCAACATACAATCCACAAGCCTAGTAGAAAAAACTATTGAAACAAACAAACAAAAAAACTATTGAAATAAGCTAACAGAATGACCACAGTACACATTTTTGTACATGGTAATATGGAAATAATGGTTATTTGGGCCTTTAATGTAAATTAGATTGTATAATTTCAAAATTTAAATCAAAAACAGAATGGTCTGGCCATAGCTTTGTGATATTATTCTACATGAAATATATTTGAACGAAACAAAAACACCTAAACATGGAACGCAATTTCCCTCACCGACAGCAGGTGGCGCTTGTGGAACAATGGCGATACAGCGTTTTCTTGGTTAGCACTGTAAACAAAGCAGCGCTGAGCTTTTAAATACTACATTAATATGCATTATACGTAGGTAAGATGAAAAGAAAATACCACCTAAGACAGTCTGTACCCCTTAGAGATACATTCATATAAACCCCTCACCTCCAGTTCAGTATTTACAATTTCTCCCTGTATTTTGTGCATCGTGAACAGTGAGCTTGACCTGCCTGCTACAGTACTTTTTCCTCTTTGCGTCGGTCTTCAGCTTCTCTGGCCTGGCCGTTTACAGTTGGTTTATTTACCCAGTTAAAGAATTTGTTGTGTGTTATTAATAGTTCTAAACGTTTCCCAACCATTAGTCATAAGTGTATGCAGTTAAAAGGGATCGTTTTCAGTTACTTTTACTGTTATGCCGGTTTATTATAACTTCATACGTTAGTGTTGGACCTTTCTCACATTTCCAGGTTTCTCATTGCGGAAGTCGTCATAGTTGGGTAAAATCCGAGAGCAGTGAATAGGAGAGTACCACAAATATATTTTTTGCATTTCCGTTTGCTCAAATAACAAAGGTAAAACGCAACGATAGTGTTTATATGACTTTCAGTCAAAGGAAAAAATTAAGAGAGACTGATATCGGCAGTCAGAAGAGAGAACAATGTCAAATTTACCGTTCCTCCCATAGACGCGGCATTAGAAACACCCTCGCATTAGCATTAACTTGTTTTTGTAACGTGATGAAAAGGTGATATAATACAAAGTATAGTGTTATAAATGTACATAAATGTTTTTTAAAAATCAAAATATGAAAAATTTCAAGGATTTATTATGATGACGATGACCGTTAAAACGCGTCATCACAGTCTTGTAAAGAGGGTCCATTCAAACCGGTTTACCGTTTAAACCCGTATATCACACAGCAGTACACCAAAGTCCCAAGATATTTCACTACTTATGGACATGGTACAATTTTTAATACTATTGTGGTAATAATGTGTTTTTTAGACATTCATTCAGTTTAACATTGCTAAAAATGTTCTTTATATTTTCACTTTTACGACATTGATTAAAATGCAATAAAAGTACCTCAGTATTTTTAACGTCTTTCCTTTACTCATACTGGGGTGATACAATGGTACAGAAATGTGACCCTGGATCACAAAACCAGTCATAAGGGTCAAATTTTCAAAATTGAGATTTATACATCATCTGAAAGTTCAATAAATAGGCTTTCCATTGATACTTTGTTAGGATAGGACAATTTTTGGTCGAGATACAACTATTTGAAAACCTGGAACCTGAGGGTGCAAAAAAAATCAAAATATTGAGAAAATTGCCTTTAAAGTTGTCCAAATAAAGTTCTTAATGTATATTACTCATCAAAAATTAAGTTTTCATATATTTACAGTAGGAATTTTACAAAATATCTTAATGGAACATGATCTTTACTTAATTTCCTAATGATTTTTGGCATAAAAGAAAAATCTATAATTTTGACCCATACAATGTATTTTTGGCTATTGCTGCAAATATACCCCAGCGACTTAAGACTGATTTTGTGGTCCAAGGTCACAAATGCTATCGGATGTTTGCTATAGTAGTTTGAAATATATATATAACATTTACTCTATGGTACCATGGTGTTTACTTGGTACGCCATGATACTTAAGAGAATACCATGGTAAAATCATTGTTCAAGCCCAAAATACCCTACCAGTTTGTGACAGTAATATTTTTAATGTTTTTAAAGAAGTCTCTTCTGCTTGTCAAGCCTGCATTTATGTCATCCAAAATACAGCAAAAGCAGTAAAATTTTAAAATACGTTTTTTACTATTTAAAATAACTGCTTTCTATTGAATATATTTTAAAATGCAATTTATTCCTGTGATCAAAGCTACATTTTTAGCATCATTAGTCCAGCCTTAAGTGTCACATGATCCTTCAGTAATCATCAAATCAGAATATTAGAATGATTTCTGAAGGATCATGTGACTGGAAGAATGATGCTAAAAATTCAGCTTTGAAATCACAGGAATAAATTGCATTTTAAAATATATCCAAACAGAAAACAATATAGTAAAAATATTTCTAAATTTTACTGTTTTTGCTGTACTTTGGATCAAATAAATACAGGCTTGGTGAGCAGAAGAGACTTCTTTAAAAAATAATAATAATAAAAAAATCTTACTGTCCAAAAGCGTTTGACTGGTAGTGTACTATGGTATTTTTTGGTACATGTGATAATCATTCACCTTATCATCTCAACTGTCTATTTAATAACCAGCAATTAGGGCAACATATTTTATTGCTGCATTTTATAATCTAGATGTGGTGCTGGTCTTCTCTCAAAGGCCAGCTTTCACTGAGTATGAGAAGTAAACCAACCTAGTCGAAAACCATCGACAGTTTGGTCTAGCAGCTAGGCTAGTCGTCATAATGTCTTTCACTATCAGATGAGGATATCAATACTTTTGACTCCTCTCTTTCCCATCTCTAAGTTCAAAAACATGTTTGTGGAACAGATTTTGTTGGGGCGAACGTGACTGTGGCCTAGCCAAGGCTGTCTAATATCACACTTGCCACAGAACGCAGTGGGAATCTCTAACTTTATAGTGCAAGCTTCTGAAATACGTTTAAAAAAGTGTGAGGGGGAGAGAAAGAAAGCTTATCTGCAACCGTCTCCTGCTGTTACGCTGTAGGGACCTTATCTAACTCCTGCAGTCTAACAGCTGACAGAACATTACATCTGAAAGTGAGGACAGAGGCGAATGCCATGGATCTGTATTTAAACTCAGTCAGGGCAGAGCCACATTTAATTTAAGCTAAATGTATGATCTTATCCACGAAAATCAAACAACATGATCATTAATACTGCACCACTGGCTCAGAGAAACATGAATATAAAACTTCAAGTATGAAACTGTATGTTATGAGTTCACTTCTCATGACTGATCTGATCTATACTCTTGTAGATGCTTATTCTGCTGGTATATTCATTATATTCTGCTTTAATATGACATACTTTCATTGTCCTCTTCTCCCATTTCATGTTCATATTGGTCAACAGAGATAGGTTTATTAATGGTTGGTGACATACACAGATCCAAAGGAACATTTAGTTATGATGATGCATATTACAAATAAGGTGTTTCCATGACTCAAAATTTTGATGAATACAAGCCATCTGCTTCTATTCTGATTTCTAACAGCCAAAATATGGCTTAATATGGCTATGGCAATCTGGTTAATACACATTACATTTAAATAACCCAAATATGACCCATAAAAGCATGTGAACACAGTTATTGTACCACACGCTCAATCTCTCAGTTCTTTTAATATAATATGCCCTATTTATATTTTCATTATTGCAGACTTGCATAACTACAAATACTCTTTTTTTTTTTTTTCCATTGTCTTATGTTCTCCTTCCATATTCATCCCGGTCAACAGATATGGGTTTAATAATGGGCAATGACATAAGCAAGACAAAGGGGAAAATTCTGATTAATACAGGCCAGCTGATACTATTCTGATTTCTAAAAACCTAAATATGGCCTAATCTAGTTATGGCAATCTGGTTAATGCACATTCCATTTAAATAACCGAAATATGACCCGTAAAAACACAGTTATTGTACCACACTCTCTGTCTCTCAATTCTTTTAATCAAATGTTCCCGTTTTATAGTCTCATTCTTGCGCACTTGCATAAAAATAGACTCTCTTCTTGCTATATTTTTATTGTCTTATTCTCTCCTTTCATATTCATACTGGTCAACAGATATGGGTTTATTATTGGCTGATGACATAAGCAAAACCATGGGGAAAAATTCTGATTAATATAGGCCATCTGACTCTATTCTGATTTCTTAAAACCTAAATATGGCCCAATCCGGGTCAAGTAAGGCAAGTAATTAGTAAGGCAATCTGGTTAATACACATTCGCCCATTAATAAACCCATATCTGTTTATGGGTTTAGTAATTGGCGATGACATAAGCAAACCAAGGGAGAAATTCTAATTAATACAGGCCAGCTGACTTTATTCTGATTTCTAAAAACCTAAATATGGCCTAATCTGGATATGACAATCTGGTTAATGCACATTCGATTTAAATAACTGAAATATGACTCAAAAAGCATGTGAACACAGTCACTGTACTAAACTATTAATCTCTCAATTCTTTAATGTAATGTTCCTATTTATTTCTCATTTGCATACACTTGCATAACTACAAATACTCAATTTTTGTTGTATTTTCATTGTACTATTCTCTCCTGCCATATTCATACTGGTCAACAGATATGGGTTTATTAATGGCCAATGACATAAGCAAAACCAAGGGAAAAATTCTGATTAATACGGGCCAGCTGACTCTATTCTGATTTCTTAACGCCTAAATATGGCCCAATCTGGGTAAGGCAATCTGGTTAATACACATTCCATTTAAATAACCAAAATATGACCCATAAAAGCATGTGAACACAGTTATTGTACTACACTCTCGATCTCTCAATTCTTTTAATGTAATACTCCTATTTATTTCTCATTTGCAAACACTTGCATAACTACAAATACTCACTTTTTGCTAGATTTTCAAAGGCCTATTCTCTCCTTCCATATTCATATTAGTCTACAACAGATATGGGTGTATTAATAGCCGATGACATAAGCAAAACTCTGATTAATACAGGCCAGCGGATTCTATTCTGTTTTCTAAAAACCTTAAATATGACTAAAAAAGCATGTGAACACAGTTATTGTACCACACTCTCAGTCGCTCAGTTCTTTTAATCTAATATTTATATTCTTATTATTGTGCTTTTGCATAAAAATATACTCTCTTTTTGCTATATTTGTCTTATTCTCTCCTTCCATATTCATACTGGTCAACAGATATGGGTTTATTAATGGCCAATGACATAAGCAAACCAAGGGAAAAATTCGAATTAATACAGGCCAGCTGACTCTATTCTGATTTCTAAAAACCAAAATATGGCCTAATCTGGGTAAGGCAATCTGGTTAATGCACATGCCATTTAAATAACCAAAATATGATCCAAAAATGCATGTGAACAAAGTCAATGTACCGCACTCTTTGTCTTTTTGCTATATTTTCATTGTCCTATTCTCTCCATATTCATACTGGTCAACAGATATGGGTTTATTAATGGACGATGACATAAGCAAAAACAAAGGGACATTCAGTTATGAATATATTCCAAATAAGTGACCTAAACTTCTCATTAAAACAGATTAGCTGTTTCTATTCTGATTTATAAAACCTAAATATGGCCTTATCTAGGTACAGAAATCTGTTTAATACAAATGACATTTAGATAATCAAAATGTGACCCAAAAAGCATGCAAACACAGTTATGTTTACTCCCTCAGTTGTTTTGATCTCATATCCCATTCTTCCATATTATAAATACTCTCTTTTTCCTACACTTTAGTGTTTCAGGTTTCCCTTCATCGCATGATCCATATGTTTCATACTGAAAAAACCCTCCAGACCTTCATACTGTCAAACAAGAGCGATTTCAAAAGTAGAGCGACACATTAATTAGTGGATTAAATTATACAGGATGATAATTATTATTTCGCTGCTGTTCTTATAATCTTAGGCTACTTTACGACTCACTCGGGGGCGCATCCGCTTTGTAAACAATACAGTTACTGTACAGGCAGAAATGTGAGCCAGCCAAACTATCACACTCAAGCACATTTGATCTCTCAAGTTTGAAGCCCAGGGGCAACATCCCACCTTACCTTACTAGCGTGCTCTTGATGCCACGACACATCGTCTTCCTCTGATGCTTCATCCACCAGAACTTTACTCTTGCTCTTCTTGAACATTATACGCTCAGCGAGTTCAGATGTATCTCAGAAGCACGGTATTTTCCAAGCCCATGGGATGCGAGACTCTTGGTGAGGTGATCGCGAGGAGGCAGCGGTTAAATCAGAACAATAACCCGTCTGTGATCGCGCCCTGCCCTTCGCGATACCCCACACGCACACTTTCCTCCGGCCCACTATCTTCTTCTGATGAACGTCTGAGAATACGGTTGGCTGGAGCACCTGGACCGCTGCTCCGCCCATCGGGGATCAGATTGCCGCTGATCAGCTGGTTCTCATGGCAACGTGGGCGGGGCGACAGACCCCTCGGACCCTCCCACCCGGACAGGAGGTCTTATCATGAAGAGTCAAATGTGTAATCAGACGTTCGTCAGTGAAGTTTTTCATGTGTTCCAGGCAGACTTTAGTGAACCCGCAAAACTGGACTCTTAACCCACATTTCAAAAGCTAGACATAGAATTAAATGACACAATAGCAAACTAACTGGCAAAGCTCACTTTTTAGGTATAAATAAATTAATAAAATAAATAAATAAATAATTGCACTCCTATGTGAACCTGAGGGGGACTACTTCCAGTTAAAAAAAATATAATCAACTTTGATTTAGCTGATTAAAATTCATTTAAAAAATGCAATTATTTATTTATTTATTTATTTATTTATTTATTTATTTATTTTTTTTTTTTTGTAGCCTCAACTTGGTTTGATATTTTGCAAAAGTGCATTGAATACATTCAAAGTGTGGTAAATACTTTTATTCTAAGCAGACTATGGTGAGCCCACAAAATTTGACACTTAACCCACCTTTCAAATGGTATAGCATTAAATGACAAATTATCAACCTGGTAAAAGCTCACGTTTTAAATAAAAATAATAAAAATAAAAAAATAACATTTGCCCACATGTGTGAACCTGAGGAGAACTACTTCCAATAAAATAGTTGATTAAAAATTAATGTGAAAAAATTGCAATGAATTTTGTACGTAGCCTCAACTTGGTTTGATATTTTGCAAAAGTGCATTGAATTCATACATTTAAAGTGTAGAAAATATTTTTGTATGAATGTTTCTCATGGGTCTTATATATATATATATATATATATATATATATTGATTAGAAATTACACACACAAAAAATATTGTATTTAAATGTGACATTAACCTTGATTATTTTTTTTTAAATGTATTTCATCTCAAGCTCTTTACTGACACAAAGTACACTCATTTTTCATGAAATGTTATGGGGAAAAATTGTTAATTGTGGTGGAAACGTGTGGTATAGATGTGATTTGGGATTTAAACCCTCACAAAAGAAATATTAAAACAAATGTTGCACTTTTAATGTAACCTAACAAAAACTTTTCATAAAAATCTACTCTTTGTACAATTAAAGTGCCCAAAATTGAAGAAACACCATAAATGTGTTTTGTATAGATATTTTAAACATGTTCACACTTCGAAGGTGAAAAATACACGCTAGCGGCATGTTCATTTGACTTTCAGTGTAAAGGTTTCCATTTAATAAGTCTGTTTAATCAATAGTCTCGCTTATTAGACATTAGTCAGATAAAGTACACAAATGTGTTAATGTGATGTGAATGTCCCCATGCTTTAAATGTAAAGAATATACTCTTTGTTAACTGCTTAAACACATGCAGAGCACCTCTAAGATCTCCTCAGGGCCTTCATTAAGGAGATTATGAAGTTGAGGGTTATGAAGTTGTTTATGAAGTTGACTCTTTCCTACTGTGAGTTCTGGCAGACGTGAAGAATAGCTTGGAAACAGCAGCTTACGCTATAATATTACAATTTACACACAACAAACAAGACAGAAAAACTGACCTTATCTGAGAAAACACAAAAAAAAACTTACAGATCAGAAGGGTCATCAGAGCATCAACATTATACAGGCATGTTTACAGTAAATACATAAACACAACCTGTGTTGAGCACTGGTGTGATAAGAGTCCTGTCTGATTTACGATGTGCACAGAAATGTTCTGCAAGTCCTGAAATTTTTGCATGCAGCTTGAAACCAAAGGTACAGGCATATACATCTGTATACACTACCGAAGGTTTGGGGTCTGTAAGATTTTCAAATACTTTTATTTAGAAATGAATACTTTTATTTAGAATAAATGACATTTATTTAACAGCTAAATTAAACAGAAAAATAGTTCACAATATTATGGTTTTGTATTTTTAAAATTATTCCATTTGATAAAGGCAGTCAGAATTTCTTAAAACTCGTTGAATTTTGTTTTCTAGTCAATAAACAGCATTCACTCTTTTATTTTCATAAAACAATTCTACAAGAAGGGTTTGATTTGATTTTGTTCATTTGCAAAGGATTGGCTAATGAAGCTAACAATGACTGACGCTATATGTATCAAAGCAACTGTATGTTTATGTATTTTTGCGACTTTGAAACTTTCTACGATGAGGTCAGTCAAGTTTATTGTCATAACTATATCATTGTCTTAATTACAGTGGATAGCAGTATTGTTGCCGTAAAGCAATCCGCCCTTTTCACGGAATTTCGTACCCGCTTACAAAATTACCCAGAACTTGTTTTGGGATAGAAATAGAAGCCTGGCGCTTTATCTCTATTCAGTGCAACATCAGAATGATTTTCATAATAAAAAAAAATTGCATACTGTTGCTGTAAGATTAATATTGACTTCTAAACGTAATGTATGAAACTGCAGTATTTTTTGAGTGAGTCGTGAGAGAAAGCACTCATGTTAATTTATAAATCTTCCTCTCAGCCCACACCATATCAAGGGCGTAAAACAGTCTGATCACACGCTGACTCATCCTGAGGATATTACCCCTATTCTCTCTTTCTGCACACACAGCCACTTATTTACACACACAGAAAGTGCAAAAGCAACAGACCAATTATCTTTAATGACCCGAAAGCAAACAGGCTAATCACATTGCCTTCGTCAGTGTTGCACTATTAATTTAACCTAACACAACAAATCTGTGTGTGCAAAGACTAAAGAGACTTGCGTGCACACACGTATGCAATTTGCTGCTTGAATGTATGTGGTTGCATGCCATGTATAAAGAAGAAGTAGCCTAATTCCGACAGGTTGACTCTGGTTTGGATTTGCAGAGCTTAGTAACCAAAGTGGGTCAGTGCATTTGCAACATAGCTGCTAAAGACCACAGGTCATAGACATTCATAAACAACGCTTATTTAGTTTTCTTGCATAAACACAAACATAAACAGTTTAGTAGGTTGTAATCAGATTTTAAGGATGAATGTTTCCTGCATACTTTTAAAGTTCAAGTTATTGCTATTTTTAGAGGTGTTGGTGCAACGCTGCCCCCTACTGCATGACTGCAAAACAAAATCAATTTGGAGTTTTGATATTTGGACTATCCACCTTAATCTTCCCGTACGAGTGGGCGCGGCCATTTGTAAATTTTATGGGTGTGGCTTCCGGTCTCATCGCGTCCAGCTATTTTAAGCTGTACAAAATGGCTCGTTTTGCTGCTTAATGTTGCAAATTGGCGAGACTTACCACATTATTATAAAGTATTATCTTAATTATAAACACACTGGTTTGTAGTGCAGACATTTTTATTGTGCAAATGTTGTTATTCTTCTCATTATTTCCTTATAGTGGATAATGAACCGAAAGTCGCTGAAGAAAAAGGCAGATATTTTTTGACATTTAAAATAACAAAGAAACAAACAATAAATGAATAAAAATGTAAAAACTCTAAAAAATAAATAAATAAATAGATTTTTAATTATAATTAGCTTTATATTAAATGAACAGAAATCTGTCTGCGCCAATAGCCTTGCAGTTAGTGCGCTCACGGCGACCCAAGTTCGATTCCCTCTCATTTTACCCAATGCTTTCCTGTCTACGCTACACTGTCCTGTACAAATAAAGGCATAAAAGCCCATAAATAAATCTTAAAAAAAATGAACAGAAACCTATACTGTTCATTTAAATAGGTATGTAAACATGCATGTAAGCGCTGAAGTCTCTTTATGTGCTTGAATATTTTATTTTGTAATACAGATATATCACAAGATACACTCTCTTCATTCAAAAAGAGCTTTGAAAATACAATCATTCTTGCCATCAAAGTGCAAAAATGGTCACAATCATAACAATCATTATAGACAATGTCAACAATTAAAAAAACATCACTGCAAATCAGTCAGAGCGTCCACAAGAAAATCAAAACACAATGTCCCCAATTTAAGTGGCTGGCTGTTTGTTTTCTAAAGAAAGGTCTTTGACCTTATATTAGCAGCCAACTCTAATTGGATGAGCAGATCAGACCGTTTTAAGAACATAAGCTCTTCTTCTTGAGTGTCTGTCTGAGACATCATGACATCATTACATGACTCAGCGCTCAAGTTCACATCAATCCTGTCCCATTCACAAAACCAATGACATTTCGCTGTCGGTGAGCCATTCATTACATACATCAGTGCCAAACACACCATTTTTTTCTGTAAATAAACACTTTTATGAGATCGTACTGATCAAATACCTAGTTAGGAGAGAGTTTCTGATAGGTCAGTGACCTTCATGGGCTTTTTTGGGGGGTTATAGATTTACGTCAGCTGTCTGGGTGACACTAAGGTTGGCAAACCAGAGTGCCGGGCCCAAATTGACAAGAAAAGCCAGGTGAGGATTTCTGTACATGCTTGTGAATGAAAAGCTGGAGGCCCATGAAAAAAACACTGTCCGACTCTCAAATCTAAAGAAGTTATAAATACATACATTGCAAATTATATAACATAAACACATTTCAAATATAAATAAACTTATTTACATTTACATTATATGTACATTTGGACTCGTTATACAAACAAAATCACAAGTATGACAAAATTGATAAAAAGCATATATATATATATATAATAATAATGTATACATTTTTAAGTATATAAATTATATATAAAGTGTTTTCCTGACAGCCAGAGAGGAACTGCTTACTTTAGACAAATGGGATATTAAATGCTCAGTGTATTTTAAGGATGAAGCCCCGTCCTGTAAATAGTGACTCACAGCTATGAACGTGACCTGCTGAAATTGCTTGCTTCATTAGAGCAATATGTCTCTTAAAATTACTTTAGGAAAATCAATAAAAACTGAAGTCATGCTTCTGCATAATGTTTGCGCTGTGACAGCTGTGCTAGTCTTGCTGGCTGCTGGATTTTGGCTGGCTTGCATTAACTGTGGAGCCTTTAGTGCTCTTCTTATATATTCTTAAGAATATTCTTATTCTTAATACAGAATTATTTTTGCCAAAAACTCATGACATATTATATCAAAAATATAACCCTGTGGACCCTTGTCCCAAATGGTGAATTAAAGTAGCCTTAAAGTAGACATCCTTGACGTGCATAAGACTGTATAATATTCCCTTTGTCATTGTGTGATTCATAATGGGCTTTGTGCCCATTATGCATCATCAATGCATTTTTAACTAAATTAAAAAAAGTAAAAGTTGCCAGAGAATAAGTTTGGGAGAGCCTGGTTGAGGATCGGCCATCCTCGCACCCAAAGCAAGACTATGAGCTTCAGCATGATGTTTTTAAACTATAATGATGATATCTGGATTGTTTAGACACAAATGGATGCACAGTCTCTGAGTCGATTTAAGAAAGAACGCACCTCTAAACTAAAGCAATGTTTTTCTGCTTTTTGTTTCACCGCAGAAGATGTGGCGATGGCTTGTGGTATAGGGTCAGCTGGCGAGAGCTGTATCCTGACATCCCAATACCCACAAGGCCTAGCAGCATGGCAAAGCGGGGTACAACGGGCCCCTCCCTCTGCAGACCGGTCCGTGCCGCCTGAGTCTGAAAGCAAAAGGTCAAAGGTCAGTGTTCTACGAGCGTGAGAGATAAGAGAACGATCCAGGAAGTGGTTCTTAGAAATACTTGGTATATCGGACAAGTTTAAGAAGTATTACTGAATTTC
The DNA here is from genome assembly GCA_012976165.1 of Labeo catla. Classification (NCBI taxonomy): domain Eukaryota; kingdom Metazoa; phylum Chordata; class Actinopteri; order Cypriniformes; family Cyprinidae; genus Labeo; species Labeo catla. Next base: position 283,911 of record VONZ01000132.1, on the reverse strand, counting down.
CTAGATCAAGATTAACAGTGATAAGAAGCTTATCATGATAAACAAACACATAGACATAAGCAGTTTCAATGAATACGATTTAAAGTGTTTGCAAACAATGTGCATATGACAGTCAATTACCATATCTAGTGTTTGCACTTTGAACCTTTCCTCAAAAAGGAAAGAATCATTTTACAACATGTAAAAACATCACTGATGGAAACAAACACCAAAATGCCAAAGGTGATTAATTGCAGCTGAATCTGTTACCTAAAATAGCTACAAAGAGAGTTTTAGAGATTTGGAGCAAGCGTCTCATGTCGTTGGGCTTAGTATCCAATTTCCTTTGGATACCAGACAGTGATTCTGATCCAAAAAAAAAAGCTTTAAAATCCCACAGGTAAACAACTGGCAGGTTATTAGCAAGAACATTGCAAATGTTGTTACTTAAGTGTTTTTTATTGATTTCAAATCAAGTAATAGTTTATGATTTTGCATATAAATTAATTTGCTTTATAAATGAATAACAAACAATATTTTTATTTAAAAACATGTATATATATGAAGAATTCAGATGCAAAAGCCTCTAAATCCATCTGACGTTTTTCTTTAAAATTAGCATTTCTTTCTGGCTACTTTGTATAGGTTTCTATGTAAGTACTGGTACTTCTGATTGGGCTGAGCCTGGAATTTAGCGAGTTTTAAGTAAAAGTATTTGATGGACGTATACTATGTGTCAGGAGCATTCACTCAGTATCATTATCTCATTTTTGACCGAGATGGCTTTTAGCTGGTTTTGCGTCTGAACTCTTCATATATATATATATATATATATATATATATACATATATATACCCTACTGTATCTCTTATATGCTCAGTCACTTTGATTTTTTGATGTTTAATTGCATTTCAATCTACAACAATTATAAGAATACAATGCATATGCATGCTGGATGTTTTGGGTGTAAGAGGTGCAAAGCCCTTTTAATATAAAAAAAAATCATTGGAGAACACTGACATTTCCTCTTAAGACAATTTATTATAACAAAAGCATTTTTACATTTTCAGACTTCATAGAAAATTTATCTTGGAGTTTTTGCATGCTAAGACTTGTGTACAAGTCTGATTTGTGTACAAACTCTCAAATTGCCCCTGTTGTGTACAAAATATTTTTGCTAGAGTTTAAAAAATGTTTTCTACAGACAGAGGTAATGTCACTCTTCTTAATAATAACCATCTTTCTGATATATTTTCTCGTTGGGTTAATGGTTGTGATATATATTATAGTGCTGGGCAACAATTAATCAATTAATATGTTATGCTCATGTATTAAATATATTTATATATAATATAAATTATATGAATATAAACATATACATGTAAATCTTTTCAAAATATATGCTGTATGTGTGTGCTTATATATACATAATCAATATACACAGTACACACACATATTATATAAACAAAAACTTTTATTTTGGATGCGATTAATTGACCTCCAATATCAAGAAAGCAAATCATTTTTCACAGTTTGGAGAAGCCTCATTTAGTGTGCTCTGGTACTAGAAACTGGACACTCACCTGCAGGTATCGAATGTATCCAGGTGTCAGGAGAGGAATGCGGAAGAACATCTCAGCAGCGTCTCTTTTGGAGCAGATCAGTCCCTCTGGCCACAGAACCACAAAGGTCCTGTCCACACACACACACACACACACTCAAACACACACACACCAGACGGATCTGCCGCCGCTCTTCAGACACCTGCACACTTATAAAGCTTTGGGAGCTTATATAACTGGTCACATGTCTACATGAAATCCTGTCTATCTTTTTGTGAAGAGACAGTGTGTGTGCTCGATGGTCAGAAAAAAAAATGGAGCGTTTCTTGAATTCAAGTTTAGTCTATTGCTTTAGCCTACATATATTTCAATTAATGAATTGTATACAATGGTTCTGTTACTGTTCAGCTAACAAAAATATGTAACCCTGGACCACAAAACCAGTCATAAGTAGCACGGGTATATTTGTAGCAATAGCCAACAATACACTGTAAAAATGATTAATTTTTTCTTTTATGCCAAAAACCATTAGGATGGTTAAGATCATGTTCCATGAATATATCTTGTAAATTTACCTACCGTAAATATATCACAACTTTTTGATTAGTAATATGCACTGCTAACAACTTCATTTGGACTACTTTAAAGGTGATTTTCTCAATATTTAGATTTTTTTGCACCCTCAGATTCCAGATTTTACTATTTAGAGTCCCAGCCTCAGATGAGACTTATTGGGATTTAATGATTTATTTACTGGATATTACACTGCTGCCACACAGATTTAATATAAACATGGGATTTCTTTCCCAGCTGTTTACCTTCACAGACATAACTGACTGTTTGTGTGTTTTTAACATAAACTTTAAGCACAATAAGACATGAATGTGTGCTCTCAGAAAATTAAACGAATATGGTTTAAATCGCATGATTTCAGCACGATATACATGATAATCAAAACTAAACAATGTTTTTTTTTGCAGAGTATCGGAGTTATGAGCAGGGTTGCCAGGTTTTCACACCATAACCCATCCAATTGCTTCTCAAAACCAGCCCAAATCTATTTCAAGGTGGGTTTCCCTGTTAAAAATTGCGTTCCGGGGAATAAAATACACTTTTTTTTTTTTGTCTGAGTTCTCCTGGTAAATTCACATTTCAGGGACTAAATATGACATTATTGGGGTCGCTTCAACCCATGGACATCAAAAACTACCCGCGGCAACAGTGTAAAAGTAGCCCAATTCCATGGGAAAACCACAGACTTGGCAACACTGGTTATAAGCTGTAAAAGCACAGTCTAATTCTGGAAAAGGGGGCGAGGAGCAGCAGCTCATTTGCATTTAAAGAGATATGCAAGAAAACAACGTGTTTCTGTTTCTACTCAAAATAAGCCTGTTCAGAACGATGTAATAAATTATGATTTGTGGGTAGTCTGAGCTGAAACTTCACAGACACATTCTGGGGACACCTGAGACTTATATTACATATTGTACAAAGGGGTGTAATAGGTCTCTTTCGAAGGCTCACAAATTGTGATCATTGTGACAACTTGCCCCAATCTTATATTCCTGAAGCATACCACTGTTCAGATGTTATGACCGTCATATAATATTACCAGAACCCTTTCTCTCACGTTCAAATCTCATTTTAAAAGACTTTCATGACATAGCACTTTGAATCATTTGTTGTATTTATTTTCTAGGCCAATGTATATTTTCATGGCTATTTATATGTAAACATGTGAACAAGTGAGCTTTCCTGATTGACACTTAGGATGCAGAACATTGGATTAGATCACAATCTCATTGTTTCCTTGTCTGTTGTAATGGATGATGTGAAGCGGTAATCAATCAAAGTGGGTTTGAAAGCTTCTTAACGCTGACTTATGAACAGCGTGTTTGCGTAGCCTCTTTGAATATTCTGCTGCATTGAGCATTACTGATGCAACCAAGGACGTTGGTAGTGGGGAGAAAGATGGTGATGATTCTCGGGGCCCCTGGCTGTTAGGGGGCCCACAGCGATTTCAACAGAGGGTAACCCCTTTTACACCCCACCCTGGAATGCGATTTCAACCAGGACCAATGGCTACGACCTGCATTGGGGCTCCACATACCCCAGCTGACCCTGGAAGCAACTAATGAGTTCGGGCAGATCTTCACTTAATGACAGGTACAATGTCCCACCGTAATAAGGGTTAAGCAGAGCTTAAACAATATAAAGCCTACATGATACTGCAAACAGATCACAGAGGGGCCGCTTAGTATTGACAACTATTTAGTCAAGTTTGTGTCTTGTAGACAGGACGTCATAAAAACTGACCCACTGAAACAGAGAGAAAGAGAGAAGAACAAGAGGAAGAAATACCCACCTTATTCTTCCCGTAAGAGCAAGAGCATTTGTAAATTTAATGGGTCTGGATTTTGGGTCTCATCCGCATCCAGCTATTTTTAGCTGTACAAATCTCGTTTTGCTGCTTGATATTGCAAATTGGTGTGTCTTACCATATTATTTTAACGTATTATCTAAATTATGAACACACTGGTTTGTGCAAACAGTTTTACCGTTTACTGAACGTTATTCTTCTCGTTATTTTCAGAAGTCTCATCCATATGCTTACTTTCACGTTTAAGAATAAGGTGGATAGGCTGTAATAAAAAATGTTATGATATAACATAAAGAAATAACATATTTCTTGGCCAATTAATATATATGCTAATTTATATAAAACATATATATTCTCAAATATATACAAAATAATAAACAATGAAGTTGAGTAAATGATTTTCACCTTTGCGTGAATTAATAAACCAAGCCGTATCCTGAATGATGTTATTGGCAGGTTACAAAGCGACGATTGCGTACTGTTATTAATATTTATGAAGTAAGCTTTCGCTTAAGTTTGTTTCAACACAACCTAATTAATATTAATCATCTCGCTCGCAGGCATTTGTTGTTCAGCCCTAGTGGTGACGTAATTATTATGCGCCAGCAACACGGTAAGACCCACTGAAAGTGGAACGCGGGTCAGATTTGACATTTGAAATAGAACATAAAGCAGAAATTGTCAAGAATTTGCAAAGGTTGGATACAAATATGAGTTTACATTGTGGAGGTGACTCAGGATTATAGCTGCGTATTTCCTTTTGGGTATGTTTACGAGTGTCGCAGCACCATTTCTTGTGAAATCGAAACCTAAAAAGCTGAGTGCTGATTTCACTTTGTGTTTATGTGTCATACAATTATGTTTCTAAGACCATAAGCTTTGTAAACCCCCCCAATAAATCTGAATATTTAGAAGTATACAGAAATGCGTTATTAATTTAGCTTAAACATTTTTATTATGGCACATTTGAAACCGGAATAGACACTGTAGTTATATAGCCAGAGCAGCTGAATGAAGCGAAATAATTAATTTTAGCCTAAGTTTTATACAATGGAAGAAATAAATGACACATGTCCTGCTTAGCACCTGTTCTGTTTCATTACTATTAATTTTACGTGTAGTTTTGACTTGAATATAAAAACCGAAATGTCGAGAGTCTTTGGAAGAAAATGTATAGATTATAATGAATGTAAGTTTTAAAAACAGTTTTAAAGTGTTTTCATATGGCTCAATATAAAGAAATAAAGAAGCCGTTATGTGGGTAGCTGCCATATGTGACAGACTCTACTCAGTGTAAAACTATTTTAGATCGCATTTAGCTGATTCTTCTGTAATTATTATGCTTGCAGCTTCTTATGATCTTATTAGCTGAGTTGCAGTGTGGAATATTGGATTTTTAAGGCAAGACAGTACAGGTAAAACCATTTTAAAAAAATAAACAAATAATATATATATTTTTAAGTTATTCTACTTATTCCTATCTCTATTCTGAAGGTTTTTATAGAGGGGTTTCATCTGTTGTATACAACATTTTGTTCCTTAAAATTGAAAATGTAAAAATCTTTTAAGTCTAATATGCAATATGAAACAAAAATCTTGAACTGGCTTTATCCAATATTCAGATTTCACTTTTGAGAATGTATGCTAATCAGTGCAAATTTAATTTGATAGTATATTATTTCAATGTTTAGATAAAACATTTCAGAAACAAGTAATACAAAACAGTTGTCTTAATGTTCTGTGAATAACCAATTGGGAGAGTACCAGTCAAAAGTTTTTGAACAGTAAAATTTTTAATTTTTTTGTCTCTTCTGCTCACCAAGCCTGCATTTATTTGATCCAAAGTACAGCAAAAACAGCACAATTTTGAAATATTTTTACTATTTAAACTTAAACTTTTTTTCTATTTGAATATATTTTAAAATGTAATTTATTCCTGTGATTTCAAAGCTGAATTTTTAGCATCATTACTCCAGTCACATGATCCTTCTGAAATCATTCTAATAATCTGACTTGCTGCTCCAAAAACATTTTATTATTATTATTATTACACTGAAAACAGCTGAGAATTTTTTCAGGTTTCTTTAATGAACAAAGTTCGGAAGAACAACATTTATCTGAACTAGTCCTTTGTAACATTATTATTATGTCTTTATAATCACTTTTGATCAATTTAAAGCATCCTTGATAAATAAATGTGTTAATTTTTAAAATTTCTTTCCCCCCAAAAAATACTGACTCCAAGCTTTTGAATGGTATAGTGTATTAATGTTACAAAAGCTTGTTATTTCAGATAAATGCTAATCATTGGATTGTTCTATTCATTAAAGAATCCTGAAAAAAAATTACTCAATTTATAAATATTGAATTTTTTTTAACAGCAAATCAGCATGTTAGAATGATTTCTGAAAGATCATAAGACACTAAAGACTGGAGTAATGATGCTGAAAATTTAGCTTTGATCACAGGAATAAATTAGATTTTAAAATATATTTAAATGGAAAGGAGTGTTTTTAAATAGTAAAAATATTTCACTAAAACACTAAAAATCTTACTGTTCAAAAACTTTGACTGGTAGTGTATGATGATGTAAAAAATTTTTTAAACCCTATTCACCTCTAGTGGTAAATGGTAAAAAAAACATAGGTTACCACTTAAAATAATTTTATATGTTAATATAAATTTTAACATAAAATCTTGATTCTTGTTCAATTTAACACAAGTTCATGTTATGCATCTTTGTTTTGGGTTTAATCGTTTGAATGAATGCAGGTTCTTGGATTTCTCGAATTTAAGATGAAGAGAGCTGCCCAACCATCGGACGAGCCTCTAAAGAAGAGGAAGGTTGTCCGTGAGGACTCCTCTGATGAAGATGAGGAGTCTTCTCAAAGAACCACCAGTCAGGGTTAGAGAGTTTTCCTTAAGGAGTGACCTTATGACACTTTACACTGTATTCTTTTGGTGATATAAGTTTATGCACCCATGTTTTTTTTTGTCTTCCAGACTCAAGTCAGAGTGAGTCACTCAGCGATGTTGAGGATCACAAGCCTAGTTTCTCCAGACCTTCCAATTCCCAGAATGCCGAGGGCAAAGATGCCTCTTCTGAAACCTCTTCTAAATTTGCTATGTATAACAACGTCTCCCAGAAACTCATGGTAAAATAAGCACCTCCTGTCATTCTTTTACTCTCCTGTCAGCCTGTTAAACTCATATTAACACACATATATTAAAATAGTCTCCTCCTCTCTTTCCTTCAGGCCAAAATGGGTTTCAGAGTGGGCGAGGGTTTGGGAAAGTACGGTCAAGGACGGAGAGAGATCGTAGAAGCATCCACCCAGCGTGGGAGGCGAGGTTTGGGCCTGACCCTGAAGGGCTTCCAGGGCGACCTCAATGTAGACTGGCAGGATGAGCCGGAGGTACGGCTATATTAAAAACAATATATTAAAAATATTAGAAACAATAGTAGTCCAGGACCAATATTTCTCCCTCACTTCTCATTTTTTCTCTCAGCCAAGTGCTATAGAATCGGTGTCGTGGTTTCCAGAAAGTTCTCCAGAGATCCCAGATTCAGATGAGCTAAGGGATTGGATGGCTGTGGGCCAGGTATTGAACACATATTACCGGAAGAACTACAATGATTCGTTTAAGATCAAATGCTCATTTTTTTTTACTTTCAATGGTAAAAAAAATGATGAATCATCATCTGACTAAAGTTATTTTTGCTCAGCTATTTGTTGTTTCTTTTTACGTGGTTCTGCCGTGTGCAAACAGTGTTTTATCATTGTTAGCTTTACTAATAAACCTCTGCATCTCATAATTGGCTACGATAATGATCTCACCAACTGTAAATAGGTAGCTGACATGAAAATGCATGTCTTGCTGTTTTTCATTCAAACATTTGATCATTTTTTGACAATTGTTATGTGCTATTATTATAAGGTTTCCATCCAAATGTTTTCCATTTGAAGCACATTTCCATCTTGTTTATGTCAGCCTGATGCATAAACACTCATTTTATATTGCGCTTAAATGCATATCATGTGCTGCCATTTATGTTTTCTTAAGTGCAAATTCTAAATTTGCATAAAAATGTTTGGATTCAAACCCACCTCATGCCGTTTTATGACCTTGGATGAATTACGAGATTAAATTATATTTTTGTACTTTTTAAAATTCATCTCTCATAGTGTTTTTTTTAACACAGTGAAAAAAAATTATTTGTGACAAGTTGTAGTTTGTAAAATGTGTACTTTTCCCTTTTTATAAATTCCCTTATACACTATGTTCAAAAGTTTGGAGCTGGTAAGATTTTTTTAAAAAAAGGTTTTTGAAAGAAGTTTCATGCTAACCAAGGCTGCATTTAAAAATACAATACATGGAGTAATATTGTGAATTAAGTTAACAATTTAAAATAAGTGTTTTATTTTAAAATGGACTAAAATAAAAAATAGTGTTACTCCAGTTTTCAATGATCCTTCAGGAATCATTCTAATATGCTGATTTATTGCTCAAAAAACATTTCTTCTTATTCTTATTAGTGAGGAAAACAGTTGCTTATTATTTGTGTATAAACTAATATATTTTTCATTCTTTGAGTAGAAATTTAAAAAGAGTGGCATTTATTTGAAAATTAGGGGTTCAAACACATAGCACTGAAACCCTGTTGTAAATGTTAGAATGGTCACAGATTAGCGATCTCTGATTGTGCAGACCAAATTTAACTTGTAGAGACTTGAAATTGGAGGAATTGTTAATACTCACATCGCCAACAACATAACCAAGGCTTGCCTCAATCGGCCTGATGGGGGCGCTACAGCAATCAAAAGGCTCAAGTGTCTTAGCTCACGCTGGACAAAACGTATGCCTCGGATTCGATCGTGGGCCTGGAAAAATTTTTGGGTATTTCAGATTTTTCGAAAAACCATTTTTCAACCTTTTGCGAACTAGTCGTAGGTTTTTCACCCGATCTGAACCAAATCAGTGCAGAAAGATTCTCTGGAGAGTGAATATCAATAGTTATCAAAAAAAGTTGAACTTTCGACTCACGTCGCAAAGTGATGCCAAAATGTTTGAAAGAGGCAGGGTCACGTTTAGTTAAATGCCTATAACTCCTGAATGAGATATCTTTAAACTCAGAATGCTTATGTAAAAGCTCAGTCTGAGGTCACAAAACTCAAAAAACATGGCAGATGAAGTTTGAGCACCTGTTAGACAAGGTTAATGGAGGCCGATCGGAATGAAACTCAGTGGGCCTGTTCGACTCATGGCCCCAAAGGTCTGAGAGAAATTTGAAAGAAATCGACCACTGGGGGGGGCAGTATTGCATTTTTCGAGGGTGCAAATGATTGTACATCACGTGTTTTTCGCACATACCCACGATATACGCATCATACGATAGACCTCCTTATTCTGGACAACTTTACCTCTAAAAACCACTGGTGTCAATCTAATCGTTTGTCAAATGATTGAGAAGATGTAAAAAACTTACTTTTGTGAACTAGTCCTAGGGTATTCGACTCAATCTGGAAAAAAACACTGCAGTACAAATCTCTGGACTCTCTAGGCCAATAATTATCAAAAAAATGTTAAAATTTACTCTTTGGGAAGCTACAATGGGGTCATTTAGAAAAGGGGCCTGAACAAATTTACCCAAAATTCTATAAAGCCTAAAGGAAAACTCAAACCTTCACAAAACTTGCTGAGCACATGCGACAGGTGATTCTAAACAAGCATGTAAAGTTTTAAGGACGTCAGACCACAGCTGACAACAGTCATAAACATTAAAAAACATGGTAAATTACCTGGATTTGTCAAAAATGCTTTTTAAATCATTGATTTAGGTTGGTACAGCCTTGCTAAATAATATGTAATGTCTTTTTTCCTCATGCTTGCATACCTTAAGTGTTGTAATCGTTGCTTGCAGCTATATTTACAAATGTCTTTACTGTCACTTTTGATCACTTTAATGTGTCTGCTAAATAAAGTATTAATTTCTTTTAAAAAATCTTAATGACTCTGAACTTTTGAACGGTAGTGTACTTTCATATAAAAAATTTTATTTATCGGCTTCCCATGTTTATGTGTATACATATGGTTTGTATTTTTAGAAAAAATTACAAATTGACGATGAAACTGAATTTTGCTCAGAGAATCTACTGCATCTCCTTCTTCGTTGCAAGGTGAGTGTCAAATATATGCCTGGCCTGCATGTGACCAAAACATATTGTGCCTGGTGTGTTGTAATAACATTACGTGTCTTTTTATTTGCATTTCTTTTCAGACCGTGTTTGATGACTTGGAGGGAGAGGAGATGAGGCGAGCACGTACTCGATCAAACCCTTACGAAACCATCCGAGGAGCTTTCTTTCTCAACAGGTGGGTGATGTCTCCACATGCATGCAGAGTAACAACAGAAGCATAGTTTTCTAAATTTCATTCTCTCTGTCCTCAGAGCTGCTATGAAGATGGCGAACATGGATCATGTTTTTGACTATATGTTCACTAACCCAAAAGATTCTCATGGGGTGAGACCACAGTTACACAAGCTGTAGCGTTACGGATTGAAATATTTGCTGTGATTACATTTCTGAATTGGATGTCTATGTGTGTAGAAGGCCCAGACACGTGATAGAGATGGTGAGTTGCTGTATTTTGGAGACGTATGCGCAGGACCGGGAGGATTTTCAGAGTATGTGTTGTGGCGGCGGCGCTGGCACGCGAAAGGTTTTGGGATGACGCTCAAAGGAGCCAACGATTTCAAACTGGAAGATTTCTATGCTGCTCCCAGCGAGCTTTTTGAGGCCTATTATGGTATGAGTTTTAACCATTTAAACATGAACAAAAACTAGTTAAAAGTTTGGAATAGTTACTTTTTTTTTACTGTTTTTTTTTTTTTTAAAGTCTTTTATGCTCAACAAGGCTGCATTTATTTGAATAAAAATACAGAAATAAGAACATAAAATAAGAACTAATATTGTGAAATATTATAAAAAAAACTTAGATTATTGGAAAAACTTAAAAAAGGACAGCATTTTAATAAATAAAAAATCTTTTCTAACATTATTGATCTCACTTATGATCAGTTTAATGAGTCCTTGCAGAATAAAGTTTTTGTTTTGTAAGTCTTATCATAAACTTTTGAATAGTAGGGTATCACATTTCCACAAAAATGTTAAGCAGCAAAATTGATTTCAACATTCATAATGACAGAAAATGTTTCTTGAACACCAAATCAGCATACTAGATATGTTTCTGAAGGATCATGTGACGCTGAAGACTGCAGTAATGATGCTGAAAATTCAGTTTTGCATCACAAGGATAAATTACATTTTAAGATATATTAAAATGTGATTTTTAAAAATGTCTCATTACCGGTGTTTCAGGTGAGGATGGGATTGATGGCGATGGTGACATCACGCGGCCAGAAAACATCACTGCGTTTCGTAACTTTGTTTTAGACAGCACTGACGGGCGGGGCCTGCATTTCTTAATGGCAGATGGGGTAAGACATGCTCTTCTGTGATTGGTTGAAATGTGAATATTGCTGTTGTGTGATTGGTTGATATATTCTAATGGTGTGTTGCTCATCAGGGTTTTTCTGTGGAGGGCCAAGAGAACATTCAGGAGATTTTGAGTAAACAGCTCCTTCTGTGTCAGTTCCTCACTGCCATGTCTGTCGTCAGACCAGGTATTGGGTCTTCCATCTACACTTGACCCTCTAACACTTGCACTCTCTATTCAATTACCAATAGATACCACTTTTCTACTTTGTAGATAGATTTGAAACCCTGGAGTTAAAGGATTAGTTCACTTCCAGAATAAAAATCAAAGATGCTCATCATTAAGGTTTTTGAGGAAAGCATTCCAGGATTTTTCTCCATATAGTGAACTTCAATGGTGGCCAACAGGTTGAAGATCCAAACTGGATCCACAGAGCAGTAGCTCTGTGATGCGCATTACATAAACATCACGTGCACTTAGTTCTTTGTCTGTGTACTTTAAAAGGTAGGGTAGGGCAAAAAAAAACTCTAATTTTCTCCTCCAACTTCAAAATCGTGTGACATTGTTGTTTTACATTTTTTGTAAAGGGCGTTTGACTTTCTTTGCATGTTCACTTTGTAAACTTTGGGCCGGTACTTCTGCCTACGTCATGTGTGCATGATTATGTAATGTGTGAGGTCGAGCTAGTGCAAGATGAGCATTTGTGGTCAAAAAGTATAGAAATTTGTATTTTTCTTAGAAAATGACTGATTGTTTTGCTATATAAGACCCTTCTTCCTCGGATGGGATCGTATAGAGCCCTTTGAAGCTGCATTGAAACTGCAGTTTGGACCTTCAACCCGTTGGCTCTCATTGAAGTCCTTTAATTGTATTCCATAGATATTTGAATGGACGTCTGGGTTTTTTTTTGGGGCTCTTTTTGAGATTATATTCCTGGTTAAATCACTCAAAATCCTTGTTTTTCTTAAGGATTATTTTCGTTTTACTCAGACTATTTTTTTTCTTCCTCTTCCTGAGTTTTCGTTCCCCTGGTGTTGAAGAAGTATCATTAAAGCTTGATCATGCTACACTCTAGGGGTGATCGACATCAATAGCACATCTTCCATCTTTGTCGTGGCACACTGTATCTTCTTTTGGGTTACCATAGGTCTCATGGCTTTTTTTTTTCAGTCCCAGACATTCAGTTTTGGAGGACAGCCAGTTCTTTAACAGCGGTTCCAAATGATCTCAACTCTTTAATGATGTCTTTCTAAAGGCTTTGAAGATTATTTAATGCCTTTTTTTGCCTTGATATTATTGTACAGCCTTGTCTCAAATCTGTTTGGATTTTATCTTGGGATGCGCCCAGACATGAGTCTATTTATTCTGAAATCCTGTAATTAGGAAGGTAATTATGTGACTGAGAGCAGACTAGGTTACTTGAGAGCTAATTTTAGGTGTATCAAATCATCTGTAATAATTTTTACAGTTCTAGCATTGAAGAGTTATATTTTAAAAGTCTACTTTTTTAAGTTTGTGTTTTTAGTTTTACATGAACATTTTTCCATCATTTTTTTATTAACAGGCTTTCTTTTTTTTTTTTTTGATGAGATGATATAGATGATATAATTATGTTATGATTGGTTGTTTTTTATTATATGGTCCATCTGAATAAATGAATGTTAATTACACTGACCAAAATTATAAACGCAACACTTCTGTTTTTGCCCCCATTTTTTTCATGAGCTGAACTCAAAGATCTAAGGCTTTTTTTGTGTACACAAAAGGCCTATTTCTCTCAAATATTGTTCAAAAAGCTGTGTTAGTGAGCACTTCTCCTTTGCCGAGATAATCCATCTACCTCACAGGTGTGGCATATCAAGATGCTGATTAGACATCATGATTATTGCACAGGTGTGCCTTAGGCTGGCCACAATAAAAGGCCACTCTAAAATGTGCAGTTTTACTGTATTGGGGGGGTCCGAAAACCAGTCAGTATCTGGTGTGACCACCATTTGCCTCACGCAGTGCAACACATCTCCTTCGCATAGAGTTGATCAGGTTGTTGATTGTGGCCTGTGGAATGTTGGTCCACTCCTCTTCAATGGCTGTGCGAAGTTGCTGGATATTGGCAGGAACTGGAACACGCTGTCGTATACGCCGATCCAGAGCATCCCAAACATGCTCAATGGGTGACATGTCTGGTGAGTATGCTGGCCATGCAAGAACTGGGATGTTTTCAGCTTCCAGGAATTATGTACAGATCCTTGCAACGTGGGGCCGTGCATTATCATGCTGCAACATGAGGTGATGGTCTTGGATAAATGGCACAACATACGTCTGCCCATACCATAACCCCACCGCCACCATGGGCCACTCGATCCACAACGTTGACATCAGCAAACCGCTCACCCACATAACGCCATACACGCTGTCTGCCATCTCCCCTGTACAGTGAAAACCGGGATTCATCTGTGAAGAGAACACCTCTCCAAAGTGCCAGATGGCATCGAATGTGAGCATTTCCCCTCTCAAGTCGGTTACGACGACGAACTGCAGTCAGGTTGAGACCCCGATGAGGATGACGAGCATGCAGATGAGCTTCCCTGAGGCGGTTTCTGACAGTTTGTGCAGAAATTCTTTGGTTATGCAAACCGATTGTTGCAGCAGCTGTCCGGTTGGCTGGTCTCAGTCAATCTTGGAGGTGAAGATGCTGGATGTGGAGGTCCTGGGCTGGTGTGGTTACACATGGTCTGCGGTTGTGAGGCTGCTTGGATGTATTGCCAAATTCTCTGAAACACCTTTGAAGACGGCTTATGGTAGAGAAATGAAAATTCAGTTCACGGGCAACAGCTCTGGTGGACATTCCTGCAGTCAGCATGCCAATTGCAGACTCCCTCAAAACTTGCGACATCTGTGGCATTGTGCTGTGTGATAAAACTGCACATTTTAGAGTGACCTTTTATTGTGGCCAGCCTAAGGCACACCTGTGCAGTAATCATGCTGTCTAATCAGCATCTTGATATGCCACACCTGTGAGGTGGATGGATTATCTTGGCAAAGGAGAAGTGCTCACGAACACAGATTTAGACAGATTTGAGAACAATATTTGAGAAAAATAGGCCTCTTGTGTACAAAGAAAAAGTTTTAGATCTTTGAGTCCAGCTCATAAAAAATAGGGGCAAAAACAAGTGTTGCATTTATAATTTTGGTCAGTGTAATTAAACACTTACGCTTCTGTTTCTCAACACAAAATCTTTGTGTTTTACAGGAGGCCATTTTGTGTGTAAGACGTTTGACTTGTTTACACCGTTCAGCGTGGGCTTGATTTATTTGCTGTACCTCTGCTTCGAGAGGGTCTCGCTCTTCAAACCCGTCACCAGCCGGCCTGCCAATTCAGAGAGGTGTGTGTTCATTGTCCATGACTTACTTTGAAAGAGCAAGAGACCTTTGGGGATGTGAAAGAGCTGCTGGTAGTAGACATTGAAACTTATATACATGGGTCTTTCTGTTCAGCATATGAATATGTGACCCTGGACCACAAAACCAATCATAAGTAGCATGGGAATATTTGTAGCAATTGCCAACAGTACATTTTATGGGTCAATAATAGATTTTTCTTTTATGCCAAAACTCATTAGGATATTAAGTAAAGATCAATGAAGATGTTTAATGTTTTATTGTATTATTTTATTCTATTTTTTAAAAATCAATTTTAATATATGTGACCCTGGACCACAAAACCAGTCGTACAAGTAGCACAGGTATATTTGTAGCAATAGCCAACTACACTATGGGTATGAGTATGGGTCAAAATAATCAATATTTCTTTTATGACAAAAATCATTAGGATAGTAAGTTAAGATCATGTTCCATGAAGATATTTTGTACATTTCCCTACTGTAAGTATATCAAAACTTAATTTTTGAATAGTAATATGCATTGCTAAGATCTTTATTTGGACAAACTTTAAGGTGATTTTCTCAATATTTTGATTTTTTTTTTTTTTTTTTCGCACCCTCAGATTCCAGATTTTTAAATAGTTGTATCTTGGCCAAATATTGTACTATGCTAACAAACCATACATCAATGGAAAGCTTATTTATTCAGCTTTCAGATGTTGTATAAATAAAAATTTATCCTAATGACTGGTTTTGTGGTCCAGGATCACATATTTGTACTGGGTCTTTAATAACAAAGCTGTAAAATTCAAAAATCAACCCTATTATTAACGCACAAATTTCACTAATGTCACATAATGTCACTTTTGGTTAATGAGCAGGAGAGTCTGAATTTTAATGCTGTTTGCCTGCAGATATGTGGTGTGCAAGAGCTTAAAGCCGGGCACTGATGCTGTCAGAAAATATATGTTCACCATCAACCTGAAACTGAATCAGTTCAGACACTCAGACAGTGACGTTACTGAAGTCGTCCCTCTGGACATCATTAAAGGAGACACTGACTTCTTCCAATACATGATCAACTCCAATGAAAGGTATCGTCGTCGCTTTCTGAATCTCTTTTGTCTCTAGCTCTCTCGATGCATTCACTCATGCTTAGGTTTGTTTATTGAACTCTGATCCCTTGTCTTGCAGCCACTGTGCAGTACAGATCAAAGCGCTGGCTAAGATCCACGCGTACGTCAGAGATACGTGAGTCACACATTCTTCCTCTGGTGTGTTTCAGGGCATTCATTTCAAACTCTCTTTCATTTGTTGGTGCGCACGTGTCTGAATCTCTGTAAGCGTCACTGACAAGGCTGTGTGTCTTTCTAGGACACTGTTTGAGCCCCGGCAAGCAGATATCCGCAAAGAATGCCTCAAACTGTGGGGGGTGAGTCCAAACACTATAGCCAAAAGGTTTAGTTTAGCGCTTTGTTGTGGGGTCTAAAAGATTTCAAAGAACATTGTTTTGCGTAGGTATCTGTGAGGACAGGCTGATGCAGATTTGAATGATTGAGACCTTGAATATCTTTACCTTTGTGCAGATTCCTGATAAAGCCAGAGTCACTCCTTCATCAGCAGACCCAAAAACAAAGTTCTATGAGCTTGTGAAGGTAAGAGAGTGTGTGTGTGGGCTTTGAGAAGTTAGATTGGGAATTGAACAGTTGAAGAGCTAAGTAGGTGAATCACGTGAAGCCTATAATGTCAGGGTCATAGTTCACCCCAAAATAAAGAGGGAAAAAATAAGAAATTCTATATTTTGTGAAGAGAGAATAACAGGAATGATTTATCTATAATATTATTTATTTTAATTATTATTATTGTTATTTTTTGTTTGACATTTTAAATATTTAAGATTTTTTAATGCTGTTTAAATTGTTTCATTAACAAAAATGACATGATGCGATTGATGTTATTGATGTATATATATATATATATATTTTTTTTTTTTTTTTTTACATTTATTTTATATATAGTGGCTCTTTTTAAATTTTGTGAAAAAAAAAAAAAAAATATATATATATATATATATATATATGTATATTATATATGTATATGTATATATAAATTACTCAATTGCAGTAATATTTTCAGATTAGAAAAATAAACTAAATTTCCCGGATATATTAATGAGAATTTTGAGGGGTAATGTATCTAAATGTTATTTTTGTTTGTGCAAAATATAATTTCTTGTCTCCAGAAAAAAAAAAAAAAGATTAATTAAAAACAAAAATGAATGACCTGACGTGTAGGTGACTTTTTTACTTGTTACGTATTTTTGTCATTGGGTGAAAATGCAGTTTATATGTTAAAATTTTATTTATTAAAATATTGTTTCGTTTATTTTAAATAATGTTTATTTTTATGAAAGTTTTTAAATACAGTTCATGCACAAAGAATGAATAAGAAATATATTTATTAAAATATATATATTTTTAAATTATTTATTTTTATGTCTTTAAATAACAGGGAAAAAAGGGTTTTGAGGGGTAAATGTTTTTGTTTGAGCAAAATATAATTTCTTGTCTCCAAAAAATATAAAAATAAAAAAGTGATATGACATGTAGGTGACTTTTGTACTTGGTAATTATGCAAGTTTTTAAATACAGTTTATCCACAAATAAATTATATATATATATATATATATATATATATATTTAAATTGCTTATTTTTTCCTTGTTCAAAATATAATTTCTTGTATTTTGTTTAAAAAAAAAAAATTATGTGGCATGTAGGTGATGTTTGTACTTGTTAATTAAAATTGCCGTCGTGCGAAAATTCAGTTTATATGTGGGAATTTTTATTTATTAAATTTCTTTTTTTTATATTTACTTTTATGCAGGTTTTTAAATATGGTTCATGCACAAAGAAATAAGAAAAAAGTATTTATTTTAATGTCTATGACATTAAGTAGCACTTTTTAAATACAGTTGATATTTTATATAAATAAAGTATAAATATATTTCTCTACTTACTGTCTTTTTTAATCTCAGGGCTCAGATATGGACAGTTTTAGTTCAAGACCAACTGCACTGAACTCAGGAAATCTGGATAAACTACAGCACGTACTGGACTACAGGTGCATTGTGGGAGGAGGAGAGCAACTCTTTCTCCTGGGACTTGGGGTAAGGAATATGTCTCTGAATGTGATATTTATATAATTCAGCCGATATTTATTTTGTGTTGTGGTCATGTGTATCTTTCTATACTGTTTAAAGACTGAAAAACCTGACCTGTTTGTGTATACAGAGATCTCAGATCTACACGTGGGATGGCAAAACCCCGTTGCGCTGGAAGAAGCTGGAAAACTTCAAACTGGAGCTGCCCAGAGAGACACTACTGAGTGTAGAGATCGTCCAGGAGCTGAAGGGAGAGGTGAACAAAGATAATTAGTGTTGAGAGTAGAAAGAACTGTGTTGAATGACAGCTTTAAATTAATACTGTAAGAAAGAGGAAAGAGCTCTTGTGTTAAGTACAGTAATGACATGCATATTTTTAAGAAGTTTTATATTGAGTCTTTGTGTCTGTGCTTGTAGGGAAAAGCCCAGAGAAGAATCAACGCTGTGCACATTCTCGATGCTCTTGTTCTCAACGGCACTGACGTCAGAGATCAGCACTTCAACCAGAGGTCTTTTGCGGAGCCTGTTCCCAAATTATTACATGTAGAAACCATTGTGTTTACACAAAATGCATTTTGTGACATGAAAAAAACAACAGAATATTGTTATTATTTAAAAGATCTTAAATTGGAGTAGAAACTCTTAAATTCATAAAGTCATGGCATCAAAATTTGCATGCACTGCAAAAAACAAAGCAACAAAAAAAGAATATCTTCTTAGTATTGATCTAACCATCATTATATCAAAATGAATTTACATGATATGCAAATTCAAGATATGAAGTCTTGTTTTCTGAGAAACAGCAAAATTAAGTAAGATAAGTGCTTAAAACAAGAACAAATATCTGTCAGTGGTGTGTGCAAATTTGTTTTCCCTTTGAGTTAAGATGATTTTTAGGTCTGTTGACAGATACTTGTTCTTGTTTTAATCAAACTCCCTTCATTTTGATCTGCTTTTTAGAAAGAAGACTTTTGCACTGAAAAACAAGACAAAAATACTGATAAAGAAAATCACTTTTTGCTCTCTGAAAACTAGCAGAACTAGATCATTCTATTGGTTGGTTGCAGAGATATTCACTGCCATCATTAGCTTAATTTTTTTAAATTATAAAAAAAAAAAAAAATATATATATATATATATATATATATATTTTACACATTTTTAAAATAAAAATTAATGGCGATCTGTTAGAAGTTCTACTTTGAAACTTGAAGCGTTGCTAATACAAGACATTTAGATTTATATTTAGAGACCATATTGATTTGTTGTGTTCGATTCTATAGTTTCTTATAGATTATTTTGTCTTACAAAGGTCTTAAAAAGTCATAGATGTACATTTATAAAACCTGTGGAGAAACTGTTAAAAAAATGTTCAATTAATGTCAGTAATTTTTGTATGAACTGCTTTCTAAGGTACAGTTATTATATTCTTACTTTACCAGTCAAAAGTATTTGAACAGTAAGATTTTTAATGTTTTTTTAAAGAAGTCTTTTTTGCTCACCATGCCTGCATTTATTTGATCCAAAGTACAGCAAAAACATTTTTTAAATATTTTTACTTTTTTATGTTTTTTATTTGAATATATTTTAAAGTCTAATTTCTAATTTATTTTAAAGCTGAATTTTTAGCATCGTTACTCCAGTACATGATCCTTCAGAAATCATTCTAATATTCTGATATTCTTAATCTTCTTAATATTCTCATGATTATGTTGAAAACATCCAAGTAGAATTTGTTCATGTTTCTTTGAGTAGAAAGTTCAGACAAATCTGAAATAGAAATCTTTTGTAACATAAATGTCTTTATCATCAATTTTGATCAATTTAAAACATCCTTGCTAAATAAAAGTATTAATTTCTATAATTTCTTTCCAAAAAAAAAAAAAAAAATACTGAATCCAAGCTTTTGAATGGTATAGTGTATAATGTTACAAAAACGTTTTATTTCATATAATACATTGATAATAATGTTTCTTGAAAAAGCAAATCGTATATCAGAATGATTTTTGAAGGATCATGTGACACTGAAGACTGGAGTGATGATGTTGAAAATTTAGCTTTGATCACAGGAATAAATTACATTTTTAAATACATTAAAATAGAAATCAGTTATTGTAAATGGTAAAAATATTTCAAAATTGTAGTGTTTTTGTTTGGATCAAATAAATGCAGGCTTGGTAAACAGAAGAGACTTCTTTTAAAAAACATTAAAAATCTTACTGTTCAAAAATTTTTGACTGGTAGTGTGTATGATTATTATATTATTAGCATTAAATTTCCCATCTTGTATGATGGGATTGACCTCACAAATTAGCTTTAGTTGCTGTTTATTAAGGTTTATTGTCATCTAAATGCAAAATCCTGTTCATGGTGCAGAATCCAGATGGCCGAGAAGTTTGTGAAAGCTGTGTCCAAACCCAGCAGGCCAGACATGAACCCCATCCGGTAATATTCCTTTCTCTTTGCGGTTGTGCTAATTGCCATGTCAGTGACAGCCCTGGGGGCCAGGAAGTCCTATGAACACCGGAGGGTGCAGTATGTAAAATTAATGAAGATACTGTGTTTTACTAGAGCCTAGACAGGATCTTTCATGTTTATGATGATACTGCAAATCAGTTTGCTTGCTGCCTCAGCCTCATTCACGTATTCTCTCTGTATTTTTTAGAGTGAAGGAAGTCTATAGGTTAGAGGAGATGGAGAAGATCTTTGTGAGGTGCGTTTAAACGGCAATCACATATATGTCGATTATTTTTTTTTAATGTTTTTAATTAGATTTTTTTTTTCCCTTAGGTTGGAAATGAAGATAACCAAGAGCTCAGGAGGGATGCCAAGACTGTCGTACACTGGCAGAGATGACCGTCACTTCCTCCCTAACGGCCTTTACATCATCAAAACAGTTAATGGTGAGAGAGAGGGACTGAGTAACAGGATTATAATAGTGAAGTGTCTTGTTCAAGATGAATTCGTCATTATTATTTTTTCTTCTTGACAGACCCGTGGACCATGGCGTTCAGCAAAAGTTCTAAACGAAAGTTTTTCTACAACAAGCAGACCAAAGAATCAACTTACGAACTGCCGCCTGGTTCTGTGGCACCTTTCCAGTAAGTATTAAAGTGCCAATATGAAGTAATCCTGCATGACTGGCACCACACTAGCAACCGATTTTTGGACTGAAGCCCTGAGCAGGAAAATTGCATTACATAGCTTGAATTTTTGTGAAGATATTGCACAAGTATTTCTGGCCTTCATGTAACATCTGACCTTCAAAGAAATGAATGTTTCTCTAAACCCCCAGCATCCTTTTTGATGTCTTTTTTTAATCGTATTGCATTTTTTTTTGGTAAAGATGGTTATTGCTCTGTAGTTTCTTTAAAGGAATGTTCTGGGTTTAAAACAAGCGGCATGCTGTGGCGTGGTTTCCAATACAATAGAAAATTATTTTGACTGTTCCCGTTTATAAAAACAAACAGGAGTCATGTTTATAGTAATGCACTGTGAAGCAAGGCATTCCAAAACGTGAAATGTGCAACTTTTAACATTTAAAATAATTCTTCCACAAAAATGTGTTAAGTGAGCTTAAAATGAATCTGAATTGTCCTTTTAGCAAATGACTAATTTGTAATTGAATACATTCACTACTGTACAAAAGTTTGGGATTGGTAATATTTTCTAATGTCTTTAAAGTCTCCTATGTTTGCTAAGGCTGCATTTGTTTATTTGAAAAATACAGTACAAACACTAATATTGTGAAATATTAGTTTAAAATAACTGTTTTCTATGGAAGCCTGTTTCTGCAAAAACAATTCTGACATTTTTTCTCAGAGTTGAGATATAAACTCACAATTGCAAGTTATAAAGTCAGAATTGTGATATAAACTTGCAGTATTGAGAAATAAAGTCAGAATTGTGATAAACTTGCATTTGTGAATTATACAGTCAGAATTGTGAGATATAAACTCACAAATCTGACTTTTCTTCTCATAATTGTGATATAAACTCGCAATTGCAAGTTGTAAAGTCAGAATTGTGAAACATAAACTTGCGTTTCTGACAAATAAAGTCAGAATTGCGAGATATAAACTCACAAATCTTTTTTTTTTTTCTCAGAATCGAGATGTAAACTCAGTTGTACATTGTAAACTCAGAATTGTGATATAAACTTGCACTTCTTATAAATGAAGTCAGAATTGTGATAAACTTGCTTTTGTGAATTATAAAGTCAGAACTGTGGGATATAAACTCACAAATCTGACTTTTTTTCTCATAATTGTGATATAAACTCACAACTGCAAGTTATAAAGTCAGAATTGCAAAATTTAAACTCACAAATATGATTTTTCCTCAGAATTGAGATATAAACTCAATTGTAAATTGTAAAGTCAGAATTGTAATATGAATTGCAATTTGATAAATGAAGTCCGAATTGTGATAAACTTGCATTTGTGAATTCTAAAGTCAGCATTGCGGGATATAAACTCACAAATCTCACTTTTTTCCTTATTATTGTGATATAAACTTACAATTGCGAGTTATAAAGCCAGAATTGTGAGACAAACTTGCAATTCTAACAAATAAAGTCAGAATTGCAAAACATAAACTCGCAACTGCACGTTATAAAGCGAGAATTGCAAGATATAAACTCCCAATTCTGACTTTTTTTCACAGAAAAGTTTATATCAAGCAATTCTGAGAAAAACAGTCAAATGTGCAGGTTAATATCACGCAATTCTGACTTCAAAACGTCAGTCTTTCCTTCAAAATTGGAATTCATGACTCGCAATTGTTAGTTTATATCTCACAATTCTAAGAAAAAAGTCAAAATTGCGAGTTTGTATTATGCAATTCTGAGAAAAAAGTCAGAATTGTGAGATAAATTGTTGCAATAACCTATTTTTTATTCAGTGGTGGAAACAGGCTTCCATAGTTTTCTGTTTTAATGTATTTTAAAATGTAATTTATTCCTGTAATGGCGAAGCTGAATGTTCATTACTCCAGTCTTCAATGTCACATGATCCTTCAGAAATCAGTCTAAGATGCTGATTGATGCTTAAGAAACATTTCTTCTTAATTTCATTGCTGAAAACAATTGTGCTGCTTTATTTTTTTTGTCTAAACTGTCATTTATTTTTTTTTCAAAGTTGTTTGATGAATAGAAAGTTCAAAAGATCAGCTTTTATTCTATTTTGTAACAGTCTCCTGTCACTTTTGATCAATTTAATTCACGCTTGCTAAATAAAAGTATTAATTTCTTGCTAAAAAAAAAAAAATTGTACTAACCCCATTCTCATTCATAAATCACATGTATGCTTTATTATTTCATAACATTTTTTCTTTATTCTCCTTCTGTTTCTCAGTGTGTGCCATCAAGACAGGCTGTTTTGGGCTTGGGAGGAAGGCGTCCGAGTTCACGACTCCCAGACGCGGGTCAACCCCAACAAACTGTCTAAAGACGACGTGCTCTCCTTCATCCATCAGCACTGTCAACAATAAAAACATGTACACATTACAATCATGCTACACTAAGCAACAAAACAGAGACTGTACATTCTCACCACCAGGGGGCACTGTAGCTTTCACAAGAGTCTGCTGGGAAACATTCAAACTGTGTTTCTTCACACTTCAAGGCTCTCTCCAAAATAGCCCCTGCGAGTTAGACGACAGGGCATCTCGGTGCTCGGTGGTGTGTATCTGCGTGTGTCCATTATCTTCAGAGGAGAAACTTAGATGACACTGCTTTTCCCTTGTCCACATGTTTTTCTCTTCAACTTCAAAACCTGCTTCCTCACATGAATTATTCCTCCACTAATCGATCAGATGTGTAGCTGCCGATTCAGTTCATCAGTGCGAACCAGAACCACGTAAAAGAGCATGACAGTGTGCGTTCGCTCTACTGTGTGCATGTGTTGCTTTGTTTTGATTTAGTGTTTAAAAAGATTAGACTGGGTATTAATTGCCATTTCTGGTGATTTTTGGAAAAGGATTTGAATTTTAAACCTGTCTGTGATGTTCATTACATTAAACCACTGAGGAAGTTGATTCTGCTTTATTATTCGTCTCTTTTAGGTTTGGAAGCAGCGACAGATGTTTTCTCACAGCTTACTGAAAAAGATAAAATGAAGGGCGGTGGGACTAGGTTCTATTCATCATTGTTGATTGGATTTTGAGATGTGGGTGTGACGCTCAAAAGTTGTTTTTGCGACAAAAGCTAGAAGACCAAGAAGCTTGTAATATTTGATTTTATGCTCCATTGTGGGAAAAAGAAAACTGTGACTGAAGATTTGGAGCTGGGACCTCTGCTGATAAGACACTCGATTTGTTTCTGCTTGCACTGAGAATCCACACAATCTGGAAGAACAGACTGTCTGAATGAAGTGTTTGAACAATGAAAACTTACAGATGCCAGAAGAGAAATAGATTTTCTGAAGGAAAGTCAGATGGGTTTTTTTGTACGTGCTTTTCATTGTTTCAAACGTGCTTTACAGAAAATCATATGTTAAAGGAATAGTTGGCCCAAAAATGAGAATTTGCTAAAAATTGGCTCACTCTCAGGCCATCAAACATTTAGACAACTTTGTTTCTTCATTCGAACAGATTTGGAGCAATTTAGCATTGCATAACTTGCTCACCAATGGATCTTCTGCAGTGAATGGGTGCCGTCAGAATGAAACTCCAAACAGCTCCAAATCACAATAATCCACAAGTAATCCACACGACTCCTTGTCATGTCATATAAAGTAACAAGTTTAATTTCACCAGAATATCTTTATTTATACAGCCTATAAGATGCACACACACAGGATTGTGGGAAATCGAAGGCAGCGAAGGATACATCTATGCTGCCTTCAAAATTCGATCAAAAGAAGGTACCTCCGGAGACAGGAAGTGAAGCAGAATTTGGATTCGAACATTCCTTGATGCCTTCCTGCCTTGGAATGCTGCCTCCGAAGGCAGCGTTTTAGAGCTTTCGGACGCAGCCTGTGTTTTTAAGAAACAAAATCATCAGGATATGAAAAACTAGTCTCGTTTGAAACAGGAGCAAAATATGCACAAAAGCAAAATCTGTTCCGATAAAGAAACAAACTCATCTACATCTTGGATGGCCTGAGGGCGAGTAAATTTAAGCAAAAATGTTTAGGTATTTTTAGGTGAACTGTCCCATTAATTAAACAAGTTCACTTCCAGAACAAAAATGTACAGATAATTTACTCACCCCCTTGTCCTCCGAGATGTTCGTGTCTTTCTTTGTTCAGTTGATAAGAAATTGTTTCTTGAGTGAAAAAAATTCAGGAATGTTCTCAAAATAGTGGACTTCTATGGTGCTCCCAAGTTTGAACTTCCAAAATGCAGTTTAAATGCAGCCTCAAATGGCTCTAAACGATCCCAGCCAAGGGTCTTATCTAGTAAAACGATCGGTCGTTATCGAAACAAATTAACAATTTATATACTTTTTTACCTCAAGCGCTCGTTTTGTCTAAGTCTGCGTGAACTCCGGTTCAATACGATCAATACAGTTAAGGTATGTCGAAAAACTCCCATCTCGTTGTCTTCCCCAATTTCAAAATAGTCCTACATCGCTGCAGAAGTACCGACCCAGTGTTTACATAGTGAACATGCAAATAAGATCAAACGCCCTTTACAAAAAAAGGTAAAACAGCGATGTAGGACGATTTTGACGTTGAAGAAGAAAACGAGACGGGAGTTTTTCGACATACCCTAACTGTATTGACCGTATTTACACACACTGCGCATGCGGATTGCAGAGACGAGATATGACGAGCAATTTAGTTTAGAAAGTAAACAAATTGTCAGTTTGTTTCGAAAATGACCAATCGTTTCGCTACATAAGACCCTTCTTCCTCGGCTGGGATCATTTAACGCTGCATTTTGGAAGTTCAAACTTTGTGTCACCATTGAAGTTTACAATATGGAGAACATTCCTGAAATGTTTTCCTCAATAAACATAATTTCTTATTGACCGAAGAAAGAAAGACATGAACATCTTGAATGACAAGGGGGTGAGTAAATTATCTGTACATTTTTGTTCTGGAAGTGAACTTTTTTAATATTATCGTACTGTCTTCATGCCTTATAGTCGCACTTGGCAGATAATATAGTTTAATTTTGGTAAGGATACAAGAAATCAAACAGTTGAGATTTGCAATATAGTATATATTGAGTAATGTGAATGTACTGTATGTATGCAGGTTGAATTGGACATACTTCCAACTTTAAATAAAGAGCTATGCTATAATATAGCTGCATTGTAGAACAAAATAACCAGGCAGTTGAGAAAGCTCCTGAAAAAGTCACCTTCAGAATGCTAAGGTGTCCTAATGGATTTTAATGCAATGCTTTGTGGTTGGTGTGGTGTTTGGGTGGTTGCTTGCTGATACTCTGGTCTCTAGATGTCTCTTCTTTAATACAAGTCCATGTTTTTTTCACCTGTTTTATCGGCCACCAGTCTGATTGAGTTTTTTCATGTCAAACTTTAATACTTTAGGCTTAGGAGGGGTTTTTTTCACATCCTGAACCCCAGGTTTTATGATTCAGGATAGCGATGCCGCCTTCGCAGGAGGAGGGAAAGATGGAACAGGTCCAATTTATTTTGTCATGTCTTATATTCAATGCGATTTTATATCTGTATTTTGCTCCTCTAGAACAACAATACATGAACTGTCACCATGACTGACACATCACTAATGAGCATATTGTGTACCTTGCTGTGTATTTTCATTTCTTCTCTGAAGCTGTAGGTTTTCTGGCATCTCAAGGACGGCGGGACACAGGCGGTCTTTTGTATGCAGGTGTAATGAGAGTCTCCCACACCCTGTTTCCCTATCCATCTCTTGCTTTGAGTTTGTGACTGGAAAGCTAAGCAGAGATTCACCTCAAAGGACAATTAAATTTCCCTGTAGATGGCTTCTGTTAGAGAGGTTCCTCTCATCCGAGGGCTCGCTCGCTTGACGCTCGCTGGCTGGGTAACCAAACAGGAACGTATGCAAACTCTGTTTTTTCACCCCCGTCCCTTTCACACACTCTCTTTTCTGGCCAAGAGGTTCAATGTGCCATCTCCCGAAAGCAATTGAGGAGCGTCGCAGCAATACTGCCCATCACTAGCCGTTAGGGAAAGCGTCCAGAAGATATAAGAGTATTCTATGTTCCCGCAGGGCGCCAGAGTTTTATTAAAATTAAGGTTAAAAGTCTGGTCACTTCCAAGATGGCTGGAAGCTCAAATCAAATTGACTAAAGGGGATTCAATTACAAAAAAGGACAAAAAATATTATGAAACCACAAAGTTTTTTATTCAGAAGTGGCACTGTGGTGCTATATAAATTTTCTCTTCTATAATATTACCATAGTTGTTGCAACATTTTTTGTTTTTTAAATGATAACCCATGGTCCACAGTTGGTTATTTGTTAGTATACCATTTTGGGTAACAGATGCATTTTAATACTTTTGAATCTCAAACATTTTAAAAAGTACAAATGTTGGGTATTTCTTCTTACAAAAATACTATATATTATATCAATAATATCTCGAGCTACTGAAAGGTTTCCTCATTTTTAATTACTCCAGTCCATTGTTTGGTTTTAGGCTATTCTTGACCAAATTAAGCACACGTTCAACCATATGATGCCCAAAATTGCTGTCTAAGTAGGCAGTTCACTAGATTTTGAGACAAAACCAAAGTAGGTTCTGATACATTGTCAAAACATAAAATTCATTCAAAAAAATAATAATAAAATAACATACAAACATAACATAACATAAATAAAATGGTGATATAAATAAAATTTGATATAGTGAATGATTACTATTTTATCATTGGGTACCATGGTATTATGGAACGTAAAATATTTATGGTACTTTTTTGTTATTGTAGCAGCATTTTTGAGTATCATAGGTGGATTCAGACAAACATTTGATGGCCAAAAATAGCTCACTATGTTTTGACACAAAACCAAATTCTGATTTACCAGCAAAACAATACTAATTTAATGTAAAATACAATTGTGCTTTTAATTAAAGAATATTTGGTGCTTTTTTGTTTATTTAGACAACATTTTTGAACATCATAGATGCGCTTAGATGTTTAAATTGAGCATTTAATGGCCAAAAATGCTATTTATGTTGGCAGCTCACTAGATTTTGACACAAAACCAAATTCTGATTTACCAGGAAGACAATACTTACTAATTTATTAATGTACAATACAATTGTGCTTTTGTTTAGTGAATGATTGCCGTTTACCTGTACCATGGCATTATGGTACTTCAATTAAAGAATATTTGGTGCTTTTTTTTTGTTCATTTAGACAGCACTTTCGAACATCATAGATGCGCTTAGATGTTTAAATCAAAATTTGATGGCCAAAAATGCAATTTATTTTGCCAGCTCACTAGATTTTGACACAAAAGCAATTTCTGATTTACCAGGAAGACAATACTAATTTATTATTGTAAAATTCAATTGTGCTTTTGTATAGTGAATGACTACCGTTGTCATGTACCATGGCATTATGGTACTTTTATTAAAGAATATTTGGTGCTTTTTTCATTTAAATATTTTTGAACATCCAAGATGCGCTTATATGTTTAAATCAAACATTTTATGGCCAAAAATGCTATTTATGTTGGCAGCTCACTAGATTTTGACAAATCCAAATTCTGATTAACTGAGAAGACAATACTAATTTATGATTGTAAAATACAATTGTGCTTTTGTATAGTGAATGATTATCGTTTTCATGTGCCATGGCATTATGGTGCTTTTATTAAAGAATATTTGGTGCTTTTTTGTTCATTTAGACAGCATTGTTGAACATCATATGTGCTTACACGTTTCGAACAGTTTTTGTGATTTATGTTGGCAGCTCATTTTGACAGATTTTGACTCAAAACCCTATTCTGATTTACCAGCAAAACAATACTAATTTAGTAATCTAAAATACGGCTTTTGTGTTGTGAATGATTAACGTTTTGGCATCATGGTACTTTAATTAAAGAATATTTGGTGCGTTTTTGTTAGTTTAGACAACATTTTTGAACATTACTGATGCCCTTAGACGTTTAAATCGAACATTTGACAGCCAAACACCGACAGCTCACTAGATTTTGAGACACAGCCACAGTGCTTCCGATTTATCAGCAGATTCATAACTCGTGTATTGACATGTGGTGCTGAGGAGTACTTGAGTATTTTTTTTGCTATTTATACTGCGCAACATCGACGTTTACCACAGCTCAAGCGGATTTTAAAAGCCGTGGGCGTTTGGAAAACTGGATATTTGAAAATCGTTTCCCCACATCAATAGATTAAACGTCCCCAAAGGTTTCAGATCCATATCTGACACCACATCTCATAAATATTGGATGGCTTCGGTAATATTAAAAATTGATGTTTTCAATTTAAGTTTTCAAAGCGGAGTCGGAGTGTCCGCGCTGAGGGAGGGCGAGAGGAGGTCCAGTCAGACTCTCCCCTACCTGCCGATCAAACGCGCGCATCACTCTTTCCTCAGGTGCGCGAGGGGGTCAGACTCCAACGGACCGATGATGTTCGCTCTGTAAGGAAAGCCACATATCTGCGCCAGTTTGGTGGGTTATATTGCACGTGCGACGCCCGAGACGAGTGAGACCCAGATTTTGGAGTCATTTGAAGACTTATCTCAAACTCCCGAGGAGCTGCAATGGCATCGATCGGGGAGTTTGATCCGTTAAATAGCAGCGTACCTGCCACCAAAATAGAGATCACCGTCTCATGCAGGTAAGAGCGAATATCGCTTATTATAGTATTAGTAACGTTAATGTTCGTAATTCGGTACCTGTTTAAAGCTTTGTGTCTTTTCTCTCATGGCTTTCGCTGTGTATAATGTTTGCTCGTTGGAAAAATATTAATTATCGTTATTAAAATACATTTGAATTTCGTCGTTTAGGAGATGCCGTTAAACAAGCGCCTTAAAAAATAAACAAACAGGCGACTGAGGAGTTCAGCAAAAACATTAACTATTGGAAAAATGTTGGGTATGTATCTGTGAAACACGCATCACTCTTCCTTGAGGGGAATTCGAGTTCCGTATAAATACCATGGTACATGAATATGGTAATCATTCAGCACCATGGTATATAGGGCAGCAACAGCCAAGCCATTACAAACAGATCTGTGGCAATACTGTGGTACAGTCAGTGTTGGTAATATCTCAAAAAACATGATAGTACGATGTTACTTCTTTCTACTTTTTACATAACCAGTGAAAGGGACAAGTTTTTATTTAGTAATTATTTAGTTATTAATTATTTAGAATATATATTTATCATTAATTTTATATATCATTAACTTTTACATTAGGTCAATACTGAATGTTTGTGAATGTTTGGTTTTATATATATATATATATATATTTTTTTTTTGTAAGGGTTTTAGGTGAAACTGTTTGTCCGAGTTTGTCTATTTGCATGACTTACAGACTGTGTCTCAAAATTGAACGAGTTCCCTACGTAGACAGCATTTTTTGGCATTGTAGGTGCGTTCGACCCCGTTCTTGGTCATATGTGATTTGTGGAGCTCTTTGAGTCATATTTTATTTTTGTTGTTTATTTGTGCTTAACTTTAATGCTTAAAATAGCTCAGAATTGTCTTAAGCTGCATGTCAAGTTTTTGCTGCCTGAGGAAATGATTGTTTACCTACATGTTTTAAGTATTTTGCATTTTATTACTGTTGTTTTTCTTAAAATTTAAATTAAACAAACACTTATATAATCCAAAACACAGTTTAATCTGTGTTTATAAAAGGGCGACCTTTTTTAATGCCTGGCTGACCTCTTCCCTGACTGTGTCCCTCTGGACCGTTCACTCCTTGTTGGACAGACACCACTGGCAACAAACAACAGCACAGACTCTTTCCTGAATAATGAATGTGTTGACTGCTGATGCTGTCTGTGTGTTTGCATAAAGCCTTCACTTCAGACACTGCTTGCCCAGATATCCAAGGGAGGTCTCTTTATACATGAGACACATCTGCGGCCGCCAGGCTCTGCCTGCTGAGCCTTCAGCAGTAATTTGGCTGAGGTGGAAGACGGGGGCAAGAAAATGGAGCAAGTGGTACCTCATGGTACATATTTCATAGTAGCCTGCTGGGATATGAATGCAACAGATCAGGATTTATGAAAAATGAAATACAGCAACGAAATGCTCTCTGCTTCTAGATGCCCAATGGGTTTTTGCTTCACTTTGAGGCGGTGTCTTGTGGCATGACATCTCGGCAGTGAAAAAAGTGTAGCAGGACAGGGTACAAATGGATTGAGTTTGAACTTAATACACTACGTGGTTGAAAGAGTATGATTATGAAAGTACATGAGCATTACATCACTTGCTCACCAATAGATTCTCTGCAGTGAATGGGTGCTTTTGAAATGAATCCAAAACAGCTGATAAAAACATCTCAATAATCTCCAAGCAATCCATTCAACTCCGCTCCATTAATTTACATCTTGTAAAGCAATAAGCAGCATGTTTGCAAGAAACAAATTCATCAGGATGTTTTTAACTTGAAACCATTGCTTCCTGCTAAAAGACAGCTTCCTGCTGTCCATAATATTGCTTTCTTCAGTGATAAACTTGTCTCGTCTGAATTAAAAGAGAAATATGCACAGATCAAGCACTGTTTACAAGCCAAAACTGTTCTAAACAAATATGTTGGTGGATTTTGATGTGAGAGGATAACAGGAGATATTCCCTTTCCTGCCTTTTGCCTGGAGAAAGTGTTATTATTGATTGTGGGCTCGTATTTTGGTCAGAAGTGATAGTGTAAACAATTAACACATTTTTGTGTATCATTTGTTGTGTTCTACTAAAAAAAAAAAAGGAAAGCCATATAGGTTTGTAATTAAATGAGGATGAGTAATTGATGACCAAATTTTTAGGTAACTAGTTAAAAAAAAAAGGTGAAAAAAAGTGTGTGTGTGTATATATATATATATATAATTTATATTTGAGCTGCTGCAATACGTACAACAACCAATGTAATAAAACGTTCCTAGATTCATGTTCATCGGATAAAACTGTTCATTCACTAAATCACAAAATTCTCTAGAATGTCATTGCATGGTCTAAAATTACAACCCAGGCTCATTGAAAAAGCGTGTCTGTGGCAACATTTTAGCAAAATGATAGTACACTGCTTTTTTGCACAATTTTTGATGTGAAGCAGTGATATTGCACTGCTTTGTGTGTGTTTTTTTACAATTTTTTTTTTTTTGCAAAATGTACAGGAAGCAGTACTATCATTTTGCTAAAATGTTGCTGCAGGCTTTTCCAATGAGCCTGAATTGTAATTTTACATCACGCAATGACATTCTAGAGAATTTTGTGATTCTAACTTTGTTGCAACAGTTTGTTGACCACCAAGGGTCTCAATAGTGTAGCCTACTCGTAGGACCTCGGTGTGACTGTGATTATGAAATTATAATTGTGGGGCAGATTATCAATTAATAAAGACTTACTTTCACACATTTTCCTGTGCAATACTATGTTATTTTCTCAAAATGCTTTTACCATGGTGTTGCATGTGATGCATCACATAACCAGCTCCATATGTTTAGATTTTCTAATGTGGTCAACTTGCATTGCACTTGCAATGTGGAGTGTCCTGTGAAACATGAGTTACAATAGAGCTTAAAGACTTGTAGAATTAAAGGAGTCATTGGATGCCCATTTTCCACAAGTTGATATGATTCTTTAGAATCTTAATGAAAAGTCTGTGATATACTTTGGTTAAAAATTCTCTTTTTTACACCTTTATACACCTTTTTTTTTACCTTGCCAAAATCAGCTCTGCAAAAATCATCCTGTTCTGGTCGAGGTTGCTTTAAATGTTAATGAGCTCTGCTCGCCCCGCCCCTCTCTTCTCTCTGTGAAATGACGAGCCTGTTTACTTTAGCCTCATTTAGCCGCGTTTAGCTGCTAAACTTGCTAA
The DNA here is from genome assembly GCA_012976165.1 of Labeo catla. Classification (NCBI taxonomy): domain Eukaryota; kingdom Metazoa; phylum Chordata; class Actinopteri; order Cypriniformes; family Cyprinidae; genus Labeo; species Labeo catla. Next base: position 250,976 of record VONZ01000132.1, on the reverse strand, counting down.
CTAACAGGTTATTAGGAAAGGCGATCGCAAAGATTCATAAAAGACCCTTATACTCACTTCGGGAGGTGCATTCTCTTCACAGACAAACATAATCCACTGCATCTTCAGTGGCTCAGATGTCGGGAGTAAATGACGAACACTATGTTCATTATTACATCCAGCAACACAACACCTCAATCTCTCAATCGGAGATATTCTTGTCTAACTTACATCCCTGCTCCGGGATCGACACAATGGAGGTCGGACTGTTACAGCTGATTTCGGACGGGTCTGAGGTAAGATGCTCATGTCAGTCAGCTATCGTGGAAGTGGCCTCCGTCGGTGTGACGCCACACCGACAGGTATTTGAGAATGGCTTGATTTAAAAAAAAGGGGATATTATTTTTACAAATTAATTAAATACCACTGCATGGATTTTTATCGTTATAGGGTAGATGTGTACATACACTGCCAACACACTTTAATGTTCAAACAACATGTAAAAGTGAACTTCTGATTGCATCCAATGACCCCTTTAAGCTAAAATGTCATGACTGCTTAAACCAATGTGTTTTTACCTTATGTTTGCTTTTAAAACTATCATTAGATTTAGCATTAGAGGTACATTATTTTTAAACATAATTATCCATTTAACACCACTCACTGAACATTTGAGCTGCGGGAATACGTACAACAACCAATGTAATAAAACGTTCCTAGATTCATGTTCATCTGTCTCGGATAACACCGTTCAGTAAAGTGCGCCTTTCACTGAATCACAAAATTCTCTAGAATGTCATTGCGTGGTCAAAAATTACAACCCACGCTCATTGGAAAAGCTTCGTGCACATTTTGCAAAACTGTTTTGCACCTTTTCTGATGTGAAGCAGTGATATTACTGCACATTTTTTTTGCTAAAATGTTTGCTTTTCCAATGAGCCTGGGTTGTAATTTTACATCATGCAATGACATTCTGGAGAATTCTGTGATTCTAACTTTGTTGCAACAGTTTGTCAACCGCCAAAACTAATACATTTTGATGTATGCATCACATAACCAGCTCCATATGTTTGGATTTTCTAATGTGGTAAACTTGATAGCCCACCTGGTACAGCATTGCACTTGCGATGTGGAGTGTCCCATGAAACATGAGTCACAACAAAAGAGCTCAAAGACTTGTAGAATCAAGCTAATTGTTATGGTTGTCTAAGCCAATGTGTTTTTACCTTACATTGGCTTTTGTTAATCCTATCGTTAGATTTAGTGTTGGTGGTACATTATTTTCAAACACGGTTAACCTTTTAACACCACTCATTGTACATTTGAGCTGCTGCGATATGTACCACCATTCAATGTAATAAAACATTCCTAGATTCACGTTTATCTGTTTCGGATAAAACCGTTCAGTGAATGGCACCACTCACTCAACATTTCACTTTGAAAGTGTCACGAAACAGCAAGAAGCAGTGTACTATAATTTTGCTAAAATGTTTCCACAGACACACTTTTCCAATGAGCCTGGGTTGTAATTTTAGACCATACAATGACATTCTAGAGAATTCTTTGATTCTAACTTTGTTGCAACAGTTTGTTGCCCACCAAGGGTCTCAATGGTGTAGCCTACTCATAGGGCCTTTGTGTGATTATTATTATGAAATTTTGATTACGTGGCAGATTGTCAATTAATAAAGACTTTCACATGTTCACTTAACAAATTAGGGCGAATTAGCGTGAAAGCACAAATCCAAAACAGCGCAGATGGACGTTGAAATATCTGCGGGTGATTTACTAACAATGCGCAAATTAAAGAACACAGACGCAGCATCTCATTTACATATCGACCAACGCAATATACGAAGCGCAGCACAAATTAGCGAAGCTGCAAATAAAGAATAAAGAAATGAAGCCACAGCACGTTGAAAAGAACCGGAGGCCAAAAAATGAAGGGCTGCAAGAAATTTTGATAGACCTGGTATTGCGAGACTCCTAACTGAGGGTTCCAAATTGTCTTTTATTTCCTGAAGCAAATTAAAAAACTTGGCTTGGAAAACGATATGTTAGGACAATGTGCTAATCTACCATGCGCTCTCTTGTCTTTGCAGTGCCTTCTCCTAGCAACAATTGCAGCCATTTCAAGTGCAAAATAGTTTTAAGACATGATTTTTTGGGTGTTAAATAATGGCATAAAAAAAATAAACGTTAGTAAAATGCGTTGCGTGATTCATCTGAATACTGTCCTCCCATAAATTTTGCATCTAAAAGGGAAACTCCTACAAATGCATAATTAGTAAGGTCAGGTGCAAACATAACTGTGTCCATGCCTTTTCAGCGTTAATTCGTCACTGTGCATCTTTAGTAAATCCTGGCAATACTATTTTAACGCCAAAAGGTGGTTTGCGCTGGCGCAAGCTGTTAGTAAAACTGGGCCTAGGTTATTATCTCAAAATACTTTCACCATGGTGCTTGATTTGTAAACTAATACATTTTGATGTATGCGTCACATAAGCAGTTCCATATGTATGGATTTTCTGATGTAGTAAACTTGCTCGATAGCTCACCTGGTGCAGCACTGTGATGTGAAGCGTCCCACAAATCATGAGTCACAGTGAAAGAGCTTAAAGACTTGCAGAATTAAGCTGGGTTGCCTGAGTTGTAATTTTAGACCATGCAATGACATTCTAGAGAATTCTGTGCTACAAACTTTGTTGCAGCAGTTTGTTGCCTACCAAGGTCCTCAGTGGTGTAGCCTACTCACAGGACCTTGGTGAGCGGCAGCCCACTCATTAAAATTATGTCCTGGGCCCTGTGAATTTTAGCGTTAGCTCTTTATAATTGGTGTCCACATACTTTTAGCCATATTTAATTAGTGTTTTCCATACTGACGGTGCTTTTCTATTGGAATTAGCATTGAAAGCAACCAGCAATTACAGTTTTGATGACTTTGAGTAGTTTACCGTATTCAAAACTCCACAGGAAAACTTTAATCTATTATGAAGTCGCGTATGAGCATTCAGAAGTGTTTCCACTTTGCAAGGCAACAAGTTAGTGAAAGAGTGTCTTTCTGTCACTGCATTATGCCGGCAAATTGTGGAAGCTGTTCACAGGGGAAGCCAATTCATCAAGGTTGTTTGTCACTGTCAACACAGATTGCAGCAGATGCCGTTGTGTCACTCGATAAGGGAGAGTCTGGAGGGAAACCAGAACGAGGGAATGTGTTGAAGACCTGGAGATCTTAAAGGATCTGTTGCGTGTGCTTGTAAATTCCTATCTTTCCTATCATATTTGGAAAAGCAAAGGAAAACATTTTCTCTGTAGATTTTTTTTGAATGTATGACTCAAGCCTGGCAGCATCAGAAAGGAAATTGCTGTACTGTACTGTCAGTCTGTTTTCCTTTAAGTGAAGATTTCATGGTGTCTTGTTTAAACCGAAGACAGCAGGCTACAGATATGTAGGTCTACTTGGCTCTTTTTGAGTGCGTCAAAGTTTGAATTATATATCAACTGATCTTCATAACCTAATTTGGAGGTTGCTAGCTGGCTGGGTGATTTGATTACATCCAGTAACAAAATTCAAATGTTTGACTAACATGATGAATATGCCCAAGAGTAACGGAGGCGAATGCATAAGTAAGCAGTTTGCTGCGCGTTATTCCAGTGATCAAGGTCGTCACCTAAAACCCAGCGACTGAAGCCACACGGTATGTCGAGGGATGCCCCTCAGTACGGTGCACGTGAAAGTGCTCCCCGTTGAGATGCCAGAGCTTCAGGACCCGTTTATTTGGGCTTAAAACGTCACAGCTGGCGTCACACCAGATGTCAGGCAATACCTCCTGTTGCTCAGAGCCGCATCCTGCAGACTAGAGATGGAATCGATTCTCTGCTCAGTCGGATGGATTAATGTGCTCTCTGCTGTACTTCCCTAGCCTTTCTTCTATTCCTCTATCTATTTATTCCACAAACACAATTCTCCTGTGAGAGAATATCTATGGGTTCCTGTTACTGGCCATCCATCATGTCCATTTTAACGCAGTCTGGCCTTTAAATTTAAATGCACCGTCAGAGACCAATAACAGACTGATGGATGTAAACTCAAACGTTAAATAGATGCCATTGCCATCGGAGCAGTTATGAAACATTACTTTTTATCGGCAGTCTTTGTTAAAATATATTTCTGTTGACAGAGTGGAGGTCAATTTGAAATGCTGTTCACAACCCATTTAACTTCTGTAGCGTGATGTGTTTTGAATTGAAACAAGATATGAAATGAGAAAAATGTAGGATGAGAGCTGATTTTATCAAGTGGGAATTGATAGGATTGTGAAAGCTGGCTGTGCCAGTCGAGTGGTTGAAAAGTAAGCATTTATCTTTAAAGGAAAGTCATGTTGAAAAACACCAAATTATTACATTCTAATAAAAAGATTCTAAAGACAAATTCATTTTTCTTTAAAATGGCACGTCTAATGAATCAGGCGCAGTAAGACCAGGAACATAACATATTAATTAAAAAGTAAACAGGGTAAGACATATGCTGACAAGACGTCCCAGTAAAGTTAATTATATATGTTGATAAATTTCTGAATTGTTTATTTATTTATGATTCATTTCTTTTCAGAGTAAACTACTTTATCAAGTCAATACATGTTTTCCACTAAAAGAACACAAGGCAACTGCATTCTTAATATGCATAATACAGTAAATAAGGTCAGTTTAGATTTCATGTGTACTTGAAATGCTCATGACCTTCATTATTGATGTTTGGCAGGAGAAAACTCGAGCCTGCTCTGACCTGAGAGCATCAATGAGTCTCTTTGTTCACATAGGACAAACATAGAAGCTGCTTTTGTTTCTGTGCATCCATTTGTTCTAAGCACAATAAAACAATCTCCTCTAGATGAGTATTGTTGGTTTATTATTGGCAGCAATTATTTTGTTCGGTCTGTGTTTGTTTGAGCATCTCTGTTTTTCTGTTTCTCCAGGAGTTTGCTGGATGTTGATACATTCTCAAGGTCAGCACCAGGTAAGTCCTGATCTTGGTGATTGCTTCTTGCTGTGAGGCTTGACACAAGTAGTCTACGGATAGTTTCGAATAGTACATTATCATAATACTCCTACTATTTATGCATATGCACTGCATGCAGATTTTCTGCATGCATGGAATACCTGGATAACTTATTATTTTTGCCAAAACACATACTGTATATATAGACAGTGTTTTTTTTTCTTTTTTGCTTCTTTAACCTATCATTAAATAGGAATTTGCACACAACTGGATTTAATATTTAAAATAGGGTTGTCAGTTGTTTCAAATTTTTACTCTGATTAATTGATGTGATGTGTCGATATATAATAAATATGACTGTGAAAATACCTACAAAAGATTATTTAAAGCTATTTTTGTGTTAAATGAGAAAGTATCAAGTAGACATTACAAATTGTAGCTATAGAAAGAAATATTTGATTTGATTCAACGTAAAATTTATTGCACATAAACATTTTGGCATAAAAAGATACTTTGAGAAGCATTTTTATTTTTATTTTTATATTTTTTTGTGAAATGATACTCTAAGTAAGAAACTAAATCTGCTAGCAGGTAGCAGTAAATGTCTTTATGAGTCATTCGCTCATTCGATTTGATTCGTTCAAACTGCTGATTCATTCAGGAATGAAGTAAATGGCTCTCTTTATGAATGGGCCTTTGAATCATTGGTTCATACAATTTGTTCAAATTCATTCAGCAACTAAACACCACAGTGTTGCTCGAAGTAGGGCTGGGCGATATGGGCTTAAAAATTTATCACGATAAGTTTTGGTATTTGTTGCGATAACGGTATCAATGACGATAATTCAGGGAATCCTGTTTCTTTAGAGAAAAGTAGTATCTTTCATAAAATTTCAACCTGAAATAGGGTGTTGTGAGCATTACTGAGTACACACGTAATGTAATGACTGTTTTATTCACTAGAATGTGAATTAAATTGTTTATATTTCTGTAGTGGACCTGACACCAAGACGAATTCCTTGTGTGTGCAACACACTTGGCAATAAAGTTCTTTCTGATTCTTATTCAGAAGCCGGGGGGGGCCCTTGCGCTGAAACTCCCCATATGCTTTATAGCAGAAGTAGTATTACCAAGCGGCAACCTCCCGGTCTCCCTCTTGAAGCCAACACGGAAGTGACTAAAACTGCAATTTATCGACTGGCCACTAGAGACTGGCTGCAAAAGGGAGTCAATCCGATAGACTCCCCATATTAAAATGCCCAACTTTACGACAGAAAAAAAATGTTTACTGCCTTGTACAAAAAGTGGTTTTGGTCTATATAGCTCATTTTACCCTTCATGTCAACTGTGAGGGGGGTGAATTTTTTTATAACTCATCCGTTTAAATTATATTAAGCCTTAAAGTTCTAATTTAGGGCGTGGCCACTTGAGTGACAGACACCACCGTTGCGCTAGGCGGGCGTGGTTTCAGCAACAAGCTCCACCCACGTCCCGCCTCTTTGCCCATTTTCGATTATCCAGGAGTGACGTGCAGTGATACGATTCCAAGATGGCGACGGCCGACTCCCGCCCATTAAGAGCTTCAGAAATGCTCTTCAGAAACCTACGGGTGATGTCACGGACACTACGTCCATATTTTTTACAGTGTATGAGTAGTACTGACGACGCTCCAGAAATCTCTAATCCAGTTATCGCTGTAGCTATATAAAATGCAGGTAGATGAATATTACCTGAGGAAACTTGAAGACAATAAACATACGTTTGCTACAATATATGGTTTGTTCTTCAAACAATCTTGGGTATTTTTATAAGGTAAAGTGTATTTGCAATGCTAATCAACATAGCCTTTATAATACTGTATGATATGAAACCACGGCTGGTCACAAAAAGGTATTTCAAACACTCGACTATGTTATGAAGTTATTTTGGAGAAAAAGTATGTCAATAAGTGATATCTTTGTTGGACAATAGGTTTGTAAACAGGCTCATATACATGCAAAACTGCATCGCATATGCTACTAGTACATTTAATGTTATTTAAGGCTCAGACTGATTTTGTCGCACTGCACAGTTTTGACCAAACCAGTTCCAGATTATAACTCCTCATTTAACGATATACTAGTTTCACGTCCGCCTTCAGCATGTCACTTCGCATGTCGCACCCAGAAATATGTCAACAACTAGACTGTATCATTATTATTGCGGGAAGACTACTTCTTATCGTGGGAAATTTTTTGTACCGGTATATCGCAAACGGTATCACCCATCCCTAGCTCAAAGACGTGCAACAATTCTGCTATGGCTTCAAAGGTAATATGTTCTCTGCAAAATTGAGCAAAAACACATAATATATTGTTTAAAATATAACACAATATCAACTTATTATTAACAGAGCCGTTGTATAAAATTACATGTAAGCTTGTGATAGATCGGGACAAAATCAGCACTCGTGTCATATTGCCGTTGCTGCCCGTGTGATATTGTGTGATATATGATATATATAAATACAAGACAAAACGCATGCAGGGACATTTTTTTGTACCAATATCTTAAATTTTAGGGCATAACTGCATTTATGGAGTTGTTGCCCTGCATCATATTTGTCAACTGTCAACTGTATGAAATATAAGACGATGTACAGGTCTGGGGACGTGTTAAACTGACAGCCCTAATTTAAAATGACTTTTAATTTTGTGTTTATTTTTTTATTATATAACGTTTTAGCTGAGCTAAAATGAAATGTGATGAGGTCATATTGACAACACTGTCAATGTCACGTATGGTTTGTTTATTGTTTTATAACTATTTTTAGAATAATAGGCAGAATACATTGTGTTATATTAAATTTGTCTGTCTCAAACACCTGCATGCGTAAGCTTTAATATAACTAGCATTTACATATTCATTTAGATATTCTTGATGGACTAATGAGCATATAATAATTCTGACTGAGTTGTATTTACTATTCTTATGGGTAATAAAATGGTCGTCTTGCATGATAATATAAACGTGGTCTTATTTTAATACTGCATTATTCAAAGTTTTTTTTATTTTTCCCTCAGAGGGTCAACCACTGAGCAAAAACACAAAGCATTTTCCCTTCCCAAATGATGTCAATAGCCATGAATGCTTTTCACATGAATTATTTTGCTGTTGCCTTGAAAACAAGTGGGATGGTTTCAGATGAGTTATTCATGGCTATTTGGTATGTGAAGCTATTGCTGAAAGTGTTGTACCCTCAGGACATGTCTTTTTTTCCTACTGCTTTTTCTAGTAGTATCAAAGGGACTACTTTTCTTCCAAAGTAATCTCCTAGTTGAAAAAAAAAACTTGCCTTTTTAAAACTGCCTTAGTCAGAGAAGCCAAAATTATAACATTTATTAATCCTTCACCCTAATGCTCACAGCAATCAAACGCTTGACTGACATCTGAGTTGCCATAATTTGCACTGCGATTTATTCTAAATCAGTTCCTCGCTTGATCTGGCAAAGGTCATACCTGAATAGGTGTCTCTGCTCTTCCTGAAATGCCTTTTTGTGCTCTGATGATTGTTCCATGTAATTTATGTGAAATCGTTAAACATTAGCCGGCCCGGTGTAGTTGCTGCAGATTTTTCGAGGAGTTGAAAATAATGAATGTGGTCAGACTCATCTTGTTCAGTGCAACAGAGAGATTATGCATGCGTAATGCCTTGCTTCGAGTAACATTTGCATCTTGAAAAACAAGAAATGCTATTTCGGAGTGATTTGGTTTTGCTAGTTATGACTAAATTTCTAGGCCATTCTCAGGGGGGAAAAGCATTTGTGTCAGTTGAGTGTTAACTGACATAATTAACATGATACTTATTTACATGCAGGATACTTATTTATGTTATATGACCCAACTTACTGTGCAAAGCAAAATAAATACTAAATGTTTATTTATTTATTTTTTTTTTAGAATTAGAATATCAGTCAATTTGCATATCCCCATTCATAACATTTTAAAAATCATATATATTAAAAAAAAAAAAAACTATATATAATAATCTATAATATAGATTACAAATAACTTTTTACCATGTGAAGTGTTTAAAAAAATTTATGCAGAATTTATTTATGTCCTTGCATTTTAGTCATAAAAATAAAAGTTTAATATTTCTGACATATTTTTTTTGCATTATTTGACACACAGGCTATTTTTTTTCTTACTGTCTTTATCAGTATTTAATTTATATTTTCAGTTCAGTTCTATGAGAGTTACTTTTAATCATATCTGTTTCAAGATTTATCTTTTTTTTTTTTTAAATGTTACTTCTGTATATACACTACTAGTCAAAAGTTTTTGAACAGTATGAATTTTTAAATGTCTCTTTTGCTCACCAAGCCTGCATTTACTTGATCCAAAGTACAGCAAAAACAGTAAAATTTTGAAATATTTGTACTATTTAAAATAACTGGGAATTATGGAAATTAACACTTTTATTTAGCAAGGAAAGTGATGATGAAGACATTTATAATGTTACAAAAGATTTCTATTTCTGTTCTTCTGAACTTTCTATTCATCAAAGAAACCTGAGAAAAAAATCTTCTCAGCTGTTTTCAACATAATAATAATAATAATAATAAATGTTTTTTGAGCAGCAAATCAGAATATTAGAATGATTTCTGAAGGATTGTGTGATGCTAAAAATTCAGCTTTGAAATCACATGACTAAATTACATTTTAAAATATATTCAAATAGTAAACAGTTATTTTAAATACTAAAAATATTTCAACATTTGTACAGTTTTTGCTGTACTTTGGATTAAAATAAATATAGGTTTGGTGAGCAGAAGAGACTTCTTTTAAAAAATCTTCAATAAAAATCTTACTGTTCAAAAACTTCTGACTGGTAGTGTATTAAAAAATAAATATATATAAATCTTGAGAAGGATCCTTTTCAAATGAATGAATTAATAAAATTTATTCAGACACAAGTTTTTCTATGAATGAACCCCGTTACAGTTTTCTCAGTGTGATTCACAACTGATTGCTTTTCCGCAAATCTTTTGGTGATAGCATGAGGTCTGTGAGCAGATTGTAGAACGAATGTTTAATTCCAAATTCTTTATACTCGATTTTTTGTGTTTTCGCCAAGAGCTTGCTGGCCGGAGACATTTCTGACAACATCTCCCACCCATAGAGCTGCAGTCCATTTGTTGGTCAGGGCATTTCCTGTTTGGACTCTTCTTGGATGATTCAGTGGAGTAATTGATGAGTTAGATTCTCACACCTGCTGCTCCACACTTAGACTTAACAGGCCTGTAGTTTAGACTAATACTCCATCCCGATCACATCCCGTGAAGTAGGCACTTCTCCAACCCATTTTCTAATTTAGATGGTAAGATGAAGCTCTCAGAAGCATCTCCATTAGCTTCATTTAAGGAAACTCACTGCGCACATGTTACAAGTGTTTTTATCAATTTATTGATTGTTTCTCTCTGTTTGACCATTATTTTTCCATTTTCTCTTCACAGTGGTTGTGTTGTATGTTCAAGGAATTGGTACTAAGGAGTGGAGAGAGGTTAGTATGCTTTTTATGGTATATATAGCAAAACATATAGTGCTCAGCATGTTCGTTTTTAGCCTTTTGAAAAACAGTATTATCAATTAACACGGTCCATTTGCCACAACTACCTGAGCTGCAATCAGGACACAATTTGCAGTTATATTGATGTGATCCATTGTTGTACTTTTAGATCCACCATGAAGTTTTTTTTTCCCTCCAATTCTGCTTATTATCAGATTGTAGTGTCTATCAGTTGATTTTCTCCTCCATCCTCCTCCTGCTCTTGTGTGGATGTGTTGTTTTTTCTTTTTCTTTTATGATGTGCGTTCTATTTCCTTCCAGATAAATCTCATGAGACTGTTTCTTTTAGAAACAGTATCCATAAACTTGCAGAAGCTTTTAATTACAAACATGAATAAAACATTCAATATTAATATATTGTCATCTTCTAAATTGGATTTTTATTTCTGGCTATACACTATTATTCAAAACTTTGTTAGTTTTTAATGTTTTTTTAAACACTTTTATTCAGTAAAGGAGGCAATAAATTGATCAAATGTGACAGTAAAGCCATTTAAATTGTTGTAAAATATTTCTGTTTCAAATAAGTGCTGTTCTTTTGAACTTTGTATTGTTTAAAGAATCTTGAAAAAACAGAAAACCACAGAAAATCCACAAAATATTAAGCTACACAGCTGCTTTTTAATATTAGCCAGGTTTCCATCCAATGATTTTTTTCAGAAAAATATTTAGCGCTTCAAAATTTTTACTGATATAGCTGATGGAAATGCCATTTATCTATAAAATTTCTCATGCACTGCAAAAAATGCTTTTCTTACTTAGATTTTTTGTCTTGTTTCCAGCCAAAATATTGAAATATTCTTAAATCAAGACAAGCGAAAATTATTGTCTTAAGTCAATAAGTCAAAATTAAGTTGAGTTTTTGCTTGTCCTTCTTGATTTAAGAATTTTTACATAGTTTGGCTGGAAATAAGAAAAAAAATCTAAGTAAGAAAAACATTTTTTTTGCAGTGTGTCAACACAATCTTTTTCAGTTTAACATTAGCTCATAAATTCTATATTGATAGTTCAAATGTTGCAAAAATTTGTTTGGAAACACTTTTTGTTGAGAAAAGGGGCTTTAACACAAATAAATGTGGTGTCACATGACAGAATTAGCCTATAGGCAGTGTCCATGTTCGTGGTGTTGCTCACATTATGCACCATTTTTCTGTAGTTCAAAAGCGTATTAAATTGTAGGCTATTTTTATTATTAAATTGTATCTAAAATTATTTTATATGTGGTAAGAAAAAGACGAGTTACCTTTCAAACTTACAGGTGCATCTCAATAAATTAGAATGTCGTGGAAAAGTTATTTCAGTTATTTATTTCAGTAATTCGACTCAATTTGTGAAACTCGTGTATTAAATAAATCCAATGCACACAGACTGAAGAAGTTTAAGTCTTTGGTACTTTTAATTGTGATGATTTTGGCTCACATTTAACAGAAACCCAGCAATACACTATCTCAAAACAAATTAGAATATGGTGACAAGCCAATCAGCTAATCAACTCAAAACACCTGCAAAGGTTTCCTGAGCCTTCAAAATGGTCTCTCAGTTTGGTTCACTAGGCTACACAATCATGGGGAAGACCTGACAGTTGATCTGACAGTTGTCCAGAAGACAATCATTGACACCCTTCACAAGGACGGCAAGCTACAAACATTCATTGCCAAACAAGCTGGCTGTTCACAGAGTGCTGTATCCAAGCATGTTAACAGAAAGTTGTGTGGAAGGAAAAAGTGTGGAAGAAAAAGATGCATAACCAACCGAGAGAACCGCAGCCTTGAGAGGCTTGCCAAGCAAAATCGATTCAAGAATTTGGGTGAACCTCACAAGGAATGGACTGAGGCTGGGGTCAAGGCATCAAGAGCCACCACACACAGACGTGTCAAGGAATTTAGCTACAGTTGTCGTATTCCTCTTGTTAAGCCACTCCTGAACCATAAACAACATCGGAGGTGTCTTACCTGGGCTAAGGAGAAGAAGAAATGGACTGTTGCGCAGTGGTCCAAAGTCCTCTTTTCAGATGAGAGCAAGTTTTGTATTTCATTTGGAAACCAAGGTCCTAGAGTCTTGAGGAAGGGTGGAGAAGCTCATAGTCCAAGTTGCTTGAAGTCCAGTGTTAAGTTTCCACAGTCTGTGATGATTTGGGGTGCAATGTCATCTGCTGGTGTTGGTCCACTGTGTTTTTTGAAAACCAAAGTCACTGCACCCGTTTACCAAGAAATTTTAGAGCACTTCATGCTTCCTTCTGCTGACCAGCTTTTTAAAGATGCTGATTTCATTTTCCAGCAGGATTTGGCACCTGCCCACACTGCCAAAAGCACCAAAAGTTGGTTAAATGACCATGGTGTTGGTGTGCTTGACTGGCCAGCAAACTCACCAGACCTGAACCCCATAGAAAATCTATGGGGTATTGTCAAGAGGAAAATGAGAAACAAGAAATGGACCAAAAAATGCAGATGAGCTGAAGGCCACTGTCAAAGAAACCTGGGCTTCCATACCACCTCAGCAGTGCCACAGACTGATCACCTCCATGCCACGCCGAATTGAGGCAGTAATTAAAGCAAAAGGAGCCCCTACCAAGTATTAAGTACATATACAGTAAATGAGCATACTTTCCAGAAGGCCAACAATTTACTAAAAATATTTTTTTATTTTTTAATTGGTCTTATGAAGCATTCTAATTTGTTGAGATTGGTGGGTTTTTGTTAAATGTGAGCCAAAATCATCACAATTAAAAGAACCAAAGACTTAAACTACTTCAGTCTGTGTGCATTGAATTATTTAATACACGAGTTTCACAATTTGAGTTGAATTACTGAAATAAATGAACTTTTCCACGACATTCTAATTTATTGAGATGCACCTGTACATATATTTGATGTTCGTTCAGTACGTTGCAAGTTAAACCTTATTAATTTTGTACAAAAATGACAAAATTTAGCATTAATTCATTTCGGCTTGTTAGCTTATATTTTCATTCTTGTTTTGTTCTCCATTTTGTTCTGCCGTTAAAATTTAAAGGATTTGTTGTGGAGTGAGGGGAAGGAAAATTGCATGGTTTTTCAATATGTTTGGCTGACTGTATTTTATTATGACAATGAATAGGCTGCATTGTCGAGTTAGTAATGCTAAACTGCGCGCCAGTGGCGCCGGCACGATCACTTGATTTTTATTCCCCCTTATAAAAGTGGAAACAACTTACAACACTCCTCGTTTTGTGGTCATATAAGAGTAAGACATTATTCAAAACTATTTTAAATATTTCTTTTATTTGTGTACATTCACAATAAAAACATTGTGCTTTTGTAAAATAAAGGAAACAGGATGCCGCTTTCTCAAGAGTTATTCCGCATATAGGCTGTTACTTGTTGCACAGTTTTTTTCCCTTTCGTTTTGTTAAATTATTTAGCAAACAAATATATTTTGCATATAAGCCTAGGCCTGTTTATTTCTTTTATATCCAGTCTATAGGCTTAACTAAGAACAAAAAAAAAAAGAAAAGTCATTAAACTTAATTTTTACGTAGGCCTGTACAATTAAATAATAGCCTATATAATAAAGTTTTGTTTCAAATGGATGAAGAACAGGCTATTAGTCTATGTAATTTGCGCAATAGGTGAAATTATGTATGGAAACACCTGAAGGTCAATTTTTTTTGCGATACACCAGAACTTATGCGACAGTTCGTTTTTTTTTTTAGGGATGATGTCATCACGCATACCATTTTATCCATAAAAAGCCAGTTGGATGGAAACAGGCTGGAGACAGCAAATTTTGCAAGTTTTTTTACACATATTTTCTTTGTCAATAATAAAACATCGAAAAACCTGGATGGAAACTTGGCTATTGATAATAATAAATGTTTCTTGAGCAGCAAATAATATTAGAATGATTTCTGAAGGTTCATGTGACACTGAAGACTGGCGTAATGATGCTGAAATTTCAGCTTTGCGTCACAAGAATAAATTACATTTTAAGATGTATTAAAATAGAAAGTAGTTATTTTAAATTGAAATAATATTGTTCCACAATATGAACCCTTTACTGTATTTTTGATCAAATAAAAACAGCCTTGGTGAGCATAAGACTTCTTTCGAAAACATTTTTAAAATATTACCAATGGTAACCTAATTCTGAATAGTAGAAGTTTTAGAACCCAAATAATTTTAAGCATGTAATTCAGATTTTCTGAAAAATTAATTATCATAAAATGTATTATTCAGATGTTGTTCTACTCAAATGCTGAATTAGTTAATTCAAAGTTCTGAAGTAAAAAAAAGTTTGTATTCACTAAACAAAAAATTTACTTGAAGGGAATCAGATTGAAAACTTGAAAGTCCATCGTCAAAGAGGGAGAGAAAGAGAAAGTGCATTGTGGATCTGATTGCAGCAACTGTATTAAACAAAAGGAACATGGGCAAAAACATCATACAATATGTGCAGACAAGCACTAACAAATACACAGGAAAATTGAGAAAAACAAGGCACAGGTGAACATAGTCAACCAATGAGTAAATGTGACAAGAAATTGGCAAATGAAGGATTGAACTGAATTGAAATTAAAGATGACCCTTTTGGCAGAATTGTAAATTCAGCTTCTAATTGTATATCCACTTTGCTATATGATTTGAGGAATCAGCAGTCTCTGGAAAAGTCTCATATTGAGTGTTGGAAAAAAAAAACAGTAGTTTGCCATTGGAAATCTAAGGAATGCAGCAAGCACTCTGGACTTCTCTAGAGATATCTCACCCTCCAGATGGCATCATGAAATATTCACTGTACTTTTATATAGCTGCCGTGTATCTGGACCAGTGGCTTTCTCCGCATGCATATCAACACTCAAGTGCCCACTCACATTACAAGTACCTCCAAAAGCACGCATAGCAACTGCATTCTAAACAGTTAGCTCTCCTAAACAGATAATGCAGCAAGCAACGGTCAAGGACCGATCGGCTCTGGGAACTTCTCCAGGAGCAGATAATGGAAAGCGTGGATACTAAGTTGATAGGTGGGATTATGTGTCTGGGGTGTTGAGAACATGATCTTGGGTCTGAATCTGAGTTAGGAATCAATAGTTCATTACTCTGTGCCGTCGGTGAGCTCCGCCGAGGACTCCTGCCCAATGGGAATTACTGTCTGATTGCTTCAGGGATGTGTACGTTGGCAGGAAGCTGTACGAGCTCACACTGAGCTGCTATTCCTGCCCCACATTCATGCAGAGCTCAGGCTGCTGTTAAGTCTGCCGAGAGAAGGGAAGTCTGAGGGCTGATTTCACTTCTGATCATGAAAATATGATCATAGCAACTGTTATTATGCTTTGGCACATCAGTAATTCCTTCTGTGCAGATTTTATATACAACTGAGTGAATAATATTAGATTCTTTTATGCTTTCCTCTTCTCTTCCTCTTAAGCGCCATGTTTCATTGAAGAATATTTTGTACTGTATACAAGTTTTGGCAAGGAAAATAGTCAAAATAATATGTTTTATTATACATTAACTCTACATTGTTATGTTGAGTGAATCAGCTCAATGGGAGCTAGATTCTGCCACGGAATACAATAATACTAATAATAGTAATAATAATGATACGTTAATTAAAATATATAAAAAACGAAATGAAAGAGAGTTTTTGACTTTTTCTCTCACAGTTTATATCACACAATTCTGACATTTATTGCATTTTGAGAAACAGACAATAGAAATAAAAAATAAAAAAATAGGTAACTGGGACTTTTATCTCTATCTCACAATTTTGAATTTATATCTCACAATTCTAAAAGATTTTGAAATTCTGAAAGAAAATCAGAATTCAGAATTCAGAAAAAATATTAATTAGAAAAAAAAAATAGGTAATTGTTACTTTTATCTCACAATTTTATTCTTTATTCTTATTTGCTCAAAACTGCAAATCTGTATCTCCCAATTTTGAGTCTGTATCTTCCAATTTTAAGTTTATATCTCACAATTTGAAAGATTCAGAAATTCAGAAAAAAGCCAGAATTTAGAAAAAGATATATTAAATATAAAAAAACTAAAATAGGTAGTTGTGATTTTTATCTCCCAATTTTGAGGTTGTATCTCATAATTCTGAAAGATTCAGAAATTTTGAAAAATTATATATATATATATATATATTTATAAATATATTCTGTTGCTGTAATGGCCTTCCATACAGTCTTTTAGCCGTGATAGTGTTTTTTAATTTTAATAAAAAAAAATATATATATATATTGTGACGAGTCGGCTGCCTCCCCCCTAACTATCAGCTTCACCCCGTCGGTAATCGCCGCCCTTCACCAGGCTCCCGACGGGAGTGGGCGTGTGGGAGGAGGAGGGGCGCTGAAACATCCAGGTCTGGCGGCGTGTGATGAGGCACACCTGATGTGAATGAAGCCTCATCACCGCCGCTGTTAAAATGCCGAGCGCGCCTCTCCTCAGGAGACCGGTCTCTTCCCCCGTGCATGCACGCTGGTGTCCTCGTGGGTCCAGGAAGGGTGCGTCGAGGGACGAGCGCCGCCGATGTGATGGACGAGCTGCCGGACCCGTGGGTCCGAGTGCGAGCCGCATAGAATGGCTGCGGGCCAGGATGCCGGGCCTTCTCACCCGCCGAGGAAGTGCCGCCGCTAAGGAATGGATGAAGCCGCTAACGGAAGCCGCTACCCGTCATATTGCCGCGGACCCCTCCGGGGAGCAAGTGCGGCCGCCGGACTCCGCCCCTTACCTGGACCCTTCCCTTCTGAACACTGCCCCTCCTTCACGGAACCCCGTCACGTCGAGGACACCAGTCGCCTTGCTCCGCACCCGTGACAATATATATTTATATTTTCATTTGAAATGGTTTTTAAATAATATAACAATCACATAATTCAGTTTTATCTGTGCTTATACACCCTAAAAAAGTTTGGCAACAAGTTTAGAAATATTGCAAACCTCATGTAAAATGAATGATTTAAAATGTTTTAAAATAACACCATGATTTAATATTTTGTTTTTAAGGTATTTGGTTTGACCTTGTGACAAGGTTAAGCATGTTAAACATCTTTCACTAACAATTTAGGCTGAGAAAGAAATTACTTCACCTTCAAGGCTTGTAGAAAATGACCTTGATGTGTTATGTTTTTATTATCTTGCCATGAAAACATTTGTTCCAATTCTGCGTCTTTCATTTTTGTTTAGTTTGGTCGAACAGAAGTGATTGACAACACTCTCAACCCGGACTTTGTGAGAAAGTTTGTCTTGGATTACTTCTTTGAAGAAAAGCAGAACCTTCGGTTTGACGTGTAAGTAGATGACAACACTTATCCGCATTTAGTTTCAGGAAAAAAATTGCATCTTAGACATTCACAATTCACTTCGATCTTCTGCTTATTTGACGCAGATACAATGTGGACTCCAGAAGCTCAAACATCTCAAAACACGTAAGCAAACTTTAATGTCTCACATGCCGTGCTTATAGACAAATTACAATGCAGTGTCTGCAACTTTTACTTTCTTGTTGATTTAATGTCTTTTCTGCTACAATGGACATGGATGACAGAAGGTACAAGCTGTAAATGAGCGTAATTTATCCATCGCTTGTTTTCTGTGTCACACCAAAAATAGTTCCAAAGAGAATGTGATTTGTTTTTGAGTTCTCATTCTTTGAAAAAAAAAAAAAGTGTCATGTTCAAAGCCCAGACCCTCTGCGTCCTTTAAAACTGCATGAAAGAGTCTGTCGTAGTTCTCAAAGTCTCGTCTTGTTTTTTTGTTGTTTTTTTTCGCTCGCTTTTTTGTATGCATTTCCATGTCATTGATTCACCCCTTCCATTGCTTAGAGTTTCATCAGCCAGGCCTCACCTGTCTTTATACTCAGTGACATACAGTATCCAAGGTGAGTCCTCATACCATCTTTTTGAGATTTTCCAGACAGGACTGTCACTGCTGATTTGTGTCTGTGGAGCAGGAAAGCCACAGAACTGTGATTTACCTTCAGTGTTTTGTCTCCCACAGTCCTTCCTCGGCCAGACTTTCTGCACTCTAGGAGAGATTATTGGGTCCTCTGGGTCAAGACTCGAGCGGGTGCTTTCGTAAGTCTTTGATTATTTTCCACCCTCGATACTTCGTTGAAGAAGAAACAGTACCATGGAAACAGTTTCTTTAAAACTTCTCCAAATCCTGAGGGGTCTCTATTCAGGCCGCAGATTTAACCACACGGCAGACATAAGTTCATCTCGCCCGCGTGGCCCAGCCGAGCTCATTTATATAGCAAGTGCTCTCAGGACGATTATAAGACAAAAGGGTTGATAAATTGGTCTTTTTCGTGCAGCTCGCGGTTCGAAATCCTTTTACGCTCTCCGGCTCTTTGACGGCGCTTCTAAAATCGATGCTTTTAACCACTGCCGAGGTGCTTGTTTGAGGTTTCTCGGTATAGCGAACCTTCTGTGTCCGTATCAGTCCAGAGCTGTTCTGTGCACAGATCCCAAAGCTTTGGCGCGAGGGGTTAAACAAAAGGGGGGAAAACTAATTAAGCTTGGGCTTGAGTGAGGATGGCACTCTGGCGACTGTGGCATTTTAACATTAAGATACAGCCTGCCACTGTCCAGCATATCTGGGTCACATCAATGATCTATTTCAGTAGCACAAAATAGGGTGTCTGGATGATGCCTTCAGAGGAATTTGCTTGCATTTGGTCTTACAGAAGAACTCATTTTACAGAATCATACGTGATCTTGCCAAATGACATGCAATTTTCATAAAAAGCCTCAAATGCTTTTTTTATATTATGAAATCAGTGTTATTTAAGTATTATTTATATACAGTTAGAGTATTTATTAATATTTTGAATTAGCTTTTATTTTGGGGAATTTTAGATATTTTAGTCATTTTGTTAGGTGCTTCTATTTTCATTCATTTTTTTTAAGTTTCTGTATAGTTTTATTTCAGTTTTAGTACTTTTAGTACTCAGATGTTTATGTTTTAAATTTTAAATGTTTTAGGTTTTAGTTAACAATAACAACTCTGGATATGAAGTAAATACAAGATCATTGCTTTATATTCATGTGAAGTCTGAATATAAGAGGTTTCAAGTAACTTTATATTTGTGTTATTTAACATTTAATTATTGCAGGTTTGTGTCATATTCTGAGTTTGCATTTCAATGTTTTTATTTATTTTTAATAATACTGAATCTGTTTTTTTTTTTGCGAGTGAGGTGAATTAATGCGTGGTCTTTGATTGCTTTAAGTAAAGTAGCACAAGAAAAATGGCAAGATATGAGACTTAATACATTATAACTATGAGAAATATAATCCATTGTAACTTAAGTGGATGCAGCGTGTTCACTGTGTTGTAAATCCTCATACTCTTAAGCTATAACCACAAATAAGTAAATATTATAATACATTAAAACTGTTCTTATGAATATTCATAAGGTAATATAACATATTATAAGTTTTTTTTTTTATAATGCATTATGTATTCATTATAATGCCTTAAGAATACCCTTATAATGTATTATAAATATGGGCTTCATAGAAAGCGTTACCCAGTTGTAATTTTCATTTGGATTTTAATTTTTTTCTTAAAAATGTAATATTATGTATAAAAAACTGTTTTTAATAGTTTTAGTTAACATTAAGAATACTGGATATGAAGCAAAGACATGATTAGTGCTTTTATATTTGAAATCTAAATATAAGTGGTTTAAAGTCACATTAAAGTCACTTTAATTTATTTCATTTAGGTTTTTAAAGTTGACTTTTTATGTAATATTCATATTTTATTTTACTTACTATACAGATTTACATCAATTACTGAGGGCAATTTTTAATAGTTGTACTAAACAAGTTTTGTTTTTAATGTAATATTTACATTTTGCTTTACTTACTTTACAGCTTTGATTGCAGAAAACTATTTTTAATAGTTTCAATTAACAGTAACAATACTGGATATGAGGCAAAAACACTAGTAATGCTTTCATATGTGAAGTACGAATATAAGTGATTCTAAGTCTCTTTAATTTATATCAGTTGTGAATTTCATTTAGATTTTCATTTTTTTACATGTAATATTTACATTGTACTTTCCTTACTTTACAGCTTTAATTACAGAAAACTGTTTTTAATAGTTTTAGTTAACAGTAACAATACTGGATATGAAGCAAAAACATGATTTATGCTTTCATATGAGAAATCTGAATATAAGTGGTTTTAAATCACTTTACTCTATTTCAGTTGTGATTTTCATTTAGGTAAGTTTTTTTTATGTAATATTCACATTTTACTTACTTTACAGCTTTAATTACAGAAAACAATTTTTAAAAAGTTTTAGTTAACAATAACAACTCTGGATAAGAAGCAAAAACACAATGCTTTCGTACATAAATTATGAATATAAGTGGTTTTAAGTCACTTTAGTTTATTTCAGTTTTAATTTTCTTTTGGGTTTTTTAAGTTTACTTTTTATGTAATATTTATATTTTACTTTACCACTTTAATTACAGAAAACAATATGTAAAATGTTTAAGTTAACAATAATAATACTGGATATGAAGCAAAAACATGATTAATGGTTTCTTATGTGAAATCTGAATGTAAGTGGTTTTAAGTCACTTTAATTTGTTTCAGTTGCAATTTTCATTTAAGTTTTTTTTTAAGTTTTAAGTTTTATGAAATAATTATTTAGTTTTTTTTTTACTTCATGTAATATTTAAGCTTATTATACAGCTTTACTTCAATTACTGAAAAAACTATTTTTAATAGTTTTAATAAACAATAACACATCTGGATAAGAAGCGAAACACGTGAAATCTGAATAAGTGGTTTTAAGTCTCTTAAATTTATTTCAGTTGTGATTTTCATGTAGGTAAGTAAGTTTTTATGTAATATTTACATTTTATTTTATTTTGCAGCTTTAATTATATAAAAGCATTTTTAATAATTTAAGGTTACAATAACAATACTGGATTTGAAGCAAAATCTGAATAAATAAATGGTTTTAAATTGCTTTAAAGTTTTTTTAAATTAATATTAATATTTTTCTTTACTTTAAAGGTTTACATCAATTACTGAAAAGGATTTTGAATAGTTTTAGTTAACAGTAACAACAATGGATGACATATGAAGCAAAAACGTGCAATTAATGCATTCAGATGTGAAATTCACATGCTTTTTTCTGTAATGGGGCTCAGTGATTGGAATATAAGCTGTTTTAAGTCACTTTAACAAGAAAGCGAAGTGAAAAACATTGAAGATATGGCTAGACAGTGTGACTAAACCCCTTAAGAACATGAAAAAATAGTTTGTAAGTCCCTGGTTTCCCGGAGAACACGACGAGCGCTGTGCACACGCTCTGTATCGCAGCGTGGTGGACGGGGAGCTTTTTGCAAATGCGTCTGATGGTGACACGGCATGGGGCAAAAAACACTAAATGGGCCGTCTCCTTTTGGCCTTTGTGTCACGCTTTCTGCTGCGCTGTGCAAGCGGCGAGCAGCGGATTAGGAAAAAGGTTGGCGGCAATAGGCATATTTTAGTAGGTCAGCCCGTCTCTCTAAAGAGCTAGTGGGCAGATACTGTAACACACTGGGGTGGAAGTGTGGAGGAAGAGGTACTACTCTATTACCTGCTGGTTTCTATGGCAACCCACCAAGACTAGTGGCTTTTCAATTACATAGCACTGCATTTGGGCAAATACATCTAATTCCCTCTGTTTTCGCAAGATAAGGCCGGGGAGTCCTAAGGACAAGAGATGCCACGGGATGCTCGGAGATGGGGATTTGAGGTTCCGCGCCACAATCGGGGGCCCTTCGGGCTTGATTTCTCTCCAGCCTCATTTCCACATGTGAGCGTGGTGAATTTGTGGAGAAAATGTGCGTGGATAGAAGAGAGCCATATACTGTCAGGCTGAGCAAAATATTTTTAGACAACCTGGTTTCGGTCCAGGAATGTTTGAGATGAGAGAATGCAAAATGCTGTACGATAACGAGACCGCGTGTCAATATTTCAGCTCGGGGGTTTTAAATTGTCACAGAATGCAATCTGTTTGCCATATATGAGTATTGAAAATATTTCAAATAAGCTCCAAAAATGCATCTCGCCACGCAGGTAGGAAGAATTACTCCATCAGAAGGTGGGTAATTTGTCATTGGTCACTGCTGAAAAACAAATTACCTAATGTTACGCCCATGTGTTTTTCTACACACTCGATCAATCTATTTCATACATAATTCGCAACTTAACTCTCTACCCCCCGCCACACGTGCGCGCGCACACACGCAAACTCAGACTGAGCTTCTAATTAGCTCAAAAGAAAGCATGACATTTTCTGTGAAAATACCCTCAGTGTTGGAGACATTCATCATAGTAGCGGCGCTGTCACAGGTTTATACTGAGATGTATGAGGGTGAAGTGTGTCCAGATAAACTCCCAAACACACTACAGTCAGTGTACTGATGGCTATCACACTTAGACATCACTAGCTGAAATGGATTTTCACACTCCATTGGATGGAAAACAATTATATGTTCAGTGCACTACAGATGTTTCATAGACTTTTGACACTTTAGACATCTGTTCTGCATTAAAAATATAATACACATATATGAACATTGCATAAAAAGAATATATGTGACCCTGGATCACAAAACCAATCATAAGGGTCATGTTTTCAAAATTGAGATTTATACATCATATGAAGCTGAATAAATAAGCTTTTTATTGATGTGTAGTTTGTTAGGATAGGACAAATTTTGGCCGAGATACTATTTAAAAAACAGGAATCTGAGGGAGCAAAAAAAATCTAAATATTGAGAAAACTGCCTTTAAAGTTCTTCAAATAATGTTCTTAACAATGTATATGACCAATCAAAAATAAAGTTTTCATACATTTACAGTAGGAATTTTACACAATATCTTCATGGAACATGATCTTTACTTAATTTCCTAATGATTTTTGCCATAAAAGAAAAATCAATAATTTTGACCCATACAATGTATTTTTGGCTATTGCTACAAATAAACCCCAGCGACTTAAGACTGGTTTTGTGGCTCAGTATGATGAAGGTCACTGATAGTTTGTTGTATATGCTGTGTGAGTATACCAATAACTAAGTATTACAAGTCATACTGTTTGCACCATAAATGAGACGTTAGTTAGTAAAGCTTGTTGAGGAGAGGTGTGCTATTACTTTTCTAAGGGACTTATTTTTGCCTCTCGGATAAAATAGAGAAAAAATCCATTAGAGTTGCATTGAAGAATGGAGCTGAGCCATTTTTAGAGACCAGAATATTATGGAGCCTTGCTCTTTTGACCTAGACGATATAGTAAAAGCCCAGAAACTATTTAGCAAAAACCATTCAGAGTAGGGCTGTCACTAACGATTATTTTGGTAATTGAGTAATCTGTCGATTATTCTGATGATTAATTGAGTAATCGAATAACAATTGTTTTTTGTTTTTTTTTTTAAAAATAGACCTAAGTGAACAATAGCCTTTAAAATGACTTAAAACACACATATAATACCAATGAGGCAATAATAATGAGTTCAAATAAAGTATCAAAAGCAAGTAATCATATTGAACAAAACTTTTGAAATACATAATGTATTATAAACAACAGAGCTAATGTACATTATGGATTATAACAAATGACTGGAGAGGGCGCCAACGGCCTGACAATTACGCTTTATTGCACGATCTAATCCTTGTTTAACGCTGACTAAACAATATTTAATTCAAAGTCCACTTAATCTTTAATATTTGGCCATTTCTTTATGATAGAAAAGCTACAGCCACTGTCATTTTTTTTAGAATATGTAGACATCAAAATGTGTAAACTTAGAGTGAGGGTGTACATTTTTATTTTGAAACTGTGATAAACAGTTGGCGTATTAAGAAAGATAATGATGTATTCTCCTGAGTTTGTGTAGGTTTATAAATGATTTACCTTCAATTTCAATGAAATAGTGCACATTGCATTCCCAGATAAATGTTATAATAAACAAAAACTCACAACAACATGCAGAGATGGAGTTTGAGACGCTCCACACAGGTAAATGGTAGAACTTTGTGTAGCAGCATTTACTGTGAACGGAGCCTCTCTGACATGCATGTACATAACCTACACACATGTAAATATTTAAAGTGCATATATTAAACCTGTACACATATATTTATTTAATTGAATCGTAGCTTTTGTGGATTCTTAATAGCATATATGTGGAATGCGCCACTTCCAGTATTTCACAGATTACTCGATATGGGCAAAATGCAACTGAGGATTTTTAAAATCGAATTCTCGAATACAATCAAGGAATTGTTGCAGCCCTAATTCAAAGCATTGATTGCAGAGTGACTTTTACATAGGTAAACACCATCAAATTTTGTAAAATTCTAGTTATATGTATTAAAGGGATAGCTCACCCAAAAATTAAAATTCTGCCATTACTCACCCTTATGTCGTTCCAAACCCATAAGACCTTCGTTCATCTTCAGAACACAATTTAAGATATTTTTGATGAAATCCAAGAGCTTTCTGACCCAGCAAAGACAGCAAAGTAACTGACAAGTTCAAGGCCCAGAAAGATAGTAAGGATATCATTAAAAAAGTCCATGTGACATCAGTGGTTCAACCATAATGTTATAAAGCTACCAGAATACTTTTTGTGCGCAAAGAAACCAAAAAGAATGACTTTATTCAACAATTTTTTTCTCTTCCATGTCAGTCTTCGACGCACATTCATGACAGTACCACAACGCATGTGTTACATATATAATATTTTTTTAAAATGTCTGTTTTTTCCCGTACAATTAATGTCAGTCATCATCTTTTCCAAAGAAGAAACAAATGCATACAAGTTTAGAACAAAGTGATGGTGTGTAGATTATAATCACAAAAATTATAATCACCCCACAATTTACTCACCCTCAAGCCATTATAGATGTAGATGACTTTCTACTTTCTGATGAATACATTCGGAGTTATATTCAAAAAATGTCCTGGCTCTTCCAAGCTTTATAATGGCAGTGAATGGGTGATATTCAATAGTCTAATAGTAGTCAAATAAACTGCATCCATCCACCATGATAAAAAAGTGCTCCACATGGCTCAGGGGGTTAAGAAAAGCCTCCTGAAGCAAATCAATGCTTTTGTGTAAGAAAAATTTCCATATTTAAAACTTTATATACCCTAATCTCTAGCTTCCGCTAACTGTTGTAGATGTAGGCGTAGCGTAAACTCCAATGAGAAGTGATGAACGTAGAAGCATAGAGGAGTGAGCAAAACAACATAAGTACAAAATGAGGATTTGTAAAGAAAAATGTTGAAGGATTTCGATATAAGCCAAGAGGACACTGATTTTGCTGAAACTTTGCTTCCTTTGCTTCTGTAAACAAAACTTGGTTCTTCCGAGACTAGCATATTTTACTGGAGCTATAAAGTTTTAAATATGAATATTTTTCTTACAAAAATGAATCGATTCACTTCAGAAAGCCTTTATTAACCCCCCCAGGAGCCTTGTGAAGCACTTTTTATGATGGATGGATTCACTTTTTTAGGCTTCAAAATCTTGACCATTATAAAGCTTAGAAGAGCCAGAACATTTTTAAATATAACTCCAGTTGTTTTCGTCTGAAAGAAGAAAGTCATAAACACCTAGTATGGCTTTAGGGTGAGTAAATCATGGGTTTCCAAAATCACAGGAATATCTCAATGTTTACTTTGTATTCTGGTAATGCTATTTTAGTGGATGAGGTTAAGCGTATCTCAAGATCTTTTTATCTGTGGACACAGCTGTTGCGTTTGACCTTCAGATGAGTCTCTGGCTTATTAAGAGGGAACCGCAGGCTTAGAACTTAAGCACAGTTCCTGATTCCTGTGCCAGATGTGTGTGCGGCGAATCCGTGAGCCAACAGACCTGTAAACACAGTGTGGCCTTTCAAATTCATTATGCATAATTGAGTTAACTGTCACATGATCACCATCCTTATCTGGAATAGGCACTTCAGATACGGTATGTATTTGCATTTCCCTACAATACTTCCTCTCTGACAGACATTTATCGGCTGCTTAATTGCTGTGATATGCACCTCTACAATCTGTGTTTTGAGTGCTGTTGGGAGCAGGGCATTTTTGACAGCTATTAACCCGCCCTGACCGAACACTATCTCTCCTACAGTGAGATCAGTTAATGCATGCTCACTAAAATCCCCACCATCATCGCCTAATTGGCCGGCTTACTCATTCTCTACAGTCTGTTCCCACGGCTGAACCTGCAGCGTATTTCAGCAACACAACGCGCTGGTCTCTCGAACTGTATTTTTAGCAGCTCGAGTATATTAAAATTCATGTAATTCACCTTTATGAGCCACCATTATATTGATGATGCCTTTTTATCTACATGAGCAACAATGCTTTGCTGCATGATCTTGCCACATTTACATGCCTGTTGAAGAGCTGTATGACAAATTAAAGCAATAAGCCCCAAGAGGCCGTGCATTGAGCTGGCTTTATCACCGTTAAGGGTTGTTGTTATGCATGATACAAAGTAACAATGGCAATATGATAAAAAAAACACAGATGTGCAGTAAATAATTAGTGGTATATGCTGTATGAACAAACCAATAACTGGAAGTATTAAAAGTCGTGCTGTATGGTTTTTGGAACAGTGTTAATTTTGAAAGCAAATTTGGATTTAGTCGTAGTAATAGTCTTTTGACAAAAATGCCAGTTAGTCTCGTTTTCGTCAGTGAAAAAATGTAGTTGATGAAAATGACGGAAATTATTCGTCAGCAAAATTAACACTGGACAAGAAATTTCTATACTAGCAAATTTTTTGATAACGTAAAGACCTTATTTAAAGCAGTATACAGTATCGCTCAAAAGTTTGGC
Source organism: Labeo catla (assembly GCA_012976165.1). Lineage (NCBI taxonomy): Eukaryota > Metazoa > Chordata > Actinopteri > Cypriniformes > Cyprinidae > Labeo > Labeo catla. The sequence goes on along the minus strand of VONZ01000132.1, from coordinate 223,531 downwards.
ATCAGGAAGACTTGTAATGTTTTTTAAAGAAGTCTCTTATGCTCATCAAGACAGCATTTATTTGATCAAAAACACAGAAAAAAACAATAATACTGCAAAATGTTATTACAATATAAAATAGTAATTTTTATTTTAATATACTTTAAAATATAATTTATTCCTGTAATGGAAAGTTGAATTTTCATCAGCTGTTACTCCAGTCTTAAGTCAGTGTCACATGATCCTTCAGAAATCATTCTAATATGCTGATTTATTATTAGAATTATCAATGTTGGAAACAGTTAAGCTGCCAATTATTTTTTTTGGAACTTTTTTTTTTTCAGGATTCTCTGATGAATAACGAGTTACAATGAACAGCATTTATTCAAAATATAAATATTTTCTAACTATGTAAATCTATGCTATCAATTTTTTGTTAATTTAACATATCCTTGGTGAACAAAGTATATTTCAAACAAAGAAAGAATAAAAAAGTACCGACCCCAAACGTTTAGATGGTAGTTTATAGTGTTACAAAAGATTTCTATTTTAAATAAATGCTGTTCCTTTCAACGTTTTATTTGTTAAAGAGTCGTGGAAAAAAAATCACAGGCTCCAACAAAATATAAAGCAGCACAACTGTTTTCAACATTGATAATAACACTCAATGACACATGACACTCAAGACTGGCGTAAATACGCTGAAAATTCAGATTTGTATCACAGGAATAAATTACATTTTAAAATATATTCACATAGAAAACAGTTATTTTAAATTGAAATAATATTTCACAATATTAGTTTTTTCTGTATTTCTTTTCAAATAAATGGAGCGTTGATGAGCATAAGAAACGTCTTATGTCTTGTTACTGTGAAATAAAATTACTCGTATTGATATAAGATTTTGGTCATATCACCCACCTCTTATTACCAAGGATGCATTTATTTGATCAAAAATACAGTAAAAACTAAAAACAGTAATATAGTGAAATATTATTATTATTATTATTATTGTGTATGTAAATATATTTTAAGATTATTTAGGATTATTCCTGTGATGCAAAGCTGATTTTTCAGCTTTATTCCAGTCTTCAGTGTCACATGATCCCTCATTTTATTTTATTTTATTGTAGTTTTAATCAGTGTTGAAATTTCTTATACTTCTTACCTCTTATCACAAAGGATGCATGTATTTGATCAAAAATACCATAAAAACAGAATTTAATTTAATTTAATTTAATTTAATTTAATTTAATTTTATTGTGACACTGAAGACTGGAGTAATGATGCTGAAAATTCAGATTTGTATCACAGGAATAAATTACATTTTAAAATATATTCACATAGAAAACAGTTATTTTAAATTGAAATAATATTTCACAATATTACCGTTCTTTTTTTTTTTTCTGATCAAATTAAATGCAGTCTTGATGAGGATAAGAAGTGTCTTATATCTTGTTGCTGTGTAATAAAATTACTCATATTGATATAAGATTTTGGTCATATCGCCCACCCCTACTAATAGAGTAGTTATTAGTATTTTGAATTAGCTTTTTTTTAAAATATATTTCCATGAAGCTTTCATTTTTTTTTTTCAGTTTGTTTTGGTGATTGTAGTACTTTCAGCTAGTTGCCAAGGCAACATTTAAAATTTAGTTTGTTTTTAAGGTTTAAGATTTTTCATCTTCTTTTTCATCTTTTTCCATCTTTTTTTCCCCAATATTTATATTTAATTTTATTCCATTATTTACATTTTATATACTAAAGCCTAACAATGTCACTTGGTACATGCATCTACAATGTGAATACAATTGATATGTGGGCACACTACTAATTTGAATAACAAATTTGTACTGGAATGATATTTTAGTGCTTTTGAAGGATCTCTTGGTGCGTTCGTGACATACATACGGCAGTGCTGGATGTCTGTGTCCTGTAAGAGGGACTCGGCGTCTCAGTTCTAATGCCGCCCAGATTTATCCAGGCTGCCGAGGACTCTGATTAAACATGCAGCGAGGATGTTTTTGGCACCGACACAGTAAAGCGGGGGGGTTTGAAGCTCTCCGATAAAATCTTGAGCTGCTTTTGTTCTGTCTGTCAGATATGCTGTGTTAGAGAGGTGACAGCCCAGCTGGAAAAGAGTGTATTCTTCGCCTGTGACCATGAATAGTTTCGTACCACAGTGTGGTTTAACTGAAAGCGAGGCATTTGAGTGCAATAACTCTTAATCCAAAGACGTATCTCCTTGAAATGTTAAATGTCATTCATTAAATGTTATTAATTTTTTCCCTTATTCATTTCCCGCCTGTCAGTCAGTGAATTTTTTATTATTATTTTTTTTTTATCTCTCTTTCTTTTTCTTTTCTGTAGACTGCAGTATTACTTACACTAGTGGCACTTCCTGTTCTTTTGTGTACGGTAGCAATGATGGAGCCCTCATTCGCAGCAGAAGTTGGGATTGAAAACCTCCTCGGCTCACCTTTATAAGTTGTTTCCATAGCAGCGGGAAAGTGAATGCCGAGAGTTAGTGACACTGACAGCTGTCTTGAGTTATACATTCGCTGGTACTGAGTAATGAGAGAGTCTACGGTTATGATGAGCCACGTGTGACCTTGAGCATGATGAGTTGATGCCTGGGGCAAGACGTGAACTCTTTAGACAAGCTGAACTCTCTCCTACTTGGTCTTTGTATTTGTACAGCAAAATATCCTGTAGCGGTGTCCTTGGACTCCCAAACTCCCTAAGTAGCTCGCTTTTTTGTCCGGTATTGTTTAGTCGCCACTTTAGATGTTGCATTTGTGATCTTAGGTCATTCTGTGAAGATTTTTCATTTCAAAGCTACTTTTGAAATTATTTGTGGTGATAATACTTTTCCAAATGATGGGTGTTTACAGTTTTACAGTTTTGTTTTAAAAAAATAAAAACAAATAAATAAATATATAGATATAAACTAATATATAACCATATATATACACATATAATAACAGTAATATTATGAAATATTATTACTATTTAAACGTATTTCATTTAATAATTTTTATTTTATTTTTTTGTAATTTTTATTTGATATATTTTAAGATGTATTTTATTCCTGAATTTTCAGCATTATTTCAGTGTCAGATGATCCTTTTTATTTTATTTTATTTTATTCAGTATTGAAATCTCTTATACTTCTTGCCTCTTATCACCAAGGATGTTTATCATTTATTTGATAAAAAATAATGTAAAACAAATAATCATTTTTAATTTAATTTTTACTTTTTTTTTATTTTTAATTTTATTTAATTTAATTTTATTTTATCTGTTTTTTTTAATCAATGTTGAAATCTCTTATACTTATTTTACCATATAAACCTTTTATCAACAAGGATGCCATTATTTGGTCAAAATTACAGTAAAAAATTAAAAACACTAATATTGTGAAATATTATTACTATTGTGTATGTAAATATATTTCAGTATGTAATTTATTCCTGTGATGCAAAGCTGAATTTACAGCATCATTACTCCAGTCTTCAGTGTCACATGGTCCTTCAGAAATCATTCTAATATGCTGATTTGGTGCTCAAGAAACATTTAATTTAATTATTTTATTTTATTTTATTTTATTTTATTTTATTCCAGTGTTGAAAACAGTTGTGCTGCCTATTTTTTTATTTTTTTTTTTTGTGGAAATCACAAACTTTTTTGTTGAATTTTTAAAAAGACAGAATTATGCAACAATATAAAAGTCTTTACTTTTGATTAATTTAATGCATCCTTGTTGAAAAAAAAAAATATATATATCATATTTCTTTAAATAAAATCTTACTGACATCAAAATTTTCAACCGTAGTATATTTAAATATATGCGTGTTTAAATATGTTTATATACATATTTGCCAAAAATGTTTGATTTATTCAATGCTACATAAAAAAAACTAATTATTTAGATAGCAAATAATGTATAAAACAATATACAGTTTATATTTTGATATAGGTGTCAAAATAAAAACGTATGTATTAGATTTTGTAAAACTATGTATTAGACTGTTTTGTTAGTTTGGTAATAAAAATGTGTAAACTGCCTTAATCAAAGTTGGCATTATATTATTAACTATTGTTATAGTTAATAATAACTAATATTAAATATTATTAACCATTATTTAAACAATAATTACAGACACGAAAAGCCACCAGTTTCGTGGAGTGGTCCTCTTTGTGTTTTTTTTTTTTTTTCCCCTTCTCTTTTCCAGATTGCACTGTGAAATTTACAGGAAAGTAATATGCAGCAATGTATTTTTAAAAACTATTATATAATTACATTCATTACAGCTCAGCCAAGTGGAGATAACTTGATAAAACACTTCCCACTGCAAAGAGTCATTTTCAGCCTCCATGCCACCTCTAGCCTTCTCCATGGCAGATCCGCCTCACTGAATCTTACCTGCGTGTCTGGATCTGACATGCGTCTCAGGAGGGGGGAAATGAGAAGCATGGTGGGACGCTTGCCTGTCTTAGATGTCCTTCAGTCTAAATTCCTATTTGGCATCATTGAGCTTTAACTGGATTTCTAGCCTGCAGGTGGTCAGTAGGTGAGTGTGTGCATACCATTGTGAATTTATGCACGTATGTGTGTGTGTGAATAGATGCAGGGTCAAAGGCTGTACCAAAGTATCAGGCTAACCTGCCACTCAGCTGTTGCAGTGATATTTGTTCCCATGGGAATCCGATTTTAGCCAATCAAATGCGAAGATGGCATGAGACCACTTAGAATGGGGTTTAAAAATGATGAAAGAGTCTGTGGCCATGGAGACAGATCTTTAGAGCTGGAATCAATCATTTCATTTTATAATTTTATGACAAATATACTAGACTATACCCAGACGCTGTATGCTATTGGATACATTTTGTGCATAAGCCTCATGTCCACTTACAGTCAGCATGAAATCAGACTCTATTTGCCTTTTTAATGGATGTTCCTAGTGTTATTTTGAACGATTAATCGTTTTTTTATTTCCAGTTGATGTCACCAAGCTCTGTTTTTTTTTTTTTCACAAACCAATCAATTCCTTATGGATAATTAATATTTTTTAATGTTTTTGAAAGAGGTGTCTTAGGCTCACCAAGGCTATGTTTATTTGATCAAAAATAAAATAAAAACAATTACACTTAGGTATATTATTACAATGTAAAAGTTGTTTTCTATTTTAATATATGCCGTTCAAAATGTTTTTCAAAGAAGTCATTTCTGCTCATCAAGGCTGCATTTATTTGATTAAAAATACAGAAAAAAAACAGTAATATTGTGAAATATTATTGCAATTTAAAATTGTGGTTTTCTATTTTAATATAGTTGAAAATAGAATTTATTCCTGTGATGCAAAGCTGACTTTTCAGCATCATTACTTCTTCAGTGTCAGACGATTCTTCAAAAATCATTCTAATATGCTGATTTATTATCAATGTTGAAAATAGTTGTGCTGCTTAATTTTTTTTTTTTTTGATACATTTTCATTCTTTCAGTTATTCTTTGATGAATAAAACATTAAAAAACATCATTTATTTAAAATTAAAATCTTTTGTAATAATAATACACTGCGGTTCGGAATTTAGGGGCAGTTCTTTTTTTGAAAGAAGTTAATACTTTTATTCACCAAGGATGTGTTAAATTGATAAAAAGATTTCTATTTTGAATAAATGCAGTTCTTTTTAATTTTCATTCATTAAAGAATTTTAAAAAAGGTATCGCAGTTTCCAAAAAATATTAAGCAGCACAACTGATTCCAGCACTGATAATAAATCAGCATATTAAAATGATTTCTGAAGGGTCATGTGACACCAAAGACCGCAGTAATGGCTGGTGAAAATTCAGCATTTCATCACAGAAATAAATTATATTTTAAAGTATATTAAAATAGAAAACTGTTATTTTAAATTGCAATAATATTTCACAATATTACTGTTATTTTCTGTATTTTTCATCAAATAAATGTAACTTTGATACGCTTAAGAGATGTCTTTAAATAACATTAAAAGTCTTACTGATCCCAAACGATTGAACATTAGTTTCATTTATTTTTGAGATTGCAAAGCTGAATTTTCAGCATCATTACTTTTGTCTGCAGTGTCGCATGATCCTTCAGAAATCATTTTAATTTGCTGGTTTGCTTCTCAGTTATTATTAATTATTGGTGCTCACTTACCAGTGATGATTCTTCTTATTATTATCTATATTGAATATGCCACTTATTTAATTAATAGAACATTCTAAAGAATAGCATTTATTTTGAAATAGAATTTTGTAACATTGTCTTAATGTCAGTTAATTTAATGCATGCTTGCTGAATAAATTATATTTTAATATATATTTAAAATTGAATTGTCATAATGTTTCACATTATTACTGTTTTTAATAGATTTTTGATTAAATAAATGCAGCCTTGGTGAGCAAAAGAGAAGGTTTTGCAAACTTGCATTTTTTGACTCCCAAAATCGATGTACGTTCAGTGTCTTTCTTTGCATTTGTAGTGGTCCATCACTTAATTGTGATGCTTACTCTCTCTCTCTCTCTCTCTCATCCCTCACACAGTCTTTCAGTCCTCACCCTCAGCCTTTAATCTTTTTTCTAGCTAACCCTCATCACCTTTTCCCCCTCATTCCCTACACTTTCCCTCTTTTCAGGTGAATCATGTTCTTTTCAGAGGTTCGATGTGGGCTATTCAGCGACTGAAGTGGCCCACCATTACCGCCAGTGCAATCGAATTGTTCCGCAGAAAGCTCTTAGCAGCAGAAAGCGCACGAGCAACTCTGTAAAAAGCACACAAAAATGGAGTCGTCTTATTTGTCCTGGTTTTGAGTGGGCTCGCAGCGCGCTTATAACCGTGCCAGTCTTCACGAGGGGTTGACTTGAACTCTTGTCTTTAAAAACGTTACCCCACATTTTATTGAAAGTTTAAAAGCATTTATCTGTCTTTTCTCAAGGGGCATTCCTGGGAAGAAATGCGGGAGCATTATCTTCACAGCTGAGGAACTCAGCAATTGTCGGGTCAGTACAAAACTATCCTCATGCACACACACTCAGTCTGACTCTGCAGTCTTTCATCAAGCTGAATGCCTAAGGCATTGTATTTAAATATCAGAGGTGAAGGGTTTTTTTTTTGCTAAGATTAGGCACAGAGAGACAGAAAAAGGAATGAATATCTAGATTTACCAAGTTAATCCACCATGGATCTCTCTGTAGCCACGCAAGAGTGAACGAGTGAATCTTATAAAAACTGTCAAACACATGTGATATTGTATCACGGGGCAAATTCAATGCTATATATATATATATATATATATATATATAATATTGTGTTTTTAAGTATTAATTCAAATATTTGTAAGATTTGTTCTGCATTGTGTCATTATATACACTACCTGTCAAAAGTTTTTGAGCAGTAACATTTTTTATTGTGTTTTTTTTTAAGTCTCTTCTCCTCTCCAAACCTGCATTTCTTTGATCCAAAGTACAGCAAAAACAGTAAAATTTTGAAATATTTTTTATTATTTAAAATAACTGCTTTCTATTTGAATCTATTTTAAAATGTAATTTATTCCTGAGATTTTAAAGCTGAATTTTTAGCATCATTACTCCAGTCACATGATCCTTCAGAAATCATTCTAATATTCCGATTTGCTGTTCAAGAAACATTTATTATTATTATTAATGTTCAAAAAAAGTTGAGTACATTTTTTTCAGGATTCTCTGATGAATAGAAAGATCCAAAGATCACCATTTATCTGAAATAAAAAGCTTTTGTAACATTATACCATTCAAAAGCGTGGAGTCAGTTTAATTTTTTTTTTTTTTTTTTTGGTAAAGAAATGATAGAAATGAATACTTTTATTTAGAAAGGATGCTTTAATTTGAGCAAAAGTGATGATAAATACATTTATAATGTTACAAAATATTTCTATTTCAGATAAATGCTGTTCTAGTAAAAACTTTCTATTTATCAAAGAAACCTGATATTAGAATGATTTCTGAAGGATCATGTGACTGGAGTAATGATGCTAAAAATGTAGCTTTAAAATCTCAGGAATAAATTACATTTTAAAATATATTCAAATAGAAAATGGTTATTTTTAATAAAAAAATATATTAACATTTTTTTTACTGTTTTTACTGCACTTTGGATCAAATAAATGCAGGCTTAGTGAGCAGAAGAGACTTCTTTAAAAAAAAGGAAAAAATTTAAAATATCGTACTGTTCAGAAACTTTTGACTGGTAATGTCCATAATTAAATAATAATTAATAATAATTAGCACATTTCCTGCCACATTTCACATTATTGCTAAAATAATAAATAATTAAATAAAACATAATAAAAATAAGTAAAATAAATAACATAATACAATTTTATTTTATTTATTAAATTCTTCATACTTCATGGAAGTAATTGTAGCCCTTTAATTTGCTATATGTTGGTTTTAAATTATACAGTAAAAATATGTTTTATAGAAATGATAATTATCATGTACAGTATACACTACAAAAGTTTGGGGTCAGTAAGTTTTTGGAAAGAAATTAATAAATGTATTCAGCAAGGATGCAATAAATTGAACAAAAGTGACAGTAAATTGATTATGTTACAAAAAAAATTTATTTCAAATAAATCCTGTTCTTTTGAGCTTTGTTCATCAAGGAATCCTGAAAAAAATATATTACGGTTTTACAAAAATATTAAGCAGCACAATGGTTTTTTTAACATTAATAATAATAGGAAATGTTTCTTAAGTAGCAAACCAGAATATTAGACTGATTTCTAAAAGATCACGTAATGAAGACTGGAGTAATGATGCTGAGAATTCAGCTTTGCATCACAGGTATAAATAAGTTGAAGTACAAAACAATTATTTTAAATTGAAATAATATTTACAATATTACTGTATTTTTGATTAAATAAATGCAGCCTTGGTAAAACATAAATTTTACTGACCTCAAATGAATGTTTGAACAGTAGTTAATCTTTATTAACACAGAAGGATGGTGGGGTAAATGTGCTTAATGGTCCTGAAAATGAAGTCACGATTGTGAAATTCCCTCACACATTTTATCCTAAACCCTTGTAGACTTGGCAATCAACGCAGGACTGCAGGATCATGCCAAGTTTAGCATTAGGCTCACTATTTTGACCTGTCCATGTTAATAAGTGTTTTAAACCGTCCATCTCTTTTCAGTCGTTCCACTCGCAATTTGACGGTTTCAGTGCCTTGGGTCAGTCCATAAAACCACATAAATATCATTTCAGATGACAGAAATTATGTATATATATTCAATTTCGTCCCTCTGTGTCCTTGTAATAGCATGTAGCTACAGGGAGTGTTTGGCAGAAAGCCGTGACAGTTCACCTCAAATACAGCTTCAGTCTCCCCAAGAGAAATGGCCGTTTTAAAAGGCAGATGAGCTATCTGTCCAGTGTGACACCCGGACTGTAGTTCCTGAAGTGCTCCCGGGACATTCTCTCTCTATCAAGATCCAATTAAATCTGTTGCATGTGTGACTTCCCTCCTAGTCTTGAGGGTGTCCCCAGAGATCTGGTATTCTGAAGAGAACAGCACCAATAAATAGCTAAACACCGGAGACCTGCGCTCAGCATTAATATGTATGAACCAATTGCTGTTCTCCTCTAACACGAGTGCGTCCTCTCTGTGGAATTGATTTCTTGTCCTAGTATTTTGCCTTTGTTGTGTCCTGAACTCCTGCTCCGGAGAGATGTTAACTGAAGCTGGTGATTAAAATGCATTGTTGGATGTAATGGTGCCAGTATTGAAGACTCTGTGTCAGAGGTGCATGTGTTTTGTTTGCTTGTTTGTGCACCTTGTTTGTTTTTTCAGGAATATTCTATTCCCATCTATTCCTGAAGTAATCAAGTGTTTTATGACAGGACATTGCAACCATGCAACTCTGTGCTAACAAGTTGGATAAGAAGGATTTCTTCGGGAAGTCTGATCCCTTCCTGGTGTTCTACCGCAGCAATGAAGACGGCACGTGAGTATTTACTGTGGTTCCTGTTACTAGTGAACATCGTCTTAAAGGAATAGTTCACCCAAAAATTAAAATACAAGACGTAGATGAGTTAGTTTCTTCATTGGTACCTCCTCTGCAGTGAATGGGTGCCGTCAGAATGAGAGTCCAAACAGCTGATAAAAACATCACAATAATCCACAAGTAATCCACATGGCTCCAGTCCATCAGTCTTTTGAAGTGAAAAGATGATGTTTATAAGAAATAAATCCATCATTAAGGAATTTAAACTGTCACTTCTGGCCAAAATATGAATAATGAGTCCAATGAATGAGTCCAAAATGAATCAAAATGCTTCCTAGAGTAAAAAGTTGCATCAGAAACCACCAAAATATTTGTTTAGAACTGTTTTGGATTGTTTTTGCTTGTAAACAGTGCTTGATCTGTGCATATTTCCCTCCTGATTCAGATGAAATGGTGTTTTCACTTTAGAAAGCAATATTAGATGAAGGATAGATGAAGGACATGTATTTATCGGGAAGCAACTGTTTGTAGAGTTAAAAAGTTTTAACAATAGATTTGTTGTTGGTGTCCCAAGTTCGAATCCTGCCACCCCCCTGTTTTTGCTTGTAAACACTGCTTGATCTGTGCATATCTCTCTCCTTATTCAGATGAAATGGCGTTTTTACTATAGAAAGCAATATTATAGATGGATGTTAATTGATAGACTGGAGTTGTATGGATTACTTGTAGATCATTGTGATTGTTTTATCAGCTGTTTGGACTCTCATTCTGACGGCACCCATTCACTGTAGAGAATCCATTTGTGAGTAATAAAGTTTCTCCAAATCTGTAAACTCATTTACATCCAGGACGGCCTGAGGATGAGTACATTTTCAGCGAATTTTCATTTTTGGGTGAACTGTTTCTTTAACAACATGCCCTAACCAGGCATGATGCAACATGCGCTTTTGTCAGGTAACCTAAATTAGTTCATTTTTTATTTAGGTAAAAAAAGATCAGCCTAAATACTACATTAAACACACTAACAAAAGTAATTTTTAAGGGTTACATCAGGTAAAAATAGCTCCTTAAAGCCATACTTCAAACAAAAAGTATAATTCTGACATCATTTAATCACCATAATCATTCCAACTTGTAAAACTTAATTATGCACAACACAGAAGACAAAAAAAAGATAGATACAAGTAAAGAGTATGTTAGTGTGTCCTGACAACATTGGACCCCATTGGCTTTCTTTGTAAATTAAGTCACTGATGACCAGATTGTCAGAATTTTGGAATGATTTGTGGATCAGCATTTTTATGAGGTATTTCCTATATTTTCTGTTCTCATTGATTGTTAAATCTTGTTTGAAGCAAGAAAATCACAACCAATCAGAGTGTATTTGGGGTTTAATGTACAGCTGTGAAAACTGTTAAAGGGGTTTTTATGTTGTTTGAACATAAAATTGTGTGTTGGAAGTGTGTACACAACCACCCTATAATGATACAATATATATAATATAATCTCTATAAATCATAACCCCTTTCTCAAATCAAGCCATTCTTTGATTCTGGGCTGTGTGATGTCACACAGACCAAGGCCCCTCCCACGACTATTGATTGACACGGCCGTCTTACCTTAGACCTGCCCTGAGTCAGCTGTAAACAGTCTGCCATTGTTTCCACGCCAGAGCAGGGGAAAACAAGAGTGTCTCCTAAGCGATTGTTGGATGTAATTCTGAGCATAGCAGTCGTCATTTACTCTTGACATCTGAGCTGCTGAATACGCAGTGGGTTAATTTTGTTTTTGAAGGGAATGTGCCTCCCGATCTACGTAAATGCATCTATGTTCGCATGAATCATTCGTGATCCAGCTTCACCTACGTAAGAAGTGAGTATAAGGTTTTTATGAATCTTCGCAAATCGCCTTTCCAAATAATGTGGTAGTTAGTTCTAAGTTCTAGAGCTAAATGCGGCTAAAGTAAACAGTATGGCTCGTCACCCCACGAAAAGAAGGGCGGGGTGATCAGAGCTCATTAACATTTAAAGGGACATGCACCAAAACAGCTTGCTGTGAACAGAGCTGTTTTTGATAAGGTAAAACGCCTGTTGTTTTACACTACCATTGAGAAATTTTAAAGAGGTCATCAGATGCTCATTTTCCACAAGTTGATATGATTCTTTAGGGTCTTAATGAAAAGTCTATAATGTACTTTGGTTAAAGGAGAAGTCCACTTCCAGAACAACAATTTACAAATAATTTACTCACCCCCTTGTCACCCAAGATGTTCATGTCTTTCTCTCTTCAGTCGTAAAGAAATTATGGTTTTGGAGGAAAGCATTTCAGGATTTTCTCCATATAATGGACTTCATTGGTGCCCTAATTTTAAACTTCCAAAATGTAGTTTAAATGCAGCTTCAAATGGCTCTAAACAATCCCAGCCGAGGAAGAAGGGTCTTATCTAGTGAAACGGTAGATCATTTTGTTCAAAAAATAAAAAATTGTGTACTTTTTAAGCACAAAAGCTTGTGTAGCACAGGCTCAGAGATGCGCATCCACAATGCTACGAATTAGTTATGGGTCGTTCTTGAATGATTCTTTCATTTTGAATGAATCTTCAGTGTGACTCGGGAAGAACGAGTCGTCTCGGGGAGTGATTTGTTCAGTCGCGCATGCGCAACATTCTATTAGGTTCTGCACTGGAATTAGTTCACCAGTTTCGAGTCTTCAGGTTTTTTGAGTCATTCGTTTATCTTATGGGGCTGTCACGTGATGAACGAACAACTCAAACCCGAAAACTTGTCAAATAAGCAGTGAGGTGAGCTAATCATAGACTAAAGACCCAGGTAAACAATGGTTTAATCTTTTCTGTTTCTTATAGCATTATAGTTTTGTCTTGTTTGTAGTGTCATCAACATTTGTGTTAGGGAAGTAACACATTACATTTTAATTATGTTTTGCTAAAATGAACAAAATGACTCAAAAAGATTCGTTCATTTTGCTGAACGAGACTCAAAAGTCAGAGTCGGTAAAATGGTCTGAACTTCCCATCACTACTACGAATCACGTGTAAGTTCATCATCTGTGTACTGAGTATGGCAAAAAAACTCCCATCTTATTTTTTCCTACAACTTGAGAGGAGGACATCGTTGTACCTTTTGGTTTGTGAACAGCATTTACAAACTTACTTGCACTTTCTTTGTCTTTGCGCGTTCGTTTTGTAAACACTGGGTCTGTAGTTCCGCCCACATTCCACATGACCTTTTGACGTGATTCAATAGTACGTAGTGTCGTAAATGTGCATCCCAGAGCCTGTGCTACACGAGCTTTTGTGCTTAAAAAGTATAAAAAAAAGTATTTTCAGAAAAAAAAAGACAGATCGTTTCACTAGATAAGTCCCTTCTTCCTCGGCTGGGATCGTTTAGAGCCCTTTGAAGCTGCATTTAAACTACTTTTTGGAAGTTCAAAATCGGGGCACCATAGAAGTCCATTATATGGAGAAAAATCCTGAAATGTTTTCCTCAAAAACCATAATTTCTTCACAACTGAAGACAGAAAGACATGAACATCTTCGATGACAAGGGGGTGAGTAAATTATTAGTAAATTGTGGTTCTGGAAGTGGAGTTCTACTTTAAAATTTCTCATTGGTAGTGTAAAACAACACCCTTTTTACCTTATCATAATCAGCTCTGCAGACATCAACCCATTTTGTTGCATGTTGCTTTAAATGCAAATGAGCTCTGCTCACCCCGCCCCTCTCTTCTGTGGAGTGACGAGCCAAGCTCTGAGAGACATTTAGATGCATTTAGCCACAAAACTTTTAACTAGCACATTATTAGGAAAGGCTATTGCAAAGATTCATAAAAAAACCCTTATACTCACTTCTGCTGTAGATCAAGCTGGATCACAAATGATTCACGCGAACATAGACGCATTTCGGTAGATCGGGAGACGCATTCCCTTCACAAACAAAAGTAATCCACTGTGTCTTCAGCGGTTTAGATGTCGGGAGTAAATGACGACTACTATTAATACATCCAATAACAAAACACCTCAATTCCTTAGGAGCCATTCTTGTGTACGTCCCTGCTCCGGCATCAAAACAATGGTGGTTGGACTGTTACAGCTCATTCAGGGCGGGTCTAAGGTAAGACGGCCGTGTCAATCAACTATCGTGGGAGTGGCCTTGGTCTGTGCGACATCACATAGACAAGCAGCTGAGAATGGCTTGATTTGAAAAAGGGGATATTATTTTTAGGGATTACATAAAAACCACTGGGTGTTTTTTTTTTTTTTTATCATTATAGGGTTAATGTATACACGCACTGCCAACACACATTTACGTTCAAACTACATGTAAAAGTGAATTTTGCATCCGATGACCTCTTTAACCAAAGTATGTTATAAACTTTTAATTAAGACCCTAAAGAATCATATCAACTTGTGGAAAATGGGCATCTGATGACCCCTTTAAACGGAAATCAAATAATGAATAAAATTTCCTGATTTTGTGGACTGACATGGTTGAATCTTTGGCAGCTGTCCTGAAAGAACAAATATGGTAGAGCAAGGATTTATTGTTTTTTTTGTTTTTTTTAATCACTTTGTGCCTGGTTAGGACATGGTATTAGCTAAATGTTTCTGATCTAGACTGAACATAAAACCCCATAAAAGCCAAAATTATCCATAAGTGTTTGCTCACTTGACTGATAACAGAGGGTTATGGTGGTGTTGTGAAACCCGAGAGGCTCTTGATGCCCACCATGAGCTGCTCTTGATGTTAACCACTTTTATTGATGTTACGCCATATTTGGTTGGTATTCGTTTTCAAAAGTATTCCTTCAAAGAAAAGCATACAGGTGTCATAACAAGCCTTTAAGTAAGATTTCCTTTTTGATTTGGCTTTTGTAGGTTCACTATCTGTCACAAAACCGAGGTGGTAAAGAATACTTTGAACCCCGTGTGGCAGCCCTTCACCATCCCAGTGCGAGCTCTCTGTAATGGAGACTATGACAGGTGAGGCTCTCTAAAAACCTTACGAGGAGTATAACCTTACTTGCATGGCTACTTAATGTTGACATAAAGTCATTTTTCACCGTATTTACTTTCCTAATACATGTTCCAGCTCTTGCTGTGAATAATTAATTGATTCATGTTTTCCAGAGAAAATGCCAGTTATTAAATATTCACTTGTTTCATTGGAAAATATATTGTTTTATTGAGTTAAAATGGGTTTAAATAGCTGCCCTTTTTGCTTTAAATACACAAGTCTTAATGTTTAAAAATATTAGGGCTGTCAGTCTATTAAATGTTTCTTTGTAATAAATCTGGTAAATTATTACTTGTTAACGCATTCAGTTAGGAAAGAAAATAAAATAAGGTGTAATGCTCTCTTTACTCAAGAACAACTGATGTTTTTGCTGAAATCCTGAGCATTAGTCTTTTTGAGGAGATAATGAAATTTCACCACATGTAGATTGCAAATGACTTTTGTTGAACGTCCCATCTGGGTTTGATTTATAAATATGTTATCCACAACAAAGTAGTATTACTGAGATACTATTATATTTTTAGTTAATATTAGTTTTTTTTTTGTTTTAATTTTAATTTTAAATATTTACTAATTGTGTTGTGTGTTTTTGTCATTTTTAGTAGTTTTTTTTAAATATATAGTATATATATACATTTTTATTTTAAGGTTTTAGTATGGATTGTGATTGTCTGTCATTTTTATTATTTGTTTTTAAATATATATCTATATAGTTTCTATGAATGTTTTAAAGTTTTAGTAATTGTTTTGTTTTTGTAATTTTTAGTGTATATATATATATATATATATATAGTTTCTATGAATTTTTGTTTTAAAATTGTAGTGTGTTGTGTTTTGTCATTTTTAGTATTTTGTTTTAAAATATATATCTATATAGTTTCTATGAATTTTTTGTTTTAACATTTCAGTAATTGTGTTGTGTTTTTGTCATTTTATTATTATTATTATTATTATTATAAATATATAGTTTATATTATTTTTTTAATGTTTTAGTGTTGTGTTTGTCATTTTTAGTATTTTTAAAATATATATCTATATAGTTTCTATGAATTTTTGTTTTAATGTTTTCGTAATTGTACTGTTTTTGTAATTTTTATTATTTTTTAAAAATATATATAGTTTATATTAATTTTTATTTTAATGTTTTAGTGTTGTGTTTGCCATTTTTAGTATTTAATATATATATATATATATGTGTGTGTGTGTGTGTGTGTGTGTGTGTGTGTGTATGTGTGTATATATTTATATGTATAATGTTTTAGTGTTGTTTCATTTTTAGTATTTTTTAAATATATGTCTATATAGTTTCTATGAATTTTTGTTTCAAAGTTTTAGTAATTGTGTTGTGTTTTGTCGTTTTTAGTATTTTTAAAAAATATATATCCATATAGTTGCTATGAATTTTTGTTTTAAATTTTTAGTATGTGTTGTGTTTTTGTCATTTTTATTGTTTTGTTTTTAAATATATATCTTAAATCTAAATATATATCATATTTTTTTATATTTAATTATATTATATATAGTTTATATTAGGGATGCACCGATACCGATACCGAGCTCCTGTACTCGTACTCGTTAAAATGCCCCGATACCAAACGCCGATACCACATCATGTGACAAGTGCGTATGCAGGCAAAGAAACACCGACAACAAAACAACAGACAGCAGAATAGTCATTAGAGATTAAGAAAGATGTCTACGAAGTATATGTATGCAAGTAATATAATGTTAAACATTCAGTATTAAGCTTGTATAACTGGTGCGCATCAGCTGATAGGCAAAGCACGCAGATTGGATTGAGCGCGCGGCGGCCAAGATGTGCGGGCTTGTCGAGTTAATATCCCGCCTTGACATCACTGGAAAGTTTGTAGTTCGGTGAGATATGTCAAAAACAACTGAAGTAAATCAATGCACAAGTTATTTAACGGTATAGAGAGAGAGAGGGAGTGAGAGAGAGCGCCAGACAGAGAAAGAGAGAGAGCGCGCGCTGTTGCGTGATCTTTTTTGATGCTCGCATATTTAGCACAGGCATCTTCTGGATTAAAACAAATTCGTAAGTATAAAAAAAAATATAGGGGCATTCGCTATAAACATCATTTATTTTCAACCTTAAGCAACCTTAAATTGAAGATGATGTACCATAGAGCAAGAAAAAAAAACAGTGAAAGTAACAAAACATATTTTAATGGGCATAATTAAGTGTAAAAATAAAAATAACTAAGGGATATATAGTCAACCCAAAAAATATTCAGACAGCAGATATACACCATCTTTTGATCATTTTTGATATATATATATATATACAGTTTAGACACAGTTTATGATAATGTAATCTAAATAAATTTTGGTTTGACTGTATCTATTTGATAAATTAAGTTGACCAACTAACATTATACATATTCTTTTAGTTTCTGTACCCCATATTTTACAAATCTACCGGTAAATTTTTAAATATCGGTATCGGTACTCGGAATCGGCAAGTACCAAAAATAAAAGTATCGGTATCGGGCGAGTACTGGAAAAAGTGGTATCGGTGCATCCCTAGTTTATATTAATAAATTTTTATTTTAATGTTTTAGTGTTTATCATCTTTAGTATTTTTTAAAATATGCGTCTATATAGTTTGTATGAATTTTAGTTTTTTAGTAATTGTGTTGTGTTTTTGTCTTTTTTAGTTTATATAGTTTATATAATTTTTTGTTTTAAAGTTTCAGTTTTAGTCATTTTAACACAAGAAATGAAACTAAATTAAAAAATGAGAAATGCTGCATTGGCAACTACAGTATCTGGAATAAATTTTTTTTAATGTCATTTTATTTCACGTAAATATTTATTAACCATGTTTTATTGGTTTTAGTTAACTATAATGGCTTTATAAGAAATGCAATTTCTCTAAATCACACAGAAGATAATCATACAGTTAGAATATTATATTGAACAATTGCATTAAGAATGTTAAAAAAAATCTCAAACAATTAAATGTGTAATTCTGACAGCCCTAATACAGTAAACAAATGATATGAGTAAAGACACAGTGTTGATTTTATGCATTAGATTCTTGAGAGCCAGTGCATTTGTATTTATGTCCCCAACATTTAAGTCATTTTTGACTCTATGATTTTTGAAAGCAATAGATTTTTTTCTAGCACCTTTAAAGCAACCCTCAGGCTTGTGTACCGAGCTCGGAGGTGTTTAAACGAGACGCCGCTGGTGCCGTGAGCTGTGGAAACGGGCAGCTGTGTCACTGTGGCAGTCGGAACAATCCCAGCAGTCAGCTGGAGTGAGGCAGCGGCCGGTGCAGGTGTTATTTTGGACTGGCTCTGTGGACTCGCCAGGCTGCTGTCATACTCTGACCTTTTGAGAAAATTCAGCCTGTCTGCACTTAATTTTAGATATTGACTTGCTGTGAGGTTTGATTTGTTTGTGATCTCTCCAGAACAGTGAAGGTTGATGTTTATGACTGGGACCGAGATGGAAGGTACGCTGTTTTTCATGCCTTGTGGGTAGTAAATATTGTGTTTATGAATACATAAATCATCCTGCATAACAAGAATAACTGAAGTCAAATTTTCATTAGCCAAAATAATTTCTTCTCAGCATGCTCGTGCAGTGTTCATTAACTATTCCTCGCTCAAGTAAACGCTTTCATTTTTCTTCAGTCATGACTTCATCGGCGAGTTTACGACCAGCTATAGAGAGCTGTCTCGCGGACAGAGCCAGTTCAGTGTTTATGAGGTAAAAAACACTGTTTTGTACAAATACGTTTTCAGTTCTGACAAAGCATACAGTCATTTCTCAACACTTAAGCACTTTCAGAGTTATTTTGATGTGATTTAAAAACACTTACCTTGGACAGGGTAAAGAATTAGACTTGCAAATCTTAAAAAATTGAAAAAGGATTTCAAACAAACATTATATGAGTTGGTTTATTTTTTCTATGTAATTATTTATATGTGTATAAATTCTGCAAAAATGTACGACACAGCTAAATATTATGTTTTAGTACTTAAAATGTGTTTTTACTACAATGATAATTATCCAAATTATGTCTTTGTTGTCTGATTTTCATTTTTAGTTACAGCATAGAAAGTGAATACAGAAATAGGGGATACAGACATTTAATGTGTTGAAAACTAGTTACTTTTCATGCAATGATCTTTTTAAAATATGTATCTAAATATTTTATATGTATTATTTCATTTTTATGAAATAATTAGTTATTTCAGCTATATTTAACAGTTACAATTTATTTCAGTTTTTCAGTTCAGTCATTTTAATACATCAAGTTAAATGAGAAATGCTGCATTAGCAATTAGCTGAAATAATACTTTTTAATGTCTTTTTTTGCACTTAATATTTATTTTATTTCAAGTATCACAAATGTTTTAATGGTTTTAGTTTTTGTTTCAGTTTTACTAATTTTAGAGTTATTTGGATGTGATTTAAAAACACTTGCCTTGAACAGGGTAAAGAGAATTAGAATTAGACTTGCAAATCTTAAAAAGTGATAAAAAAAGGATTTTAAAAAATATTATAAGTGTGGGTTTATTTTTTGTATGTAATTGTATATATTTGTATAAAATATAGAAAATGTAGGACACAGCTAAATATTGTTTTAGTACTTAAAATGTGTTAATTAATTTTTTTTCTTTTTTTTTTCTTTTACTTTTTTACTACCTAAATTTCAATATAAATTCAACATTTTTGTTGTCTGATTTGCATTGTTAGAAACAAAACAATTTTTATTTTCGTCTAGTCATTTTAATACATCAAATTAAACAATTAAAATGAGAAATGTTGCATGGGAAATCAGCTGAAATAATATGTTTTGTAATGTCTTTTTATTTCACTTAATATTTATTTTATTTCAAGTATCAAATGTGTTTTAATGGTTTTAATTTTAGTTTCAGTTTTAGTTAACTAGTTTTAGAGTTACTTTGATGTGATTTAAAAACACTTATCTTAAACAGTGTAAAAAAGTAGACTTGCAAATCTTAAAAAGTGAAAAAGGAATTCAAAAAATATTATATGTGTGGGTTTATTTTTTTGTATGCAATTGTATATATGTGTATAAAATATATAAAAATGTGAGACACAGCTAAATATTGTGAATATTGTAAATATTGAACTTAAAATGTGTTAATTAAAATAGTTTTTAACTTTTTTTTACTAGTTAAATTAGAATATAAATTCAACAGATTAAACAAATTGTCATTATTGTCTGATTTGCATTGTAAGAAACAACAAGACAGGTCAAAAGAGGGGATACAGATATTTGATGTGTTGAAAGCTAGTTACTTTTCATGCAATTATGAAAATAGTTTATCTAACGTATCTAATTTAGCTAAATAAAAAAATAAAACGTGCTTCTGATGCCTGCAAAAAAGTAAAGGGACAACAACGTGGGCAGTATTCATGAAGTGCCAAAAATGTTTCATGAATCATAAAAGAAAAAAAACATATGTGAGGACACTTCAGTAATATGTCATATTCCTTTCAGCCATGCTTGATGGGTGTCTTTTTGTTTCTTTCAGGTTCTGAATCCTAAAAAGAAAGGCAGGAAAAAGAAATACGTCAACTCTGGCACGGTACGTGTGAATGGATTACCTGTCAAGCGCTCTCCCCTTCTGATTTATTTTCATAATGACTTCCATTATCTCTCCTCTCTCTCTCTGTTTCGCTCTCTCTAGGTAACACTTTTGTCCTTCAAAGTGGAATCCGAGTACACATTTGTGGACTTCATTCGAGGCGGGTGAGTGCCCCTTGAAAGTCCCTGGATAAATTAGGCTGGAGAAAGAAGCAGATTTACTGGTTAGAGAGCAGCTGGAATAGGCATGCGTGTGTAAACCATTTGTGGAACTGCGATTAGTCAATCTGAATATCTTGCGTTCAAGACAATACCAATAAACCAGAGTGGATCTTAATATCATTGAGCTTTCAGGGCAGTTCACTTGCCATTCATTTTTTTCAGGCATGTGTGTTGAAAACTGACAGATAGAATAGAATAAAAATGCATTATAGGAATGCGAGGGATGTTTTTTGCATTATAACCTAGTTCTGGTTATGTGTTTCAAGTCTAAACCCAGTAATGGTCAAATTGTTTGATGGATCATATACAAATTAGGGCTGTCAATATGATGTGATTTAATGTGATCATTTAAAAAAAATGCACATAGTGCAAGCAGCAAAGAATAAGGATTTTTAATCAGTTGACTGCCCTGAAAAAAATGTAAAAACTTTTTTGCTAAAGCCAACATCATTCATTTCCAGACAACTGAAATCAAAGCAGTGACTCAGTATAGGCGGATATTATGCCGTATGCTTGTCTTTTAATTATTTTAATTACTGGATCTTTAATTATGCATTGACTTGATAAAAACATATGCTTATATGTTTTAAATAACAACAAGAATATTTATTTATTGATTGAACTTATTCAGGTTAGAAACATTTTTAAATTTGATTAGAAGTTTAAATTCAAGTTTACTTTGATACGGAAGAGGATTGGGCCACACAATAAAAAAAATAAAACCATCTCGAGATTAAGGTCATTATAATATGAGATTAAACTCATTAAATTGTGAGAAAAAAGTCGTTCAATTTTGAGAGAAAAAAGTTGAGATAAAATGTTGAGAATAAACTCATTAAATTGCGAGAAAAAGTAGTTAATTTATGAGTAAAAAGTCGTTACATTTCGAAATAAAAGTTGAGATAAAATGTTGAGAAAAAAGTCGTTAAATTTCAAAATAAAAGTCGAGATAAAATGTTGAGAATAAACTCATTAAATTACAAAAAAAGTTGTTAATTTTTGAGAAAAAAGTCGTAAACTTTCGAAATAAGTGTCGAGATAAAATGTTGAGAATAAACTCATTAAATTGCGAGAAAAAAGTTGTTAAATTTTGAAATAAAAGTCGAGATAAAATGTTGAGAATAAAGTTGTTAATTTAAAAAAAAATGTTGTTAATTATCGAGAAAAAAGTCGTTAAATTTCTAAATAAAAGTCGAGATAAATTGTTGAGAATAAAGTCGTTAATTTTCAAGAAAAAAGTTGTTTCTTTGAAATAAGTGTCGATAAAATGTTGAGAATAAACTCATTAAATTAAGGAAAAAGTTGTTACATTTCAAAATAAAAGTCGAGATAAAATGTTGAGAATAAACTCATTAAATTGCGAGAAAAAAGTTGTTAAATTTCAAAATAAAAGTCGAGATAGTGTTGAGAATAAAGTTGTTAATTTTCAAGAAAAAAGTTGTTAAATTTTGAAATAAGTGTCGAGATAAAATGTTGAGAATAAACTCATTAAATTGCGAGAAAAAAGTTGTTAAATTTCAAAATAAAAGTCGAGATAAAATGTTGAGAATAAAGTTAATTTTCAAGAAAAAAGTTGTTAATTTTCGAGAAAAAAGTCGTTAAATTTCTAAATAAAAGTCGAGATAAAATGTTGAGAATAAAGTCGTTAATTTTCAAGAAAAAAGTTGTTAAATTTCGAAATAAGTGTCAAGATAAAATGTTGAGAATAAACTCATTAAATTACAAGAAAAAAGTTGTTAATTTTCGAGAAAAAAGTCGTTAAATTTCTAAATAAAAGTCGAGATAAAATGTCGAGAATAAAGTCATTAATTTTCAAGAAAAAAGTTGTTAAATTTCGAAATAAGTGTCGAGATAAAATGTTGAGAATAAACTCATTAAATTGCGAGAAAAAAGTTGTTACATTTTGAAATAAAAGTCAAGATAAAATGTTGAGAATAAACTCATTAAATTGCGAGAAAAAAGTCGTTAAATTGCGAGAAAAAAGTCATTATATATTGAGAAAAATGTCGAGATAAATGGAAGAACGGCAAGTTCTGCAAAAGTCAGGCTCAAACCCCAGTCGATCACACCATGTGCCACATCTGTGTGCATTTCTCTCCAACCTACGCCACTGCAGACGCTACTTGACTCTCTCCGACAAGTGTGACAAGTGTGACAAGTGTGACAAGTGTGTTTATTCTCAAAATGTTACGACTTTTCCTCAAAATTTAACAAGCTTTTTCTCGTAAATTAATCTCAACTTTTTATCTCAACATTTTTCTAAAAATTTAACGACTTTTTTCTTGGAATTCAATGAGTTTATTCTACATTTTATCTCAACGTTTATCTCGAAATTCAACGAAATTTTTGTTTCGTAAATTAACGACTTTTTTATCTCGCAGTTTAATGATGTTATTCTCAACATTTTATCTCGACTTTTTTCTCGAAATTTAAGGAATTTTTTTCTCGCAAATTAACGACTTTTCTTCTCGCAATTTAATGAATTTATTCTCAACACGTAATCTCGACTTTTTTCTCTAAATTTAATGAATTTTTTTTCTTGCAAATTAACAACTTTTCTTCTCGCAATTTAATGAGTTTATTCTCAACATGTAATCTCAACTTTTTTTCTCACAATTTAATGAGTTAAATGTCAACATTTAATCTAGACTTTTTTTTTTAATTTAACAAGTTTAATCTCAACATTTAATTTCGATTATTATTATTATTATTATTTTTTTTATAATGACTTTAATCTCGAGATAATTTATTTTTTTTTATTGCGTGGCCGTAATCCTCTTCCGTAGATTAGCAATATAAATATGCATTTATAGATTTTTTTTTTGTATAATATAATTTTGCATATACAATGGCGTCCAAAAGCTAAAAAACATGTTGAAAATCAAAGAAATGCAAATGAATTAAAATGAACAGGAGATGTTTGGACTATATTATTTGGACTGTGGACTATTTCTAGGGTACTAATCAAATGTGTGACATTGAGTATGCCAACTCCTTTGTACTAAAGGTCAGGTGTCTTGCTTCCTTTGAAGTATGGACAATGTGGATCTGGTTTTTTTCATGTCAGCTCGAGTGCTGCTGTCTTTTAAAACAAAAGGGGGACAAAATGCATACTAAGATATTTTCTACGTTTTTCAGTTCAATTTTTGATCATATGCTAATGATGATATTTGTAATGTGCAATAAATAAATACAAGAGAAACACTGCAACTAATAGCCTTTGTATACACAACCAATCAAAATTTTGTAGTCTGTAAGATTTTTTTTTTTTTTTTAATGTATTCTCCTAAAATATTTTAATATATTTTAAAAATGAATTTGAAATGTATTTCTGTGCTGGCAAAGCTGAAATTACAGCAGCCATTACTCCAATCTTAGTATTTATATTAAATATTTCTTATATAAATTTACTTATAAATAATTTTTTGTGGAACCATGCTTTTTGACATTCTTTGATGAAATGAGATTTAAAAGTAAAACATTCTAAATAGAAATTGTCTAATTTTTATACAAATTTCTTTAGTTTTTATAACATTACAAATGTATTTACAGTCACTTTTAATTAATTTAACGCATCCTTGCTCAATAAAAATGTTAATTTCCTAAATTCTTACTGACCAAACCTGAATGGTAGTGTATATTACACGTGAGATAAGCAGTTTTTGAACAAAAAGGTTTTGAAGAGTAAGATTTTTTATTTTTTTAAATATTCTCTTCTGCTCACTAAGCCTGCATTTATTTGATCCTAAATACAGCAGATATTTTTACCATTTAAAATAACTGTTTTCTATTTGAATATATTTTAAAATGTAATTTATTGCTGTGATCAAAGCTAAATTTTCAGCATTATTACTACAGTCTAATATATTAATATTTTTTTAATAATTATTATTATCAATATTTAAAACAGATGAGTACATTTTTTATGATTTTTAGATTGTTAGAAAGATCCAAAGATCAGCATTTGTCTGAAATAAAAAAACTTTTATAACATTATACACTATACCATTCAAAAGTTTGGAGTCAGCATATTTTAGAAATTATAGAAATGAATACTTTTATTTAGCAAGTATGCTTTAAATTGATCAAAAGTGACAATAAAAATAAATAATTTTAGATAAATAATGTTACAAAAAAATTATATTTCAGATAAATGTTTTTCTTTGAACTTTCTATTCATCAAATAAACCTGAAAAAAATTCTACTCAGCTGTTTTCAACATAATAATAATAATAATAATAATAATAATAATAATAAATGTTTTTTGTTTTGTTTTTTAGCAGCAATAATTTCTGAAGGATCATGTGACTGGAGGAATGATGCTAAAATTCAGCTTTTAAATCACAGGATTAAATTAGAGTTTAAAATATATTTGAATAGAAAGTAGTTATTTTAAATAGTATGAATATTTCAAAATTTTACTGTTTTTGCTGTACTTGGATCAAAATAAATGCAGGCTTGGTGAGCAGAGGAGACTTTAAAAAAAAAAAAACATAAAAAATCTTACTGTTCAAAAACTTTTGACTGGTAGTGTACTGTATGTATGTACTGCTTTGGTTGCAAATTTTAACTATGATACTTTTTATTATTGTAAACAGAACACAGCTCAACTTTACTGTAGCCATAGACTTCACCGCCTCTAATGGTAAGACCATCTTCATTGTCTGAAATACAACAACACAAGCATTCGTGTTTGTGTGGCATGCAGTTGTCTTCTGTCCATTTCAGATTTAGAGCTGGGCACTGATGTAAGTGACCACGATGTCTTTGCTCTTGCGTCTAAACTTGTATTGATTGATACCTGAACGCAGGAAACCCATCACAGCCGACATCGCTCCACTACATGAACCCGTATCAGCTGAACGCGTACGCCATGGCCCTTAAAGCCGTGGGGGAAATCGTCCAGGATTATGACAGTGACAAACTCTTTCCTGCCTACGGCTTTGGAGCTAAACTCCCTCCTGATGGCAAGATCTCTCATGCTTTTCCCCTGGTGAGTAACAGCTCGGAAGGAACCATCATTAACCCTGTAAAGCCTGACATATGAAATAATAGTTAGAAAGATCTTTTTTGGTGGGAAATGGAACAGTTTTTTGAATCTTTAGACTAAATGGTAACACTTTACAATAAGGTTCATTAGTGAACATGAACTAAGAATGAACAATACTTCTACAGCATTTATTTATCTTAGTTAATGTTAATTTCAGCATTTACTAATGCATTATTAAAATCACAATTTGTGTTTGTTAACAAATAATGCACTGTGAACTAACATGAACAAACAATGAATGACTGTATTTTTTAAACTAATGTTAGCAAAGATTAATAAATAGTGTTTTGTTCATTGTTTGTTCATATTAGTTAATACATTAACTCATGTTAACAAATGACACCCTTTTGTAAAGTGTCACCGACTAAATATAATAAAACTTTTGGTAACACTTTAGTGTAAAGAGCAATTCTCACTATTCACTAGTTGCTTATTAGCATGCATATTACTATCATATTGGCTATTTATTGACGCTTATAAAGCAGATATTGTGCATGACCATATTCTACATCCCTAATCCTACCCAATACATAAATTTAACAACTACCTTACTAACCAGTAATTAGGAGTTTTTGAGGCAAAAGTCGTAGTTAATTAATAATTAATAGTTAATTATTAGTTAATTAATAGCGGGAATTGGACCTTAAAATAAAGTGTGACTAAACTTTTAAAAAGTTTGCATGTGTGTTTTTTGTTTAGTGTAATATTTGATACATCAGGCTTTTATTACTAATATAGTTTGATATAGAAGAAAATGGAGCACATACTTGAAAAAACACTTCATTTTAATTTAGAGGCCCAAACTGTGCAAAATATGCAATTCGGTGCAATTGCTGATATTTATATAACCAGAAAGTAAGATAAAAATTTGATAGCTTGTAATGTAAATTAATAAAAGCACTATAACTGTATAACAGACTACTACCAGTCAAACGTTTCTGAACAGTAAGATTTTTATTGTTTTTCTTCTGCTCACCAAGCCTGCACTTATCTGATCCAAAATACAGCAAAAACAGTACATTTTTAAAAATATTTTTACTATTTAAAATAACAGTTTTCTATTCGAATATGTTTTAAAATGTAATTTATTCCTGTGATTTCAAATCTGAATTTTTAGCATCATTACTCCAGTCACATGATCCTTCAGAAATCATTCTAATGTTCTGATTTGCTGTTCAAAAAGCATTTATTATTATTATTATGTTGAAAACAGCTGAGTACGTTTTTTTCAAGTTTCTTTGATGAAACGAAAGTTCAGTAGAACTACTTTTATCAGAAATAGAAATCATTTGTAATATTATAAATGTCTTTATCATCAATTTTGATTAATTTACAGCATGCTTGCAAAATAAAAGTATTAATTTCAATCATTTCTTTCCTAAAATAAAAAACCTTTTTATTATTTATATTATTTATATTTTTTTCTTATTTATAAATGCTGATCATTGGATCTTTCTATTCATTAACCCTATAACTGTCACTCCTTATCTTGCACGTAGACATGAAAATGAAAATTTGTATAATTCATGACCGAAAACATTTTGTAATATGATTTTGATGTACAATTTCCATGGTAATTCAATGTCTGATTTCTAAATGGTTTTCAAAGGATGAATTTTGAGATTTTAAGTTTACAGCTGATATATAATTTTATCTATTATCTATTGCGTGATAGGGAAAAAGGCAACAAAGAAAGTATTTTTGTGGCAAAGGTCAGAACTCATGTTATGATGTAGATTTTTGATGTGCACTCTTGTCATAAATTAATCTATTACTTTACCTACATAATTTGTAACACAAAAGAGTGGTAAAATATCTGTTTAGGAGTCTTAGACCTTCCCAACGATATAGTTTTTCATGATTAGATTAGAATTTATTTGTAATGTGAAGTAAACTTAGGCGTCCCACAGAGCGAACGGTGACAGTTAAAGGGTTCAAGAATCCTGAAAAAATGTACTCAAATGTTTAATTTAAAAAAAATGTTTCTTGAATAGCAAATCAGCATATTATAATGATTTCTGAAGGATCATGTGACACTAAAAACTGGGGTAATGATGCTGAAAATTCAGCTTTGATCACATGAATAAATGACATTTTAAAATATATTCAAATAGAAAGCAGTTATTTTAAATAGGAAAAATATTTTGTTTTTGCTGTACTTCAGAGCAAATAAGTGCAGGCTTGGTGAGCAGAAGAGACTTCTTTAAAAAACATTATAAATCTTAAGTAAAATGTAAGTGTACATAAAATGCAGATAAATATCAATTGCTAATCTATATATTCCAATAAAATGATATTTAAATGCTTTGTTTTATGATCAAACTCTGTAGTTTTTATCTAATAAATGCAATAATGCAATTATGACAGGAAGATGTACAAATAAACGTTCCTCAAAAGCCTGATTTATCTTATTTGAGACTCACATTTTATCATGATTATATATATATATATATATAATTATTATTATTATTATTATTTTTTTTTTTTTATCAAAAGTTGCTTTAGTCCAGTAAGAGTTCATTTTGAGATATTACTAACAATATGAAAATGATTCTGACGTTTACTTCGTAAAAATCAGTAGATTTTACAGCAACACAACCTGATGTTTTTTTTTTTAATTTAATCTGATTTTTTTTAAATAAACACAGTAGAGATGCACAAATGTACACTGTGAAAAGTGTAGCTGCTGTAAAACAATTTTTACTCCAGAATTGCTAATAAATACACTGAATACATGTGAACACACTGAATAAATGTTTAAAAATTATATAATATTTTCTGAAAATATGAAATAGTATTTTTTTGGTTCTGTTTGTTTTATTTACAATTTATACAAATCTTTTTATAAATATATGTAGAGGGCTTTTAATAAATGTCATGTAGAGGGCATGTAGTAGATTGTGTACAGATTGTGTACAGTTTTGATCATGTTGATAATTTAAAGGAAATTTGTGTTCTAGACCTGTATGACTTTTTCTTTCTTCCTAAATTTTTAAATATCTTTTTTCTAAAATGGACCCTGTTGGCTTTCACTGTATAGGCAAGAAGAGTTCAGATATCTTATTTTGTGTTCCACAGAATAAAGTAATGTTTGAAACAAGTATGGAATGACAAATAACAAAATTTACATTTTTGTCTGATCTCTTTAAAGCACAAACCACACAGACATGGTATTCATTATTAAAGCTAAACTATGCTGTCATGAATTTTTAGCTTTGGACAGAGCATACAGTATAAAATATGCCGCGGTCCGGTATGAATAAGTCAGAAAAGACTGATGTTATTCCTCATGTGTTATATATGAACTTGTTGAGATCTTTTCAAACGCGTGTGTATTCTGACCCCGTAGAACTCGGACTGCGAGAATGCAAACTGCGTCGGCATCGAAGGCGTGCTGGAGGCGTACTACGACTGTCTCCGGAAAGTGCAGCTCTACGGCCCCACCAACTTTGCTCCTGTCATCAACCAGGTGGCACAGTAAGCTAAACAGTCCTCCTGCAATTGACACGAGGTTGAGGTCTCTTTCTGTCTCTCCGCCCTGCTCGTTTTTTTCTGTCTCCCCTGCGAGCTGAACTCCTTACTGTCACTATCCACTTGTTATTCACTCTAAAGCCTGTCCTCTCTCCACACAAATGCACTTTGGCGCACACGCGCTCCAAAGACTCCTCCAGAATCCTGCGCTTGACTAACACTTCACTCAGTCTACCTGCTGCTCAGATGCAGTCGCGCTCTGATGTTTACCACGCAGGAAAAACTGTTTTAAAGGGACATATAATGGAAAACAGGATTTTTCTTGTTGGTTTGAAATACGAGATGTACTACTGTGTAGACAGGGCTCACAACACAAAGCGATCCTCTCTAGTCACCAATGTTTACTGAGTCTCAGCTGCAAAAATGGGTCATTGTAGAAATCAGTATGGTTTTGATGTGAAGCCATGCGCACATTAACATTTGAAATTTAAATATCACGGCATGAGGTCGTTTACATAACGTTTCAAAAGTACAGTAGAAAAAATAACCTTTTTTGGAGCATCAGATACAGGTAGAAAATGGTTGAGTGAAAATGAAATATGACAGACTTTGGTGCAAGATATTTAAGGGAAATGTCTTAGAGAAACAGAATATTTAACAAAATTCGGGTTTTAATTTGAATTTTAATCTGTTTTTATTTAAAAACACAGTAGAGATGCACAAATATACAATGAAATTAGTGTAGCTACTTTAAAACTATTTTCACAAATTGCTAGTAAATTTACAAATATGAAGAAAAGGCAAGTAACACTGAAAAATGTAAGAATAACTGATATAATATTTTCTTGTTGTATATGTTTTATTTGCAATTTATACAAATCTTTTTACAGTTTAAATTAAGGATTAAATAATAATAATAATAACATTACGTTTAACAGGCACAATTTTATGTATTTATTTATCTATATATTTATTTATTTAATAAATAATTTAGTAGAGATGCACAAATATACAATGAAAAAAATGAGTGTAACTATTTTGAAACATTTTCACTCAGAAATTGCTAGTATATTTCACGATTAAACAAAGAAAAGTCAAGTAACACATTACATGCAAACACACTGAATAAAAGTTTAAGAATAGCTGATATAATATTTATATTTATTTTAAATATTTTCTTTTTCTATTTGTTTTATGTACAATTTAGAAAAATCTTTTTATAAATAATAATAATAATAATAATAATAAATTAGTACATTTTACATACATATTTTATTTCTTTGTTTGTTTCTTAAAAGTTGACATTTTGCCTTTATTATATTAAATGCCAACATTATAATTTTGTACTCTTGACTGCTTATTATTTAATATTTATAATATACATCTTTATTGTTCTGCTTTTTTAACTGAACCAAATCATACAAATCTTTTTACAGTGTACATTATATAATAATGATAATAAGAAAATTAAAAATAATAAAATAATATTTATTTATTTATTTACTTTACAATGCAATTTTTCCTTTATTATATTAAAGGCCAACATTATTTATTTATATTATTATACTCTGCTTATTGTTTAATTTAACAATTATTCGTCTTTATTGTTCTGCTTTAAAAAAAATGAACTAAATTAATTTCAGTGTGATCATTTCTGTAAGACTTTTTTGCGCAGAAATTGCCAGTAAATTTCACAATAATTATTAATAAATCATATTTTCTAGTTGTATGTTTTATTTACAATTTATACAAATCCTTTTACAGTGTAGATAAAAGATTGAATGATAATAATAATAATAATAAACGATTACATTTTACATATTTTATTTTCTTATTTATTAAAAGTTGTGATTTTGACATTACTATATTAAAGGTCAACATTATTTATTTATACTGTTATACTCTGACTACATTTTTTGTTTAATATATTATACGTCTCTATCGCTCTGCTGTTTTTTCAAATGAACCAAATTAATTTCAGTGTGACCATTTCTGTAAGAATAATTTGCACAGAAATTGCTAGTAAATTTCACAATTAATTACAAAGAAAAGTAACACACTAAATAAATGTTTAAGAATAACTGATGGAATATTTTCCGAAATATGAAAACCTTAAATGGTATTTTCTTGTTGTATTTGTTTTATTTACAAATTATACAAATCTTTTTTACAGTGTAGATTAAATAATGATAATAATAATTCATATTAATAATAAAATATTTCATTTATTTAAAACATGTATACATGAAAATATGTATGGTTAGTACTCTTTAAATTTGGTGCAAAAGAAGAATGTAGGGTTTGAATTAAAAAATAATCTCTGATACGCTTCAAATATCACGTATACCGTGCACCGCTCGTCTCATAATATGACAAAACATCTAAACCTTGCACACACATGCGAAGAGGCTTTTAATTGCCCTTGTCAGTTTCAAGGCTTTTTCCAAATCCAGCTAAATCTCTCAATCTGAAGAAAATCAAACTCCCAGAACTGCAGAGGTGCTTTAAGAGGCAGATATTGATCGGCCGCTGCTGAAGTGGTCAACTTTTCAGAGTTGGTATGAGTCTCCTCTCTCGGCTCGCCGCTTCTTACGTGCCATGACTGAGACAATATCTGGAGGTGGTTATTAGGGTCGATGAACTAGAAGGAACAGATTTAATAAGGAAAGTTCAGAAAAAGGCTTAGATAGAATAATGAGGACTTTACCAGGTATTTCTAGTAGGGGTGTAACGATACAAGTATTCGTACCGAACCTTCATGGTACAGGCATCTCGGTTCGGTGCATGAGGCCTTACAACGAACACAGGCAATTCACCCTCAATCCAGAAGGGGTGACCGCAGTAATGCAACTGTTTGATAACCGCCAACAGAAGAACAGCGAATGCCAGGAGTTGCGCACTTGAAAACAAAGACCACTAGACAGTGACCATGTGCTGATTCTGAACGTGTCTCTCACTGACAAAGGAATATAACGTTACTTTAAAGGAGAACTCCACTACCAGAACAACAGTTCAAAATAATTTACTCACCCCCTTGTCATCCAAGATGTTCATGTCTTTCTCTCTTCAGTTGTAAAGAAATTATGGTTTTTGAGGAAAGCATTTCAGGATTTTTCTCCATGTAATGGACTTCATTGGTGCCCTGACGATCCCAGACAAGGAAGAAGGGCCTTATCTAGCGAAACGATCGGTCATTTTTTCGGAAAATAAAAATATGTATACTTTATAAGCACAAAGGTTCTGGGATGCGTGTTCACTATTGAATCATGTCAAAAGGTCACGCCGAATGTAGGTGGAACTACAGACCCAGTGTTTACAAAGCGAACGCGCAAAGACTAAAAAAATGCAAATAAGTCAAACGCCGTTTGCAAACAAAAAGGTACAACAATGTCGGACGATTCCGAAGTTGTAGGAGAAATAAGATGGAGTTTTTCACCATATTCTACCTTTTTTAGCCGGAGTACACAGACGATGAACTTAGACGTGATTCGTAGTAGTGATGAGAAGTTCGGATCATTTTACCGACTTGGACCTTTGAGTCTCGTTCAGCAAAATGAACAAATCTTTTTCAGGTCATTCCGTTCATTTCGTTCATTTTAGCAAAATGAATGAAAATGTTACGTGTTACTTCCCTAACACATCTACTGCTTATAAAAACGTTAATCACACTACAAACAAGACAAAACTAAAATGCTGTAAGAAACAGAAAAGATTAATTCATTGTTTACCTGGGTTTTTAGTCTATGATTAGCTCACCTCACCTCTTATCTGACAAGTTTTGGGTTTGAACGACTTGAAAAACCAGAAGACTCGAAACAGGTGAACTAATTCCAGTACAGAACCAAATAGGATGTTGCACATGCGCGACTGAACGAATCACCCCCTTCTTCCTGAGTCACATTAAAGGTTCGTTCAAAATGAACGAATCGTTCAAGAACGACCCATCACTAATTCGTAGCATCGTGAACGCGCATCCTAGAGCCTGTGCTACAGGAGCTTTTGTGCTTAAAAAAGTATACAAATTTTTATTTTTCGAAAAAAATGGCCGATCATTTAGCTAGATAAGACCCTTCTTCCTTGGCTGGGATCGTTTAGAGCCCTTTGAAGCTGCATTTAAACTCCATTTTGGAAGTTCAAAATCGGGGCACTAATCAAGTCCATTATATGAAGAAAAATCCTGAAATGTTTTCCTCAAAAACCATAATATCTTCACAACTGAAGACAGAAAGACATGAACATCTTGGATGACAAGGGGGTGAGTAAATTATTTGTAAATTGTTGTTCTGGAAGTGGACTTCTCCTTTAAAGACTTACTGCGAAATGGAGTTTTGTGCACTTGTATCCTACCTCTCTCATTTGGCACAAATTAAAATATCCCATAATATTTCATATTTGAGATGCATCCAAATGCTAAACTATTATTTATTATGTAAATTATAGACCTTGTACTTCAGTCGCGTTCTAACGGTGACACAGTGAGGTGGGCGGGCTGATGTTTGGTTCACTGTGTTTTATTTTGATAAAGTAACGTTACCAACTGCGCTGTCAAGATAGCAATGCTAGAAGCCTGGAACTGATATGTTTTGTGTTTGTGTGCGCCGGCGCGATTAATTCAACTTTCCTCATACCAGCAAAATCAACTTAAACAAAAAAACAAATAGAATGTCGCTTTCTGCCATTTGAGTTTCCTTTCTGTCACAAAACTGAACTGAAACTCAGCAAATATAGGCTTCGTTACGGGTCACAGTTTTTTTCCCCCTTGTCTATCAGGTAACTAAATTAAATATGTCAAGTATTTATTCCTTGTATGTATATATGTACTGCGGTTTTTATAGCCTATATGTGACATTCATTTGATATAATATTTAGTATTTTCACATGTAGGTAGAAAAAAAATGTAATTTGTACTGCTGTCTGTTTAAAATAAATGAGAAGAAACCTAACATAGTAGATTTGTTTTCGAAATCGTAACCGAGGTACGTATCGAACCGTGACATCTGTGTACTGTTACACCCCTAATTTCTAGTGATATGCTGGAACATAAAATCTCCAAATTATTAGCAGTGCTTGTTAAGTCATATAGTGACCAAACCCTTGAGTATTTATTTTTTTTAATTTTTAGCCATCAGAAAATTAGTTTTGATTTACCCATAATGCCATAGCAACTACTTGGGAATGTACTGGTTTTAGTGCAAGCACACATACATCATTTACCTTGAAATAATTTTCAGTTTCTGAGAAGTAGCGTTCTTGTTTTGCTTAAATATAGAGGCTTTTAACTCAAGGCGTACTGTAAATCCTCAGGTGCGCGTCGGAGGTGACAGATGGCTCTCAGTACTTCGTGTTGCTGATCATCACAGACGGTGTCATTTCCGACATGGTACAGACTAGAGAAGCTGTGGTCACCGTGAGTCATTTTTAGACCTTCACAATGTTCTGCAAATACAATAATCTTTTTAGAAGGGCATCGATCACATACTGCCGTCCCTTCCCTGTTTGCAGGCGGCGTCTCTGCCCATGTCAATCATAATTGTGGGAGTCGGCCCTGCTGAATTCGACGGTGAGATTATGGCACTGCAAACAGATGCTTTCAAAACAGCAATGTGATATGTGATGTAACTGTTCTTCTGTTAATGTAACAGCGATGGAGGAGTTGGATGGAGATGAGGTCAGAGTGTCCTCCAGGGGACGTGTTGCTGAGAGAGACATAGTCCAGGTACATAATGTTTTCCATCTTTATGTGGGAATTTTAGTCTTTTTTCAATTCTGGAAAAAATGTTTTATTCAGTGTTATTTAATGTTTAGAATTATTATTATATTCAATAATTATTTGTTATATAATTTTTTTTTTTAGGACAAGCAGTTAAACAGTAAACATACAACAATATAGCATAGCAGGGAATTATTAGAACTATTAAAAAAGAGAATTATCAGAATGGTAATTCAGAAAAAACTAATTTACTAACTAATTACATTAAGTAGTTTTGACATATTATTTACATTTTAATATAATTTTTAGTAATTAAAAACAGTAGGTGTTTTTGATATATTTAAAAATTATTTAAATTTTAATATTATTTTAAATTTTTTGTGAAATAAAAAGCCTTTTTAAGTTTTAATACTGAAAAAATAAATAAATACTTTCTGAATGTTCTGAATAAATTTAACACGATCAGTTTAGCTCTTTTGATTTTAAATAGTTTTAATTATTTTTTAAATAAATAATTACAGTAATGGTTTTTGATGTATTATATTATTTTTAATATTATTTTTAATAGTTTTTTTACCACTTACCTTACCTAATTGTGAAATTAAAAAGTCTTTTTTAAATTTAATTATGTTTAACTAAATAATTACAGTAAGTGGTTTTGATATATTTTATAATTTTTTAATATTATTTTTAATAATTTCATACCACTTAGCTTACATGTTTTAGTGAAATTAAAAAGCCTTTTATAGTTTCAATACTGATTAAAATAAATTTAACACAATCAGTTTAACTTTTTTGATGTTGAATTGTTTTAATTATGTTTAACTAAATAATTACATTACATGATTTTGATATATAATGTAACTTTTAATAATTTTTACCATTAAAATTTATATTTTTAGTGAAATTAAAAAGCTATTTTAAATTTTGAATGCTGAAAAAAAAAAATAATAATATATATATATATATATATATATATATATAACCACAATCAGTTTAGCCAGTTTAGTCTTTTGATTTAAAATGGTTTAATTATAATTTAACTAAATAATTACAATTAAAGGACTTGATAAGTTAAACACGTTACGCTTTGGTATCCCATAACTTATATAACATTACTGTTTATTAAATATTTAAAGTTATATTAAATATTTTTCATATAATTTTTTTATATAATTCCATATTTGTATATACATAATTTTTACAATATTATTTTCTACCACTTACCTTACATTTGTTTGTGCAATAAAAAGCAGTTTTCCGTAAGCTTCATCTCTGTATTTCTCTAGTTTGTGCCGTTCCGGGACTACATTGACCGATCTGGGAACCAGGTGCTCAGCATGGCCCGACTGGCCAAAGATGTCCTGGCCGAGATCCCCGACCAGCTGCTGTCGTTCATGAAGAGCAGAGGCATTGAACCCAGACCAGCCCTCTCCCCGTCTACCACACCACAGATAAATGTCCACCTCTGATCCTAGAGCAGTATTTTATTCTCTCCCTCAAACACAGCTATATGTACACGTCTAAAAACCCCCGTCACTGGGAACACACATTTTTACTTTCCACATCCGTTAGCAGTAGCACATAATGTAGTTACAATAATAATCAACTGAAATCAGGAACGCGTTAATGTAAGTGTGTGACAAGTGTGTTATACTTTATAATCAGCCAGTGATCAGTCAAAAAACAGCTTGTGCTTGTCTTGGAACAGAAGATGTGGAAGAAAAAGGGGGTGAAATTACTGCGAAGAAATGTCTAGGTCATAGTTTCTTAAAATACTCATACATTTTTTACATTAAATGCAATACATAAATGACATATAATGGTAACACTTTACAATAAGGTTCATTAGTTTACATTAGTTAACTACATTAGTTAATGAATTAAGAATGAACAATACAGCATTTATTAATCTTAATGTTACAGTAATTTCAGCATTTGCTGATGCATTATTAAAATCATAAAGTGTGTTTGTTAACATTAGTTAATGCACCGTAAATGAACATGAACAACTTGATTTGAACCACTGTATTTTTATTAATAAACACTGACAAAGATTAATAAATATTGTAATAAATAGTAAGTTTTTGTGTGCATAATGTGTGTGTACTTAGTACATTTATTATGTAATATAAATACAAACACATGCATGTATATATTTAAGAAAAATATGTTATGTTTGCATATTAAATATATTTAAATATAGTATAAATTAAATAAATATAAATCTTTAGTGCTGTTAAAATGATTGTGATTAATCGCATCCAAAAGAAACGTTCTTGTATATATAATATGTGTATTTATTAAGTATATATAAAGACACACACATGCAGTAAATATTTTGAAAATATTTTCATGTATATATTTATATTCCTATAATTTATATTTAATACATAAACATATTTTTCTTAAATATATACATGCATGTATGTGTATTTATATATACATAATAAAAATAAACAACACACACACACGTATTATGTACACAAACACTTTTATTTTGGATGTGATTAATTGTTGCCCAGCACTAAAATATTTACATGTAAATATTTTTTTATATATCTATGCTGTATGTGTGAGTATTTATGTATACATAAAAAATATACACAGTACACACACACACACATATATTATGTACACAAAAACTATTATTTTTAATGCAAGTAATTGTCATAAATCATGATTAATTGTTGTCCAGCACTGAAATATATACACGTAACTATTCTAAATATATACTGTATGTGTGTGTATTTATATATACATAATAAATATACACAGTACACACACATATATTATGCACACAAAAACTTTTTTGCATGCGATTAATTGCAATTAATCATTGCCCAGCACTAAAATATATACATGTAAATATTTTCTAAATATTTTCTTATTTTAGAATTATTAATATTGTATAAAATAATTATTTATACTACATAATGTTTATAAACTCAAAAAAAAAAACCTTTTATGCCCTAATTAAATGTAATTCTTTTTTTTTAGTTGTTATAATTGTGATTAATTAAATAATAACAGTGGTTTTGGTTATGGTGTGTTAACAAATATGGTACAGTTTAGTATCCAATGACTTTCTGAGGCTTTAGACTGCCTTTAAAATATAATATTAAATTTTGCTCCTCTATTTTGTGTTGAAATATCATCTGGACATTTCTTCCCGAAATTTCCCCAGGAACGCGAGACTCTGTTCTCACACCCGGCAGAGACAGACAGAGCGTGTGGTTGCGCAGGCTGTGCTGTACGCTGTAATACCCAACCACGCATGCACAGGTCACCTTTAACATCATCGTCTTTATATTTCACGTAGTTTCTTAGGCCAAGATATTTTTTCATTTTCTCACTGGCTGAATTAGTTGCGCCGGCACACTCGAGTGTGTAAATATTTGCTAATTTGGGCCCGATTTTGAAAGGAGCTAATAAGTAGCTGCGTGTGGCAGAAAAACAGATGCCTGTGCGGGAACACCGACGCACCCGGAGTCTTCCGCACACCTCGAGTGGATGCGGCTAATTACCTGCAGAAACAGAGGTGCCAATCAGTGCAATTCAACCAGAGAGAGGAAGATTGAGGGAAGAAATATCCAGAGTGTAATCAGCAGAGGTTAATGGGCACAGGAAGTAGGCAGAGACGTATGGCGTGACAAAGATAAATCAGGTGATCAGCAGAACGATAGGAAAAGAGGGGGATTTTTTTCGTTTTTAATGCAGGGACAAAGGTAGATTTCACAGGTGAATCTCATGGAGAAACGTCTGGGTCATATCCATCCCCAAATCAAAAAAAGGACTATTAAGATAATGAAAATTTCTTCCTTACACATTCTCGTAAGTGTAAATTCTCAATACTGTAAAATGTCCAATACTGTAAAGTCAGCATAAATTCAATACATTGAATGCAAACATTATATACACTTACACTTGCACTTTAAAAATATACTTTACAATTTAAATTAGGTATGCACTATGCTGTATATTAGTAGTTAATCGGTTAATGTTGGATATTTACACTACCAGTCAAAAGTTTTTGAACAGTAAGATTTTTAATGTTTTAATTTTTTTTTAAAGAAGTCTCTTCTGCTCACCAAACCTGCATTTATTTAATCCAAAGTACAGCAAAAGCAGTAAAATTGTAAAATATTTTTACTATTTAAAATGACTGTTTTCTATTTAAATATATATTTTAAAATGTAATTTATTCCTGTGATCAAAGCTAAATTTTCAGCATGATTACTCCAGTTTTCAGTGTCACGTGATCCTTCAGAAATCATTCTAATATGTTGATTTGCTGTTCAAGAAACCTTTATTATTGTTATTATTATCATTTTTTTCAGGATTCTTTGATGAATAGAAAGATCTTAAGATAATCATTTATTTGAAATTAAAAGCTTTATTAACAATATACACTATACCGTTCAAAAGCTTGGCATCAGTATTTTTTTTTTTTTTGATTTTACAAAAGATTTCTATTTCAGATAAATACTGTTCTTCTGAACTTTCTATTCATCAAAGAATCCAGAAAAAAATCTACTCAGCTCAATATAATAATAATAATAACAATATTTTTATATATAACAATATGTTTTTGAGCAGCAAATCAGAATATTAGAATGATGTCTGAAGAATCATGTGACTGGAGTAATGATGCTAAAAATCCAGCTTTGAAATGACAGGAATTAATTACATTTTTCAGAAAAGACTTCTTACTGTTGAAAAACCTTTGACTTGTAGTGTAATTGCACATCCTGTTTTTGCATTTCAATTACCTTTGGTTTTTCTAATGCTCATTTAAAGTTTAAAAACACTAATTTAAACACTAATCTGTCTGCTAAATGTCTAAATAAATATCTATTTTTCATATTGTACATTATAATTGTTTACAATGTTGTGATGCCTAAATTCACTTGTAGCATTTGAAATAGATTATTTTTATTGAGTGTTTTATTCTGAATGTATTTAGACAAAATATAGTATTTTAGTATCAATACTGGTTTAATTTATCGGTTATCGGTCATTATATGAAAATCATGTTTAAATAGTAAAAAGTAATAGTTAACATCTGTGCATAGCTAATTAAATCGGTAGAAAATAATGCAATGCAAAAAAACTGAATTGTCCTAAAAATAAAATTTTGAATTAGGGATGACACATGACCTAGACATTTCTTGACATTTTTTCGTGAGCTTCACCCTTGCGTACACTGCCATGTTGCAAATTTCATTCCAAAAATGATTGTAGACTCATTGAATGTTTGCCAAGATCGGAACATTCCAGTGGAATCTTTAATTTGTCAGTTCTTTCATTCTGCTGTACATAATGAATAGTGCAATAACATTTGACATGCATTATTGCATCTCACCACAATTTATGGCTGTATTTCCATCACAACCCTTGTTGCTGTAATCAAATAATGCTCAGATACTTTCAAGTCGAATACCGTTTTCTCCATATTTATATATACAATAATCTATCAGAGATGTTCTAACTGTTGCTGAACTGTAGATTTGAATGATATTTGTTTCATAGTAACGACAGCTATAGTAAACAGCTGCTTGTGCCAAAGTGCTACCATGTAAAACATTCCTGCCAAGGTTGTGTATCAATATGTGAGGCAAAGATGTTCCTTTTATATCTCCTTGTCGTGTTTTTAATAAAGCATGAACGTCTTGTGCTGACTTCTGAAGAGTTTAACATGCTTATTCACAGAAAGGATGTGAGGTGTGCGTTTGTGAATTTTGTCAGTCCACATTTGTAATTGCATGGAAAAGAGAAGGAACACTTCTTCAGAATTTCTCCTTTTGTTTTTTCCTCAAGAAATAACATCTTACAGTTTTTGGAACAGCGTGAGGGTGAGTAAATCATGTCCATTTTATTTCTTTCAGTGATCCAACACTTGAACATATTTCCAACAGACATACTGTAGTTTGTTTATGTGCTGATTTAGTTGAATAGTAGTTAAATTTGACACCAACCATAATTACCAAACCTGATGACAACTATTCAGGAAGAGCAACTGAATTGCTACTGAAGTCTATATGTTAGGTTCTATTTGCCATGTATTCATGTTTTGGAATTCTAATGTAGGCTCTTGACTGGCATCTGGTGGTGAATATATAACCGTTTATTCCCTCTAGTTGCATGTGTGTAGGAAGGAATGGATGTGTCACAGTTTGCAGAGGTGAAAGGTGAGGAGATACAAGTTGTACTCTGAGAATATGACCAAGCAGTTGTACTGTAACACCAAAGCAGATTATGTAATTGTTTTTCATTTAACATTGTATTGCATTTACAAAGGACATGTTAGTTTGAGAGTACACTGCATTGCAAACCATGTTTCAAGACTGCATTAGTCAGCTCATCTTGCTATAGGGACGAATCTCCAGTGGTGATCAGTGTGAAGTGTTGATTGTGTGTGACACTCAAGGGTCTCTTGACATCAACTGGAGATCTCTCTAGAACGTACCATCTGTCCTCAATGTCGGCTTGTGATTATGCACATTTCATTTCTACTCCAGAGAGGAGGGAATTTACTTTTGTTATCATTTACTCACCTTCATGTGGCTACAAACTCATGGAAGGGATGTTTAGAAGAATTTCCAAAATGGCACCAAAAATGAGTCCATATGACTAGAGTGCTATATTTCAAGTTATATTATAATTTTGTCTGAGAAACAGACCAAAATTTATATTGTTTTTCTTTTTCTTTATTGGCATCAGTGGTTCTGAAGAAACCTTTCATTGCACAAAAGTTCTTTATAGTGGGAAATGTTTTTTTTTTTTTAGATTGTTCAAATGTTCTTTACACTAAAGCTGGGTTTTACAGGGGTTTTAGGCCGATTAATAGGCCGATGTTGGTCAGTAATAATGTTTTGCATGAATTATATGGTAATGTGAGGTCTTCACAGGTCCAGTCGTGCACCTCCCGATCTGCTCTCACACAAACAGGGCCTCTTGTTAGATATTTATGCCACGTTCCAGACAAGGTCGGAAGAGGGAACATCCTAGCTGAACTGTCCCACTTCCAACTTAAGTGGGTTCCAGTAAATCATAAGTCACGCTAACATATTTCTGTCAATTATGGCAAAAAACAGGAAAAAAACACAAATACTGTTACGAAAAGCTAAAATTAAGATATAATTTTATAAACTTAATGTCTGATGTTTTTAAAATTGACAAAAGGTAACTCCACACTATGCTCGTTAGATGCAATGATGTAAAATGAAGCGTCCTGCTGTGGTCGGGGTAGATCAATCAATTGGTGTTCCAGACGTTATTTCCAAATAGGAGGTGGGAAAACCCCTAATTGTAAGTTGTGTGGAACGCAGTATTAGTAGCCTATTTTAAATTGTGACGATCAAGGCTATGATTAGGTCAGAACATTCACAATAGCCAACGTGCGACCGCAAAACAAGCTGCTTTATGGGTCTGTTAGATAGTGGAGATGGAGGAAACTTCTGTGGACTTATTGCAAAAGCACAACTGTGTATAATGTGTCGAAAACGTAC
Organism: Labeo catla; assembly: GCA_012976165.1. NCBI lineage: Eukaryota > Metazoa > Chordata > Actinopteri > Cypriniformes > Cyprinidae > Labeo > Labeo catla. The sequence continues at coordinate 180,952 of VONZ01000132.1, read as the reverse complement.
CACAACCGTATGGACAAAGGGTAAAATCGTCTCAGTTTTGAACGTACCAGGTGAGTGTAGAAAGCTGCTAACACGCTAGCTAGCGTATATATAAGCATAAGTTGCTGAAACGTAAATAACGTTCCGACGCGTTTTAGTGTGTGATGCGCCACGATTTTCAAATGTAGTTGTGTGTGTCTGTTTTAGATTCGAGGAAAGATATCCTTCTTATCCGTACTTATGCACGTGCTGTAACCAGATTTCATAATCGGTTAGGATTTTAAAACTCTTGTAGTCTTAGCCCGGCTTTAGAAAAAGAAAGTCTATACAGTTAGAGTGTTTTCACAACGCCTCATCAATTTGCAGTTGAACAATCAATGGCGGCAATGAACATAAACAATGCCACTGAACCGAACGAAACTCGCATATTTAGCTGATTATTCCTGCTGAAAATGATCAATTATTGTCATGTTTTGGGCTGTACTAATCGGTCTGACCGGGAAAAACATTTGGAGTACTATAGACTGCCAAAAGTAATAACAAAATAAGAAAAAGAGTCCAAAAAACTGTCTGAGGAACAAAAGGCGTTTGTGGTTGGCCAAACTGAACCAGGATTTCCAGAGCAAGAATCTTGACAGCATTCGTGTTTGTTCTTATCATTTCCGGTCAGGTAGGTGAAATATTAGGCTAATATCTTAATTAATACTGCTCCTATGTATCTTTACCACCTATTAACTTTAGTTCATCAAAATATTGCTCCCTTTCCTGCTTACTAACGTTACGTCCTTCTCTGTATGATTTAGCAGCACCTGGGTAACTTTTCTTTGAAGAACCCTAAATGGTTCTATGGAATCACTGTGAAAACTCCTTTTGGAACCTTTATCTTTAAGAATTAAGAAACGGACACTCTTTAAAATAAAGGTTCTTTATTGGCATTGATGGTTTCATAAAGAACCTTAAACAACAAAATGGAATCTTTCAATTTTACAAAAGGTTCTTTACAGTGGAAGGTTTGTTGGATTATTAAAATGTTCTTCACTCTTTAAAAAAAATGGTTGCTGGTGATCTGTCAATAATTACTCGCCCTCATGTCATTCACAAACTCGTAAAACCTTTGTTCATTTTCAGAACACAAATTAAGACACTGCATAGACAGCAACACAACTGACACGTTCAAGGCCCAGAAAGGTTGTGAGGACATTGTGACAGTCCATGTGACAGTGGTTCAACCGTAATTTTATTTTAACAAGAATACCTTTTTGCACGTGAAGAAAGCAAAACTAACGACTTTATTAAACAATTTCTTCTCTTCCTTGTCAGTCTTCAACGCACGTTCACGAGAGTAACACAACGATGTGCTTACTACCTTTTTGAGCCTTGAACGTCTCACTCACTTTGCTGTCTATGGAGGGTCAGAAAGCTCTTGGATATCATCAAAAATATCTTAATTTGTGTTGCAAAGATGAACAAAGGTCTTACAGGTTTGGAACGACATGAGGGTGAATAATTAATGACAACATTTTCTTTTTTGGGAGAACTATTACTTTAATAACTTCACTGAACGGGTCTTCAATGGCAGCACTGTGAAAACTCCCATTTGAAACCTTTCTTGGTATTATGGTTCCATAACTCTTCTGCGAAAACACCTTTTTAAAACCTTTATTTTTAAGAGTGTAATATATGATTCATAGCTTACCTGTTTTGAAAACACAACTATCGAACATTTGTTTTCAACATCTCAGGAACGATCTGCCTGGCAACACGTTGGCTGTTCTCAGTTCATTTCATCAAACACTTCCCCTGCAGACAGATACCGCGCGTGTGTGTTTTATGTAGGTACTATTCTGGCCCTCCTTTCCCATGGGTCTTCTCAGAGGATTCAAGTCCTCCAGCGCTTCTCCCACATGGATCTCGATGAGTAAACATCTCTGGAAGGCTAAGCTTACCCTCACACCTCTCCACACATGCTTCTCCAGCACCTATACAATATTCTCACCAATTCTCCTCAGAGAGACAGAGGTGGGTATATGCAGTAGTGTAAGGGAACATTTTGTTCAATCACTGTCCTCTAGTGGTAACAGAAAACATCTTCAAAGTGCAAGTTCTTATTGGCAGTGCATGCTAAGGCATGTTTGTATTGGAGGTTAAGGGTTTTTCAGCCCCATATTTAGCTATGCTTCGGGGACAGTGTTCCTCAGAAGTGACCTTTTAATTTAACACAGCCTCGTTTTGGGAGTATTTGGGGATATTCTCATTTGAAAAAAAAAAACAAGCATAAATCACGTTTTAGGTTTTTTTGGTTTTAAAATGCAGTTTTTTTGGAGTATGATTAGGGTTAGTTTGTGGTAACTATAACTAAGCAAGCATTTAGTTCAATTTTAGCTCTTTCTCTGGAGAAAAGCCGAAAGAAAAACACATTCAAAGAGGCCGCTGTATCTTTACAACTGACTCTAAACATTATCTCAACGCTCTTACTTCCATTTCCTTCAGATTAGATAATCTTTGGTGTAAGTGGAGCTGTGTTTTTCAAACTGAAAAACTCACGGCGGATTGATCGACCGCAGCAGAGGACGTTTGGGAGAGCGAGGAGAGGCACATCCACAGCGATGAAAGCATTTACATAGAAAGGCTCTTTACTGCTTCTCATTAGAGCCGAGATCTTTGCGGTGCTGTCGAGGAACATCTTGCACAACCCGGCTCCAAAACCACAAAAGAATCCATAGGGGTCTGGATCAGCGTCCAATACTGCAATAAAAAGGCAATTAAATCCATGTGTTAGGAGAGTTTAGTTGGCAAATTAATTACGCTGAATAACTCAGCCTGTATCTTTCTGTTGTTTTCTTCTGAGGCACAGTAAAAGTTTTACCATTTTAATTAAAACCATTTGAAGTTTTCTCATTCTTTTTCACAGATTTTTACAGTAGGGATTCTCCACCCAAAAACGTAAGTTCTGTCACCATTTAATCACCCTCATGTGTTTCCAAACCTGTTTGCATTTCATTTCTTTCTTCTGCAGGACACAAAAGAAGAAATTTTGAAGAACGATTGAAAACCAAGCAACATTGCAGCCCATTGACTTCTGATGGACAAAGACACACACACACTGACATCTTCTTTTATGTTTCACATAAGAAAGTAAGTCATAATAGTTAATAAGTGGTGACAGATTTTTCAGTTTTGTGTGAAGGATCTCTTTAACTTCAACCACACCCTATGAGCAAACCTTGTGTCAGCAATATTGAACACAAAAAATGACTGACAGGCAAGGTGTGTTTTTCTCAGGATCTCAGGCATTTTTCTTTTTATTTAATTAAAAAATTCTTGTAGTATCTAGGCTACATATAAATTATGCATTCTTAAATGTAAACTTTAAAGCCAACAAGAAAAATTTGATGGATTCACAAATCATCTGGGTTGTCAATAGTGAAATAACTTTAATTTTATTTATAAATTATTTTTAAAATATATGTATTGTAGACTGGGTTGGTTTAGTTTTGAATTTGTTTTATTTTTTATATTTTCTGTTTTCAGTTAATTGAAGTAAAATTTGAATAGTTTTGTTAGATGGGTTTGACATTTTATAGGTGTTTTCTAGAGCTGTCAAACGATTAATCGTGATGATTGATTTGCCTAATATATGTGTGTAATGTGTGAAATGTATATATAAATACATTCAATACAACACATTCATGTATATATTTAAGAAACATTTACAAGTATGTAAATATACAAATACAAACATGTATTTATTATAATTTATATTATATATAAATAAAAATATTTTGTACATAACATATATCCATTAATTTGTGTGTATGTATATATACACAATAATTACACACACAAATATTAGGCAAACTCAAACTTTTATTTTGTATGCGATTAATTGTTTGACAGCCCAAGTTTTTTCTAATGTCTAATATCGTTTTTATTCATTTTTCATTTAGGTTTTTTCCCTGTACATCATAAACTTATTTAAATTAGAAGTTTTGCCTTTGCAATCAGCTGAAATAAAGTATGTGCTTTTATATTTTATTTTATTATTTTAATTAAAGTTTATTTTATTTTATTTCAAGTAACAAAAAAGGCATTTCATAGTCTTTGCTGTGTAAATTAAATATAGATTAATTCTTGTTAAAACTACAAAAGTAATTCAGTCAAGAGCAGTGAGTGATTTTTCTCTCTTTTTTCTATCAGAAACACTGAAAAAAAGAAAAGAAAAAGAAGTTAGTGCAACATTTTATCTCACAATTTTGACTTTTTTCTCAGAATTGCATGATATAAACTTGTAGCTGAGAGTTATAAAATCAGAAATGTGAGATACAAACTCACAGTTTTGACTTTTTTCTCACAATTGCAACTTTGTATCTCGCAATTCTGACTTTTTTTCTCAGAATTGTGAGATATGAACCTGAAATTGTGAATTTTGAGGTGGAAAAAAAGACTTGTTCTCAGAATTGTGAGTTTATATCTCACAGTTCTGACTTTTTTTCTCAGAATTGCATGATATAAATAATATAATACTATTGCATGAAATAAAGTCGGAATTGCAAGATAACTCACAGTTCTGACTTTCTCGCAATTGTGAGTCTGTATCTGACAATTCTGACTTTTTTCTCCGAAAAAAAAGACATTCTCAGAATTGCAAGTGTATATCTCACAGTTCTCTTAATAACTCATAATTGCATGTTATAAAGTCAAAATTGCAAGTTTATATCTCACAATTCTGACTTAACACCTAATTGCATGTTGTAATATAAACTCGGAATTCTGACTTTATAACATGCAATTACAAATGAATTGTAGCTTGCAGTTTGGACTTTTTTCCCAGAATTGTGTGATATAAACTCACTATTGTGTGAAATAAAGTCAGAATTGCAAGATAAAAACTCACAGTTCTGACATTTTCTCGCAATAGCGAGTTTGTATCTGCCAATTCTGACTTTTTTTTCTCAGAAATGAGAATTGCGAGTGTATCTCTCAATTCTCTTGCATGTTATAAAGTCAGAATTGCAAGTTTATATCTCACAATTCTAGCTTTATAACATGTAATTACGAGTGACAGTTGGGAGATATAAACTCACAATTCTGAAAAAATGACTCAGAAAATTATTACTCAGAATTGCGAGTTTGATTCTCACAATTCTAAGAAAAGTCAGAATTGCAAGTTTGTATTGTATAAAAATCTGATTTATGAGTTTACTGTATATCTTGCAATTCTGACTTTATAAGTTTCAATTGCAAGTTTATATCATGCAATTCTGAGAAAAAAAAGTCAGATTTGTGCGTTTATATCTTGTAATTCTGACTTTATAACTCCCAATTGTGTTTATCTCACAATTCTGAGAAAAAAGTCAGAATTACAAGTTTATATCTTGTAATTCTGACTTTATAACTCACAGTTGTGAGTTTATATCACGCAATTCTGAGAAAAAAGTCAGAATTGAAAGTTTGTATCATGCAATTCTAAGAGAAAAAGTCGCAATTACCTTTTTTTTTTTTTTTTATTAAGTGGCAGAAACTGGCTTCCATAAGGGCAACGACAGCAGCTACTAGTAAATTAGGCACAGTCACTTTAAGACACAATGCATGGATCGAATACAATGATACAAATCCACATTCTTTCTCAACTGTTTATATTTAAGTGCAAGAAGATGCGAAAGAGAACGCAATTCGGTGTTTGCGCACTCTCTGAGACGTGGCTTTCGTGCGTGAGTACTCAATTAAGTTCTTTCACGTCTTCTTGTGCTTAAATGCTTTAAAATCTCTTGAATGTTTAAATGGGCAAAGCTTAAAAACACATGCAAATGATGACCCCTATAATCATCATCACCTTTCTTCTCACTAGCCACAGCCCTGAATAAAGGAAAGTGAGGTCACATTTGATTTCAAGTGAGTCGAAATGTAAATAAAAAATCTAGATGCTTAATTAGTGATGACCTTATGTGACAGTTTGCTTTTTTTAATGATCTAAAATAACATTTATTTTTTTAACTACATTACCTAAGTAGTGCATTACAGTGCTGAATTACAAAGAGTCCATTAGATCCTTTTAAAACTCAAAAAGCTTTCCATCTGGTTTTGCATGTCATTAAGTGCCTAAAATGTCATTGAAATGTAAACTAGCAGTCAAGTCTGGTTTCACTAGATGAGACCTTTCAGGTATGTCACATCTACCATTTGGATTTACATTTTAAGGTAGCATATGAAAACAGAACCATTTCTAACACTTCTCTGTTGTTGTGTTTTTTCTCCCTCTAGTTTGTAGGTTTTGGCTTTATGAGCTTTAGAACCTCCTTCAAAACTTTATTTTCCTTCCCGTTCAAAGACGAGGATGGATGACGGTTGCAAAAATCGATGAAAGCGCAACATTATAGAGCTCTCGCCGGGGGAGCGGCACGTGAGCGCAACACAAGTGATGTCCCAGGACACGAGGGTACCAGAGTTTACTCATAAATGCGAATTCTTGTTAAACGACCTCTCGTTACACAGGAGGCGCCTGTGCTTCTGAGAAATATTGTCTCTTGGGCCCGGGGGAGGTGGGGCAGCCGTAGAAGAAATACGGTGTCGTTTACCAATCCTGATCAAACTAGTTGTTTTCTATCTTAACCTGTTTCCCATTACCAGCAACAACTGGCTGGCTTTTCACAAAACAGCTTGTTTCATCATCTTGAAGGGTGTAGAGAGAGCAAGCGGTGAAGAACAGGGATATTCATAACATTTGCAATGAGCTCACACTAAATACAAACACTAAGCTTGTCATGTCTCTTGTGCATTCATGAAGAAAAAAAAAAGAGGTTTGTGGATGTTAAGTTTAATTAGCATATGTAACATCTCCAGTCGGATTGATTACGCACTTCGCTAAGTTGCCTGTGGACTGATGGCTTTCAGGTGTTTATATGTTCTTCACTTTATTTATTTGTACTGGAAAAGTAACAGCGGGACAGCATCATTCAGGCCCGTGACGCTTCGCCGGCTTTAATGAGGGAGCGGAAAGAAATAAGGCAAACATGTGTTGAAAATGGAACGTTTTAAAGAGGCTCAAACAAAAACTGTTTTGTCAGAATATGGTAGTAGGTCAGACGCGAGCTTAGCTCAGGGAAACTGGGCAAATATCAACAGCGGCTCTGAGGGAGACGGACGTGTGTACTTAGCTTCTGGTGAAGTGCGCTCTCTGTTAGTGGAAAACAATGATAGATTTGGCTGTGTGTTTCCACTTACCTCATCTCCACTGGTTTTATGTAACAATGCGTTTGAAGTCATTTATTAATGACGACGCAGACAAAGGCGCCTTAGATTTGTTTGCGAAATTAGTAGTGCTGGTGTTGCCGCTATAAATTGCTTATGTTTTCTGGAACAATGGGATCAATCCTCAACACACCCCTCTCTGTCTCTCGCAACAAACTCTGTTCATCCTTTAAATGTAAAGCGTTAGGGATTTGCGCACTACTACATTGGTTTGGAGCTGTTCTTAAGGGGATAGACAGCTCAAAAATGAATCAAAAGCTCAAAAATGCTCAAAAATGAATCAAAAATTGTCATTATTTACTCACCAATTATTTACTGTTTATTCAGTCTCATTATTTACCAATTATTTACTGTTTATTTAGTCTCATTATTTACCAATTATTTACTGTTTATTTAGTCTCATTACTTGACTTGCTTACATAGTTTTCTTATTAAATAATTGTGATGAACATATGTAGTATATACATTCTTACATGTAAAATGTCATTTTAAAGCCTACTATATAGAATGTAAAAGTCACTTGTGACCATTTATTTTATTTTATTTTATTTTATTTTCAAAAGCTTGGGTATACTGAGTACCAAATCTGAAGAAATTAAAAATAGATAATTAATAGATAGACAGACAGATCATTTGTTAACAAATTATAATGATTATGATTAATTTGTAATAAAATTTAATCCTAAATTTGTTTTAATGACCTTTTTTCTTTCTTAATAATTTTCTGTATTTATATATATATTTATATTTACTTATTATATTTACTTTAACTTTTATATATATATATATATATATATATATATATATATATATATATATTTTTTTTTTTTTTAATGTATTTATTTATTTCTGAATTTATGTATTTTTATATTTAGTTATTCCCACATGATTTTCCACATTTAGTTATTTATTCATTTCTTTTTACTTTACTGTGCAACATGGAAATGAGGGAGATGGTTGTATTTATTTTTGATTTCTGTAGGTTTGGTCCTCCATATGGGTGAGTTAGTTAGTTTAATTATTTAAAAACCCACATTTATCCAGCAAGGATGCATTAAATTAAACAAAAGTGGCAGTAAAAACATTTATAGACTAAAAGTAATAATGCTGGCGTAATGGCTGCTGAAAATTCAGCTTTGCTATCACAGAAATAAACTACATTTTTAAAATGGAAAACATTTTTTTTATTTCATTTAATTTAATTTCATTTTATTTTATTGAAGACCAAATCTGAAGAAATTAAAAATAAATACATGGATAGATTTTGATTAATTTTGATATTCGAAATTTTTAATGGAATAAAGATTTGATAAAACAATATAGTTCATTTGTAATAAAATATAGAATTTATTATTATTATTTTTTTAAATCTTTAAAATCTAAATGACATATTTTTAACTTCTATTTTATTTTATATTAAATTTTATTTTATACTGGAGTAATGGCTGCTGAAAATTTAGCTTCGCCACCACAGGAATAAATTACATTTTAAAATATATTACAATAGAAAATAGTTATTTTTAACTGTAATAATATTTTACAACATTACTATTTTTACTATATTTCTGCTACAATAAATGTAGCCTTGGTTAGCATAAGAAACAATTTTTAACTCTATTTATTGATCTGTTTATTTATTTATTTAGCAAGTTTCTTGAACTAATTTCTGAATGCTAACGTGGTCTGGTGTTATGATATAAAAATGAGAAGTACTTACACTAGTTCAATTTCTTAACATGAATGCAATATCTAACATGACCTAACAAGACATTTACAGGAATTTAAAAGTAGGTTAATTATGAACAAACATGAATTAACAATTAACAAAAGTATTCCTCAATGAACAATAGTATTTATAATTTAACATTCATGTAGATTAATACATGTTGTACACGTTGTTCATTGTTAGATACCTAATGTTAATAAACTGACAATTATTGAAAAGTGTTACCAGAAAGTATCCATTTATGTATCTATTTTAAGATATTTTTGCTAATCTTTAGCATCAAAATCATGTTTCTGTCAGGTGCTTTCAGATGCTTTTACTTGAGGCAATTCTAAATCCAACTCTCATTATTAGGCAGTACATGTACTGATATTTGAGTCTACAAATATGCATACTCAAATGTGGACAAACACAAATGGATACATTGTAAATGCAGTTTACAAGGGGGAAAGGCAATTTAGTGCTACAGTGAGTAATAAGTATACAGCCTACAGCCCAGGAGAATTGCACTGAAATTGAGAGTTGCACTAGTTACATATAATTTACATAATTGCACTTGATGTGCTTTGTAAGTGTTCAGGCTGCTGAGGAGGCAGATGGCCGCTTTCGTTTCTTCTCTCTCAGCCTTCTGACACTGTGCTTTTAATGTATAGTAGTGCATATAAGATGATCGGCTGAAGCATACAGTCCTGGAATTATAATAACTACCATGGACGACATTAGGGGGGGCAAGGGGGGCAGTTGCTCCCCCAGATGGTTAGTCATCCCCGTTGTCAGCCACTCTGCAATTGGAGCGGTTAGCCATGCCCAGGCCAGGGTTGTATGGAGGTACTAGATGGTGCTTAATGCCCTCAAATGAAAGCAAAAGCAATTGAAGATCTAGCAAATTATGCAATGTGTTTCTGCAGCGTTGAGCAATGTAGCCAATCACATGTTTGATCAATTTTGCCTTCTCAAATCATCACGACTTGTCTAAAATAAAATCTACAGATATAAAACAGTTAAAGTATAAAACAATGTTAGTTTAAACGTTAAACTTACGTAAATGTGTGCTATTAGGTGCATATCCAATCATTTGTGTGGAGAGTGGAAGCTAAGCCGCTTTGCAGGACATGGAGGCGCCAGAGCGATCACTTGCATTTTTTTCAGTGGAAACGATTTAAAATATTCTGTCATTTTTGCTGATAAAAGTAAAAAGAATACATCATTCGGAACTGTAAAGGGTCTACTTTTATTTGTGTGCACAATATCAATAAAACGTTGCAAACGGTGCTTCTATAAAATAAAGAAAACAGATATTATGCGCTTTCTGTCCTCTAAACAGGAGCGCGTCACAAAAATGAACCGAAACTCAGCGAATACATACCTCACATACATGATACATATATCTATAGAAGGCTTTAAATTATTACTTAAAGAAATAAAGCAAATCGAAAGCAAAATGTCTTTCAATATGTAGTCTGTAAAGATGGCGAATCAGGATCGGCAACTTCATGACTCAGAAAACACTGGTTTATTAATAAATAATTCAAAAATCTCCTTACTATTTCTCTCCGACACATTCATGGTAATACCTTTTGCCGGTGCTTTGCGGCAAGATTTAGCCTATTGCGTACGCTTGAACGGGAACTGTTCCAGCTGCGTTGAAGGCGCGCTCGCTGCTGCTGCTGACGGAGACATAACTGGTGGTTGTCTAAGATATAAAAATAAGGAGAAGCCTAAAACAGGCCCGAAGCCCGGCCCTGGGGGCGTCGGGTTCGGCTGAAATGCAGGGCTCTACTGGGACATAACAGCCAGTAGCCTAATTTCATTGCCAGTAACGGACGGTAAAGTTCAGGAATGAATGGTATGCGATTTATGACAGAATAGTCCCACAACTGATGTTTAATTTTTTTTCCCACACGTGACACGGACAATCAGAAAAGCAGAGTGCACATTTCTGGTAAAAAAAAAAATGAAATGCCGTCAACTGACACTTAAAACGGGAAGCATCGCCAGATTCAAACCAGCAGCAAGAGTCAAAAGCTCAGTAAATGTTGGCAACCTCTTTAAGTTATTATTAACTGCGCTGTATTGACTGCTTTCGCGCGTTGCAATACAGTAGGGAATCCGACTGAATGTCACCCATGATAACTACTACAATACAACCAACTCAGAATTGAGTTGTCAGAATTCACAGCTATGTTTGCATGCAGAAAGTGTCCACATGTTGGTGCTGCTATGGCGTCCAGCAGGTGGTAAAGCCTTCGAATCAACCTACAAATTGTTTTACTTTATTACTATCTCTGCTGGAATATAAAAAAGAATTTTAATATCGAAAAAATTACCCCATCACCTTTAATCAGCTTCACAGGGTTTGAGCTTCGCACTCAGCGTGAGCAACAACAAGGTGATATTATTAAGAGTGGAACAACAGGATGTCTGGAAATGAATATTAAAACAATTCTAACTCCCTTCATGACATTAGCACGCTGTTTTAACAGCAGGTCGTTTTGCTGGTTCAGCCTCACTGTGTGCGAAAGGCTTGAGGGCTCGGCTCTCACGGAGGGTGTTCCCATCAGCCCGCTGTCTTCTCAAGCCTTGCTGAAGTTCAGCATCTTACAGGCCCTTATCGTGTATCACAGGGGCTGAAGTGTTGAAGGCACTGCTGAAAAGGGTGATAGGAAGTGTGCCATTCTTAAAATTGTATTGCTTAATATAACGTAAATGATGTCTCTAAGTAAAATTTATAGTAGAAAACTTATATAAGATTTACATTATTTAAAAAATCCACATCGATTTATAAATATTTTGTCATATGGGAGGTGCTACTATTTTGATGATATGAATGTCACCACCTGTTGCTATTTTTACCACAACACAATTCGAAAAAAATAAAATCCTGATACGATGACCACAGCTACTGAAAGAGCTTACAGGTGGTGATGGATATAAGCGTAGGCTTAAACCAAATGCCGTACCATCGATTTTTCCGCTCCCGGATATCGAGTGAAATCCGCACTGAAAAACTTCAGTGGCTGCGGCGTCTTGACAAGCGTCAACATGTTTACATCCTGCCAGGATGGCATCTAGCGTTTCTTGTCTCTGCCGTTTGTGAGCTCTTTCAGTAGCCACTAAAAGCCTCAAAGGTATCAGGGGTAAAGTGGAAAGAACAAAGACGTGGGTCTTTAGGAAGTTTTATTCATCCACAGGCATCTTGCCATTCTTTTCTCCTCTTCTTATCGCTAGGAAAGCAGTGAAGACTTACGTTGCTTCTCTTGTTGCCCTTCGACTGAAAATTACAACCAAAAGCCGCACAATGTGGCATCGTATTAGTATTTTATTTTCCGAGTTGTGTTGTGGCAAAAATAGCAACAGGTAGCGCTGGTAGCTCACCAACTGCAACCATTTGACATCATCGAAATAATGGCGCCTCCCAAAGTTGTACTTTTTGTGATCTTTTTAATTATTTTTTTTCACTTGCGCTGGTTCAAAAGACTTACAGAAAATTTTTTAAACCTGGTCTTATGACAAAAACGTACTTCTGGGAACTTTTTTGCAAGATGCAAAATACGTACCGCCATGTACAAGTACGTTGTGTGACATATTTGATGTGAAATGTCCACTGGGTGGCGCTAAAAGAGTGTTCGATTTTTGTCCCCAGAACAGATGAAGGTACAGTTGCATGCGAAAGTTTGGGAAGCCCTTGCAGAATCTGTGAAAATGTGAATAATTTTACCAAAATAAGAGAGATCACACAAATTGCATGTTATTTTTTATTTAGTATTGTCCTGAGTAAGATATTTTGCCGAACATTCACAGATGCTCCAGAAGGAAACACAATGCATTAAGAGCCGGGGGTAGATGAAGGTAAATTGTACTTAATTTGTCTTCCGGGAAACATGCAAGTATCTTCTGTTGCTTTTGAAGGACAGTATTAAATGGAAATATATATATATATATATATATATATATATATATATATATATATATATATATATATATATATATATTTCAATAAAATAAGAAAAAATTGGACATCTTCTTCATGTTCAAAAGTTTTCACCCCCCGGCTCTTAATGCATCACATTTCCTTCTGGAGCATCAGTGAGTGTTTCAACCTTCTGTAATAGTTGGATATGAGTCCTTCAGTTGTCATCAGTGTGAAAAAATGGATCTCAAAAAAATACAGTCATTGTTGGAAAGGTTTCAAATACACATAAGATGCTGGAAAACTGAAGAATCTGCAGGACCTGGAGGATTTTTCTGAAGGACAGTGCTCAGTTTAACTGTTCAGAACAAACAAGGGACTTATGAACAACCATTACAAAAAAAAAAAAAAAAAACAGTCGTAGATCATCCAGGTAGCTGAACAAACTTGTTACGTCCGGAAAGGGAAACATATGGATCTGTAATCATAACTGTGTACGAAAACAATCGCAAGTACTCACTGTTTTACTGTCTCTAGTGTTTATTTCTGTTGGAAACTGCAGTACTTATTGCTATGTATTTTGCATCTTGCGAAAATGTTCCCAGGGGTATGTTTTCGTCACGAGACAAAATTGTTACTTTAGCTTGAGAGTTGGTCACCATCTACTTTTGGTTCTCTTGAAAAGAGCAGCCTGGACAATCTGCAAAATATCAGAAAAATCAGACAGTTGTTTAAGCGACATGAGCAGGTTTTCTATGAGTTCTAAAATGGCTTATTAAAAAGTTTTATATTAAAACATTATATTAAAAAAAAAATCTGAAATTTAACCCGAAAATTGAAAATTCAAAAAGTAATGGCAGTAAATGTTGCATGAACTACATAAATCTCAGTATATTTGTTTTGTTTTCCAGCTATCCAAATATCCAAACAGCTTTAAATTAAGATAACATTTACTTGAGATGGAAAACAAAGAAAGAAGTCTTGTTTTCTGAAAAACTGATTTTTTGAAAAACAGTTTATGCTTGAAACAAGAACAAACATCTGTCAGTGGGGTACAAACTTGTTTTTCCTTTCAATTAAGTTGATTATTCAGAGCCCACTGGCAAATATTTCTTCTTGTTTTAATCATAAACTCCATTTTGATATATTTGTTGGAAAACAAGACCTTTTCATAAGGTAAATATATCTTGATTGCAGACATTTGCACTTGAAAACAAAATAAAAAACAATTGCAAGTGCTCACTGTTTTACTGTCTCTAGTGCAAAATTGTTCCCAGGGGTACGTTTTCATCACGAGACCGTGAATTTTTTTGGTACATTTAAAGCATTTTTTTGTGTGTTTTGGAGCTTGAGAGTTGGTAACCATCTACTTTTGGTTCTCTTGAAAAGAGCAGCCTGGACAATCTGCAAAATATCAGAAAAATGAGACAGTTGTTTAAGCGACATGAGCAGGTTTTCTATGAGTCCTAAAATGGCTTGTTAAAAAGTTTATTAAAACATTGTATTAAAAAAAAAAATCTGAAATTTAACCCGAAACATTTACTTGAGATGGAAAACAAAGAAAGAAGTCTTGTTTTCTGAAAAACTGAACAAAATTTAGTGGGTTTATGCTTGAAACAAGAACAAACATCTGTCAGTGGGGAATAAACTTGTTTTTCCTTTCAATTAAGTTGATTATTCAGAGCCCATTGGCAAATATTTCTTCTTGTTTTAATAATAAAGTCCATTTTTATACATTTGTTGAAAAACAAGACCTTTTCATAAGGTAAATATATCTTGATTTCAGACATTTGCACTGGAAAACAAAATAAAAATGTAGAGGTAGGATAGAAGTTTTTTGCTGTGTGATCAGAAGGTTAAAAGTTGCTTCCAAAAAAGTAATAAAGATCTGTTGGAAATTGTATAGACCTGCAGAAACCCTGGTGAGGGGGAGTAAATGATGACCAAATTATGATATTTTGGTGACTTACTGTTTTAAAGGAGAAGTCCACTTCCAGAACAACAATTCACAAATAATTTACTCACCCCCTTGTCATCCAAGATGTTCATATGTTTTTGTCTTCAGTCGTAAAGAAATTATGTTTTTTGAGGAAAACATTTCAGGATTTTATATAATGGACTTCATTGCTGCCCCGATTTTGAGCTTCCAAAATGTAGTTTAAATGCAGCTTCAAAGGGCTCTAAACGATCCCAGCCAAAGAAAAAGGGTCTTATCTAGCGAAACGATCGGTCATTTTTTTTGGAAAATAAAATTGTGTATACTTTTTAAGCACAAAAGCTCGTGTAGCACAGGCTCTGGGATGCACGTTCACATACTATTGAATCGTGTCGAAAGGTCACGCCGAACGTAGGCGGAACCACAGACCCAGTGTTTACAAAGCGAACGTGCAAAGACTAAGAAAGTGCAAGTAAGTCAAACTCTGTTTACAAACAAAAAGGCACAACAATGTCAGACGATTCTGAAGTTGTAGGAGAAAATAAGACGGAGTTTTTCGCCATATTCTACCTTTTTTAGCCGGAGTACACAGACGATGAACTTAGATGATGAACTTAGACGTGATTCATAGTAGTGATGGGAAGTTTGGATCGCCTTTGAGTCTCGTTCAGCAAAATGAACGAATCTTTTTTCGAGTCATTTTGTTCATTTCGTTCATTTTAGCAAAGTATAATTAAAATGTTACGTGTTACTTTGCTAACACATCTACTGCTTACACAAACATTGCTTACACTACAAACAAGACAAAACTATAATGCTATAAGAAACAGAAAAGATTAATTCATTGTTTACCTGGGTCTTTAGTGTATGATTAGTTCACCTCACCTTTATCTGACAAGTTTTCGGGTTTGAGTCATTCGTGCATGATGTGACAGCCCCATAAGATGAGCGAATGACTCGAAAAACCCGAAGACTTGAAAGGGGTGAACTAATTCCAGTACAGAACCTAATAGGATGTTGCGCATGCGCAACTGAGCGAATCACTCCCAGAGACGATTCGTTCTTCCCGAGTCACATTAAAGATTCATTCAAAATGAACGAATCATTCAAGAACGAACCATCACTAATCCGTAGCATCGTGAACGCGCATTCCAGAGCCTGTGCTATACAAGCTTTTTTGCTTAAGAGTATACAAATTTTTATTTTTAGAAAAAAATGGCAGATCGTTTCGCTAGATAAGACCCTTCTTCCTCGGCTGGGATCGTTTAGAGTCCTTTGAAGCTGCATTTGAACTACATTTTGGAGGTTCAAAATCGGGGCACCATTCAAGTCCATGAAGAAAATATCTTGTCTATTTTTTAGACAAAGTTAATTTACTTGTTGATAAAACGTTCTGGTCTGTTGGTTGGTTTTAGAGGGGTTTTGGACACTTTTTTTTTTAACTGTTAGACCAGCAGGTAAAAACAGCTAAACATCAGATTGGCCTTGCTAGGAGACCATCTGAAACCAGTTAAGACCAGCACACCAACTTTGCTTTTATCTTTCATTATAATGATTTTCACAGTTTAATATTTCATTGCAGTGGATCGTTTTTTAAAATACTCTTTCTTTTGAATTCTTATGAGTCTTTTATGCGTTTTCTCATTCAGTATTCTGAGCTGGCTTTGTCTGGTTATCCTCTGGTGGTGTGACCTGCATAAAGTTCAGCAAGAGTTTAGTGTCTTGAGACGCGAGGCCTCCCGTCCCACCTGTCACTGGGGGAGGAAATTAACACGTCCAGGTTGCTGGTATTTATAGGTATGTGAAAGACTTAAATACTTTATTTTGACCTAGAATTCAACCACACTGAAGTTTTCTCCTTTCTTAATGATACCCTGCTTGTGACATTTACATAATAAGTACCTTTTGGACTCAAATTGTGCTTCCACCCCGCAAATTGCCTTTTTTTAATTGCACTCTATTATTTGTGGACTATTAACAACAGTGATAAAAATATGAACAATCTGATAAATTTAGAGAAGTGTTTGTCAGTTGATAATGGTTGGATATAGGATACTTCAGTCACTGACTTGTTTTTGTTGCTGACATGGCTCTGACGTAAGTGAGCTTTAACAAGATGACAGGTGTTTGACAGTTCAAGGGTTACTAAGGGTTGACAGACAGAACAATTCAATGGTTCGTCGTGTTATTTTAACCATTACAGAGAAGAGAAAGAACATTTTGTTGACAGTGTTTGGGAACAAATAGTCCAGATAAATAAATATACCTGTAAATATATACATTTATAATTACTGAATATTACATACATAATTACAAGAATTATTACAGTGAATAATAATATAAGAATAATATTGTTGGTTGACAGCATTACTGAACAAATCATACACTCACACACATTGTTACAA
Source organism: Labeo catla (assembly GCA_012976165.1). Taxonomy (NCBI): domain Eukaryota; kingdom Metazoa; phylum Chordata; class Actinopteri; order Cypriniformes; family Cyprinidae; genus Labeo; species Labeo catla. The sequence continues at coordinate 163,748 of VONZ01000132.1, read as the reverse complement.
TATTGTTATTTTATTATTTTATAAATTATTATTATTGTTGTTTTATTAATGTATTAATTATTAACAGTTATAACAGTAATTAACAGTTTTTTGACAGCATTAATGAACAAATAATTAAAATATATAATTTTTTCCTCATATATATATATATATATATATATATATATACACACACACACACACACACACACACACACACACACACATACACATGCATTTATATTCATACACCATCACAATAATAATTACAGTAATGATGGCAATAATAATGACTAATAATAATAACAATAATAATAGTAATAATAATACATATTTTTAAATATTTTAGTTAAATGTTTAATAGAATCATCATTATTAATATTATTACTATTAATATTGTTGCTAAGAATATTGTTAACAATTCAAATTAATAATAATAATATAATAATTGTACTAATAAAATAAAATAGTAGTTATAGTTATTATTATTGATTTGGTTGTTAATTGTTATCAATAGTATTGTTCTCAATCATTTAAAATTATAATAATAACAATACAATAGTAATAATTGAAATAAAATATTAATTATTATAATATATTAATAATAACAATATAATAATAGTAATAGTTAATTAAAATAATAATTATCATTATTATTATTGATTTGGTTGTTAATTGTTATCAATTATATTGTTGTTAATAATTTTAAATAATATTAATAATAACATTACAATAGTAATAATTAATAAAAAAATTACTATAATGTATTATTTGTATTATTATTATGAATAATAATATAATCATTATTGTTATTACTATTTATATTGTTGTTAATTCTTGTTAATAATATTGCTGTTAATAATTATAATTATAATAATGACAATATCAATAATATAATAATAATAATAAATAATAAATATTATTTTGATTAATATAATCATCATTATATTACTATTAATATTGTTGTTAATTCTTGTTAATAATGTTGTTTATAATTGTAATTAGTAGTAATAATATAATACTATAAATAATTAATTAAAACAACAAAATAATAATAATGTCATTCATATTGTTGCTAATTGTTGTTAATATTGTTGTAAATAATTATAATTAATAATAACAATATAGTAATAGTAATAATTAAAATATAATAATAACAGTTATTATTATTATTAATCGTTGTAAATAATATTGTTGTTAATAATTATGACTAATAATAACAATATAATAATAGTAATAATTAAAATCATCATCATCATCATCATCATAAACATTTTATGTATGGTTGCTAATTATTGTTAATAAAATTGTTGTTAATAATTATAATTAAAAATAACAACAATAGTAATAATTAAAATAAAACAATAATAATAATTATTAATAATACAATTGATAATTGTCAATAATATTGTTAACTATGACTAATAATAATAACAATAACAACAATATAATAGTAATAATTAATTAAAATAAAGACAATATAATAGTAGTAGTAGAAGTAGTAATAATAATTAAAAGCGACAAAATAATAATAATACTATTAATGTTGTTGCTAATTGTTGTTAATTATACTGGTGTTAATAATTATAATTACAATAACAACAATATAATAATAATAATAATAATAATAATAATGTTGTTGTTTTCTGGTATAAAAAACAACAACATTTTATTATTATTATTATTACTTATTATTGTTATCTATGTCACTGTTATGCTTCTTTGGAACAAAAACAGCACCGACCCCCTGTGAGTATGTTCTTTGAACTTTGGCCGTCGAGGGAAAAGAGCAATTTTCATTCTGTGTAAGTTTACTTGTTGACCACACTGTGGCTAAAAATGACCTTGACAACAATCAGGGTGCAAGTGCCCCTTGAACTCTGGGTGTGTTGTTTTTCTGCTATAAACAAACTGAGAAAAGTAAGGGACAAAGATTGATGTATCCTGGGGGATAGTGGAGTGTCCTGCAGTGAACTGTGCCGAAAGCTCTACCCTCTGTCCCCCTTTGTGTGATATGATACAAACGCACATTCATCAGCGCTTGTCACAACACTGTTCATTGCTCCTTGTTTTCCTCATTTGAAAATCTGAGGCCTGATAAATATATTTTACAGATGCGTTTTGAATTTTAAAGATGTCCTGCAGCCACTGTGTGCAGGAAATGACAGCATATCCTGTTTCACTAGGAAATACATTACATTATGGAAATAAAATGACTTCAGAACTCTGTTTAGCTTCAGTATTCTTCCTTTTTTGTTGTTCAAAGTGTTTTCATATAAAACAATAGTGTATTTGTTTAATCTCATATCACCTGGACTTACACGGTCTGGCCTGCTATCGTAGGAAGTGGGTGAAAGGCTGTACAGTAATCCTCTAAAGCAGATACAGAAACACTCTTAGCTGCTTAACACACGTAGTAAACGAGAGGAAGTTCAGCAGGGGACGAGCCATGTGGTGATTTCAGACAGCGTTAGCGTTCAGAAAACATCTTACGTAACGTGGGTCCCATCTTGTTTGGCGACTGGCTTTTTTCCAGTCTCTGAAAATGTTCTACAATGCTCCTTTGCTGCACCTCAGAACCCTTTTTTGTTGTGTATATTTAGTTTTCTTAAGTTGACTTGTTACGTTATAGGTTTCTTCAGGTCAATTTATTGGTTCCAGGCATCATCTGTTACTGGAAGAAGCTCATCTGGGTTCTGTTTTGTGACCACTGAACTTCATAAGCTTCTCCTACAGCATCCAATGAATAAAAACATATTTTATGGCATCAGGGCTGTACAAATTCTGAGGAGCCTTTATTTTTTAAAGTATGTTAGTATATATCCGCTATGATGAGTCCAGTTTGAGTTTCACTGACAGATTTTGCTTTAAAATTAAGTCAATAATACATAAATCAGCTAATCTAGTGGCATTTTTGATGTTTGTTGGCCTGTTCTCTCCTTGTGTTGCCAGGAACTGTAACCGTCTGTTATCAGGCTCAGACTAAAAGTCACTGGGACGCTCTTATGTCTTTCTTGATGACAGCGGTGTCTGGTTGTGTCCTCAGCTGATGGATTTGGTCTCTTTTGTCCTTCTCGTTTCTTCAAGCAGTCAGTGCAGGTATTGTTTTGTATGCAGTTATGGTGTCATAGAGAAGGTTGAGGAAGAGATCTGGGCACCTTGGATTTTCAAGTTCCTTTTTTTTAGAGGGTTATCGGACTTCTTAAGCCCAAACCCCGAATATAGAGATCATGATATGTGATGATGTATTTTCAAAAGTTTTTGAAATAAATAAATAAATGGCCATTTGTTATCATTGTGCTAAAATAAACTTAAATGAAAATATAACCTGGAAAAAAATTATATGATTTTATAGCACCTTCATAATAAATAATGGTCCAAAGCAATTTGTTTGTTCATTTAAAGCTTGCTTGGTTAATGTATTTATTTATTTATTTATTTACTTGCTTACTTGCTTTTGAAATTTGACATTTTTCATGAAGCCTACTTTAAGAAATCCTGAACGTTTGGTTGAGAGTTTAGCAAGGTGACAAAACATTTAAATACAAAAGACCAAAAATCAAAGGGGGCTGTGAACCAAAAGTACATTTTGCATAACATCCAACCTAAATAAATAAATAATCCTTTTTTAAAAATGTAAGAAAAATTCATGTATTGTTTATTTTTAGATTTAAGAATACAAATAAATAAATAAATACATTTTAATACAAATTCACATTTTTTTAGATTGTAAAGTATGGATAGATAAATAAATAAATTATTTTTGGATTTTTAGGATGGATGAATGAACAAACAATGAATGAATGAGTGAATTAAAACGTTTTTTAAAATGCAAGAAAAAAATGTCATTGTTTATATTTGGATTTTAAGGATAAAAATAAATAAATTTGAAAAATTCAAGCAAATTCACATATTCACTTATTTTTAGATTTTAAAGGATTAATTGATAAATAAATAAAGAAATAAATGCATTTTTTAAAATGTAAGAAATTCATACTGTTTATTTTTGGGTTTAAGAATAAATAAATAAAAACAAACAAATAAAAATAATAAATATAATTTTATTAATAATAAAATGTAAGCAAATTTTACATAGTTTTTTTAGATTTTAAAGGATGGATGGATAAATAAATAACAGATTTTATTTTTGTTTATTTTTGGATTTTAAGGTTGAATGAATGAACAAATGAATAATGAATGAATGAATAAAAACACTTAAAAATATACGAAAGAAAAGGCTCATATTGTTTATATTTGGATTTTAAGGATAAAAATAAATAAATGAATTTTTAAATTCAAGCAAATTCACATTGTTTTTTAGACTTTAAAAGATGGATAAATAAGTAAATAAATAAATAATTTTTTTTTTTAAATGTAAGAAAAATTCACATCTTGTTTATTTTAGGATTTTAAAGAAAATAAACAAATACATTTTTAAAACATTTTAAAAGATAATAAATACATTTTTTTTTTTAAAAATAAGAAAAATTCACATATAATTTATTTTTGGATTTTAAAGGATGGTTGGATAAATAAACAATTAAGACAAATTTAGAAAAATTCACATCTTTTTAGATTTTAAAGGATTGATGAATAAGTAAATAAAAACATATTTAAAAATTTAAGAAAAAATCATGTTTATTTTTGGATTTTAAAGATATTAAATGAATACATTTTTTTAAACATTTTTAAAGATAATAAGAATTCACATATTTTTTTTTAAGATTTTAAAGTAACAATTAAACAATAAATAAATAAATAAATACTTAAGCAAGCAAGCATCAATGCCATTCTTTTTCCTCTCTTTTACCCCCATCCTTTTGTGGTATGACAGGCCAAATCAAAGGTCAACTTTGGGCCGTGGGCCCTGATTTGGGCATTTCTGCTCTGTATAGTGTCACTACTCAAATTTGGTATTGCTACAATATTAATTTTGTTAATTCCTTTATGATAAATTGTGTTTTATCTTTATTTGTAGGTGGCTTTGGATAGAAACATTAACAAGTGTGCAGTGCTACCATTTGCTACTACTAATATTTACAAAACAACACTTTGCATACATGGCCTAACAGACAGGCAATTTTTCATGCAATATTAGAAACTGTACCAAAACTATGTTTTATAAAATGCTACACCCTCAAACTGGTTCTGACCAAAACTTTGCTGTCAAGTTCAGAAACGTTTGGCGGTCACAGAGTCAGTCATGCACACACAGGTTAAGTCACTTCAGCTGACAGGTCTGTGTTTGCCCTCTGTCATTACTTAATCACCTACTGGCACCGTAACTGTGCCCTCTTCACCGCAGTACAAGTATCAAACCACTCACTGTAGAGCCTCAAGACCTTTGGGTCTCACTTGGCTTCGAGCAAAACCATATAAAAACAAAACACATTTTCTGCAGTGAGCTGAGAACGATTTGATCCCCCCTACTAAAAATACACTGTGTGACTTCATACAGGCACAAGTGGAAAACAACAACACCTCATGTGTAAGCGGCTTCCAAGATGATCCTCAACAACACACCTATTGCTCTATATATCTATTAATATATTCTATATCTGTTACATTAATGGGAAAATTATAGTGTTTGAAACATATTATTAAGCAACATTTTGATCTTGAACTTTTATTGTGACGGCACCCATTCACTGGGATCCACTGGTGAGCAAGTGATGCAATCCTAAATTGAAAGAACAAACTCAGATCTCAGCTGGCCTGGGGATGAGGAAATTTTCAGCAAATTTCCATTTTGACTTGAATTACCTGTTTAATGGCTAAATGTAAATTCTTATCTATGAATACTGTTTTGACCTGTTTGAGTGCTATTATCAGTGCTTACTGTACTGATTGGACTTGTTTGACTGAACTGTGAGTGCGTTGTTTTGTTCTCTCATGATCTTCGGGCACACCCTGGCCTGGGAAGGCTGAAAAAAACTCTGGTTCAAAGTCTTATGTCCTTCCCATATCTTTAACTTAGACTGGTTAAAAGTTAAGCCAAGGTATAGAAATATTTTTGGAACCTAGTATCTTAAAAAGCATGAATATAGCAGTCATTAACTTGTTATGACATTTAAATGTGTGGTGTGCGGTTTGTCATTATGAGGTAAGTACTTTAATCCCATATTAAATTGACAGCAGTAATCTTTTTCAGCAGTTGTTTAATCTCACAACGCCATTTGAGATGAGTTTATTGTTTATTATAGAATGTAAAATAAATATCCACTTCATTAATGACGACATTTGCGCTTTAACCTCTTTTTCTGCAGGCTGAATTCACTTTCTTTGGGCGATTCGCTGATATTGCAGCACCGCTGCAAGAGTTAAAGCTCCTTCAGTCGGTTAGTTGACAGAAGCAACTGTGTACTTCAGTAAAAGCTGTTCATTGACGACAAAAGGCAAGAGTCCTGCCTCCGTCGACGGCTCCACCAATCCCATCGTGTGGAGCAGACGAGCCTTCAGCAGCCTTCCCCAAATCTACTCTTAAAGCCCACAAGACAAGATCGTGTGACAGCAGCGTAATACTACAGAGACGGGAGCATGATCTGCCATGAGACGCTTCAGGTCTCAAGGGCACATTTAACGGCTAATGAAGCATTCTTCAGCAAAGAGAAACGGATCGTACTAGAACTTTAAACGCCAGGGATTAATGCGAGTGATTTAGTGAGGTAAGTTTGCTTGTTTTTATGCTTTCATTTGCGCGTCGAGTAGTCGCATGGCATGCGCGGAAACTGTGCAACTATGTGCTGCGTCGAAAGGTGAGGCACATAATGCAGAACATAATTAAATACATTTAAATATCTTGGATTAACTGTGTGTTTATAGAGTTTAACCACATAGACAGAGAGACTCAGCGGTTTAGTGGGTAAACAGGACTGGGTAAACAGAATACATCAATGCTTTATGCAATAAAAAGCATGCACTTCAAGTGCTTTGCATATTTAAATCTTTTTTTTAATTAAAAATGCTTTAGTTATAATTTTACAATAATAATAATAATAAAACACATTTTAATAATGTAACATTTTGTAACATTCTACACTTCAAAAATAAATAAAAATTAACATTTTAGGTATAAACTTTATGGAGGTCGTTCATTGCATATTTCGACCTCTTTGACTTTTCATAACTGATAAGAAAAAAAATAAAGTTCTGAAAACTTCATTACAAATGACAAACTTGATTAGGCCAAGTTAAATAGATGAAGTGTAACGCAAAGTAATTAAAGGGATATTTAAAGGGATTTTAAGCTATCTAAAGTTATTTGAAAAAACAATGCCTCCTCCTGAGTTTGCAGTGGACACATGTGGGTGTTGACACTGCCTGTAGATGTCAGGGTTATTCTCGGTCATTCTGCAGCAGACAGGGGGCGCAAGAATCACTGCCGCATGTACATGCATGCTGCTCCCATATTATTGTAGCCCAAACTGGGCTAATTAGTGTAATCAGACTTTAGCCATAGTTTTTAAGATACTGAAAACCCCCCACAAATTTCAGGGCATGTTAAAACTTTTCCAGTACCCCCAAACCCCCTCAGACTCCAGAGGGTTAAACACCAATCAAAGTTTCCAATACTGATTAATGAACTACTTAAGCTGACCGTGACGAAGCCAAATGACAGTTCTATAGACGCATGTTTTAGGTTGTGATAGACAATTATTTTCGCTTGGAGCAAAGACTGGGTCTAGCTGTCACTCAATAATAATGATTTTAGATTTTGACCCTCTATTGACATTTGTCTACTCCATATAGTGTGACAACCAGCCACACCATTGGCTTTTTTTGTAGCCAAGACTTTAAGGTTTGTGTCTGTACAAAAGTATTCACTGGAGTCAAACATGTGACAGCTAACACCAGTCCCCCCTCCATGCTTATTCTACTTCTACTTCTTATGATAATATGTGTAAAGTCTCTGTTGGAGTGGTTATTACAGTACACTGCTGTAGCTACAGATTCTTTTTTTTTCTTTTCAGTGCACGGGCCAAGGAATGCTATAATGAAATTACTAGCTGCAGCATTGAAGTTAGGCTTTGGTGGTCAAATTCCCAGAAATGAACAATGTTGCCTTCTTGAATGTCTTACAGTTGATATGCAGATAGCAGCGCTATGGTTAGTCTTTCATGCTAACCATAAAGAACACCCCAGAGAGAAAAAAACAAACATATTTTACATATCAACTGCAACACAGACCAAAAAAGGAGAAAACTTTAAGACATTGAACAGTTTTTTGATTAAACTGTGAGTTGTCTCACACATAGCAACGTCATTTTATGTGCTCCTTTGGCAAGAGTCTTGGTTTCCAATTATCATCTGTTTCCAATCAAACACCATCATCTGAGACTTGTGTGCGCACAATGGTATCTTGTCTAAATGGTTAGCTTATAGCAAGACTTGTTGCAGTGAGGGAGTAACATGTTCACATCCTTATTTTAGCGTTGACGTATACAGCTATTATAGAAAATTGTTTCCAGTGTCTCACACATCCACTAGGCAGCAGTTGATGATATCTTAGCCTTTAGCTGCTTCTTGAGTCTAAAATGTTCTTGTGGAGTGGAAAAGAGTAATTCAGTTGTAATTCCATCTAGCATCGAGTTTGTTTACATGTGTGGTAATCATCTGACTACAGCTGGTTTTTGCAACGTCATTGAATATTTAAAGTTTAAATGCACATTGCACATCACATCTGTCTTTTGGTGTGTGGGTAAGCTGCCAAGGCTGATTGTAGTCTGATGATTAGTATACAGGACATGCTGAAAGAAGCCGAGCTATTTAGGTTCGCTATTTCCTTTAAAAATGCTGAGCTGATATTAATTCATAAGCCTTTTGCAAATTATTGTCTGACTGAAGCTTACTGACTGAGATCTTCATTAAAAGGTTGATTACTTTCAATGTTACGTAATCTATGAAATGTCACATTATTGCTAATCCCGCATTTGTGTTTCTTGCTCTTTTATAGACTAAAAACCTGCATCATTCATAGCAGGGAACTGTACAAGTGGCCGCCGCGCTTTGGACAGGCAGTAGCCAGGAATGGTGGATCACTTGCTGCTTGATGAAGAGACTTTCTTTTCTTACACTTATTTGCTGCCAGCCCACAACCCATCGGATATGGTGACAGACGAGGGGGTGTACCATATGCTTCCATCACCATTCTCAGAGGATAACCTGAGTGACTCATCTAGCCCACGTTCCTGTTCCAGCCCTGAGTCTCAGGTGTTGGGCTCTAGCTGTGGGAGTAACTCAAGTGGAGAAAGTCAAGATGGCCTCCTTGACTTCCTTCACTCCCAGTCCCTAACTTTGAGCCAAAACTCGTCGTCCTCCACCACGGTGTCTCCCATGGTCCCTCCCGTTCTTCCCATGGGTCTGGCTTGGGAGTCACGCCGGGACCGCACCACCAAAGAGGAGTGCTTTGAGTTCCCTGTTTTCCCTGGAGATTTGGAGGACCATGCGGGGCTACTCTTTCAGCCCACTCTGGAGGAGATCGAGGAGTTCCTCGAGGAGAACATGGAAGTGGTAGCCTTGAAAGAGGAAGTTGGAGAGGGTCTGGTGACCTGTGAGAGCATGCAAGGACCTACAGAACCTTGGGCTCAAAACTTAGACCAAACAGTGCCCGTCTCAAGTGACATAGTCGACGCCAACTCTGATCCCGAAAGTGGACAATCCGCAGTAGCGGCCTCTGCAAATCCTTCAAACGTGTTGAAAAAGGAGGACTCTTCTGGAAAGGTAGTGATGGTGGAAAGTCCTAGCATGCCTGTGATCCTACAGCTCCAGCCCATTCAAGTGAAACAGGAATCGAGCCCTAAAAGTGCCCCCTCGACACCAGCACCAACACCAACACCACAACCTGCCTCAGACATCAAAATAACCCAACTCCTTGTCAACATCCAGGGTCAAACCTTCGCCCTGGTTCCTCAGGTGATCCCACCAGCCAGCCTTAACAGCTCTTCCTCCAAGTTTGTCCGTATCGCCCCAGTTCCCATTGCCGCTAAACCCTTAGGTCTAGGGGAGAACGGAACAGTTGACGGCCAGGGAACAGGGCTTGTAGTTGGGGGTCACAAATTCCAGAAGAGCTCGGTAGCTGATCTTATTAAAATGCACAAGTGTACTTTCCCTGGCTGTGCCAAGATGTACACCAAGAGCAGCCACCTAAAGGCGCACCTGAGGCGACACACCGGCGAGAAACCATTCGCCTGCACTTGGCCTGGCTGCGGCTGGAGGTGAGTGTTTTTGTTCTGTACAGTTATGGTTTTTTCCACTCAAGCAGAGGTTAGCTGTCAAGGTCTGCATATTTACGAAGGGCTTTCACTCCAATAAGTTGTAGTTATTGCGAAAGCAATGTGGTACATCATTATCTTTGTTGACCATACATGAATGGACTTCAAACAGAGACAAGGGAGAGCTCTAGTATGTGGACTAGCTAAGTCTAAAGATATGTTAGCTTATCACTAATTTTTCTTGTTTTTGTGGCCAAGAACCAATTACATTAAGGGTTTCTTGCCCAGCTCCTAGAGGGCTAGCGTTCTGCAGAGTTTAGCTTCGACCCTTCCAGCCCCAGCACGAGTTTCTAGTAATCCTGAAGACCTTAATTAGGTGTGTTTAATTAGGATTTGAGCTAAACTCTGCACGATAGTGCGCCTCCAGAAGCAGGATTGGACACCCCTGGAATACGTGAACGGATTCACAAGAGTTAATCAGACTTTTCCAAAGATATGTAACATTTTAGTAGAGCAGTTAAGTAGAGTGTGTTTGATTATTACCTCAACTCGCTTATGCCATAAAGGTAATTTAGCATGCAAGCATTGGAAACTTTAGCTTGCTGAAACAGCTGAACTATAGTCACATTACTGATAAATGTAGTTTAGTTAGTAGCTAAGCTACTTTTACTTAGTTATTCCCCAACACTGCTTGATAGTGACTTTGTGTTGCAGCTGTAAAATTTCATTCACAATTTGTCCTTAGATTTTGGGTCTTGTTTTGTGTTATCTCTGCTATTTGGAGATTAGATAAAGTCTTTGAAGAGGCAGACTTTGCCCTATTCACTGCTTCATTTGTTTACTCTTAGTCTATGTCCAGCTTCAATCTCTCTGAACAAGGCCTGTTTAAAGTGCACCAGCGGTAGTAGTGAGGTCAGGATTGACAGTACAGATAAAACTTCAAGCGGTGGTCTCTGACAGAAGAGGGTTTGGTTCTTGTATTTTGCATGCTTTGGGGGTGTTTACTCTTAAATTGCAGTCTTGAATTGATTGCATTAGTTATCTATGACATTCTTCAAGCACTTGGTCGTAGTAGTATCCCTGATTTAGCTATTCCCAGATTCCAAGTCCCTCAGATGACTTTTCTGTCAATGATCCACTGGTTTGTCTAGTTACATGTACGACTCTCCGAGATGATCTAATTATTGTAAAAAGTCAAAAATCGGAGTGGCACGTTAGTGCTGCCAAGATAGAGGCCTCTAGTCAACTTTGATAAGGCTTACTGATTCGAGAGGTCTGTTGTTATCAGTGACCTTGCTTAGCCTTTCTTCTGGATAGAAGTTGGCAGTGACTGGCCTTCAGCAGTCTGTGAGTCTGACTGAGGTCTCCGGGACACTGTCAGGAAATGGATGTAGGGAAGAAAGCAACAGAAGAATGCCCTATTGGCTGCCTCAAGCCTGGCTGCGGCATTGCTTTGCCAGCATTTTTAGCATTCCTTTGGTACTCCGCAAATAAAATTGTCTTAGTGACACAAACACACAAAACCATACTCGCACTTAGATTGGAAATTTCTTAAACCTAAAAGCACACACAATAGCTTCAAACATGGTACTTGACTAGATGACACACCAATTGGCACCTGGTTTGGAAACAAACCAGGAAGCGCATACTTTGTTTTATGCAGCTTGCACACAAAGGTTAACAGAGGACAAAACCTGCATGAAAAGCTTTATCTGAACTGATACAGTTTGCACTATCAACAGTAGAGCAAACCAAAGTGCTTTAGCGTAACTCTGCTTGTTTTGAAATGGAAAATACAGATTTGCAAGGTGAAATCTTGTAGTTGGTTGCAATGGAATAACTCTTCGACCACAATGCAAAAATGTGGGCATTTGAATAGAAGTTAATAACATGTGCTGTAGAGCGTGCTGGAACAGCTCTGTTTGTGAGCTTTGACGTCCAACAAGGAGGGGCACCCCGTCCCATCCTATCCCACAGGGCAACAATTAGTCCACCACCATCCCATCCCAACATACTTCAAAGACTTGCTCGCATACCATGCATGTGGTATTTCAGAACGTGAGAGACTTTGTCAGTGCAAAAAAGCATGATGGTTTAATTAGCATCGCAGTTAGCACATGCTACATGATGTTTTCTCTTTTGAGTACGAAATGAGAATCTTCTTGTTAGTTTTGTTAGCCACGCTGTGGCCGCGGGGGTTTATTTTTGGATTCGGCACAAAGTTAGCGCATTACTGTAAGGATAGCTACAACTGTACGGTTCCTGTCTAAGCTTGTTGTACAAGTGGAAGAAAAGCCAAGCTCAAGAGAGAGAGACTGGTTTTTATAGCCTTGCAAATACTCTACACATGTTCCCGGGACATTAGAAACAGATACTACCTAGCCTATGGCTTCATATGAAACCGTGGCATGGGGTTGAGCAAGAGCTCCTGGCTTTCTCATTTCAAATAGAAGTGCACACTATCTTCAGATGCTTTTTATTAAGTAAGATGTCCATTGATAGTACAAAGGTGTAAAGTTAAGAGTCATTTGTACACCAGAGGTGCAATATTTCCCAAGAGCCTCTATTACTTTCCATGCAGGGTATATGGCATAACAGCAGATTGAGAAGGAAAACGCTTCCATATTTTCTAAAAACAAGCTGTGAGTTTTCCCTCTCCTGGGTCTTGGTTTGGATGGTTGCTTTCAGAAAACATTAACAGTCATGAATGTGGTGCAAATCTTCTTTTGGAACTTGAGCGCTGGGTTAAGCGCTGGGTTAAATATAGTTGCTCATTAGATCTGCTCCGAGCTCGAACCATTTGCTGCCCAGTAGTGAAGACACTGAGCAATTGTTTGACAGTTTTATTTGACGTTGCATGCGCCATGTGCCTCAAAGGCTGAGAAAGTGATTTCACTGTGCTTTCAATTTTGTTACTCAGTAACTCCAGTACTGTTTTCACCTTTTGTCCGATTTCACAGCGACAGCTGCTCTTACAAAATCTCAAATGTAAGAGAACAAAAAGACATGCAGTAGGGTTTATTAATGTGAATAATGAGCTGTCCTGTCCAAATAGGCTTTGATTTATGATCTGTTTTACTTACTATCCAGTGATTGACTAATTTAGGCAATGCATGTTTTGTTTGAGTCAATGAAAAATATTGCTTTTGGCCTTTTTCTCCATAGTCTGATGTATTTCTTTATGAAATAAGATATTCAACTAAGAAAAACATGAAGGGATAGTTGTTTCAGAGGTGGTGCAAGTTGCTATACATAGATGAAGGAACGTATAGAGTAAATAAGGATAGTGTTGACTATAAAACAAGTGGAACTGAAGCATTTTTAGACACAGTCATAAGACAAAATACCATTGAAAGCATTGGCCAAGTAGTGCGTTTTCCACAACACAGTACAAAATGAACTGGATCAGTGCACAACCACTGATATTTGGCTTTATCTCTGCATTCTTCTTGCAGATTCTCCCGGTCGGACGAGCTGTCACGGCATCGCCGGTCTCACTCTGGAGTTAAGCCCTACCAGTGCCCCGTCTGCGAGAAGAAATTTGCCCGCAGCGATCACCTGTCCAAACACATCAAAGTCCATCGCTTTCCACGAAGCAGCAGGACAGCGCGCACTGCACACTGACCCCACACAACCCCCTGCCACGGAGAGAGATAGAGATACGAGCGAACGAACAGAAGAAAGAGAGAAAGAGAGACAGATTCACTTGCGGTACTGTGATAATTTATTAAGTGAGGCTCGGATGAACTGAAGAAGAGTTTGTTCTGAAACTGTTACTTGACTCGTCAGCCTCGCAAATGTCGTAAGCTTCGTAGATTGTATTTTTGTAGCGTCCGTGATTGTTTTCTATGTTTCGAGAACAAATTTTTAACGTTCAAATGCATTTGTACTTTGAGGTATGAATTGTTGATGTATCTGCCAGTCATCAACATTCCTTGTTTAAAATCACGATAAAGTCACTTATTTTGCCAACGTAACGTGTTTAGCTCCTCTAAACCAAAAAAGAGACTCGGGTTCATTTGAACTACTGATCATTGGTAGGACTGTGCCATTATAAGCTACTGGCAAAAACAGAGGCTTGACTTTCAGTTGTATGCTAGTAAACTGTGAAACGCCTCCGGACAGACCATACAGCGAATCAGCGGAAGTCAAAACGCGCACATTTGACGTATGTGAAAGGGCCTTCTGATCAGTATTGAATTTTTCCCTGTTTTAGTTGATAATACAAAACCTTTCTTCATTTCATTCTTCTTTTTTGTCATTTATACCTTCTGGGCCTTCTCTAATCTAAATGTTTGCAGCTGGGGCCAAGGCATTTGTGGTTAAGCGCATGCGGTTGGAAGATATTTTCGACAGCAATCTTCATATCTGAGAGACCCGACGATCCGAGTCAGTAAGTTGATAGCTAAGCTAGGTCAATACAGACGATCAACTCTTTCAAACCTGCCTCAAACAGTCCTTTTGACCTGGGACTATCTGCCAAAATGTCTCTGCGAGACGAGCTTGAATGACAGAAACTGGAATTGCAAGGTGCTAACTGGTCTCGACCGCGAGCTCCCACACATGGGACGCTTGCAGGGCGAATCCTCCTGCTTGGGAAATGTAGTCTGGGACGCATCTGGAGTTCAAAGAGGACGTTCTTCATGGGAACTGTAGTCATGGACACAGCTTGACTACTGATAGGGCACGCCGGCCATGTGTTCGCTAAAGAATGCGTGTAATATCCAGCGGAGTGCTGATAGTTAACGCTAATATTTAACACGTTGTATAATTGGATTTCAAGGAGAGCTTTGTAACAACCTTGACAATGCAATCTGTTCTATGCAGTCTGTTTTTGCCAAAACAAAAGCCCAAATGGAAACAACTACAAAGTTACCCAGAGTGCCTCAGGTGATGAATCAACTCGTTGCTCTTTGCACTGCGCCAAACAGGCACAACAGGCACCTATAGATGCGTCAACGTATATAAATATATATGCACACATATAGCATCATGACAGGAACTCTTCTGGTTCTCTACTTGGAGTAGAAATGATTACGGTGTCGTTTTGCTGCTCGGCTTCTAATATTTAGCAACTGTTGTGGTCAGGAAATCCAATCTCAGATCAGATAGACTTGCAGAGAGCGGGCAGAAACCAGAACCACTCAGACCTCTCGCACACCAGAAGAGTCCTGTAGGAATGAAGGAAACATTTGTTTTGCTGCTGTTTGTGCCTGTTTAACATACAAACCAGTGTCATGCGGAAGCAGAATCTCTCCAAACACGTCGTTGTTGCTCTCTGAAAGAGGTAACCGTGCGTGATTGATCTAAAAATACGTCATACAGACACCCAGGCGGAGGTTGCGTACTGTTAGCGTTGCATTCCTTGCCGTCTACATGAAATTTATGGTGAAATTGGTGCTTATGGCCAACATTGAATGTATGTATACTGTATGTACAGACTTTGTACAAAATGTTGTTGGATCAGAGAGTACCGGATATTCTTCTACTGACGTATCTCGCGTCTTTGATTGTATAAATGTCCCCTGTAAAATGTAAACCAATGTACATAATAACAATTCAATATATAAATATATATATATATAAATATTATATATTTTTCTTGATATACATCAGATGCATTTACAAATAAATTGAAAATAAGAACGTTTTGTTTCCGTGTCGTCTTGTTTATATTTTTTATAGGTGCTAAAATGTTTTATGCAATAGCTTAGAATGTGAATTCAAATGCTTCTAGCTTCATCGAATTTATCTAAATGGAAAAACGTAAAGTTTTCTATTTCCAGTTTGAACTCCACCAGTGAGTCTCGCAGTATAATTGAATTAAATTGTTGCACTTGGAGGGCGTCTCGCATGTATTTGTTTTATACACAGTTGTCTTAGAATGACTGATGGTCTCATGTCAGTGATGGTTAATTAATGTTTAATGAGAGGGATACTGTGCCTTATAATTCCAAATCTTACACTGAAACCACTCACTTCCTAAAGAAAGAAAGCAATGAAGCACACATGTGCCTCTCTTTAACAGAGTATAAGTGAAATAAACAGTGAAGGTTAATATGTCATAGAAAGAACTTAAGTAAAAAAAAAATGTAATCTTTCACAGATGAACCTTCTTTGATACTTACAATGACACTGATAAAAGAATCTTCTGTATTATTCTATATTTAAAAACAGAAGCATTTTAATGTATTATATATTTATTATACTTTCTATAACACCCATATGCAGATATACATATATATATATATATATATATATATATATAATTTTTAAATTAATATTTATATTGAGTGTTTTGGAACTTTACATATATTTATTGAAAATAATTTTGGAAAATAATCTATCATCTATCTATACTATTATTAATATATAATAATATAATATAGTTTATAGTAATAAATTAATATATTGTAAATGTTTATGTATTTAACAGTTTTTAATAAACATTTTATTTTATTTTATATATATATATATAGTATTAAAATGTTTATTAAAAACACTGAAAACACTGTTAAATATATGTATGTATGTGTGTGTGTGTGTGTATATATATATATATATATATATATATATATATATATATATAAATAGAATATATTTCCTTAAAAGAGTTTTAGGATATAATTAAAAATATATAAATATATATAAAATATATTTTTTAAAGAAATATTTTTAATTCTCTCTCTCTATACTATATATATATGTGTGTGTGTGTGTGTGTACATATATATGCACATTAAAGATATTAAAATATATTAATATGTAAAATATATGTAAACATATAAATACAATATATTTCTTGAGTTTTAGAATATAATTAATATATATATATATATATGAAATTAATATATTTCTTATAAAGAATTTAGGTTATAATTAAAAATATATTTTTTGAAAGAAAAAAATAATAATTCTCTCTGTATACAACATGTAGTATATAGTGTTACTATATAATATATAGTATTCTCTCTCTTTCTCTCTATATTTATTAAACAATACTATCTGTATCTCTATCTATCTATCTATATATACATATATAATTACTATATATATCAAATATATATGTAATATATTTTATTATATATATAATAAAAGTTTTTGAAACACTTAATAGTTAATTGTAATAGTTTATAATTTAATTACAATTTATTGTTTATTGACTTAGACCAGACTCGAATCTGTGTCTGCAACATAACCCGATCAGTGCATGCACTAACCTCTAAACCGCAGCTCCAACGGGAACAACAACCAATAGTGCAGGAGTCCAGCTCAAAACACTTGTGCGTGTTGTTATGCTGAGTCACCCTAGATAAGGACATATTGAGCATGATGCTTGCGAAGGGCCCTGACGTTTATGGCTGACAACTCCAATTTATGTGGCTCCCTTCACAAGCCCCCAACCACATGTGGCACTCCTAAAGATGAGAGGAGGGAGTCAGGAAGAGAAGAATGCAGTGAAGTGATGTTCTTTTTATGGCCATCTGTTAGACAGGCTCACTGATGTGAAGGAGATCCTCAGTCGGCTGCCAAGATCTCCAGACGTTAGCTAACATGATCTTGGACCTGCTTGACCATAAACGGCAGTCCTGTCTGGACGACTCTAGATTTGCTTCTAGAAAACTCCACATTTTTAGTTTGTTTTCAACTTGCAGCATGTCATACAGCTTATGAGGAAACATGCGGGGGTCAGTTGTTTACCGTGTACTGCCGTGTTCAGATTCATAGTAAAGGATTGACTTTCTGTGTAATGAATAACGCACTTCTGTTTCATTCATGTGAGCCTATTCTATTTTTAATGTTGGTGAGTTCTTTAGGCAACTTGATTTATTATACTATCCTGGCAACTTATTAAATGAACGTGTTTTATGATTTCATTTCAGTTTAAAGCTATCAGTCAGTCTTCCCATGGTGGCTTCAACACTCGCTGTTGTTTAGGGAACTGTATTTCCTCAGCTCTCCGGCTCATGCTGTGCTTTGGAAAATGCAATGGTCTTGCAGCCATTTGACAGATTTATTTTTGGAGCGTTTGCCGTTGTTGGAAAGAGTACATCCATCTGTCATGGCACCAAGGTAACTTTAGGTCAAGCGTATGACAGGTCACAGGAAATGATGTGGTGACTTATTCTATTAACGATTAAATGCAGCTGTTTACAAATGAGGCGTTCGGTGAAAACCGAAAAAGGCTGCGTTTTCCATTTGGTTAATTTCTGTACGATTTTAAACATTGTATTCAAAATCAGAAGCCTTATCAGAGTTAATGAGTTAAAGTTTACAATAAAAATGAATATTCTGGGACAAGGTGGAGTATTTCACATCAAATAAACTGCTCTTCCTGTTAACAAAGTTATGGCCTCCTGTTGTTGGCATTCAAGAGTCAAAAATATGGCATTTCTATATAATAGAAATATTAAATAGCAGAAAAATAAAGAAGAATTATTAAAAATAATAAATATTTTCTATAATAGTAGACATTAATTATAGTAGTATAACATTTCAAAAATATGTTTTTTTTTTAAAATAATTGTGTGATTTAGATACAGATATTTTATTATGCATCTAATATAGATGACTATTAATTTTGATTCACTTTGTTCTTCTGATTTTAGTTCTGATTCTATTTTTATTTTACTATAACAGATATATTATTATGATGTTTATAATAGTATCTCAATTTAATACTATTATAAAATTACTATTGCAAACTTTAATTCGTTTTTATTTTTATTAGTTTTTATATTTTTAGGTTTTATTTTAGTTTTTAAATTTTTAGCATATTAATAATTATTTTGAAATATTTCTATATATTTTTTTAGAATTTTTAATTATTTTATTTTAATGTATTATTTAATTCATTATTTAATCATCTTGTTTTTTATTTCAGTTTTAGAACAGTTATTGTAGTACAGCAAGTTAAACTAAACAAATTAGTAGTTTTGCATTGGCATATTTTATTCCAGTTTATTATTTTATTTCAAGTAACTTTTTATGGTTTATAAAAAGTTTACATTATATGTAAAGGTATATATTATATACTTTTAAAAATGTACTCCATCACACTAATATATATATATATATATATATATATATAATATTTTTTTAATATAATTTCTATAATATAATATAATATTTAACAATATAATTTCTGACTTATACATGTAAAAATGTTTAAACATAAAATATGTATTATTTCTTTAATTACAAATATTAAATATTTTTTAAACAGAAGTTTATACTATTTTGAATTAACATATTATAAAATAATATTTATAATAATAATAATACTATAATAATATTTATATTTAAAAATCTATAATCTAAAATTTCTGTATTTCTATATTGACTATTGATTGGCTATACATGTAAAAATGTATTAACCACTCCATTATATGAACTAATATTTTTTTTGATAGAACATTTTTTTTCCTTGAATGGAATGACTCCACTGACAATGAGAAAGCAGTGCATGTTTTATTCTCATTAGAAGCTGACAGCTTTTCTTTGAAAAACAACTTGCTGGCAGACGTGTGAGATGATTTATGAATATTCCTGCACATATTGCCTTGCTTTTGTTCCCTCTGCTCAGGATTTCATTATAGCTCACAGCTCTGCGGTGAACATTTGTAGGATTCTCAATCGAACCTCTGACCGCAACATTACCATCGGAATCATCCCGGATAATGAAACCCAGATCTGAACATTGTTGCTGTGGTCAGTTTTCTGAAGGCTCTCAGTTATTCAGTTTTCATGTTGTCATATCCAAACTTCATGCGAGCGAAATTCATTTTGTCTTGCAGGACGACTCCGGGTTTTAGATCCTAGTCCAAAGGATATAAATGTGTTTAAACTTGATCTCTTCATCAAGGTCTCAGTCATGAAACATCTTGAAAGAATGGAGGAGATGTTGGCAGCTTGTTTCGCCTCTATTTCCAACCTGAGACGTTCTTTTCTTCCGGAAATAAAACTGTCCGAGTCTTTAATTTACTGTTAGGTGGGAGCAGCTGAAGTCCGGTTTTGGTGGTTGAACTCATATTTTCTAGTGTACAAAATGTTTTATGTGTTCACATACCATACAGGTCTAATTTTGCAGAAATGAACTTGAATGCTTGAATAAAGTGTGTTATGGCGGACGCCCAAATCCACCATAATTTTATAAATAATACTGTTTTGTGTCATGAAATGTAGTTCTGAGAGTTTCTTAGGCGAGAATGTACTTGTTTAACCTTCAAATCTGCGGTTTGGTAATTAAAGGAGAAGTCCACTTCCAGAACAACAATTTACAGATAATGTACTCACCCCCTTGTCATCCAAGATGTTGATGTGTTTCTTTCTTCAGCTGTAAAGAAATTATGTTTTTTAAGGAAAACATTTTAAGATTTTTCTCCATATAATGGACTGATATGGTGCCCTGAGTCTGAACTTCCAAATTGTAGCTTAAATGCATCTTCAAACGATCCCAAATGTGGTTGTAAACGATCCCATCTGAGGAAGAAGGGTCTTCTCTAGTGAAACGATCGGTTATTTTCATAAAAATAATACAATTTATATACTTTTTTTAATGTCAAACGCTCGTCTTGTCTTGCTCTTTCTAACCTCAGTTTTTTTCCGGTTCAGTTAGAAGAGTTCAGGGAGCGCAGGACAAGATGAGCGTTTGAGATTAAAAAGTATTTCAATTGTATTTTTTTAATGAAAATAACTAATTGTTTCGCTAGATAAGACCCTTCTTCCTCGGCTGGGATCATTTGCAGCCGCATTTGGGATCGTTTGAAGCCACAATTAAACTGAATTTTGGAAGTTCAAAATCGGTGCACCATATCAGCCCATTATATGGAGAAAAATCCGGAAATGTTTTCCTCAAAAAACACAATTTCTTTACGACTGAAGAAAGAAAGACATAGACATCTTGGAAGACAAGGGGCAGAGATGGGCATAAATACATAGAAATGTATTTAAAATAAAAATACAAAATACTGAGTGGAAAAATGTATTTAAATACAAATACAAAATACTGTGTAAAAAAATGTATTTAAATACAAATACAGTATTTTGTATTTTTAAAATACCCAAAATACATGTGAAATTGGCCATCAAGTGCAGGCATCCCTATTAGGCTGAAATATATCTGGACATATTCTGAATGCAAAACAAAAACATTTAGATGTACTACTGTTTAGAAATGATCTTCCCTTCCCCTAGGAAAAACAAAACTAATTTTTTTTTCCCCAAACATCTTTTATTACGTTTTATCACCATCATGACTTCAACTCAGTAACAAGAACTCTGCTCTCTCTGTCATTCTGTCACCATAATCTCCCTCTCTCTTTCTTTCTTTCTTTCTTTAGTGCTTGCTTCCTTGCTGCTAATCACAAATAAACTTCTGTAGTGAAAAATAGCAGCCATTTATATACTTACTTCTGACCAGGTTACAATGCAGGCTATTCCTTGTGGTGAGCAAAGAGCAGGGATGGGCAATATGACCAAAATATTATTTTTACTTCGCAGCAAGTTTTAAAACCACGTCAAAAACTAACTGAATTTCTTTTTTTTTTTTTGCAGGTTGTACAATACTTTTTAAGCATAGCAACTTTTATATTTATTTCATGTAAAGTTTGCTCCTATATACAGTTAGAAAGTTTATAAAAAATTATAATATATATATATATATATATATATATTTTTTTTTTGAAGAATAAATCTAAAAGCTGAAGAGTTGTGCATCATGCATCAGTGTCATAACAAATGCACACAATCACTACATTAAAGTGATGGTGACAGACAGTGATTAACCTTCTTTTGTCTCTACATCAATCATTTGCATAGATGGGGGAACATAATCACAATTCGGAAATGTTACATGGCATGGAAATGGCATTTTCATTAAGCACCATGTTTGTAAAATGCTAAAATTTACTAAATGAGCCTGCATAGCAGAAATATTGAATAAAGTAATGGTCCATGTTTCATACATTCGTTAATTAAAAGAAAATGTTTAATGAATTAAAAAAAAATACAATTTAGTGTTACACAGATTAATGTTTTTTTTTTTTTTTCTAAAATCACAAGTTACAAATTCAAATACTGCGTTTAACGGGATTATTTGATTATTTTGGTGTGGAGAACAATTACCGAGTTGCCCCTCCGATTTACAGAATTATATAACAAGGCACATTGTCGTTATTCCACTCTGTCACGGAGTGTGCGCACAAAAAAAAAAAACAACTTTACCTGGCAAACGTGCAAGTGTAAATATGAATCTCATTTCGCGCTTTAAACAGCAAAGTACAACTGAACCAAGAACATCACACTATATTATTCATTCATTCATTCATGCTTCTTCATCCACCCCAACGTTCCAATAATTCCTGCTGCCCCACTAAACACTGCAAGGATTTATTTGCTCTAAATGACCTAGGCCTATGTAAACAATTTTGAAAAGTTTAATCGATTCACACTTTATATCATCGCTGCCTAAGATATATAAAGTTCTGTCATATCACCCAGCCCTAACATGCAGTAATTAAAAAAAACCTATCAAAACTGATTGGCTAACAGGCAGCTAAGGCTCTTTTTCTCCTACACGTGTCGGTGCTTTTTTATTCTTTCATGTTTACTGAAGGCAAATCTGAATGATGCACCATTTTAACTTTAATCAACAAGGAATTGATCATGATGACACCCTTACCTTAATGCAGAAAACTGAGAAAAGTTGCTGATCCAATGCTGACTCTGCTACAGGCAGCTCACTTGCATGAGTGTTAAGGTTCGGGGAGGGATGTGTCTGAACTAAATCAGCACCCTGATAAAGAGGTTGATTGGCACAAAGTATTTTATGTATTTTGAAAATACAAAATACTCATCTTAAATGTATTTAAATACAAATTACACTAGATTTTTCCCAAAGGCTTTACAATACAAAATACAAAATAGTATTTTGTATTTCAAATACGTATTTTAAATACATTTATCTAAAATACTGCCCATCCCTGACAAGGGGGTGAGTAAATTATCTGTAAATTGTTGTTCTGGAAGTGGACTTCTCCTTTAAGATAACGTCTATTTGAAAATTTGCATCGACCTTTTCGGAGACGTGAGCTCCAGGACATCAGAGGTCGTTCATCACTCATGAACACGCCAAGAGCAGCCTCATCTCGGCCAGATCTTCTGGAATTTGCCGGTGGCTCTGATGTCTAACATGATAAGATATAATTTGTTTTGGGTTAATCTAACGGCCAATATTTGGTCTCCTTAATCTATTATTTGTTCCAGAGCAAACTGTTTTGTCTGAGGGCAAAACCTCATCAATTTATATTTTATGTAAATTTAATGCTGAATATCAGAGCGCTGCCTTTGTACAGTTTGACTGAATTGCCTAGCAACTTTATGATGACTGCTGTTGTTTTTTAAATATTATTATTCAATAAATAATATTTTATAGAAGTAATATTAGTTTTTAATAACAGTATTAGTATTAGAAAACGGAGTGAGTTTTCGTTACGTTGATTATAATTATTCCGCCATTAGATGGTGACAAAAGACGAATCAGCAGTAAAGACTTTTATATTGAAAAATAAACGCTGGTGTAAACGGAAGTTATTTTTAATTTCACCAACAGCTTGAAGTGGCTAACAAACAAATGCGCTTTCCTCATCTGACATCAAAACTAATGTTTTATTGTGAATATAAACAATGAATGCTGTATCAGATGCAGGTAATCACACTCGCTCAGTCCATCTCCTTCTCATAATACTCTACATTATACAGTGAGCTTTTAATAAAGTAATACAATAAGCTTTTAATGAACCAACTCGTTCTAACGTTCGCAAAACAGAGGGTTTTTAAAGACACTCCGTTGTTTTTTCTTAGGTTTCTACACACACAGTGTGATATTCCTGTGATATTGCTCATATATGTAACATATAAACATCCAAATGTATATAATTTTATAACTATGATTTTCCAGTCATTTCCAGCCATAGAGTATAACAATGGAGGATTTGCATATAAATCACGGTTTGGTCAGTTACCCGGATGCGTGGCTATATTGGCGATACTCGGATGTAAACAACAGCATGGATTGCAAGGTTAATGTGCTACTGAATATGTTGTTCTGCTTATTTATGCTGTCTACACCACGGGAAAAATGTGTGGAAGCTGCTAAATCATATAGAGAAGGACATAGTAAGCAGGAAAGGGCGCAATATTTTGACAAACTTACAAAGTTAATAGGTGGTAAAGATACATACAAGCAGTATTAATTAAGATATTAGCCTAATATTTCACCTATTTGACCGGAAATGATAAGAACAAACACAAATGTTGTCAAGATTCTGGAAATCACCAATATGGCTGAATGATGACGTGTTGTGAAAACACCGTATATTGGAAACGCACACTGGCCATTTAACACCTGCAGATCTCTTACACAGGATAAAACACACTAAGTTTAAGGAACAAAGCTGTTGAGCTTCAAAAATTTAGTCAGGTCTCAAACCTTGGCAGTCATTCCTTTCCCTGGCGAGTACAAGTCTGATAACAAAAGTGCATTTGTTAACTGTGAAGTCTTTTTTTTTTCAGAGTTCAAAAGAAAGGCAATTGATTGCTAAAGGGAAAGGACAGCAACACAGCACAAGATGTCAAGCAGCATGGGAAAACCCTGTCTATTATCTAACATCAGTGCTATATACACTACTCTTCAAAAGTCTGAGGTCAGTATGATTTTTTTTTAAAGAAATAAATACTTTTAGTCAACAAGGGTGCATTAAATTTATCAATAGTGACAGTTTCTATTCATCAAAGAATCCTGAAAAAAAATATAATGGTTTCCAGGAAAATATAAGGAGCAGAATAAGAAATGTTTATTGAACAGAAAAACATATTAGAATGATTTCTGAAGGATCATTTGATACAGGAGTCATGATGCTGAAAATTCATCTTTACCATCAAAGAAATACATTTTATTTAATACATTCAGCACAGTTATTTTTAGACACCTAACACTTAATATTTGGACAAATGCAGATATATTTACTTAATATTTCACAACTGAATAATAATATATTTACTTCACAGAATAAATATTAGCTTCACATGTTATGTTAGACGATGTTAAGAAATATATTTCACTGAAGTTATCACATCATTAGACAAATTGGAGGGACACGCATAACGTTGGCTACACAGGGCAATTGCATAACATGCACTTTAGTTGTCTCGCTGATCCTTTAGTCTGTCTCAGCAAATCCTTTGATTATACAGACTTTGATTGATGAAGTGATAGTCAAAATGAACTGTAAGATTTTTAATGATTTTAAAAAAGTCTCTTCTGCTCACCAAGCCTGCATTTATTTGATCCAAAGTACAGCAAAAGCAGTAATATTGTGAAATATTTTTACTATCTTAAATAACTGCTTTCTATTTGAATGTATATTTTAAAATGTCATTTATTCCTGTGATCAAAGCTAAAATGTCAGCATCATTACTCAAGTCTTCAGTGTCACATGATCCTTCAGAAATCATTCTAATATCAATATTTATATTATATATAGCAATATTTAAAGCAGTTGAGTGCATTTTTTTTCTGGATTCTCCAAAGATCAGCATTTATCTGAAATAAAGAGCTTTTTCTTTAACATTATATACTATACCATTCAAAAACTTGGAGTCAGTATATAAATGTGTATATAATTTATAGAAATTAATACTTTTATTCAGCAAGGATGGTTTAAATTGATCAAAAGCGATGATAAAGACATTTATAATGTTACAAAATATTTCTATTTCAGATAAATGTTGTTCTTCTGAACTTTCTATTCATCAAAGAAACATTAAAAAAATTGTTTTCAACATAATAATAAATGTTTTTGAGTAGCAAATTAAAATATTAGAATAAATTTTGAAGGATCATGTGACTGGAGTAATGATGCTAAAAATTCAGCTTTGAAATCACAGAAATAAATTACATTTTACAATATATTCAAATAAAAATATTTCACATTTTTAGTGTTTTTGCTGTATTTTGGAACAAATAAATGTAGGCTTGGTGAGACTTCTTAAAAAAAATTCAAAATCTTACTGTTCAAAAACTTTTGACTGGTAGTGTGTATAAATGAACAAAAAACTAAGATAATTGCAGTTGTAATTACTGTTTTTGAACAGGTTTCCCAAGCAAGATTGACAAAAAACAGAGGTATTTTACTGATATTTTATCTTACTGAGGGTGAGTAAATGATGACAGAATTTTCATTTTTGGGTGAACTATCCCTTTAAGATTTTTCATCTCAGAAGCCATTTTCCATGTGACACCAGAACAGCAGATTTCCAAACCCGCTGACCTCCTCTGGAACTTCAGAAATATTCTGAAGAAAAATGTTTGCTCATCACATGCATGTGAGGCTGTTGCGTGTATGAAAGTATATTCGGTCTGCCCTTGGGAACGGTATGGTTTCAACACTTGAACTGAGTAATCAATATCAAATAAAGCAATAACTCCAGATGCTCCATTTGACCACATTTTGTCTTCAAGTATTCATATCCGAATGTCTGGAAGCAGATGCGATTTGTCTTTTATTATATTCTCAGCACTGCGATGCATGCCAAGTATCCTTCCGATATGTGGAAGAAATGCAAATGAATCTCACAGACTGTTATTCTGAACTTTTATGGACCTGCTGAATGAAAAACGCTGAGATAGAGATCTTTCTTACATAATAAAACGCTACTGGTCATATTGTATTGCAGACAGACATGTCTCTGTGAGCATTTGCTTATATAGTGCTAAAGCAATTTACAACAACTTACATGGTGGCCATAATTTGATGGTTGAGGAATCAAAGTCTACACTGGAATAACAAACCCACAGCTCCAGAAAACACTATTATCTGTGGTTCAGTTTACACACAGGAGACCTACATTACTTCATATGGATTTAGTCAGCTAGAGTTTGTGCAAATAAAAGACTTTGATCCAGCAAAGGGGAACGTTATCCAATACTAATAAACCACATTATTTATAGTATATGCAATTTTACGCTTTCTTGCATAAAAGAATGTGTTAAGTTAATGAACAGTGTAAAAATGTTTTTTAGGGAACCTATTTAGAAGAAAATAGTATTGTATTCAGATATATAGAGTAAACTTGTCCCCAACAAAAGTAATATACATTTATTTATAAGTAAAAATTGTGCCTGTAAGGCAAATAACATCATATGCACTGAATTTATGCACTGAAACTAGTCGGTAAGACATATCAGTTATGAAAGTAAAGAAATTTGTTCAAATATCAGGTTTAAACAAACAGAAACCTCTGACGCTTTCTGACGCAGCTTTGCTCAGCTTGACCAGACACAACTTTCTCTCAGTCCTCTGTGTTATCGATCATGTGTTTACAGTGATGGTAAGAGCTCAGATTCGATCAATATTTGTCTCTGTGAACCTTTGGTGTTCAGGTAGTGGTGACGTAAATGATTTCCAAACAGTCTGTTCTCCGGCAGATAAATGGTTCATAGGGACATTTTCACCTCGTTGGATAGTGATGACACAGTTTGGTTTGATAAAGAATTTTGTCACAAAGTGCTAGAGGAGGACAAGTCCTGTATGGTGTGTTTTTTGATCTTTGATTAGAAGATGCTATCTTGATTTTTTAATGTATTGCTAACGCTGAGGTGTCACTAAAGAGAATTGCAAAAACAATGACTGTTTTCAAGCAGGTTTCCTAAACACTAATTAACCCCTGTCTCCCCTAGTAATAGATTTAAAATGCATTTATTTTATACTAAATATAGTTCAAGTCTATTAACATATTTACTGACATATTGCTTGAGACTGATATAAAAATTGTAATTAAACTTTATTTGAAGTAGTACTTGTGCACAATGCACATTTCTTCATATTAAGCCTAACATAATTTAATGCCACTATTGATGAGGATTATATGATCTTTAAATAATATCTTTAAATGCAAAATATTTAAAGTGTACCTAAATTATATTTGCAATAGTTTCACTTTAGCACAACCAAATATACTTCAGTACATTTTTAGTTGGACTTCAGCACTACTTCTGCACATTTAAAGTGCATTAAGTACAAAATTAGTTGTTCCAATTTTGCTGACTTTAAATATACCAGATTAGTATACTGAAAGTACAGGGTATTTTTAAATACATTTTAGTATATTTATTTTTCATTGAACAAACAAAAACTTTTTTTTTTTGCAAAGTTAGAAAGAACATTGTTAAAATAGTCCATGTGATAGGCTTAGGCTATTTCCATGTGGCAAAATAAGGTGAATACTGATGCTGGTTTCATTCCAGTGAGTTTAGGTTAATTTAGAGGTTAGCAGGCTTTTAATGAGTGCTTTCAAGGAAAATAGCCAGCCATTTAAAGTGCATTAGAACATTTGAAGTGCATTAAGTACAAAATTAATTGTTCCAATTCAGCAGACTTTAAATAAACCTTTTTTAAAAAAAATTGTGCTCAACAGAAGAAGGAAATTCATACATTTTTGGAACAAGTGAAGGGTGAGTAAATTATGACAGAATTTTCACTTTTGGGCAAACTATTAAGGAAAAAAATATTGTCTGATTACGTCATTAACTGATTTTTACCATGCATCTCTGCCATATGTACATCAACTTGACATACTCACCACTAGTAAGCTACTGCTAAACATTTAACTTTAATTTTATGTAAACCTGCTTTGCAACGATTTGTATTGTGAAAAGCGCTATACAAATAAACTTGAAATGAATTTAATTGAATTGAAAAAAACACAACCTGGTGTTATTTTTCTCCTCCGCAACAGCCTTTTTGTCTCAGTAAAATGGCCGTATATACTATATGGTAGTGTATGGTGTTCCATGACCATGTCTATATTTCTTGACCCCGCTTCACTGCTGCTGTTATTTATGACGTCAGTATTTTTGGGTCATTAAATGCTTCTCTAACTGATGTAAGATGACCGTGGCCTGTCGAGGAAAGCCATGTGGATTGCATTGGGGTGGAACAGCTATGCATTTCAGAAATGGACTGAGAGTTTGCAGGCTAAATAGGGAATGTGGTGAATAGGGAAAGTTCACCCAAAAATGAAAATTCTGTCATTAATTACTCACCCTCATATCGTTCCAAAACTGACCTTTGTTTATCTTTGGAACACAAATTAAGATATTTTTTATGAAATCTGAGAGCTTTCTCACCCTGCATAGACAGCAACACAACTGACACGTTCAAGGCCAAGAAAGGTAAGAACATCGTTAAAATAGTCCATGTGACATCAGTGGTTCAACCTTAATTTTATGAAGCCATGATAATACTTTTTGTGCACAAAAAAACAAAACAAAAACAGTTAAGCTTCTTTCAAAGCTGCAAGAAGCGTTGAAAGGGCCCTCGCACTCGGGCTCACCACCACCCGGTGGCTTTAGGAAAACAGCGAATGAGGAGTTCATTAGAGTGTAAAACATGCCACTTCCTGTTGCCAGCAGGTGGCGCTATGGCTATAACTAAATATGGTCATGGTCATGTGCTCAGGACAGGACTCTTATCAAATGTGAATTTTGGTGCAGATCGGACATTGCTTGAATTATAACAACTTCCTTTTTCATGGCGAAACATTGAATTGTCAGGCCGGCATGGGCACACCCTTCAACGAAAATTCAAGATCTTTGCAATTTGACATCACAAATGGCTTTAGATTACACTGACCAAATTTGGCGTTGATCTGTTTAAATCTTATAGGAGGAGTTTGTTTAAATACAACACCTGAAAATTTCAAAAAAGGCACAAAGCTTGCAGGGAAAATAAAAATAACAGACTTCCTGTTGGGTTTCGGACTTCGTACAGAGGGACTTTTTTGTAGGTATTGGTGTGTTACATGTGTCTACTGAATTTCGTACATATATGTGAAACATAGCTCAAGGGGCACTTTGTTTAAATTTTATAGTGGTGCTATCGAGTCATTTTGTCACACACACTTCTTAAACCTATATCACATGTAAATTTTCACCACTTTTGGCATGTGTGCAAAGTTTTCGAGCATGTTTAGGCCCTCAAAAATGCAATTAATTTTGGAGAAGAAGAAGAATCTGAACAATTCCAATAGTTCTTGGGCCCTAAAGATAATGAATTGCCAGTCTTCAATGCATGTTCATGAGAGTACCATGATGCATGCATGGAAGAGAAGAAATATTTGAATAAAGTTATTTTTGCTTGTCTTTTGCACAAAAAGAATTGCGTAGCTTCATAAAATTACAGTTGAACCACTGATGTCACATGGATTATTTTATCAATGTCCTTACTACCTTTCTGGGCCTTGAATGTGTCAGTTGTCTATGCAGGGACAGAAAGCTCTCAGATTTCATCAAAAATATCTTAATTTGTGTTCTGAAGATGAACAAAGGTCTTACGGGTTTGGAACGACATGAGGGTGAGTAAATAATGGTGGAATTTTCATTTTTGGGTCAGCTATCACTTTAATGGAAATCCTTGATAACGTAAAACATTTCTGTAATTGTTTCTTCAGAAACTGTAAAAATATAAATACTACATGTGTTTGTATGTGCACGTGTACCTCAAACACTACGGTAGTGAAAAGTTGTTTTCACCCGGCTTATGATCTGCCAACACTCACTTGGCAAAAAACAAAATCAGCATAAATCTGTCTCATTAATCTTCACCCAAAGATGGAATACTCTAATCTGAGCATACATACAATAGCTCTGCTTGCCCATGGGTAGAAACAAGCCAAAACCAACACAGCATTTAGTAGTAAAGCGTATTCCCTTAAGACAAACTACTGATCGTATATTCAGGTCTTGAACCACCAACACAGAGACACAATTTAGAAAGAAACGGGGCAATTGTGCCAACGAGCCTGCGGAGAATTAGTCAGTGTTGTGTAACATTATACAATGGGCTCTCTTCAACAGTACGAACTTTAAATAAAGCTCTTTCTAAGTTACTAAGTGCAGTGGAACAACGCTCTTACGTCCAATAAGAGCTTTTCTCGTATGCTTCAGCTTGTGGTTGCCAGTTTTTTTGCTGATCTCATAAAAGCCGCCCGCAGCTGTATGTCACCATCGTGGATCACTCTCTGCTGAAGCCGTGTGTGACGCATTCATACTACTTGAATAGCATGAATGCTGAGTCATATCTGCAGGCCTAATCGAGGCGATGGCTGAATTTATTCCACGCTGTGAGCTAGTGATCTATGATCAGTGGTCCAAAGAACAGATGGGCCACATCTTGAACAGTTTTACAGGCCCATTGAACAGAGCAAAGATGGCTCTAGGGTCAGTGGATATTCGGAGCTTAGCCAGACCACTCTGGATGCACATGGGCTCATCTCTTGATTAAATATTGCAATGTGATGTTTTGAAATTACATTTTGCTGAAATAAAATATCTGCAAAACACATTTGTTAAATAATGAAAAGTACTTAATATAGGAATAGTTCACCCAAAAATGTAAATTCTGTCATTAATTACTCACCCTCATGTCATTCCAAACTCGTAAGACCTTTGTTCATCTTCAGAACACAAATTTAGATATTTTTGATGAAATCCAAGCACTTTCTGACCATAAATAGACAGCAACGCAAATGACATATTCAAGGCCCAGAAAGTTAGTAAGAAAATTGTTAAAATAGTCCATGTGACATCAGTGGTTCAACCTTAAAGGGGTCATCGGATGCAAAGTTCACTTTTTCATATTGTTTAAACATTAATGTGTGTTGGCAGTGTATGTACAAATCTATCCTATAATGATAAAAATCCATGCAGTGGTTTTTAATTAATCTGTAAAAAAATCCCCTTTTTCAAATCAAGCAGTTCTCAGATACCTGTCGGTGTGACGCTCCCACGATAGTTGATTGACATGAACGTCTTACCTCAGATCAGCTGTCACAGTCCGACCTCCATTGTTTCGATGCTGGAGCAGGGATGTAAGTTAGACAAGCATATCTGGATGTAATAATGAACATAGTGAATCTCTGCAATCACCTTTCCTAATAATGTGCTAGCTAGCAAGTTTAGCGGCCAAACGTGGCTAAATGCGGCTAAAGTAAACAGGCTCGTCACTCCACAGAGAGAAGAGAGGGGCAGGGCGAGCAGAGATCATTAACATTTAAAGCAGCTTCGACCAGAACAGGATGATTTTTGCAGAGCTGATTTTGGCAAGGTAAAAAAGGGTGTTGTTTTACACAACCATTGGGAATTTTAAACCAAAGTATATTATAGACTTTTCATTAAGACCCTAAAGAATCATATCAACTTGTGGAAAATGGGCATCCGATGACCCCTTTTAATTTTATAAAGTTGCAAGAATAATTTTTGTGTGCAAAGAGAATAAAAATAACAATGACTTTATTTAAAAATTTCTTTACTTCTGTGCCAGTCTTTGAATGAAGGTCTTACGGGTTTGAAATGATATGAGGGTGAAAATTAATGACAGATTTTTCATTTCTGGGTGAACTGTTGTATTTGTTAACATTTGTTTTTGTTTGAGCAGAAAGAGTTTTACTGCTTACTGCTGTTTGTTACAATTCCACTCGTTTACCTATAGTGGCTATTGAATTGAAAGTCATGCATATTCATTAAAAATAGCTATTTCCATGTTGCAAAATGAGCTGAATACTGATGCCGGTTTCATTCCAGTGAGTTTAGGTTTATTTAGAGGTTAGCAGGCTTATAATGAATGCTTTCAAGGAAAATACATTTGCTGGATTAAATTTGCCAAGTTCATGCCACCATGCTTTCATAAATGAGTTTTGCAAAAAATGCAAATATCTTGGCTTGTGCTTTTTAAGTTTATTGAACACCACTATAATCTGCTTTGTGTTTGTGTGTTTCAGAGTTGAGTCTTTGGAAACTTGAGTGCTTGGTGGTTGAGGTTGGAGGGAAGATTTAACTGCAAAGTCAGTTCCAGGTGGAGTTCAGTGTTGTCTGAAGCATTAGACTCTCTGCTGCCCCCATCAGATCTGGAGAATCCAAAAAATTTATGTGATTTTACTGCAGGCTTTGGCTTGTGAGTTCACAATCTCTGGAAGATACTTGAGTTTAAGGTAAGTTGGCTTTAAGTTTATGTTTCGTAAGACAGGGCTGGTGATTTTACTTCAAATTGGCTCCCCTTGTTTTACTTAATTCAGCTTTAAAGATTCACTCAGTATGTTTGTTTACATTTCATTAGCACTTTTTCAGTGGTTTTGAACTTTTATACTGATGCCTGTCGGTGTGGATGCATGACATTTATTTACAACCTGCTACCGGTTCAGATTAAAGCTGTGGGCCTGTATCTTTTGATTTGTTGTTGTCTCATACTACACACATTAAAGAGTGTTTTCACGACATGCCATTAATTGGCCATACTGGTGGGACTGAACGTAAACAATGCCACTGAACCGAACAAAACTCGCATATTTTGCTATTTATTGCTGCTGAAAATGATCAATTACTGTCATGTTTTGGGTTATGTCTAGGCTAATATCTTTCTTAATACTGCTCGTACGTACTGTATCTTTACCACCTATTAACTTTAGTTTGTCAAAATATTGTGACCTTTCTTGCTTACTAAGTCCTTCTCTATATGATTTAGCAGCTTCCACATGTTTTTCCATAGTTTAGACAGCATAAATTAGCGAACAAGGTATTCAGTAGTACATTAACTGTGCAATCCATACTGTTGTTTACATCCGTGTATCGCCAGTATTGCTGTGCATCTGGTATTGTTACTCTTAATGTAAGTAGTTTTAACTAGGTCATCTGCATGACCAGGCAGGTTATGATGGCTTCTGTTAAAAGGCCATCTGCTGTGTCTACACTGAAAAGTTATTTTTCTAGGCCACTAATAAATCTGATTCTTCATCTTGAGTTGTACAACTCTAATCATAATTCTCATAAGTACTGTTTATTTCTTTGGATAAAACTTTTTTAAATTAGCATTTCTCAGAGATAATAAGAATTTAGGCAACCCACGTCTTAAAAATAAATGCCACTGGTCTATTATATTACACATTTTCCTTTATTTTTATCATTTCTTTACAATAACTGCTCGTATTACATTTTCACTGTGCAATTTGGAAAGAAGATTAGACTCCTGGTACATTTTATATCTGGGGAAACACTTCATATCACTTATATAATTTTGTAAATGACTATTTTATGCTTGTTACTGCATTTTGTTAATGAGTCCCTGTTGGAACTGTATCTGTCTTATCCTGAAGTATTGCCGACATTACATGCTTTTGTGCTGCTTCAAAAGGAATGAATTCCGGATATCAGTCTTTGTGCTTGAAATAGAATGTGAGCCAGAGAAAACACTGAATAGATAATGGTAGACTTTGATTGCATCCTGTTTAATTCACTCTGTCAGAACTCATCAGAAATAGACGACCTCATCAGCTTTTAACAAGCTGATTTCAAAGAATGATGAAGTAGGCCACAGGCTTCTGTTTGTGTTTGCATGTTGCTGGCACATCGGGTCAGAACTGGAACAATGAGTGTTTTTCTTTTGTTAAGGGCATCTGAGGCCCATCAGTCTAATACGCTCTCCTATGTTAAACATTTGTTTTTACTTGTCTAAGGTTACTTAGACAACTTATTTATTTATTTGTTCATTTTTATTTTATACAGTGCCGGTCAAAAGCATTTGGAATTAGTGTTGGGCGATTAGCTCCACAGTCATGTCGTTCTATCTTCAGTCTGTGAGGTTGCCGATACACAATATTATCATGCTAATTTATTAAATTTCTTGGCCAGAGCATGAACCAACTCCAGGGTAAGGCTGAAAGCAGCCTAATGTTAGTGTAATCTATTAACTAAATATATAAAATATTTTTAATATGACTGAATTTTTTTTAGTGTGATAACAATTTAATAGAAACATTGTAGGTTACTAATTATAATGTTTACATTTCCTCTTTTCAAACCGTTCCTACAGAAAACGAGCAAAGGACATTTACGTTATTAAAAAACATCATCACCCACTTCAGTCTAGCTTGAATTTATGCACTTTAAAAAAAATCAGTGAAGCGATCTACACTGTTTATTGAATAAATCTCTTATACTTACATCGCACGTGCATCTGCACTTTGTTGTTTATGATGAGAAAATTCGCGAGCGTATGCACTTAACAACAAAACTCCGGTGTTACAGAGATGACTCATCTGAACGCCTCTGATTGGCAATTGTATTCATAAAGTCAACGGAATCATGTGTGATTGGTTATAAGGCGCAACACTGTAAAACTCGGAAAAAGAAATATGATGAAACAAATAAGCCCTAATATTGATAATATAGTATTACTAGCCTGATAATAATAATACTATTAATAATGGTCTGTAATTGTCTCAAAGGCTCACCAAGGCTGCATTTTTTAAAAGTTTAATCAAAAATTGATGAATTTAAAAAAAAAAAATGCTTCTGTTAATCAAGAATTTGGAAAAATATTAAGCAGGAGAAACTGTTTTCAACATTGTTAAGATAAGAATGATTTTTAATGATGGAGAACCAAAAATAATTAATAATAATTGATCACCAAATCAGCATATTACAATGATTTCTAAAGGGTTGTGTGACACTAAAGACTGGAGTAATGATGCTGAAAATTCAGCTTTGGCATGACAAGATTATGTTTTTGAAAGAAGTTCCTTATTTTTAACAAGGCTGGATTTATTGCGAAATATTATTGCAATTTAAAATAACTGTTTTATAATTTAATATACACTACCAGTCAAAAGTTTTTGAACAGTAAGATTTTTTAAATGTTTTTAAAGAAGTCTCTTCTGCTCACCAAGCCTGCATTTATTTAAAACAAAGTACAGCAAAAACAGTACAATTTTGAAAATTTTTCACTATTTAAAATAACTGTTTTCTATTTGAATGTATATTTAAACATGCAGTTTTCCCCTGTAATTTCAAAGCTGAATTAGCTGATGTGAATCATCTTGCTAAATAAAAGTATTCATTTCCAGAATTTCTTTCCCCCTCGAAAAATAAAAAAAAATAAATAAATAAACTGACTCCAAGCTTTTGAATGGTATAATGCAAATCAGCATATTATAATGATTTCTGAAGGATCATGTGACAGTAAAAACTGGAGTAATGATGCTGAAAATTCAGCTTTGATCACAGGAATAAATTACATTTTAAAATATATTCAAATAGAAAGCAGTTATTTTAAATAGTAAAAATATTTTACAATATCACTGCTTTTGCATTATTTTGGATCAAATAATTGCAGGCTTGGTGAGCGGAAGAGAATTCTTTAAAAAACATTAAAAATCTTACTGTTCAAAAACTTTTGACTGGTATTGTATATAAATTATAAAACAGTTATTTTAAATTGTAATAATATTTCATAATAAATCCAGCCTTGTTAAGCATAATAAACCTCTTTTAAAAAATCAATTATTCCACCGGTAGGGGAAAAACAAACAAATATGCATATATACAAATCTTATAGCATTAAAAGCACATATGGCTCATAACACTTGCGTTCTTGTGCGTAGTTTTGCTACTGATCATAATCTACGTAATCATATTTGTGGAGTTTGACTGATGTTAATGTGAATGCGGTCCTAAAAACATTTCTTGGACAAGTTAATGATTAAAATTGCAGGATACGTATGTGTGTCTGTCTTTATGTGTTTTTAAGAGTGAGCGAGAACACTGGTACATTTTGTGCCCTCCACAGCCCCGTCACTGCCAAACACATCAAATTAGATCGGTGTTGTTGTGTCTTTGGCTACGAAGGGGCACCAGAAGGCCCTTTGTGGTTCCTTCCTACTCCCGTTTTTCGCATTAGTCCGCTCCATTGCTTTTAAAAATAAAACAAGACATTATACAGATGAAATATAAGAGTCAGCGGCCTTTGAGATGCATCTAAATTTTCCATTTTGAATGCAGCACACGTTCACACTCTGCGTCATATAGTGAATCCGCACAGTAAATACTCTGATACAAAGCGTGTGCTGTATGGTACATTGTGTGCAGTTCTTGGGCACAAAAAGGTACGAAAGCAAAGCTGTTTCTGTGCCTTCTCAACATATTTTTAGCCTCTTTAACATGCTGTTATAAATGTGATGTCATCACACTGGGCCAATCGAGAGCCAAGGAGCCGTCTCTCATGATCGAAATATATTATTCTTATCACAGAGGGGGTCGTAGAGAGGAGCAAACACACGGGGTTAGTCACATTTCCTTAGCACAATACAGAACGGCTCACATCGAAAGCCGTAGATTGTCTCTCCTCAGGAATGGGAGGGGGGTGTTGCTGGGGCCCTTCATCGCTTGGAGGGGTGTTGTGGGGCCCCTGTATCCCCATGCCCAAACACGCTCCACAAGTCTTTCACTCGGCACATTTCAAAACAAGCACGTTCTGGCTCAGTTAGGGACTGTGCAAAATTTGCTCGCAAATACAGGGCTGGCAAAGCACGCTCTGAAAAACTGTGTCTTGAAAACTACCCTCAGACACAGTCTGGCCCCAGCGAGATGAATGAAATGAAAGGACGACGATTATAGCCTTTTTTTTTTCTTTCAAATTGCTATGCAGGAAAAAAAACAGCAAATGGAGTCTCGTCTGAAAGAATGAAAACAAGTCTTGATTTCAAATGCATTTGGGCTTCTCCTGTACATTTCTCTTGTGTTAAGGATGTTTTGAATGGGATTTTTAATGGAAAATATGACAAATATGAGAATTTATTTATTTCAACTTTTGTAATTTTTACTTAGTGATTTTTATTATTTTATTTGATATAATCTTTAGAGTGATCTGAAGTATTTTTACATTTATACAGTCACATTTGGTAACGTGTTTTGTGTTAGATTTGAGGTTTTCAAAAATCTGCCAAAATCGACTTTCAGCAGATATACACATTTAAAATGATTGGGAAATCACAGGTTTTTGCCCAATATAATTCTTTCTAGAATGAGAATGTCTCTGAATCAATGAATAAATATTTCTAAATGTCAACTTTTCTCCTTTCTACTTACTGATTTTTAAAAAAATAATAATTAAATTAAATTAAATTAAACTAATCTGTCATCTTTAGAGTCATTTGATCTGTTTGTACATTTGTAGCTACTTCTGTTAAGTTTTTTTTTTTTTTACTTTTGAGTTTTATGTCAGCTTTAAAGCTTACAAAACATCTGCTTAAATTCACTTTTAGCAGATAAACACATTAAAATGTCCTTGAAACAATGCCATGTCTGCTTTCCTCCTTTTTACATATTTAATTTAATTTAAAATTCAAATGTAATTTACAATTTAATTTAATTACATTTAATTTAAAATTGAATTGAAATGAAAATGTAATTTTAAATTTAATTAAATAAAAAAATACATTTAATATTTTAATTCAAATTTTAAATCCTGATTTAATTTAAAATTGAATTAAAAATGTAATTGAATTTACTTTAATTTAATTTATTGTTTATCATCTTTAGAGTAATTTGAACTATTTGTATATTTATCTAGTCATATTTGGTCATGTGTGTTTTGAGGCTTGCAAAAAATCATCAAAAATTAATCTTCAGCAGATATACGCATTTAAAATGTAGTCTTTTGGAAAATCACACTAAAAATGTCCTTATTGATTTCTTAAAAAATGTTTTTTTTTACATTTAATTTAATTTATTTTTAATTTAATATATTTAGAGTGGTTTGAACTGTTTGTACATTGATACATTAATATTAATATAGTAACGTGTTGAGGCTTATAAGAAAATCTACTAAAATTCACCTTAATAAATAATTTAATTTCATATTTAATTTAATATAATATGTAATGTTTATTTTGTTTTAACTGAATTGAATTGAATAATTTAATTTAATATCATCTTTAGAGTGATTTAAACTATTTGTACTTTTAAAAATTAATATTTGGTAATGTGTTGAGGCTTACAAAAATCTGCTAATATTCAACTTCAGCAGATATACACATTTAAAATCTAAAATTCTTAAAATTACATAAAATTTGTTCTGGAAAAAGAATGTCATTGAGACGCCATGTAAAATGCCATGTCTAAATGTCAACTTTTCTTCTTTCTCCTTCTTTAAAAATTTTATTTAATTTAATTTAGTTTAGTTTATTTTAATTTTTACATTTATGTATTTAATTACATTTATTTTTAATTTCTAAATTAAATAATTTTATTTAATATTTAATTACATTTTAACTTAATGTTTATTTTATTTTAGTTGGATTGAACTATTTGTACTTTTATAAATTAATATTTGGTAATGTGTTTAGGCTTACAAAAAATCTGCTAAAATTCACTTTCAGCAGATATAAACATTTAAAATATATAACTATTAAAATTACATAAAATTCTTTCTGGAAAAAGAATGTGCTTGAGACAATGAATGCCATGTCTAAATGTCAGCTTTTCTCCTTTTTCTTTATATTTATTTTTTGTTTAGGGTTAGTTTAAGGCTAAAACTCACCTTGAGCAGATACACATTTAAAATGTTGTCTTTTGGAAAATCACACAGAAATTTTGCCGACTCATCCTGCACTACACAGGTTTTTATCCAATAAAATTCTTTCTAGAATGAGAATGCCCCTCCCCCTTTATACCACATACAGTATAAAGTCACAACTGTGACATGGCTAAAAGCCCTTTGATATGTCCTGTCCCAACTTCCTAATAATAAAGTCCATAAAGTCTAGAAGTTTTATGGGGGTCTCTAAGTCAAACTATGAAGGATTCAGTAAATCCCCCAGCGTTGAATTGTCACCTCAGTCTGTAATCATTGTGGCTTTCGGCACTTTGCCAAACTCTTGACAACAGGATCCTGTTCTTCCATTTCACTAATACCCACATGCTTTTTTTCTGTATGTCCTCAATTCTTTCTCTCTGTGTCTATCTAATTTTTCCCTGGCTGTATCTCTGTCTGTCTCTCTCTTTCTCTCTGAATACACAGTGCTTGTACTGTGAGGCCTGTTGTCTGACTAAAAGCTGTGCTAGTATCTGTAAACATGCTGTATGGTCTGGCCTCATCACGTCCTCAGAAGACTTTGAGAACAAGGCGTCTTGCATAAATTA
Source organism: Labeo catla (assembly GCA_012976165.1). Taxonomy (NCBI): domain Eukaryota; kingdom Metazoa; phylum Chordata; class Actinopteri; order Cypriniformes; family Cyprinidae; genus Labeo; species Labeo catla. The sequence goes on along the minus strand of VONZ01000132.1, from coordinate 123,527 downwards.
ACATAAACACTGTTAAGTATTTGAATTTTCCTTAATTACATTATCACCATGGGATCCTCACAGACTCGCCCGCTACATCTGATAGCAGCAACTCTGCGAAGCGTTACCTCAAAGTTGTTCAGGTGCGGGGAAAATCACACAAACGGCACCGCAAGGATTAAAATCAAATTCAGACTGAAAATAAGCTCGCTTCGCAAATAAACTCACTTGTGTCACCGCAAACCCAATTTCAAGTCGCTGTCCCGAAAAAGATCTGCTCGCCTGTAGAGTAAACACAGTGTATTTCTATCTTCATGAATGATCCCTGTTATGGATGACCTACATTTTTAGAGGTGTTTGCTGAGGCAAGCGATACGATGACTGTTGCTTATGCTGTGGTTTACTGATCTGAACAAACCCCTAACCATAAGTGTTAAATTTAGGTCTTGCACCCGCACTGTTTGTGCAACATACGTGACTGATACCTCAAAACGTGTGGCTTTTTGAGCAGTGGTGTGCTAGTAGTTCTCTAAGCAATCAGACTTGGGAACTCAAGCTATGTAAAGTGACCAAAACAACATACTAATTGTATAGCAACCTTTCAGAACATCCTAGCAATGGCATGGAAATGCCCTGGAAAAACCAAAAACAGACATAACACCCTAGTAACCACTCAGAACGACCTAGCAACAACATAGCAACCTTTTAGAACAACCTAGCAACATCACAGCAACATTCCACAACACCCTAGTATAGACAAAGAGAATGCCCTGCAATTATAGAAAAACATGCTAGAGCTTTTCAGAACACTCTAGCAACTGCATAGCAACCATTCAGAAAACTTTAGCAACGGCATAGAAACCCTCTAAAAACACCCTAGCAACTGCATAGCAACACACTAAAAACCTTTTACAACACCCTTGCAATCATTCAGAAAATCCTGGCAACCACATAGCAACCTTTAAGAACACCCTAGCAACATCCTACCATAAAATACCCTGGGAACAATGCAGAAAAACCACTCAGAACACCCTAGAAACTGCACAGCAACACACTCAGATAAGCCTTGCACCACCATCACAATTACCCAATGAACGCTTAAAACACACATGCATAGAAACACACTAGAAACCTTTCAAAACACCCTACTATAAAATTGTCTAGAACACCCAGAACGCATAGTAACAATATAACAACACACATAAAACTTTTCTGAACACCCTAGCAACTGCATAGCAAACTTTCAAAACACCCTAGCAACCACATGGCAACCATCCAGAACACCCTATCAACACCTTAAAATGACTTAGAACACCCAGAGAACATAGCAGCCACATAGCAACACACTAGAAACCATTCTGAACACTTCAGAAACTGCATAGCATCCTTTCAAAACACCCTAGCAACCACATAGGAACCATACAGAACACTTTGTCAACACCCTGAAATGACCTAGAACACCCAGAGCGCATAGCAACACACTAAAAACCTTTCTGAACATCCTAGCAACTGCATAGTAACCTTTCAAAACCACATAGCAACGATCCAGAACAAAATATGAACACCCTAAAATACCCTAGAACACCCAGAGCACATAGCAACTGCATAGCAACACACCAGAAACTATTCCAAACAACCTAGAAACTGCATAGCATTCTTTCAAAACACCCTAGCAACCACATTGCACCATACAGAACACCTAACAACACCTTAAAATGCCATAGAACACCCAGGCGCGCAACCACATAGCAACACACTAGAAACCTTTCAGAAAAACCTAGCAACTGCATAGTAACCGTTCAAAACACCCTAGCAATCACGCAGCAACCATCCAGAACACCATATTAACCCCCAATGACCTAGAACGCAGAAGCACAGCAAAGAAATCTGCTGCATAGAAACCAAAACACCCTAGCAACCCAGGCCATATCAAACTCTAAAATACAACACACTAGGAAATTTCAGAGACACAAATAGCAACTGCAGCAACCCTCAAAACAACCTAGTAACCACATGGCAACCATAGAACACCCTATCAACACCCTAAAATGACTTAGAACATCCAGAGCATAGCAACACACTAGAAATCTTTCTGAACATCCTAGCAACTGCATTGTAACCTTTCAAAACACCCTAGCAACCACATAGCAGCCATCCAGAACAACCTATCAACACCCTGAAATGACCAAGAACACCCAGAGGCATAACAACACACTAGAAATCTTTCTAAACAACCCAGGTACTGCATAGCAACCTTTCAAAACACCCTAGCAACCACATAGCAACCATCCAGAACACCTTATCATCACTCTAAAATGTCCTAGAACACCCAGAGCACATAGCAACCGCATAACAACACACTAGAAGCCTTTCACAACAACCTAGCAACTGCACAGTAACGATTCAAAACACCCTGGTAACGACATAGCAACCATCCAGAACACCCTGTTAACACCTTAACATAGCAACCGCAAATTAACACACTAGAAACCTTTCAGAACAACTGCATAGTAACCTTTCAAAACACCCTAGCAACACTATGGCAACACAGAACATCCAGAACACTTAGTAATAATTTAGAAGCACACTAAAAGCCTTTCAGAACACCCTAGCAACTGCATAACAGCTTTCAAAATACCCTAGCTACACTATAGCAACATAGAACACCTTGTAACCATTACACAACACACTAAAAACGTTCAAGCACAGTAGTAACTGCATAGCAACACCTTGGCAACCATCTGTAACACTTTAGAATAATGGTGAGTTTTAGGCGGGAAACAGCATAAATTATTAAAACAAACAAACAAGCAAAAACGAAATAATAAATTAATAAATAAATAATACATAAATGAACAAAAACAGAATTAAACACAATGAATAATAATCTTTTATAATTTCTACCTATTTAAATATCTGTTTTAATTTAATCTTTCATTTCTGTGAATGCTGCAGAATGTGTTTCCAAACTGTTTTTCATTTCTTTCAGTCACTCGTTAAATTTTGATTAGGAAAAAGACTGTGAAGTGTGAAATGGAAATATGAAGTGCAAGAAACAGGAAAAAGTGTGTGGGGGAAGAGAAAAAGTTTGTCAGCTACAGTGGTTAACGGAGAAAAAAAACAACACAGAAACCCAATATCCCTAGAGAACCAGTCCGAAAAACAGAGCGAGTGAATAAAAGCACGAAAGACCCAGATAGAGGGATTCTGCTATCACTGTGACAACAGTAACCATAAACAAGAATGAAACCGAGGGCCAGAGAAGCTCCGCCCCCTCCCTCGCTTCACTTCAAAGATAGGTGGTAATGATCCCGCTTACATAACAGTTGGAAGTACAACGAGAGAGGGAGAAAGAGAGAGAGAGGCCCATTCTGTGAGTGAGGGTGGATGGGGGCCCATTTTGTATAGCCCAAAAGAATGCCCATAAAGTGCTGCTTTTCACAGTAATTTATGAGCTCAGGGACATGAGGCCTGTGTTATGTTATTTACATTCACTTTTCATTTATTTTTGCAAAACAACTCGCATCACGAGCCAAAGGTGAAGCTGTATAAAAACGCACGCTGTATGTTGGGGCGATAAAGTTGTGCTCTCTGCCCTCTCAAAGAACTTTTATGAATGTATGGACCCCACTGTGTGCAGTTTGTACAGGGGAACATTTTGCACGGCGGTTGCTTTTCGATCACGCACATATGCTCAACGGGGAGCGGTTAAACGAATGCAAAGCCAGCTTTATAGCTGCATGTTTTTGTGAGGCATATTTGTTGCAAATGTAAAGCAGATTGTGGATGTTTGTATATTGTATCGCATTGCCAGTGAAAAAAGAAAAACAAACTTTTTTTATTAATTATCATTTGTTTTTATTAATGCATATCAAGCGAAAATTTAATATAGATTGGCTGGATTTGGTATCAAATGAGTTTTTTACTTGTTTTCACCTCATGAATGCAAGAGCCTCATGCTGTGCTTTTCTGAAGGTGAGGCTCATGTTTGCCCTTAACAGGTTTGTTTATTCAGTGGAAAATAAAAGTGGAAACAGTGAGTTCTTTCACCGCGTCACCATGTGTGTTTATGCGCATCTGTGTACGTGTGTGTGTGTTTGAGTGGTCGGACAGAGAGAGACCCATCTGGTTCCAAACACCCCCTGAGTTCTAATAAAGAGTACTGTACACATTTTTGCATTTAATTTCTTTTTATTATCTGTTGTGTGAGCCAGAATACTTTGATTATCTCGCCTCATGCTGCATTCAAGCCATATTTAAATTGTTGTCATATAAGTAGAGAACTCCGCAGCCAACAGGGCAAAGTTTATGAAGTTATCTGGTTTTTAATTATCTTTTCAAAACGCTGGACAAAAAAGTTATTTATACATCATTCATAGAATTTTTTTCTGGAATGGTTTAATTAAACGCTCATCTGGCATTTTTCTTAACATGTAGTTGTCTGTATAAATGACACTGCAATAGTATTTTAACAAAAAAAAATAATTAAAGGGTTATTTTCATAAAAAAAATTCTGTCATTGATTATTCACCCTTATGTTGTTCCAAACCCATAAGACCTTTGTTTATCTTCGGAACACAAATTACAAATCATAAATTTTAATGAAATCCGAGAGCTTTCTGACCCTCTATGGACAGGTCGACCAAAAAAAAAAATTGGAAGTGATAAAGACACGCAGTCTGTGACGGACAGATCATTAACCGCTGGTCTGTGTGATTTAGGGAGGACATCCAAACGCTCATTCATCGACCTCAAATATGGCTTATCATCTGAAATATGTAACAACTTTACTTGGCTGCTCACTCTAATGTTAACGTAGAAAAATGTGTGCTATTCAAGTGTCTGTGCCGAGTGTGGAAACTGAATAGTAGCACGATTACTGCATGACACATGGAGGCGCCGTTGCGGTCACTTGCTCTTAAAATACTCCATAATTCTTGGTCATACAGATAAGAGTAATACATCTTTCGAATCTGTAAAGACTCTACATTTATTTATGTGCACTCGCAATAACAACAAAACATTGCACTTTTGTAAAATAACAAAAGCAAACAGGATGCGCTTTCTGCTGTCACTTGCCTAGACATTAAAAATATCTCTATAAAGCAAAAAGTCTACTTTCAAATGGAAAACGAATATTCTGCGATTATGTAATCCATATGAAACATGCGAACAGGCGCATCACTACTGTGGAGATGACGAGTCATGGTTGCAGACTTCATCTCATAAGGCGAAAACAAAACATTTTGTCAATAAATTATTAAAATGTTAATGCAGCCTCCTTACTGTTTTCCCCTGACACATTCATAATTTTTACTTCTGCAGGTGTGCTGTGGCAAGCTTATTAGGCTATATAGGCAATTAAAGGCTCATTATTATGATTTAACGAAAATGAAATTTTGTCATTAATTACTTATCCCCATGTCGTTCCAAACCCGTAAAAGCTTCGTTCATCTTTGGAACACAATTTAAGATATTTTGGATGAAAGCCCGGAGGTTTATGACTGTCCCATTGACTGCCAGGCAAATACCACTGTCAAGACCCAATGTGTATGGCGTTCTGTGTCAGCTGCACTACACGTATACGTTTTCTATATATATTTACACTTTACTTTGAATGAAAATAGCGTATTCGGCATACACAGTTTGCGTTCAGCGAATACTCTCTAAAATGGCGCTACGCTGACGTGGAGACGAATTATTGGATAAAAACGTTATTTTTTTTTTCTTTGCATACAAAAAGTATTCTCGTCACTTCATAAAATTCAGATTGAACCACTGATGGCAGATGGACTATTTTGACGATGTCTTCCATACTTTTCTGTGTCTTGACAGTGGTATTTACCTGACAGTCAATGGGACAGTCACAAACCTCGTGATTTTCATCCAAAATTTCTTAAATTGTGTCCCGAAGACGAACAAAGCTTTTACGGGTTTGGAATGACATGGGGGTAAGTGATTAAGGTCAAATGTTAATTTTGGGGTGGAGTAACCTTTTAAATGGTTTATTAATAAACATGTGATTAGTCGACAAATGTTAAGAAAAAAAAATGAACGACTACTAGTCAACCAAAAAAAAATCTTTAGTCGACTTAGAGGAGAAGAATTGTTGAGTAAAATCCTTGTTTTTGTTTTCTTCGCACACAAAAAGTATTCTCGTAGCTTCATAAAATTACGGTTGAACCACTGATGTCACATGGACTGTTTTACTAATGTCCTTACTATGTTTCTGGGCCTGGGAACATTTCAGTTGCCTTGCTGTCTATGCTGGCGGAGTTAATCAAAAATTTGTTTTCCGAAGATGAACAAAGGACTTACGGGTTTGGAACATCATGAGGGTGAGTATTTGAAGGGGTCATTGGGTTCACTTTTACATGTTGTTTGAATATTAATATGTGTTGCAGTGTATGTACAAATCTACCCTATAATGATAAAAATCCATGCAGTGGTTTTTAATTAATCTGTAAAAATACAAGAATATCTCCAATTGAGGTGTTGTGTTGCTGGATGTAATAATGAACATAGTGGTCATCATTTACTCCCGACATCTGAGGCGCTGAAGATGCAGTGGAATACGTTTGTTTGTGAAGGGAATGCGCCTCCCGATCTACATAAATGCGTCTATGTTCGCACTAATCATTCGTGATCCAGCTTCACTTACAGCAGAAGTGATTATAAAGGTTTTTTTTTTTTTCTGAATCTTTGCGATTGCCTTTCCTAATAATGTGCTAGTTAGCAAGTTTAGCAGCTAAACGCGGCTAAATGCAGCTAAAGTAAACAGGCTCGTCACTCCACAGAGAGAAGAGAGGGGCGGGGCGAGCAGAGCTCATTTGCATTTAAAGCAGCCTCGACCAGAATGGGATGATTTTTGCAGAGCTGATTTTGTCAAGGTAAAAACACAACCATTGAGAATTTTTAACCAAAGTATATTATAGACTTTTCATTAAGAACCTAAAGAATCATATCAACTTGTGGAAAATGGGCATCCGATGACCCCTTTAATGACAGAATTTTCATTTTGGGGTGAACTATCCCTTTAATTTCTAGGATTTGCTGTTTCACTTCATAGCTATTGATGTGGTTAAACACAGTGTGGTCTTTCCTCACAATATTGCCCGCATTGTGACTGTTGATTTTGACTGATGGTGCTTGCTCAGCGTTTGCATTTGGAACAGACCTTGAGGTTATCTGAAATTAGGTAAACACAAAAAAGGCCAAAAACCAGCTACAAGAGTTTATGTAACTTTAGGCAAGTTCTATACTAACTTAGATATGGCAAACGTTCGTAAGCAACCATAAAAGTTTACATGCACTTCCTCCGCAGCGGGACACAGTGTGCTCAGGGGTACACAGGTGTGCTTACCGCTTATAGCGGAGGCATGTGGTATACTTACACGCTACTCTGGGTTGTTTACGCACAAGCACGAGAGGGACTGGAAATATCTGAGGGACTTCTGTGACTCGGACGTTTGTATCTCAGGGATGATGGGGTCTAATTTTACACACGCCAAATAGAAGAAGCGTTGAATCATGAAAGAGTTTTTTAAGATTGAGGGTGACACATTACTCAAGCGTTAATGCTATAGGCCGGTGTGTGCGGTGAGTGAGTGCAGCTCTTTAACACCTCAGGCAGGTCTCTGTAAAGCGCCGGCCGCGCCCATCATCAGCGGCTTAGAGGAAATGCGGGTCTGGAGGTCTGGGACAGGGCAGACAGTGCAAAATTTCCATCAGGGACTTCTAGGATTGACGTCAGCACCATGTACATTGCATCAAGCTTAAATTTAAAAATACTTTAAATTGTTGTAAATGTTTGGGTGTTTGAATCAGAAAACAAGGCCGCTCCCTTTTAGCCATTTAAAAGACTTGTCAACCTCTGATGACCAAGGTTTATTCAGATTTTAATGAAAAATAATTTTGGAATATTACATAAAAATAACTACCAGACATGTCACAATACATATAAATGGGAACACCACCCATTTTTTTTATTATTTAAATTATTTTTAATTTGTATTTCCTCAGTCATACTTTGTTCTAAATTGTTAGCTACATTTATTTTTGATTAATTATTTAGATTTTTATTCAAATAAATTAAATGCATCTATAAATAATAATAAAAAATAAATAAATAGATTTTATTATTTTAAATACTTCATCAGAAAGAAAAAAATACCTTTCTTAATTCTAGAAGTATTTACTTTTCATTACTTTTGAATCTTCTTTAATGTTTAGAATTTTTACCAGTTCTTCCCAATCCAAATTTACTTGAGTAAGCTCATTGGCAGTATCCAAATTTCAATCCAAACCACATATTTTCATTGGATTCAGTTAAATGTTCAGGCAATTCCAGAATACTAAGAATTCTTGGACGTGATTTTGTTTGAAAAGATTGAGCTTTAATTCAATTGCAGCAAACAATGAGCTTTTCTCTCGAGACAAAGAGCTAAAATATAGAGCCATTTGTTTTTCTATTTGAATTGTAAATGTTGCCTGTTAGTACAAAATAATTGGTTGGAACTTGAAATATTACATAAAAATAACTACTAGACATGATACACTACATATAAATGTTGTTGCGAATCATTTATAGTGCCTTGGTAGGAGATCCACCCATTTTTATTGTTTTTTAATTTTTATTTCTGCAGTCATACTTTGTTCTAAATTGTTAGCTATATTTTCAGCACATTTATTTTTGTATTATTGTATAAGTTATTTACATTTTTATACAAATAAATTAAATGCATCTATAAATAAAAAGTTTAAAAATAAAACCAGAAAGACATAATTACTTTTCTTATTTCCATAAGTATTCACTTTGAATGTGGACTGTTAACATCATCTTTTTGAGTGTTTAAAATTTTTACCAATTCTTCCCAATTCAGAATTACTTGAGCAAACTCATTGGCAGTATCCAAATTTCAAGCCAAACCACATATTTTCATTGAATTCAGTTAAATGTTCGGGCAATTCCAGAATACTAAGAATTCTTGGACGTGATTTTGTTTGAAAAGATTGAGCTTTAATTCAATTGTGCCAAACTTTGAGTTTTTCTCTCGGGACAAAGAGCTAAAACGTAGAGTCATATATCTTCTGGTAAACTGAATGACTTCATGTTGGCCTTCCTCAACAGTGGCTTCCTTCTAGCCACTCACACATAAAAGCCAAACCTGTGACACACTGAGAGATTGTCCAGACATCAACTGTTTCTTCCATTTCATCCAAAGAGTTCTGGCTGCTTGGTCACTTCTTTGACAATTGCCCTTCTTGTTCATTTGTGCTTATTCAGTATGGATTGTGGCATGTTTTTTCCAGTTTGTTACAATGGAACAATTCACAGTCCCTAGGAAGACGTCAGGTTTCACCAATCATTTTATAACCTTTTCAAAATTTATTTTCACTCCAAACAACTTCATCTAAAGATACCACAGCAGTTCTTTGGTGTTGAAGACAGTGGAACTAATCTGATCTGATTCCTTAGTTGTGGCACAAAGCAGATGTAGAGTAAGGAAGGAGGCACTTGCATGCAAATGCTATTTTTGTGTCATAGTAGTCTATTGAAATGGCAAAACAGTGATCATTTTCAAATGATCTGGTTTCCCAGTCACTCCTGTTATCTACCACTGGTCATTCAAAACTGTCAGTTTAATATTTTAGAATACGGGAGTGTTTATTTCATGTTAACACTGTGGAGAACTGATAAACAGCAAATTTAAGTCTGTTTGAAAACACTTGATTTATTGCAACTCAGTGTGGCACAAATAATCACTCTAAAACTAAGCCTCCACTTCCTACGGTGCACGGCATCCCAGTTTCTCTGAACATTTGTGTAGCTTAAATTGAAGCTGAGGGATTTTTTAGTGCCGCACCATTCCCCACTGGGTCCCTGCGGCCTAAACTGTCCCAGCAGTAATTGCTCTTGGCTGACAGCAGTGTGTTTAGGTAAAACAGCTCAGAAGCACCACCGGTGGGTATGGGGCCAATTAAGCAGGAATGAGGCTTACTGTATGGATCATAGTAATCATCATTACTGTTCTACTGGTTAAAGACTAACTAGAAAACACATCATGTGCATTTCTGCGAAAGTTTGTGTGTACATTTGAGAGTGTTTGAACCTCCTCACAGTCCATTGACGTCAGAGTTTAGTTTGCTTGATTGGTTTAAAAGCTGTTTTTTAAAATCAGGTGTGCACCCAGCAATTGCACCCAAGGTCAGTTGAAATTAGGGGTCTGGGGTAAAGTTGGGAAATCAAGAATCAGTTCTCATTCTGAATCGGTTCCATTTTAAACAACAACACTGCAACCAAATGATTTTGAAGATGTTCAGCTTGTTAATCCTTGTAATGACGTCTGGACTATTACGCCATTAGTTATTTTATTACGTTTTTTCTTAGCATTGCAGGATATAAACTCAGTTGTGAATGAAAAACTCAGAATTTTGAGATGTAAACTTGCAATTCTAAGGAAAAAAGTTGCAATTGTGAGAAATAAACTTGCAATTCTGACTTTTTTTTTCTCAGAACTATGGGATATAAACTTGCAGTTTCAAGAAAAAAACTCAGAATTTTGAGATGTAAACTTGCAATTCTGAGGAAAAAAGTCAGAATTGTGAGAAATAAACTTGTAATTCTCACTATTTTCTAGGAACTGTGGGATATAAACTTGCAATTACAAGAAAAAAACCTGCATTTTGAGATGTAAACTTGCAATTCTGAGGAAAAAAGTCAGACCTGTGAGAAATAAATAGAACTGTGGGATATAAACTTGCAATTTCCAAAAAAAAACCTCAGAATTTTAATTTTGAGGAAAAAGTTCAAATTGTGAAATATAAACTCACAATTCTGACTTTTTCTGAACTGTGGGATATAAACTTGCAATTGCAAGAAAAAAAAAAGAATTTTGAGATTTAAACATATTTAAATTTACATATTTAGATTTAAACAGATATAAACTTGCAATTCTTTTTTTCTCAGAACTGTGGGATATAAACTTGCAAATTTTAGGAAAAAACTCTGAATTTAAAGATTTAAACTTGCAATTTTGAGGAAAAATGTTAGAATTGTCAGATATAAACTCACAATTCTTTTTTCTCAGAACTGTGGCATATAAACTTGCAATTTCAAGAAAAAAAAACTCAAAATTTTGAAATGTAAACTTGCAATTCTGAGGAAAAAGTCTGAACTGTAAAAAATAAACTCGAAATTATGACTTTTTTCTCAGAACTGTGGGATATAAACTTGCAATTTCAAGAAAGTAATTTAGAATTTTGAGAAAAAAGTCAGAATTGCAAGATGAAAAGTTGCCTTATTTTATTTTTTATTCAGTGACAGAAACAGACTTCCATATTGGTGAGCATAAGAGACCTCTTTCAAAAATGTTTTAAAATTTTTTTTTTTTCAAATTCTAAAAATAAATTTAGAAAAACTCCTACAGAGATTGGCAATTGGTATAAAAACAGCCCACCCAATTTGTGAAGGTGAACTTTCAAGTAAATTAATTAATTTCTGGTTTGCACTTTTGCTAGTAAAATGAGCCAGAAACATGAGAAAATCTCAAACAAATGGTGCTTTCTATTTTTGCCACCGGTTTCTTGTTAAAAATACAGTGAGAAAAGAGACCTACAGAGTCAGAGTGAGTAGTGTGATTGAACTTGGTTTTAGACCAAGCAATCGAAGTGTGAAACCAGTCTGAGTGTTTGTTTTTCCATGTAAGCGTGATGATACCTGTGAATGTGACAGAGTACGGTCACATGTGTTGAGTACCTGACCAATGTACAGTATGTAAGGACACACACAGCTGAGTCACAGTGGTGTGACAGTCAGCTGATAAGAGCGGCTGGATACCAGAGCGGCATTCTGGGCAGCAGGCATTCTTTTGACTCTCTCTCCCCCCCTCCACTCTTTCCACAAGATTTCTGACGCTATGCCAGGATCACAGGGACTCAGTCCGAACTGGCAAGCCCCAGGCAGGTGCTTTGAAACCTGACTGACAGAGCTGGCGTCATTTCTACGATTGAGGCACAAGCTAATTCTGCTGATTTTGCAGTGCAGCAGTCACGTTAAAAGCCTCTCTATATTCATCATCAGGCCTTTAATATTAAAGAGTGTGGCCGCTGTCCCATGCCGAAAAGGAAGGAGAGTTTGTTTAATACAAAAAGCATGTGATTATTATCAAAAGATGATACTCCATGGTTTTGATTAGACATGCAAAGTCTGGCAGGTAATCCCTCATGCACTTTTGCAATAGGTATGGTCAAAGTACCGTCATATTGCATGTCACTGCGTGAATATCAATAGTTTCCCGTCTTTCCAGTCAGTTTACTTTAAAGAAGTTCACTCAAAAATGAAATTCTGTCGTTATTTATTTACACTCCAAACCTGAAAGAAGTTACAATGCCCAGTTCATTTCAAATCTTTTCAGTGAATCAGTTGAACTGGTTCACAAATACAGTCTGAATGAACTGATATGATTCTGTTTTTTTGTTTGTTTGTTTTAGTGGTTGCTGTTTATGAGTCCCTTGTTTGTCCTAAACAGTTAAACTGCCTGCTGTTCTTCAGAAAAATCCTTCATGTCCCACAAATTCTTTGGTTTTTCAGCATTTTAGTGTATCTGAACCCTTTCTAATTATGACTATATGATTTTGAGATCCATCTTTTGATACTGAGGACAACTGAGGGACTCGTATGCAACTATTACAGAAAGTTCAAATGCTTACTGATGCTTCAGAAGGAAACACAATGCATTAAGAGCCAGGGGGTTAAAAATTTGAAAATTAAAAGATCAGGGTAAATTTTACTTATTTTGTCATGTAAGTATCTTCTGTAGCTTCTGTAGCAGTTCTAAATGTAGCAGTTCTAAATGAAAAATATATGATATTTAGCCAAAATAAGAAAAAATGTACACATCTTCATTGTGTTCAAAAGTTTTCACCCCCGGCTCTTAATGCTTCGTTTTTCCTTCTGAAGCATCAGTGAGTGTTTGAACCTTCTGTAATAGTTGCATATGAGTCCCACAGTTGTCCTCAGTTACAAAAGATGGATCTCAAAATCATACAGTCATTGTTGGAAAGGGTTCAAATTCACCAAAATGCTAAAAAAACAAAGAATTTGTGGGACCGGAATGATTTTTCTGAAGAAAAATGGGTGGTTTAACTGTTCAGGAAAAACATGGGACTCATGAACAACTATCACTAAAAACAAAACAAAACAAAAAAAAAAAACAGCTGTGGATTATTCAGGTAACAACACAGTATTAAGAATCAAGCATATGTAAACCTTTGAACCGGATAATTTTTATAAATCTAACTGTTGTTTTCTCTTGTGGACTATATGTAAGCATATTTTATGTGAAATATCTTATTCAGGTCAGTACTAAATATAAAAAATAACAAGCATTTTGTGTGATCCCTCTTAGTTTGGTAAAGTAGTTGACATTTTGCAGATTCTGCAAGGTGTATGTAAACTTTTGACCTCAGCTGTATCTGATAAAATGCTTTGATTAAATTAGAGACATATTTCTTTAGCACCAAAGCAGTAAGGGTTTGTGAATGAATGAACTAAACTGTAATCTGAATTATCTAAGTCTGAGTGATAAATTCATAGGGAGTAAAAAAAACCAACTGAATACATCCAAATTAATGGAACTGCTTTAAAATAAAGTAATGAACAGCTGCTTTTTTTGTGGGTTATTTAACTGATTCACTAAACTTAATTTTCAAAAGCTTGTGCAAGCTCTTGCTTGTTGGAGAAACCTACTTGTTAGTGGAATAGCATTATTTTGAAAAACAATTTTGAAAAGTAACTCATTTTTAACTGTTATTTATTTCCTAACATTGGTGAAGGGCTCTTGATAAGTTGCAGAGCATTTGTCGAAGTACATAGCAAAAGTATTAGAATACAATAATCCAGTTTTACAACATTGTTATATAAACGGTGGATGACTTTTTCATTGTTTTTGTCCATAGAGCTAAATGAAAAATATCTGTCCCTGGTTAATAAAGAGAAAAAGAGGACTCTTTTTGTACTCCGGGATTATCTTACCTTGTAAACATGGTCATTTATCTTGATAGGGTTTTAAATTCTGATTTGCGGTGCATGAGTTCTCTGTTTTTACTGTATCCATCTGGATCGGAGCCGCCAGGCACAGTAACGTAGCTGTGGTTTGAAAGCTTGCAGCCCTAAAAAACATTAAGGCTGCATAACTTCATTACGTGTTTGCTTAGCACAGCATGGCCCAAGGCAGAGGTGCTGTTTCCTGAGCCCCCACAATCACGCGAGACCCCCTGCCCACTTACATTCACTGTATGTGGTTGAATATACAGCACGGGCGAAATGGCAGGCGAGCTTTTCAATTTGACTTATTGGAGTTGGTGTAAATGAAACTAAATTGAACTCCTACCACACACTATTATAAGCTCTCAGCATGGATCTGATACATGCTTTTCCAAAACTGAAGTGGGGATCAAAATGAGCCACACAAACACACGTTCTTGTGGTGCTATTGGCAAAAACAAACCCGCATCTGTGCCTGTGAGCAAAGATGGCAGTATTCAGGTCCCATATTTGCAGGGGAATCATGCAGCAGCTGAATAATGACCGGAATGGAAATCTAACGGATATGTATTATAGATATTATTGAGGCAGCCCAAGTTACTGAATAGCGTTGAAATGTAGGCGGGCGGACGGCCGGTTAGGTGGTCGTATGTTAATGTAATCATGGTTTTGACATCAATACCTTTTCTGTTAGTATTCATAGAAATTCTTACATAACGTTTTCACATACACTATCATTCAAAAGTTTGTTGGCAAGTTTGTGAAATATGTTATTTTGAAATAGAATCGTATTCTCTCTGTGTTTAAAAACAATAACATGTGTGACCCTAGACCACAAAACCAGTCAAAAGTAGCACGGGTATGTTTGTAGCAATAACCAATAATACATTGTATAGGTCAAAATGATCGATTTTTCTTTTATGCCAAAAATCATTAGGATATTAAAGGAGAAGTCCACTTCCAGAACAAAAATTTACAGATAATTTACTCACCCCGTTGTCATCTAAGATGTCGTGTCTTTCTTTCTTCAGTCGTAAAGAAATTATGTTTTTTGAGGCAAACATTTCAGGATTTTTCTCCATATAGTGGACTTCAGTGGTGCCCGTGAGTTTGAACTTCCAAAATGCAGTTTAAATGCAGCTTCAAAGGACTCTAAACAATCCCAGACAAGGAAGAAGTGTCTTATCTAGCAAAATGTAGCAAAATAGCAACATTTCTACACAAATGTACATTTTATATACTTTTTAATCTCAAATGCTCATCTTGTCTAGCTCTGCGTGAACTCTGTGTAATCCGGTTCAATACAGTTAGGGTACGTCAAAAAACTGCCATCTCATTTTCTCCTCCAACTTTAAAATCGTCCTACATTGCTGCAGAAGTACCGACCCAGTGTTTACAAAGTGAACGTGCAAAGAAGGTCAAACGCCCTTTACAAAAAAGGTGAGTGATGTAGAACGATTTTGAAGTTGAAAATGAGATGGGAGTTTTTTGACATACCCTAACTGTCTTGAATAGAAAAATATATGATATTTAGCCAAAATAAGAAAAAATGTATGCATCTTCATTGTGTTCAAAAGTTTTCACCCTTAATGCATTTGCACTCTCAATGCATTGTTTTTCGTTTTGGAGCATCAGTGAGCATTTGAACCTTCTGTAATAGTTGCATATGAGTCCTTCAGTTGTCCTCAGTTTCAAAAGATGGATCTCAAAAACATCTAGTCATTGTTGGAAAGGGTTTAAACACACCAAAATGCTGAAAAATCAAAGAATTTGTGGGACCTAAATAATTTTTCTGAAGAAAGACGGGCAGTTTAACTGTTCAGGAAAAACATGGGACTCATGAACAACTATCACAAAACAAAACAAAACAAAACAAAAAAAAACAGCTGTGGATTATTCAGGTAACAGCACAGTATTAAGAATCAAGCATATGTAAACTTGAATTTTTATAAATCTAACTGTTGTTTTCACTTGTAGACTATATGTAAACATTTTATGTGAAATATCTTATTTAGGTCAGTAAATAAAAAAATAACACGCATTTTGTATGATCCCTCTTAGTTTGATAAAATAATTGACATTTTGCAGATTCTGCAAGGTGTATGTAAACTTTTGACCATGTGTTCTTCAGAGATTTTAAAGTTGGAGGAGAAAATGAGATGGCAGTTTTTTGACATACCCTAACTGTACTGAACCGGATTACACAGAGTTCACGCAGAGCTAGACAAGATGAGCATTTGAGGTTAAAAAGTATATAAAATGTACATTTGTGTAGAAATGTTGCTATTTTGCTACATTTTGCTAGATAAGACACTTCCTCCTTGTCTGGGATTGTTTAGAGTCATTTGAAGCTGCATTTAAACTGCATTTTGGAAGTTCAAACTCACGGGCACCACTGAAGTCCACTATATGGAGAAAAATCCTGAAATGTTTGCCTCAAAAAACATAATTTCTTTACGACTGAAGAAAGAAAGACACGACATCTTAGATGACTTGAATAGGAGTGCACAAAGTACGCACGCGCATCACAGAGCTAGATAAGATGATCATTTGTGGTTAAAAAAGGTAAAAATTGTATTTTTTTTAAAAAATAACCATTCGTTTCGCAAGATAAGACCCTTCTTCCTCAGCTGGGATTGTTTAGAGCTCTTTGAAGCTGCTTTAAATGGCATTTTGGAAGTTTAAACTAGCAGGCACCATAGTCCACTATATGGAGAACATTTAGATAATTTCTTTACGACTGAAGAAAGAAAGACTTGAACATCTTGGATGGCGGGGGGGAGTAAATTATCTTTAATTCTTGTTCTGGAAGTGAACTTCTGCTTCAAGTAAAGATCATGTTCCATAAAGATATTTTGTAAATTTCCTACGCTAAATATATCAAAACTTGTAATATGCATTGCTAAGAACTTCATTTGGACAACTTTTAAGGCAATTTTCTCAATATTTAGATTTTTTGCACCCTCAGATTCCAGGTTTTCAAATAGTTGTATCTCGGCCAAATATTGTCCTACCCTAACAAACCATACATCAATGGAAAGCTTATTTATTCCAGCTTATTTCTTTATTCAGATGATGTATAAATCTCAATTTCAAAAGAATTGACCCTTATGACTGGTTTTGTGGTCCAGGGTCACATACAGCAAAGGAGCAAAAAAACAATCCCATTTCATAAGCATTTGTAATGCACCAGCGGTTTGTCATTATTATTCTGCGTGTATTCATTATATAAGGAGAGAAATCTGAACATGTGCTATGATTATATTCCACAGTTCCAAATGAAATCTGGTCATGAAAGATTAATTCCAGCAGCCGAAGCGTTTGTGGTTTTTGCTAGACCATACATTGTAGCCTCTATTGTGTTCGTGCTTGTAATTGTGAATAGTTTTAACCTCTGTAGTGTGTACTGGGCTGAATGACAGAATTTAACGGGACAGACTCCATTCATCATCCTGCAAATGCAAGATAAACGTGTATTTTCATGCGTCATTAAGACAAAGGACGCATTATTCTGTCTGCATCAATGCCACAACATCATTTACAAAGCATGTTTTTTTTCTTTTTTTTAGAAAAGCAGAATAAGATGGTGTCCGATTATCTTTGATCAACCGGCGGACAGACACACATGCACTTGATTTCACTTCTGAGAGATGCATTTTATTACAGGGCAAATGCGCTGCTGTTCGTTGTTGCAAAACATTCAGAGCTGTTCACAATTAATTGATCAAAAAACATTAATACTGAATATCATATGTCAGGCTAGTCAACAACGAGCGATCCAAGCCAGATACCCACCATGTGTCTTTATCGGTCCATATAAGCATGTGTTTGCTTTTCTCTGCAGTCACGCAACAGTGCGCTTAAACTGATTTCCATCCGTCGCTTTTGAATCCTCATACTGTATTTTGTAATACTGATCCTAATGGCCATTGCAGGGACGGAGAGACAGATTGTGAACAGAGAGAATCGTCTGCTGCGAAAAAAGCTAAAAGAACAAGAGCTGGCACGGCCGGGCTGATTTTCTGCCAGAGACTTCCATAAGAATGTCTGAGGGTGAAACAAAACACACACACACATACACACACACACATTTGGGTTTCAGGAGAAGCTTTTTGTACCACAACATATCATTTACGATGGAATCTTGACAATGGGTCTCCTAACAGTTGTGGCTTTGGCAGTTTTGTAAACAGACTTACAGTGAAAACAAAAAAGAAAAGCACAATAGAGCGAGCAGCTAATGACACCTGAGATGGTGAGAGTCTGACCGAGGAGAACAACAGAAGCGGCTGGAGAAACTTTGTGGTGTGGGGGAAGAATAATTTTAGATGGTGTGGGTTCAGACGTTTATTTTTAAGTGAAAGTCTTTCACTTATTTTCACATACCATTGCATTTTCATGAGCTCTGAAGTACTTTAGGAATACAGTAGTTTTAGCATGTCCAAAGACTTGCGAAAGAAGTACTATGGTGGAACCACAATACAGTAATGGTTTCAGAAAGTAATATTTTCATACTTTGGAATATACAGTGATGCTGGAACTCACTCAACTAACCTAAAAAATCCTTGGTATTACAAAAATATGTGTTTGAAAAGTCCAAACAAACATGGTTATGTCGTGATCTGTACCACATGATATTGCCATATTAAATATTCAAAAAGGCCTAAAATCCTAATATTACCATAGTACATGTCCAGAAATATGGTGGTATATATTACTGTTGTACATTTTTGAAAACATGGTATTACTGTTTACAAGTCCAAACAAATATGGTTATACCTTGTTCTGCACCACATGATATTACCATTACAAATATTCAAAAAAGCCATGGAGAAACCATGTTCTAAAAACATGGTATTACTATAGTACATGTCTAAACATATGGTGGTACTATGACCTAAAAAAACTTGGTATTACTATAATTAATGTTTAAAAATATGGTATTACCATGCACAATTCCAAACAAACATGGTTATACCGTTCTGTACCACATGATATTGTGATATTAAATATTTAAAAAAGCCACAGAGATACAATGTTTTTCAAAAACATGATATTACAATAGTACATATTCAAAAATATGGTGGTACTATGACCTAAAAAGACTTGGTATTACTATAATTAATGTTTGAAAATATGGTATTACCATGCACAAGTCCAAACCATGTTCTAAAAACATGGTATTTCCATAGTACATGTCCAAAAATATGGTGGCACTATGACCTAAAAAATTGGTATTACTATAGTACATGTTTGAAAACATGGTATTACTGTGTACAAGTCCAAACAAACATGGATATAGCGTGTTCTGCACCACATGATAGTACCATAACAAATATTCAAAAAAGCCATAGTGATACCATGTTCTAAAAACATGGTATTACCATAGTACATGTCCAAAAATATGCTGGTACTGTGACCTAAAAAACTTGGTATTACTATAGTACATGTTTTAAAATAAGGTATTACCATAAAAGTCCAAACAAACATGGTTATAGTGTGTTCTACACCACATGATATTACCATAACAAATATTCAAAAAAGCCATGGTGATACCATGTTCTAAAAACATGGTATCACCATATTGTATATTGTATATTGAAAATATTACAATCAAAAAGAAAATATATTCCATTTGTTGTTATTGACAAGATGAAATGTGTTAAACATTACATAACATTATCAATGTTTCTGTAACTGGGGGTTGTAAAAGAATTGCAGGTAGTTAATGAGTTTAATGAAAAGCAAATAATTAATTAAATCATAAAAATGAAAAAATAAAATAAATAATTAAAAAAAAAAACATCAGTCAAAATAAAACACTTTTTTATTTGTTTGCCTGCATGTCAAGTGATACAATGTCCAAATGAAAAACTTATCAAAATATTTATTTTAAAATCTCGGGGTACTTCAAGTAAATATATTAGGTGAAATAAACATTAACAAAAGTAAACATTAACAATCACATTATCTCATATTTCTAGCTATTTGAATATATATTAACTAATGATCTGTTAAGCATTATATAATGTTTGTTAATGATTTAGTAATCAAAGTTATTACAAACTGTTACCGCCCATGGTACCATGTCCTAAAAACATGGCATTACCTACTGTAGTACTTGTCCAGCGAATCAAGGGGAAGCCTACCCTAAAAAATATGCTATTACTATAGTAGGCTACTTGTCCAAAACAAAACAAATTTGGTACCATGACCTAAAAAATATGGCATTACTACATTACTACATTAGTACATTTCTGAAAACATTAGATGTCCAAAAACATAGTATTACCATAGTACATGCCCCATAAAATAAGGAGAGCCCATGTCTCAAAAACACTGTATTTCCATAGCTGATGTCCAAAAACATGATTGTGAATGTCCAACATTTTGCATATATTTGAATATTTTTCTCCTTTTCACTGTTTGTTTATGTTGGCATTACTATATGCCAACTAAACGCCATTACTATACTAAAACATCTTTTAGTGGGCTGAAAAGATCCAACTTTCAAGCCAATTTTTCAAACCATATTGTGAACCTAAGAACCCTGTGTGATCCCTGTGAAAACACTGTCATTATCTGACTGACTGTTTCATATGGCTGGACTGCAGGCAGTGAAATCTCATCAAGATTTTGTGTGGAGATCAAGAACCCCAAAAAAAGAGCATCTCAGAGGGCATACAAATCTTCAGAGCAGCTCATATTATAGACCAGGTGTTTTACTCTACATGTCATTGAAATATCACTTGTCCTTCTTTTTAAGGCTTTTTCGTCTTTGCAAGTATCCATATCAAATGTCTCAGAGATGGCATTTTCATGGATGCATTAATCTTTTATCACACTGATATGATATAGTGTTATATCATTACATAATATTACTACTTAACATGAATCACATAGCAAAAACTGAAGTTCATTTCTCCGTTAAACCCTCAAGACTGAAGCCCCACTCTGGTAGTAATTCAAATACTAGTGAGAACTTCCTGGTAAGTGTTTTTCTAAGAAAGGCGATAAGACAATTGCATGGAATGTGGGCCTGTTCAATCAAGCACAAGCAATATTGTCACATGAGACTTTACAAAGGCTCAGGTAGCATTTGAGCTCAGTGAAGAAGAACAAACATGTTCAAAAGCCCACCTCTTTTTTTTATGAAAATGTATTTTAATGTACACTGCAAAAATAGTATTTTTGTAGTAAATTTTAATTTTTTTAGTCTGTTTGACCAGTTTAAATATCTAAAAAAGGATATATTTAGTAGTAAGATACTAGGTCTTGTTTCCTATTTTTTTTTGATAGATTGTATATTAAATATTAGTCTATTTTTGTCTTACTGCACTGGCAGATTTATTTTTCCTTTCTTTCATATAAACATGTAAATAACAAATAAATAATCTGCCGATTTTAATGAGTTTTATGAATTTTAATGAGTATTTTAGTCTGTTTGACCAGTTTAAATATCTAAAACAGGATATATTTAGTATTAAGATATTAGGTCTTGTTTCTTGTTTTTTTTTTTTTTCTTTTTGGATAGATTTGATAGATTGTATATTAAATATTGGTCTATTTACTGCACTGGCAGATTCTTTTTTCTTATATTTAGTATTTTAGTCTATTTGACCAGTTTAAATGTCTAAAACAGGATACATTTAGTATTAAGATATTGTTTCTTGTTTTTGTTTTTTTTTTGGATAGGTGTATATTAAATATTTGTCTATTTTGTCTTACTGCACTGGCAGATTTTTTTCTTTTTTTGTTTAAATAGGTAAATAATAAAGAAATAATCTGCCAGTGCAATGAAACTAAATACACTTATACTGTTCAAAAGTTTAGGGCCAGTAAGATTTTTCTTATGTTTACCAAGGCTGCATTTATTTAATCAAAAATGTAATAATATAATGTAATAATAACAATTTAGAATAGTTGTTTTCTGTTTTACTTAACTGTGTTAAAATATAAGTTATTCCTGTAAAGGCAAAGCTTAATTTTCAGCAGCGAATTATATTCAAGAAATACTGATTCATTTATTTTTTAGGGTTCTCTAAAGAAATTTCATCAACAGATTGAACAGATCTCTTCATTGTCACTTTTGGTCAATTTAATGTTTTTCTGCTTTCAACAAAATTACATACAGTGTATAGAAAGACGTAATATTGTTTTGAAATATATTTTTATTGGAAAGTCAAAAAGACTTATTAAAGTAATTTGCAGTGTACACTGAAATGCCGCAATAGTTTCAACATTTTAGTCAGTATTTTTGTTCCCCTGTTTAACTTATTTTCAATCATCAGTTCTTTATGCAGTGTTTCTGTAATGATCATTCGTTGAATGTATTTCTATTCTTTTTTTTTGTTTGTTTTAAATGATGAATAGGTATCACCGCACTGCAAAAGTCTTGTTTCTGAATCATCTTTTCAAAAACACCTTGCTGCTTAAAGCTCAGAGGTGCTCTGAACACGTTCACTTCATTACTCTTGGCATCAGATCATCTTGTTTTTGAACTGTTGTGAAGCACATTTTTTTCCTCTAACTCCTCTGCCACACTCTTTACTAGTCTTTTGCGGGTCAGCCCAAATGCTTGCGCTATTTCAATTAAAGTTAATTCAAATGCAGCCTCACCGCCCCGCTGATTGAGAACAGTTGTTGTTCACAGTTTTCTGAAAGGTGACATTATTAAGCTTCCAGAAGCGTTAAACTTTTGGCTTCAGGAGGTCTGGCAACTTGCCCTTGTGAGTTTTGCTTTTTATCTGTCTCCTGCATCTTTTCTCTTTTTCCTTTTCCTTTGAGCGTCAGCGTTTTTTGGCTTGTGTACCTCATTATTTCATAGGTTTGTTTAGGTTGGAGTGGGACGTGGGTGTGCTTTCTGCGCTGATATCACTCCAGTGCGCTTGACTTGTTCACAGAAGAGATCAGTCCTCTGGTTAAAGGCTCTTTTTTCCCTCCTCACTCTGCAGGTTTGGCTCTTGGGAAATGCTATCAGAGACTCAAGTCACTGAACCCAAAGCGCCAACTGTGTAGCCTGATTCATGCGAAACCTCAGTGATGTTTCATTTTCAAACACAGCGATCACATTCAGCTAATGGAGGGCCACGCCGTTCCCAGCACCCGCTGAGACAACCGTCAGGTGACGAGGCAAAACAAAGTATCAGTGATTGTGTACATGACCTTTGAACTTCAACTGAGCAACAAGGTTTTGAGAAATTACTGCAAAAAGGTGTGTGAAATTTTACAGGATGTCTTTAAATCGACACTTTACGACGCTATACCATGTTTTACAGCTTTGGCTCATTTAGGCCAGGGGAAATTCACTAAATTACCACCCCTTTCGCATGTGGTATATCAGCACAAAACCCTGCATCTATGCACTAACCACTAATGTAAAACTGAGTTATAAAGTTTCATTGTGTCAAAATGCAACTTCATATCTTATAATGAGATCTCCCAATGTGATTTTATGTCTCACAGTGTAACTACATCTCACTTTTATGTCACAATGTAACTTTATATCTCAGAATGTGACTTTGTATCTTACAATGCAACTTTGTATCTCGCATGATAACGTTAACTTGCAAATACAACTTTGTTTCTCATAGTTTCGACTTTATATCTCACAATAACTTTATTTCTTGTAATGTAAATATGAATTCTTTAACATATCTCATATCTCACAATGTAACTATAAAATGTAACTTGATATCTCAAAAGGTAAATATTAATTCTTTATCCTTTATCATGCAATTTCAACTGTTTCTCATAGTTGCAACTTTATATCTTACTATGTAACTTAATGTCTCACACTTTATAGCTCACAGTGTAACTTTATTTGACACAATGTAACTATATCTTGCGATGTAACTATCTTTTTATGTGATTATTTTAATTTCCAATTGCAACAATCATAGTTGAGACTTTATATCTTACAGTGTGACTTTATAACTTATAAACTGAGATATAAATTGTGAGTAAATTTTGTAAGACATAATATAACTTTATTTCTTATAATGGGACGTAACATCTCCCAAGGTGATTTTTGTATATCTATATATAATGTAACTGTCTTAGTGTAACTTTATATCTCATAATGTGACTTAATATCTTACACAATAATTTTATATCCCATAATGCGACATTGTATGTTACAATGTACCTTTATATATTTCTATATAACTTTAACAATTACAAATGCAATTACAACTTTCTTATATTTTTGACTTTATATCTCACAATAACTTTATATCTCGCAATGTAACTATATCTCATAATGTGACTATGCCACATCTTTCAATGTGACCGTATCTCTCAATGTAAATACAAATTCTTTCACATGCAGTTACAACTTTGTTTCTCACAGTTGCAACTTTATATCTTACTATGTAACTTTATGTCTCACAATGGGACCTTTTATTTCACATTGTGAATTTTTATCTCACAATATAACCTTATATCTTACAATGTAACGTTATCTCATACTTTGACTTTATATCTCACAGTGTAACTTTATATTGCACAATGCAACTATATCTCGCGATGTAATTACCTTGTATATCTTCAATCATAGTTGAGACTTTATATCTTACACTGTGACTTTATAACATAAAAACTGAGATATGAATTCTCATTGTTACACTGTGAGTCAAAATGTAACTTTATTTCTTACAGTGGGATGTTACATCTTCCAGTGTGATTTTAGGTCTCACAATGTAATTTTATATCTCATAATGTGACTTTATACAGTATCTTACAGTGTAACGTTGTATCGCATAATGTGACATTGAATCTTACAATGTAAATTTATACTTCACAATGTAACTTTATATCTTGCAAAATGACTTTGACTTGCAATTACAACTTTGTTTCTCGTTGTTGCGACTTTATATCTCACAGTAACTTTATACCTTGCAATGTAACTATAACACGTAACTTTATAAATATAAATCTTTTAACATGCAATTACAACTGTTTCTCATAGTTGCAACTTTATATCTTATGTAACTTTATATCTCACAATAGGACTTTTTTTTTTATCTCACTATGTTACCATATTTATGTTGCAATGTAATGTTATCTCATAATGGGACTATATATCTTACAATGTAACTTTATTTCTCATAATGGGACTTTGTATCTCACAATTCAAATTTATTTCTCACAGTGTAACTATATATTGCACAATGTCACTAGCTTGCGATGTAAATGTATTGATGTGACTATTTTATCTTGCAGCTGCAACAATCATAGTTGAGACTTTATAACTTAAAGTCATAAATTCAGACATAAAGATATAATTTCACATTGTTACTCTCTGAGTAAATATGTAACTTTATCTCTTATAATGGGATGTTACATCTCACAATTTATATCTTACGATCTAAATTTATATCTCACAATGGGACTTTTTATTTCACTGTATGACTCTGAGGTAAGAAATGGCTTCCCTATATTTTAATGTAAATTAAGTTTGTTGTAAATTGCACCTTATTAAAAAAAGTAAACATGAAGGTCCACCCTAACCTGAAAACTTGGGGAAAAATGATTGTACAAATTCATGTGAATTAGCCAACAATTATGTACATAATTACATATTAGTTACAAATTGCAATGAGATTGTTGGATTTGTACAAACTTGTATTATAGCACTATCAGCAAACTCAATTCATTATCTTCATAGCTTCTCCAGTGCTGGGACATCGTCAATAGTTTATGGCTGCGCTGGTCACAGCGAGATCATCTTACTGTATGGTTGGAACCAGTTGATCTAGTGAGACCTTCTTACTACGTTTGCTTTTAGAGAGAGAGAGAGAAATTAAACACTCCCACATGGCTAGAAGAGAATTGTGATGGAGCCCAGATGTGTATGTATGAGGAGAGCCAGCATTAGCTGCTTTTGGACTGAAACTACACCAGATTGTATGTAATTTTGTTGTCCAACACTGATGGTTTGGAGCGATAGTGGGGCTGATTCAAACGAGTCTGATTGCTGGCTGTTGATCCTATGGATTCTGAACAAATACAACCAAAGTGGATGAATGACTAAGAGTCATTTGATTTGTTCCCAAGAGCATTCGCAGAACCGTACAGTAACGTTTATACACACAGCGCTAGCATTGGGGTACAACAGAATTCAGAGTAACAGCCAGAAATACTGTTCTACAGGCCAACATCATCTTGCATATCATGGTTAATGTTACCCTTCCATGTGCCGAATATCCCTCTCTGCGTTTCCCCTCCATTTTAAGAGTGTGAGGACGCTGATGTTCCTGTTCCAAGAAAGGCTGTGGCCAACCCTCCAGCCTGCTTTAATGTCATAATAACTGTAGCAAATCACAACCAGAAGACAGAGGCGCTTTGCCATTTGCCTGCTTCTATGAATGACTGTGCACGCAATTGGCTGTACATTTTTAAAAATAAAGGTTCATCAATGTTTTTTTGCAGATTAGTGGGTTTAGCAAAAAACCTTTGTCTTATCAAGAATGATTTCTGGCTGTATAGAGTTCTTGAGTCTAAGACCCTGCATAGACAGCAACGCAACTTCCACGTTCAAGGCCCAGAAAGGTAGTAAGGACATTGTTAAAATAGTCCATCAGTGGTTCAACCTGAATTTTATGAAGCTACCAGAATACTTTTAGTTTGCAAATAAAACAAAAATAACAGCTGCATTTAACAATTCCCTCTCTTCGACCTTATGCAGGCTTTTAAAGGAGCAGTCCACTTCCAGAACAAAAATGTACAGATAATGTACTCACCCCCTTGTCATCCAAGATGTTTTTCTCCATATAATGGACTGCTTTGGTTCCCCTGAGTTTGAACTTCCAAAATGCAGTTTAAATGTGGCTTCAAATGATCCAAGCCAAGGAAGAAGGGCCTTATCTAGCAAAACGACCGGTTATTTTTCATAAAAATAATACAATTTATATACTTTTTTTAATGTCAAACGCTTGTCTAGTCTTATCTTGCTCTGCCTGAACTCTGTTTCATGACAGTTAGGGTATGTCAAAAAATTCCCATTTCATGTTCTCCCTCAACTTTTTCGTTTTACCTTTTTTGTTAAGGGTGTTTGATCTTCTTTGCATGTTCACTTTGCAAAGACTTCTGCAGCGATGTGGGATGATTTTAAAATGATTTTTGCAGTTGAGGGAGAAAATACGATTGGAGTTTTTCGACATACCCCAACTGTCTTGAGTCAGAATACACAGAGTTCAGGCAGAGCAAGACAAGACGAGCGTTTGAGATTAAAAAGTATTTAAATAGAATTTTTTAAAATGAAAATAAGCGATCGTTTCGCTAGATAAGACCCTTCTTCCTTAGCTGGGACAGTTTACAACCGCATTTGAGATAATCTGAAGTAAAATTTAAACTGCATTTTGGAAGTTCAAACTCAGGGCACCACACCAGTCCATTATATGGAGAAAAATGTAGAAATGTTTTCCAATGCAGAAATAATTTCTTTATGACTGAAGAAAGACAAGAACGTACATTATCTGGAAATTTTTGTTCTGGAAGTGGACTTCTCCTTTAATGCTTATGCTCTCGGGTTTCATCAAAAATATCTTCATTTGTGTTTAGAAGATGAACGAAGGTCTTACAGGTTTGGAAAGACATGAGGGTGAATAATTAATGACAGAATTTTCATTTTTGGGTGAACTATCCGTTTGTTGAAATCATATACTGACAGGCACAATATTGTCATGGTTATTTTTGACTAGCATTAGCTGTTAGCGAAGATCTGTTGAAAAAGTAAGTAATATCTTCTGTTGTGTACATTGTTTGCTTTTAATCTGGCCCTCAAATCTCTCTGTGTAATCTTTGATTTTTCCACCATTGATTGGATGATATGGTTGGATGCTTTGGCTAGTCTGGGCCTGTTTGTTTATCAAATGAAAAACAGGTTTTTCTGCTACCATGGTGACTTTAAAGACGTTTAAAGGGGACAGTAACTGTTACAACTGCCACTAATGCAGCAGATGAAAGCTCAAGGAAGCAACAAATGAATTAGATTAAACCAATACTGTACTAATATACAAACAGGTAGACTTTTCTGGTCCGACCTGTTAAAACCTGTGCTGATGCCAAGATTAAAATGATGAAAAGTATGCATTTCTAGTCAGCTGGAATATTTCTCTAGCTAACCTCATTAACACTGCATGACATTTTTGCCAAATTATGAAAAATGTCAAGTTTGTATGTGGAGCGTGTCATTTCTGCACCAAAGGAGCAGCACCAATTAAAATGTGTTTATTTGGGTGGCCCAACTGGGATGGATAAAATGGCGTGACCTGTTTATCGACAATAGAAGTTGATGGAGTGTTCTGTTTGGTGCTGCTGGTGGAGCGAAAATTACACACTTTAAGGATATTAGAGGAAATCATTTGCAGATGGAAGAGATTCTTATGATTTTATCTGTTTGGACAACAAAAATACAGATGAGACTATGATCATTGTTCCTGACAGATCAACAGAAACAAAATATTGGACAGCCAGGCATGTTTAGCTGTTTATAACAGAGTGACTTCAAAGATTCAACTAGAAATGAAGTGCAGGATGAGTCTCACATCCAGAATCCTTAGAGCTGTTTTGCAACTCAAAGATGTTCCAGATGAGTTTTCCTTTTTTTCCCAGGTTTTGTGGTGTTGTTCTATAACCTCAAGCAGGAAGTTTTAGAGTGAGGCTTGGAGTAAGCTTTTCCTTGTGTGCCTTCATCACTATATCTGAAAATAATTGTTGAGATCATTAGTGTAACGGGGTTTCTTTTTAAAACCATAAAGATAGTTTAAAGATAAACTACCCAGTACTCTCAACACAAGGACTATGCCTCAGAGTACAACACAAAAATAAATAAGTATATAAGTACATTAAAAGAGAACTGCAACTTTATATTACACACTATGACTTTGTATCTCACGATCTATTATTTTTTTGGTGCTAATTAGATTACTTACTATTGTTGTCCTTTATTGATTACAAATTACACAACTAAAAATGTAGTAACATTTTAGGTAATGTATTCTGCCTACTTAGCACAAAAATTTGAATGGGATTATTTTGCATCATTGATATCAAAAAACAGAAATATAAATCTATTAAAACAGAGCTGATGTCTAAAAAAAGATTTACATTTTTAAAAATCCACATCGTTTGGACTATGAGGGGGAAGGCACCATTATTTTGATGACGTAAAATGGATGCACTCGGTGAACTAGTGGCACTACCTGTTGCTATTTTTACTGCAACACAACTCTGAAAATAAAATACTGATACTATGACCACAGCTACTGAAAGACCTTACAGGTGGTGATTAATATAAGCATAGGCTCAAAGCAAATGCGGTACCATCAGTATTTTCCCACAGGGAGTCTAAACGCCCCTGGGTATCAAGTGAAATCTGCGCTGAGAAAGTCCTTCAGTGGCTGCGGCATCATGACATGCGCCGGCATGTTTACATCCTGCCAGGATGGCATCTAGCATTTCTTGTATCTGCTGTTTGTGAGCTCTTTCAGTAGCTGTGGTCTACTAAAAGCCTCGAAGGCATCAGGGCTAAAGTGGAGAGAACAAAGATGCAGGTCTTTAGGAAGTTTTATTCATCCACATGCATCTTCCCAGGAAATAACGTAAATCTTATATTGTATTAAACCATACAAGTCGTATTACCCAGTGTTCCCCTTAAGATAATAATTCATATCTAATAAAAATGTAAAATTAATTAAATCATTTTCTAATAAAATATCAATTTAAATAACCTAAATCACTAAAAAATGTTGTTTTGTTGACTATTTTTTGATGTCAGAGAATCAATAAATTCTTTACTGCAAATGTCTGAATATGTAGTCATTTAATTAATAAACAGTAACTGTAGTGTGATTATTTGAAAATGTAATATAATTTTAAATACTTTTTTTTTTTTTTTATCTGATTACATAATCCAGATTACATTTAATCAGTTACTACCAAGTATTGTTTATTATTTTTTCACTTTTTATTCTGAGGCATAATGAGAAACCTTATATACAGTTGAGGTCAAAAGTTCACATACACCTTGCAGAATCTGCTAAATGTTAATTATTTTAGCAAAATAATAGGGATGATATAAAATGCATGTTATTTTTTATTTAGTACAGACCTGAATAAGATATTTCACATAAAAGATGTTTACATATAGTCCAAAATAATAGTTGAATTTATAAAGCACCCTGTTCAAAAGTTTACATACACTTGATTTTTAATTTTGTGTTGTTGTTACCTGAATGATCCACGGCTGTTTTTTTTTTCTTTTTTCTTTTTTTGTGATAGTTGTTCATGAGTCCCACGTTTGTCCTGAACAGTTAAACTGCCCGCTGTTCTTCAGAAAAATCCTTCAGGTCCCACAAATTCTTTGGTTTTTCACCATTTTTGTGTATTTGAACCCTTTCCAACAATGATTGTATGATTTTGAGATCCATCTTTTGACACAACTGAGGGACTCATATGCAACTATTACAGAAGGTTCAAACGCTCACTGATGCTCCAGAAGGAAAAACGATGCATTAAGAGCCGCCGGGGGGTGAAAACACTTTCAATTTGAAGATCAGGGTAAATGTAACTTATTTTGTCTTCTGGGAAACATGCAAGTATCTTCTGTAGCTTCTGAAGGGCAGTACTAAATGAAAAAAATATGATATTTAGGCAAAATAAGAAAAATGTACATATCTTTATTCTGTTTAAGAGTTTACACTCCCAGCTCGTAATGCATCGTTTTTTTCTTCTGAAGCATCAGTGAGTGTTTGAACCTTCTGTAGTTGCATAGGAGTCCCTTAGCTAAAGTGTGAAGAGATGGATCTCAAAATCATTCAATCATTATTGGAAAGGGTTCAAATACACAAAAATGCTGAAAAACCAAAGAATTTGTGGGATCAGAAGGATTTTTCTGAAGAATAGCAGACAGTTTAACTGTTCAGAACAAATAAGGAACTCATGAACAACTATCAAAAAAAAAAAACAGCTTTGGATAATTCAGGTAACAACAATATTAAGAATTCAAAATAAACTTTTGAACGGGGTCATTTTTATAAATTCAACTATTATTTTCTCTTATGGACTGTATGTAAACAAATGTCTTATTCAGGTCAGTACTAAATAAAAAATAACACGCATTTTGTATGATTCCCTCTTTTTTTAGTACAACGTTGAAGATTCTGCAAGGTGCATGTTAACTTTTGACCTCAACTGTATGATAAGATATTCGGGTCCCTTGATGGCTGAGATAATGAGATTTTTTGGCCATTTTATGATCTGCTGGGTGAAAGTAGTCTGATCTCCTGAATATGTATATAAGACTACAAAATTATCTGGGTAATTGAACTACTGCTCAACTGCAGGATGAATTATGTGCTTAAATGTAATGCACTTAAGGTTAAGATTCAAATCCTTACCTTTGAGAATAACAATCATGCTGCCTTTGCAAACACTACTGAATATTAATTAGCAGCTGTCACCTCTCAGGGTGAATTATGACAGTACTCTAAAAGTTTGATTAAGAGTGTGCACAACTCTCCACACCTGCGAGTGCTGTAACAGTCCCTAAAAAGCACTAAAGCTTGTTCTGCGAGTCTCCTATTCAATGACGTGACGTCAAAGAAAGAACGGCTCACTATCCCCATGAAACCGATTACAGAACTTTTCCCTGTCTCTCTTCTCTTGCAAAGTCTGCTTGTTCTCTTTTTTTTCTGCTGCACAGTAATGTTCAAACATTTGATCTGATAAGAGTGGAAAAAAGCTGATAACATATGTTTAATGGTCTGGCCACATTTCAGAATTGAGTAACGCTCTGGGTTAGTGCAGAAAACCCAGTAGTGAGTGAGCAGCAATACAAGAAATGTAACATTGCGAGAAAAAAAGGTCTCCTCAGGAGACCTTTCTGTGTGCTAAGAGTGCTGCAAGGGCAATATGTGTCATTTCATCAGCTTGGTGCATGTTGTGACATGAATGAGATTAAGCTCATAAAACTGGATGACTCAGATTTGCACTTGTGCCCCGCAAGCAGACTGTCTTATCATTCCTGCGTCTTCTGCCAGATTTGCTTTGCCTATTCTGAAAAAGAATAGATTGAGCGACGGGAGATGGGAAAGTTTATGCAGAAGACTGGACCGAGGAAAGAGAGAGAGAACACTTGGCAGTGTGCAGAAATCTGAGAGCTCATCAATCACTCTGTAACGTTATGTAATGGAGCTCTGCTGGAGAGGGTGGAGACCCACACGAACAGCTGCGGCCGATCTGAGCACGCTAAGCAAGAGTAAGCGGCGCTGTGGGAAAGCAAAGAAATGTGGGAGTAGGGGTGGAAAGCAGTTACACCGCATTTATCCTGCGGCTAACATCACGTTCGGCATAGTCAGGATGATTTTTATATTATTATGAACTCTGTATACTGTCTGCAAGGATCTGCAGCGCACAAAGTCGACAATTCCTCGGCATGTACGCTTATCTTGGAAACTGTGAATTCATGCATAATGTATTCACTCCATACACACTCAGTTTAACAGATAGCCAGTAATCCGGTGGTGTTTTGTTGTAGCCGCTACAATGCAAGGCCTGTAACTGGAACATTCCAGAGCTGGCTTCTAGGAATAGAAATCCCATTAATTTTCTTCATAGAGAAATCGATTTTTAATGATTATGTAAAAACCCTTAACGAGAGATGAACCATGAGCATGGAGGTTATTAAACAATGTTATACTGTATGCTTCTGTTGAAGCAATCAGTGTAATTTTAACATCATAAAAAAAAATCATTTAACAGCGAAATTTTAGATGAATAACTACACAAACCACAAATCCTAAAGGGAAATATCTAACCTCAAACTCCCATGAAGCATTGCAAATGGCATAATCAAGTCAGTCTTCATTCTCAACTGTCAAAAATTTGTATATTTCCATACTAATATTCAAATATATGGGGCAAGTTCTGCAGCAATAGCCTCGTGGGCATCGTGTCGACATATAGTGCTGTTGCGCTTTGGGTGTCTCGGGTTTGAGTCCCAGCTGGCGGACCGTTTTCCATGTCGTGTTCTGTCTAAATACTATCCTATCACAATAAAGGCAAAAACGCCAAAAAAAAATCTTAAAAAAAAATGAGGCTGGAAAGTTTGCTCACCAAGGCTGCATTTATTTGTTTGAAAATAGAATAAAGACTGTAATATTGTGAGATATTTAAAACATTTTAAATGACTGTTTACTATTTAAATATATTTTAAAATGTCATTTATTTTTGTGATGCAAAGCTGAATGTTCAGCATCATTACTCCAGTCTTCAGTGTCACATGATCGTTCAGAAATCATTCTAATATGCTAATTTGGTGTTCACGAAACTTTCCTTTTTATTATTAATGTTGAAAATATTTTTCTATATATTATATTATATTATATTAATACATATTATACCATTCTTTCAGATTTGAGTCTCTCATTTTGTAGATCTTTCCCTGTTTTATTTTATTTTATTTTATTTTTGGCTAAGACCATTACCAGAAGAAATGTAAATTGAATAAAAATTGAATAAGAGAATCAATGGAAAAAGTATGCTGTATGCTGTTTATCCTTCTGTTTATTATTTATGTTGGAAACAATTTAACTGAATAATATTACATTATATTACATTACATTATATTATATTATATTGTATTATATTATATTAATATATTGCACCATTCTTTCAGATTTGCAGTGTTTTCTCTTACCTTTCTATTGTATTTATTTACTTATTTAATGTTATGCTAAGACCATAACCAGAAGAAATGATTAAATTGAATAAAAATTAATTAGGAAAAATGAATGGGAGAAGCACTTTTTGGAACCAAGGCCTTTGAAAAAGTGACTCTTCACTGTTATGCTCTGTTTATCCCTCTGTTTATTATTAATGTTAAAAACAATTGCTAGATCTTTACCTAATATTTGTTATGTTATTTTATTTTATTTATTTATTTTATTAAATTATTTTTTGGTTAAGATCATTACCAGAAGAAATGTTTAAATTGAAAAAAAAAAAAAAAAAAAAAAAACCTGAATGGGAAAACCTCTGAAAGGCCTCTCAAAAAAGTGAGTAGTCACTGTTGTGCTCTGTTTATCCCTGCTGGTGGATGCCATAACTACACCATTATGTTGTCGAAAAGCATGTTTCTCCATTAATGGCCTTTTAAAGTGACTGCTTTTTCCCAACACAAATATTTAATTATATTATAGAAATTTTTTGTTTTCCATGGAGCAGTTATATTTGCAGCGCTCTTAAAAGCGTGAAATGAACTTTTCTACTTTTGAAAAGTGATCTGTCACATGTTTCTGAAACCGAGCGCCCACGAAGCAAGGATGGCATCCTCTAGGTCGCGTACTTCAAGCGACTGCAATTGAGATGAATGGGAATGCTCTCAGATAGCTGTCTCTGTGTATTACAGACCTCTGTGGTGCAAGTAGCGAGCCAAAAGCCATCACCACTGTGCCCTTGAGCGGGCACTTAACCTCAGGTTTCTCCATGGGAATTGTCCCTATAATAAACCATGACATCATTTTATTGGAACATCTCATTTGGTAATAAGCAAAGATCATATTCTATCCTGAGACAAACTCTGCTACTTACAAATGCACTGATTTCTCCTTGGCAGCCACTACAATAAGACTTGTGTGCCAAGTCAGCATGTGCCATGGCAGGCATCTTGGATCAAACCACGTTTTTATGCACGCTAGGGCTCAGAAACATGAGACATCACGTTTGTTAAGGGTTCAACGGTGTCATTGCTCAATTAGTAACCACTCAAAATAAATTTATGGAGTTACAAGCAAGTTCGTCTGTTGCCTTCAGCAGCTCAAAGTAGAAAGCTGTCAGTCACACCCCCAGTGATAGGAATAACGGCGCTATAAATAAACAGCGTTACTAACGAGTATATCACACGAATTACTGTTTCCCCCGTTACAACGCTGTTGCTGTTACTGACAATGAAATGCGGTCTTACTAACTTATTTACTTTTCAGTTCATCTGAATTGATGCACAGTCTTATATACTATGCAGAATTGACGCGCTATATGTAAACGATATTCTTTGTTGTATTTTCCTGTCAAAATAACGGAATTCCTTTGGACTTTTTCAGCTTTTAAAAAATGCCGGTTTCTCCGGTAGTAGGCGGAACTAATGCGCAAACGGAAATCTCATTGGCTGGCGCTCACCTATTATGGTCCGTATTTTGATATCAGCAAATCAGACAACGTGATTAATATTCATGAACCCAGGAGCTCATTAATACTTAGTGCGTTTTATATTGTTATTAGTAGTAGAATTCGTTGTAGTTTTGTTATCTTATCAGTATTATCTTTCGTTTTTTTCCCTGTTTTATAGAAACATTAAATGACAAACAATATCTTTAGCACCACCACCAGTCCTAAGTTCAGTCAACATGACAAATATGCATTCATACATGGTTATTCTAATTACTAAAGTTTAATGCTAAATTATTATAATATAATATTATAATGCTTGACTGACTGATGCTATATGTTTAAAAAAAAACTATAGATATTTAATATTAGCCTGGTGTATAAAAAAAAAACTAGCCAATGGCGATTCTATTGCCAAGGTATTCGTAGAAGGTTGATAATATTTATAATAATTTTCTGAATTAGATAGGTGTCTCTCACATTGTCCCACAGCGACATTAAAATACATTATAGTAGATTAGTGTACAATATTTTATAATAATAATTCATTCTATTTAGTGTCCATGTCATTAATTTAACATATTTAATATTGGGGACAATAGTTACTTTCCCAGGTAATTAGTTACTTTTATAATGATGTAACTCAGTTACTTTTTGTGAGAAGTAACTAGTAACTCTTGACCTTCACATCCAGAACATGACCTCAGAGGCCTGGAATCAGAGCCATATGATCACCACGCTATGAACGCAGAGCCGAGAGGTCATTTGAGAAGCTGTTATTAGCCCAGGGTGAAGGAAACATGTAGTGTTTGCTATCATGCTGTGGCTTCTGCTTCACTAAATGATCCGATCTGCTTTAGCTTTTCTTATTGAATGCACATCGAGACTGCAAGAAAAGTTTCGAGGGTTTTACGCAAGCCCCGCGCAGGTGCTGCTAAGCTCCTCGGAATGTGTTGACACTAATCCCATTTCAGTTTAAGCTATTAAACCATCTAATAAGTTTTGATTTATCTGTTTCCCGCTAAGACCTTGTTAACATGTGTGAAGCTACTGCTTTTCAGGAAAGGTTAAGGGGTTATGTGTTTCTTGGAACTCAGAAGTCGATTCCCTCTGTTGGAGTCTCTTCATGTTAGTTAAGAACGGTAGAGATTAAACATATGTTCTTATGGGTTTACTAAAAGCTTCACTGCCTTGTAATTTTTGTGGAAACCAGCTCTGTTTACTTGTTACTGTGATTTCTTTTGATGTGACAGTTTTATGGGGTATGTTTGAGGTGATGTGTTCTGAGGAAGCAATTAGCCATCTTTTCCTGCTTTAGAAGTGGGAAGACGCCACTTGTCAACTTTTAAATGAATGACTTTGATGGGCACTTATGGGTTTGAAATGCTATAGCATGTCTATAATATGCTCCCTTTTGTTGCTTATGTTGCATTATATACTGACAGATTGTGTTTTTTGTCAAACAGACTGAGATACAGATTCGTTTTGCGTTTTCCCCAGCATAACATTCTTTCATTTTTTTTGCTCCTTCTCTTTTGCTTTGAAGTTTGAGATGAAGGGGAGAACAGCTGGGACGTCTGAAGCCAAAGGAAGAGTGTGGGAGGTGGTGTAAAGTGAAAGTTAAGCATTGTGGGTAAGTGTTTGTGTGTGTGTGACAGGTGTCCACTGTGTCTCGTTGGAAAGGGACAGCGGCTATATTTAGCACCTCTGACAAGTTTCCACCACTCCTGTCAGGCAACAGCATACCCATAATTACAGCACATGTGTGTGTGTGTTTCAGTTTTACTGCATTTTAATCTGGTATTTAACGTCAGAGGTCTATAAGAGGCATTGTGGGAGTTCTTGTTATTTGTAATTCATCCACCAACACATTATTATGCTCTATTTCTTGATTAACATGCAAACCCTGTAATTCAACTGTTCTGGCCTGATTCATTTCAATTTCCATATACTGTTTGCACATAATTACTAAAACACAGTTTCTCCTCAATAACCTTCATGTGGCTTATTTTCATTCGCCACAGAGGCACATGTTCTGCTGTACTTTACTTCCACCTAGTGGACGTCTGCAACATCATACAGGAAGGAGAAACATTTTGAAAGTATATACTGTGTGTGTGTATTTTCTGTATGCAAACAATACTTGGATGTCCTATTAAATTTGCCACTTATTAATGTGCTCTAAACAGTGTTGTTATTCTTAACTTAAAGTGATAAAAAATGATTTCTGTCAATTAAAATAAAATAAAAATAAATAAATAAAAATGAAAAATGTTGCCTTGGCAAATGACTGAAATAAGTATATATATATATATATATAATATAAAAATCACAAAACAAAGTACCTAAAACTTAAGTTAAAAGGAAAACTTAAATAAAATATAAAATACAAGTTTATCCAAAAATGTAATAAATATTATGACAGTATATAAAAATAACAGTAATACTTTACAATAAGATGTCATTTGTTAACATTAGTTAATGTATTAACTAACATGAACAGACAATGAACAATACATTTATTACACTATTTGTTAATCTTTGTTAATCCTAGTTAATTAAAATACAGTTGTTTATTGTTTGTTTTTGTTAGTTCACAGTGCATTAACTAAGTTAACAAACACAACTTGTGATGTATTAGTAAATTAACATTACCTAAGATTAATAAATGCATTAGAAATATCACTCATTCTTAGTTTATGTTAACTAGTTAGCTAATGTTAATTGTAAAGTGGGTAACTACAATAAGATGTTATTTGTTAACATTAGTTAATGTATTAACTAACATCAATGAACAAAACATTTACTACACTATTTATTAATCTTTGTTATTCGTTCATTGTTTTAGTTCACAGTGCATTAACTAATGTTAACAACCACTTGTGATTTCAATAATCCATTAGTAAATTAACATTAATTAAGATTAATAAATGCTGTAGAAGTATTTCTCATTCTTAGTTCATGTTAATTAATGCAGTTAACTAATGTAAACTAATCAACCTTATTGTAAAGTGGTTAACTAGAATAAGGTGTCTTTGGTAACATTATTTACTGTATTAACTAACTTGAACGAACAACGAACAACGAACAATACACTTATTTTACGATTTATTCATCTTTGTTACTGTTAGTTAATAAAAACATAACCAAAATAATACTGGCTCTATACTGTAGTGTTGAATAATGTATCCCACAATGCAACGTGTTTGACCTGACAGTCTGTTTACAGTGTGATGAAATAATTTAATGTATTTAACCCTTCTTTTTGACACAATATTTGATCTATTTGACAAAATATAAAATATACAAATAGAAAGAATATATATTTTATATAATATTGAACTGAAAAGGCAAATGACCCATTTTACTTCTCATATGATAGAGTCACACACTTAATGTAAGTTATGTGACAATTAAGTTGCATACTATGTTTTGAAACATTTACAGTACTGTTTTACTTACAGTTTTTGCCATCTGTACACAGACTAGGAATTTTAATCAATGTCGATTCTGTTACAGTCAGGCTTCTTTCTCGTTCCTGCAAAAAAATAAATACAAAAATGTGGTGACAACAGTTCAAATGAGAATGAGATTACATAATACTGTTATGAAATCTAAACAAAAAACCTAAATTTGAAAATGTGTTTATGTAATAGCCCTTTGACAGAAGTACCGCAGTGTAAACTCAGTGTAAAGTGACTTACTGAATGTCATATCCTGTGCTTTAAAGTTGTTTGCATAATTACATCACCAAATGAGGTCTAAAAGCTTTTTGTGAATGCAAACACTGTCATTTCAAATTGAATGACAGTGAAGTGACTGTGATACGTGTATGGAAAGCAGTTAACTGGCTCTTTGAAGGGAGAGGAGCGGTGGGTTTCCCTGTCAACACCATCTTCTCAGTGGCAGATGAGGTCAGACAGGAGGGGGTTGTTTTAAACTGCCAACAGGATGAAATTTAAGACACTCTCCGAGGCCCCCCCTATCTGTGACTCCTCCAATCCGACTTCACGTTGTTATTCTCGGTGCCCTTTAAGATTAATGCTGGTCACTTACGACTTTCCTTCGCTTTTGCGACATTGTGATAGGTAAGACGTTTATGTGTTAGATTTGCATGGACAAATCGGTGCTGTACTTACACCATAGCTGGATTTGAAATTGATCTGTGTTATCAGCTTCCCATGAAATGGACCATTCATACATTCAATTATAAGTTGTCTGCCTGTTGTTCAACTTTTCATGACTTTTTGAAGTTAGATGCATGCATGGACACCTGCAATGTGGACAAGGTAGAGCAGTCACATTATTATATTCTTAATTTTAGAAGCAGACGGCATGTTTCACCTCTCATCCTTTAAAATGGGGTTGCATTCAAATTAAATATGGTAATTATCGCTACAAGGTTGTATTATACACTAAATAAAACAACTGTATGCATAAAAAGATTAAAATGAAATGTATAACTTACAACATCGCCTCATTTAAATTAGATTTGGGTTTGAATCAGGTGCTGAGAAAGTAATAGAGTTTCGCTTTTGAATGAATTATGTAAATGAATAAATCATTTTGGTTCAAATCAATCATTACTGTTATTCGTTCACTGAAGTCACTTCATTTTTTTTGAAACACGTGACTAACTTATTTTTTTGTATGTGTGTTTTAACAAGAAGGTTTTTATTGTTTTTTTTAAAGAATTTTTATTTGCTCACCAAGCTCGTCATTTATTTGATCCAAAAAACAGCAAAAGCAGTAATATTGTGAAATATTTTTACAATTTAAAATAACTGCTTTCTATTTGGATATATTTTAAAATGTAATTTATTCCTGTGATCAAAGCTAAATTCATTATTAGCATTATACACTATACCATTACCATTTACTGTAAAAGCTTGGAGTCTGTTTACAGAAAGGTCTTGTTTGTCGCCAACTGCTGGCGTAACTATGTAATGTATAGAAAATATCTTATGTATAGAAAATATATCAGTAAAAAATATTGAGTAAAACACAAATAAATCTTTGTAGTGAACGAAGTTAAAACATTCTAGTCAGTGAATAGAAATCCAAACCACTACTGACTACGGAAGCACGCATGCGTAGAATAACCCCTTTAAAATAGTGAATAGAAGTTTCACAGACAGAAACGGCACCTCAAACTAACCTGTAAACATTTAAACCTTAACATAAATCGATAGTAGTTTACTTTAAATGTTAAGGTTTCAAAACAGCAGGCTGTGCTAGTTTATTATTTTCAAAAGTAGCCTACATCCTGGTATACATACGTCTTCAATCCGTACATGAATATTAATGACGTTACTCCGTAGCATAACGGCTCTGAGCCTACCAGACGCGTCCCCTCACGTCACTAATAAATATTCATGAGCCAAGCGTTCTCCGTAGTACTATTGGTGAATTGGTTTTCTATCTAGGAAGTTAAACATTTCGAGTAGTGATTCAACGCGCTTTAGCGTTGCAGTGATTAATATCGTTATCGATAGCGAAGTTACATATAATGTGATGCATGTAAACACAAAAGAAGGGCTAATTTGAAACGGTAGGCTGTTCTTTACGTGACTTTGTATTGCTGATGTGGAGCACAAGCCATCATGATCCATGTGTAACCCATCATTGTTTACCGCATCTGTCCTTCTCATCAGTAACATTCAATTTCGACGCACAAACGTGTGACATACATTTATTTGCTAAAGGAACGGTTGTTGTGAGGTTTGTCGTCAGTGATATCTATGGGAATGTGCGACTTGATATTGCTATGGCAACGTGTCATCAGTGCTTATGGACCAAAACATGAAATATAATCGGTGTGATCAGAGATGAAAGTGAAACCTTTCAACTGCTGATACATTTTAGATCATTATATTTGTAAAACGATCTGTTTACAAGGACCTTAAAAGATCTAACTTCGAAAGCACTGATGCAAATGTATGTGCACTGATTAGCATGCATGAATATATTAACAGTGATGCAAAAAATACTTGCTCAGCTTTAATGTTTACTAATGCTTCATGTTCAAAAACACAATGAACATTGTGTGGAAAAATACGTTTACTGTATTTGTACATTGGGGTTCAAGAGACTGGGAATGTAAATTAAATATGCAATAAACAATGTCATTTTAGTATTATTGTAGTCTATTATCGTTGTTATTGTATCGTTGTATGTTTTAAATAATTTTTTTATTCTTATTTTTTGTTTTCATTTTAAATTTAGTTAAAGTTTTAGTAATTTTGTGTTATTGTCATTTTTAGTTGTTTTTACACGCATACACACACAGTTTTTATTATTATATTTTGTTTCATTTTTAGTTATTTTGTACATGATATTTTTAAATATTTTATTTTGATTGATTTATTGTTTATTTGAAGTAATGAATGTGTCTTTAAATGGCTTATAGTTTCAGTTTTAGTTTTTGTGAATACTAAAACTATTAAATAATATATTATAATAATCTTGTAAAATATATAGAATAATAAGAATAATAATCTTGGTAAATAAATAGGAAATAGCAGGATTTAGAAAAATGTAAAACAATGCAAAACTCTGTGCAAGTACTGATTTTTAACATTTAAGATATAAACATTTATTTTATAATAATTATATCAAATTATATTGTAGCCACATATTTTTTCATTTTATTTAATATTTAAATAATTTTAATTCAATTAAATTATTTTATTTAATGTTTATTTATTTATTTATTTTTATTTTTTTTATACAAATAATGCAAAAACAAATATATATTAGCATGATATCCTAGAATCAGAATTTGCTAGAATGCTCATTACATCACTAAATAATTAAGTTTGAAAAAACATCTGGTCTCAGACTTATGAACCCCAACCTTATGTTTTGGCAAAATTAAACTTTTTTTTTTTT
The DNA here is from genome assembly GCA_012976165.1 of Labeo catla. Lineage (NCBI taxonomy): Eukaryota > Metazoa > Chordata > Actinopteri > Cypriniformes > Cyprinidae > Labeo > Labeo catla. Next base: position 81,442 of record VONZ01000132.1, on the reverse strand, counting down.
TTTGGCTATACCTGCATCAGTGTTAAAGATCTGCCTTTAATTGACTTTCTGTTGCACAGAGGGAGCTGACCGGAGACTCCACCATGGCAGGAGATGAAGTTCGGCAGAGAAAAGGAGGTGGCCGCAAGAAGTCCAAAAAGGGGAAGGGAAAGGGTGGTTTGGATCGGACTGGCAGTCTAGATGGCCAGAATGACCTGCTGTTACCCCCTCCCACCATACCACCTAAAAAGCCTGTGGAGGAGAGGACCAAAACAGCCCAGGCTAGGATAGAAGATGAGTCGGCCATTTCTATCTGCCTCCAGGTGCTGTTCCCCTACCTGCTGGCTGGGATGGGGATGGTGATGGCAGGCATGGTGCTGGACAGTGTGCAGGTAAGAGACTTTTGAAAAAGTTTTTACACAACACTCTATAGCCTGACATGTCTTTCCAACAGTTCAAGGTTGACGCTATAGCAGCTAATGTGCCCACTTTAATTATCTGGCATGTCAAGTGCTGATATTTATGGTCCTCACTTACAGGAAGCAGAGTGTGAGGGAAATTAATGTGATGATTAAAATTTACTCGGAAGGCGAAGGAGCAGAAAAACACTCCAATCATGAAGCATTAAAGCGGTTGTTCACCCAAAAATGATGTCATTTTGAAGTCATTACCAACCTGTATGTTTCGTGGAACACAAATTGAGATGTTTAACAAAATGATCAGGCTATAAATTAATGGTTTTTGAATAGGTTTTTGAGACCAAAAGTCCAATGATGGACAAAATAAACATGAACAGTAGGACAACACAAGTACCATAAAAGAGTTGACTCATGTCCCTTCTTGAAGCTGGGAAACTCCAGTGCCCACAAAATGTAATGTGCCAAAACGTTTATGGAACGAAATGCATCTTGATACTTTTTGTCTTTTGATACTATACTTTCGTGATACAGACAGATCCTTTCGTCCACCAAGAGATATAAACTCAGATCTCAGAGGAAATCGGTCAGAATTGCGAGATTGGAAAAAGTCAACATATAAACATAGAATTGTGAAATATAAACCCAAAACTGTGAGAAACAAATTCAGAATTGCAAGATGTAAACTTGGAATTGCTAGAAAAAGGTCACAATTGCGAGATTTTGATTGATATTGTAAGATATAAACTCTAAATTGTGAGAAATAAAGTCAGAGTTGTGAGATGTAATTAATAATTGCAAGATATAAATTTAAAATTGGCACAAATAAAGTCAGAATTACAAGATTGCAAACTCAGAATTGCTAAAAAAAAAAAAAAAAAAAAAAATCCTCAGAACTGAGTTGTAATTACAACTTATAAGATATAAACATAAAAATTTTAAAAAAAAAAAAAAAAATTGTGGGATGTAAACTTTAAATTGTGAGAAATAAAGTCAGAATTGTGAGTTGTAATTTCTAAATCGCAAGAAATAAAGTCAGAACTGTAAGATGTTAATTAATAATTGCAAGATATAAACTTAAAATTGTGAGAAATAAAGTCAGAATTGGATGATGTAAGCTCGGAATTGCTAGAAAAATGTCAGAATTGTGAGTTGTAAATAATAATTACAAGATATAAACATGTAACTTGTAAAATTGTAAGAAGTAACTTTATCTAAAAAAAAAAAATCTAAATTGTGAGATGTAAACTTTAAATTGTGAGAAATAAAGTGAGAATGGCAAGATATCAACTTTGAATTTCTAGAACAAAATCAGAATATTACGATGTTAATTCATAAATGCAAGATATAAACTCAAAACTGTGAGAAATAAAGTCAGAATTGTAAGATGTAAACTCGAAATTGCTAGAAAAAAGTCAGAATTGTGAGATGTTAAAGGAGAAGTCCACTTTCAAAACAAAGATTCACATATAATATACTCACCCCCTTGTCATCCAAGATGTTCATGTCTTTCTTTCGTCAATTGTAAAGAAATTATGTTTTTTGAGGAAAACATTTCTGCATTTTTCTCCATATAATGGACTGGTATGGTGCCCTGATTTTGAACTTCCAAAATGCAGTTTAAATGCGGCTTCAAATGATCCCAGACGCGGTTGTAAACGATCCCAGCCGAGGAAGAAGGGTCTTATCTAGCGAAACGAAACGTTATTTTCATTAAAAAAACATACAATTTAAATACTTTTTAATCTCAAATGCTCGTCTTGCCTTACTCTCCCTGAACTCGTGTATTCTGGCTCAAGACAGTTAGGGTATGTCGAAAAACTCCAATCGTATTTTCTCCCTCAACTTCAAAAAGCATTTTAAAATCATCCTACATCGCTGCAGAAGTTCCGACCCAAAGTGAACATGCAAAAACGATCAAACACCCTTAACAAAAAATGATAAAACAGTGAGATAGGATGATTTTGAAGTTGAGGGAGAACATGGGATGGAAGTTTTTCGACATTCATGACTAACTGTCATGAACCGGAAGGCAGAGTAAGACAAGACGAGCGTTTTTCATTAAAAAGTATATAAATTGTATTATTTTAATGAAAATAACCGATCGTTACGCTAGATAAGACCCTTCTTTCTCGGCTGGGATCGTTTACCGCATTTGGGATTGTTTGAAGCAGAATTTAAACTGCATTTTGAAAGTTTAAAATCAGGGCACCATAGCAGTCTATTATATGGAGAAAAATGCTGAAATGTTTTCCTCAAAAAGCATAATTTCTTTAAGACTGAAGAAAATTGCAAGAATTGCAAGATGTAAAGTTGGGATTGCTAGTAAAAAGTCATAACTGTGAGATGTTAAGTCATAATGTCAAGATATATAAATTTAAAATTAAGAAACAAAGTGCGAATTGTGAGATGCAAACTCTGAATTGCAAGAAATGAAGTTAGAATTGCAAGATGTAAACTCGGAATTGCTAGAAAAAAGTCAGAATTGTGAGATGTTAAGTTATTGTTGCAAGATATAAATTTAAAGTTGTGAGTAATAAAGTCAGAATTGCAAGATGTTAGTTCATAGTTGCAAGATATAGACCTAAAATTTTGAGAAATAAATTCAGAACTTCATGTAAACTTGGAATTGTGAGAAATAAAGTCAGAATTGTAAGATAAAAAGTTGCTGTTACCTTTTTTATTTATTTATTTTTCCATGGTGGAAACAGGCTTCTATATTACCAAAAAAAAAAACCCATTCCTTTAAATATTATATCTGGTCCTAAAATCTGTTGTCATAGAGCTGGTTGCAATTTAATATTCTTAAGATGTGCTTTGTCCTGATGATGTTTAATGAATGAGATCAGAGGTGTGTGTTGGTGATGTGGGTCTGGATTTGCTGCGTCACTGTGCCGTGCTCACGGCCGAGCGGCATTTTTTTTTTTTTTTTTTTTTTTTTTATAGCTGAATCATGCCCCTCTTTCCAACGTGTCCTCTACGCACTGGCAAGCGGTAGAGTGGTGAGTAATCGAACAACGCTGCTTTTACAACCCCATGGGTTCTCAATCTGTCTCTTTGTCTTTCGAACACACACTTGTTCTATCTCGATCTATCTTTTCCTCTCCTCTTTTCCTTTCTCCCCTCTCGTCCGTCTGCCAAGCACTCAGCCCATTCACAGCTGATAAGACAGGTTCAGTAATACGTCAGAGGAGACATTAGCAGAGAGCAGGACAAGGGGACAGACGCAAGATTCTGAGCAGATGAAACGCTTGATGGGACGTAATAAGGGTTAGACGAGTGACTGTTCCAGGGCCTGATGCACCAGTGAGGAGGGGGCGTAGAGGACTGCCCACAGGAACGAGTGGAAATAAAGCCTCAACATGTGTTTCTGTCACATTCTGGACCTGTTAGACCAGGCCTGGTGACGGAGAGGTGTTTAAATCGACGCTGATGCGGACAGGACTCTTTGTCATGTGAGTCACGACTCCTGTGGCTGAGAGAAGACGCGCTTCATAGTGCTTGTGTACTTGGACCTTCCAGCGACCTGCGAGTGAAAAAAGAGGCTGCTTGTAGCAGTCTTCAAGGGACAGCTGTCCTTAAGGCATAAGACGAGTCTCAAGAAGTGTTTAAAGGTGGATTTTGACATTCAGAAAACCAACTCGGGAGAAACAGAGATGCTCAGCTGAGGCTTCCTATTGGATTTCGGTCAAAAACCCATGTGGCATTGATAGATGAAAAGATGACATCTTCAAGAAGAACTGAGATATATACCGTGTGCATCAGCCAACTTTTCAGGCCTTTGCTATCGTGGGACAATCTGAAGATACTAAACTGCCTCTTCGTTTAATCTTAAGAACATTCTGTTTTTCTGAGTCAGCGTATTATTTTTTTTTCTTTCCAACTGGTTTGTCTTGAGCTTCTTATTTAGTTTTGAGACATTATGAAAGGAACATTCGGCCGTTTAGCAAGGTGATAAAAAAGCTTCCAGGAACCCTTGTCGAACTCAGTCGTGGCCCTCACTGTTGGGGAATGGGGTAACAGAGATGGTGGTCACTCAGTTAGAGCTGGAGCTCTGTTATCAGGGGAAAAAACTGAGAGGTTTCACCTGCAAACTCACCCGTTCGGCTCATGGCTTCCTTCCGGAGAGCTCGTACATCATTGCTGCGCAGGTCCTACTGCCCTACCTGCTGGGCGGGCTGGGGATGGTGGCGGCCGGTATCGTCATGGACGTTGTCCAAGTATGAGCCATTTAATCTAGATTTGGTGTATTGCTTGGTTCTATGTGTTATTGAAACTGTAAATAATGAGTAACCTTTGGTTGTACCATGGTTCAGTGATGGGATCAGATGTTAATGGCATGGTGCTTTGATATACAAAAAGTTTTTTTGGACATGTGCCATGGTAATTCTATGTAAATTCCATGGGAGCACTGGAGTAAGGGCATGATACTACCATATTAAGGTATGTTCTACTCTTACCTAGGTCAAATCACTGTAATGCATGACTTTGAATGGCTTAATGCTCTAATAACATCAACAGCAAAAAAAAAAAAAAAAAAAAAAAAAATCATGAAATTAATTTAGCAATATATGTATTTTATTTATTAATACATTTTTAAGTGACATTTTTAACCATTGCAAACTACTAGTTTACTCCACAATATATATGAAACGGCTGCCATTTAAAAAGGGAAAAATGCATTTACATTTTTAAATTAATCAGAAAAATGTATTTTCTATATAGAAAATAATACGATTTTTCAAGTTTATGGAGATTTTTAAATCTTAAAATGATTATATCATGATATTAATGTCAAACGTGATATTGGCATGATATTGAAGTATTTCAGTGTTGAAAATTAAAGACATAAGCTAGGTTAAGACTACAACTACTCTACTAAGGTAAAATTATGTGTTTTTAAGGGCCGATGCCGATACCGATTATTACAAATCATGTAACCGATATTTTGAACCAATATACATGTCTGGTGTAAAAATAAAAATTAATGTCAAAATTAAGAATAAAGAGGGCTCTGACAAAAACTTTCTTTAAATGCTTTTAAATTATTTTATCTGCAAATTGGTATTGAAAATGACAGATACTAATAACCATAAAATGCTTAATATCAGTGTCGATAATCACAGATTATTGCTGATCAAGTAGACCGATAACCAATTTTTTGAAATGATATAAATGTCTGGTGTAAAAATAAAAAGCTGTTTTATCGGCAAATCAGTTTTGAAAATGACCGACACAATAACCATAAAAATGCTTAATACTTGCGCTGAAAATCACAAATTATTACAGATCAAGTAGACAGATAACCAGTACTTTGAACCGATATAGATGTCGGTGTAAAAACAAAAACATAATGTCACAATTAAGAATAACAAGGGCTCTGACAAAAACTTTCTTTAAATGCTTTTAAATTATTTTGTCAGCAAATCGGTTTTGAAAATGACTGATACCGATAACCGTAAAAATGCTTAATATCTGCGCCAATAATCACAGATTTTTACAGATCAAGTAGACAGAGAACCAGTATATACGTCTTGTGTAAAAATAAAAAATTAATATCAAAATTAAGAATAACAAAAGATCGGACAAAAACGTTCTTTAAATGCTTTTAAATAGTTTTATCAGCAAATCGGTTTTGAAAAGGACCGATACCGATAACCGTACAAATGCTTAAGATCGGCGCTGATAATCTCAGATTATTACAGATCTGTGATTTGTGATTGAAATTGAGGGGTGACCGTGCCTTTTCAATTGCTGGGCCAAAATTATGGAATAATCTTCCAGACTCTCTCCGATTAGTTTCTTTAGAATCTGAATTTAAAACCAAGTTAAAAATGTACCTTGTTTCTAGGGCTTATAACTGTCCTTAGAGTATAAGGATTTGTCACCTATCAGTGATTTTTCTCTTCTTTAGTGTATTGCGGTCAAAACTGTTTTATTTTTATTCCCATGTCCTTTTTAGTAAGGTTTGTATAGCACAGTGGAGAATTGCTATACTGTTGTTTTTATTGTGCTTTATAAATAAATTTTGATTGATTGATTGAAGTAGGCAGATAACCGATATTTTGAACTGATGTATATATATATGTGGGGTGTTAAAAAAAATAAATGTCAAAATTAAGAATAAGAAGGGCTTTGATAAAAGCTTTCTTTAAATGCTTTTTTAACTATTTCATCAGCAAATCGGTTTAGAAAATGACTGATACCGATAACCGTAAAAATGCTTAATAACTGCGCCAATAATCACAGATTATTACAGATCAAGTAGACAGAGAACTGATATTTTGAACCGATATATATGTCTTTGCTAAAAATAAAAATATTATGTTAAAATTGAGAATAACAAGGGCTCTGACAAAAACTTTCTTTACATGTTTTCAATTATTTTAATGGCAAATTGGTTTAGAAAATGACCAATACTAATAACCATAACAATGCGTAATATCGGCACGGATAATCAGCCTGGCCGATAATCAGTTGACGCCTACTTTGAATGGCTTAATGCTTTAATAACATAACAACAACAGCAGCTTGATAACAAAAAAGAAAATAATTCATAAATTAAATTATTTGATAAAAAATGAATCAGTTAATTAATTTTTTTAATTATAAAAATATTTGCAATCATAAATACTTTGTATTCTAATTATTTATTTTTAATCATAAATGATGATTGTTAATTGAAATACAGCAGAAATTAAATCAAATATAAGTACTGAATGAAACAAAAGTTGAAACTAGAAAAATGAAATGTGAAAAACAGACATAAAAATAAAAATATACAAAAAATAAAAACTGAAAAGAAATATACACGTAATAGAAAAATTACAAAAACTTAAACTAAAATTAAAATGTATATAAATAGTATTAAAATAACACTGCTTATACTGTATGTTACATTATTACACTGTAGGTTAAACTGTAAAATAATGTGTGTAGATCTAAAGCAATTCCATTCTAACACGAAATATGGGGATAGTTAGCATACTCATTTTTTGTGCACTATACAGTCTCATAGGGCTTTCAGTAACGGTTCCTTGTGTTCCTGTCCTCTAGATAGACGTGGCTGGCATGGAGTGTGTTTTGTGTCTATTAATTGAATTCTCATGGGGGCGGGTGAGACAGGCCGAGCGAGAGAATGAAAGCTTGTTTCTAGAGCAGAAGTGGGCTAGATCCCAGGACGGGCCTGTGACGTGACACCAGCCCCTCAAAACAGCCCGGACTGTGCCCATGGTAAAAATACCGGCCCCTGGCTGGCTGGCACTGCTCTCTTATCTGTTCATTTAAACATTATGGCTATTTTTAACTTCATGAGTGGGTTTGTGAAGAGAGGAGCACTGACACGTTCTAAATATAAACGCACACTCGCACAGAGCAAGAAGCCATTCATATGCAGTGAGTCAGTTTGACACTTTTGTCAGTTTGCCCATTATGAAATGATATTTATGACTTTGCTGATGACTAGTCTGTGTTTTGACTGAAAGTTTCAGAAAAAACGCTGTAACTGACATCTAGTTTGAATTAATCTGCACTCTTGTGAAGTGTTTTTCATTCGATTGAGAGCATCTCAGTTTATGGCCCGTACATTAAGACGTCACTCAGTTTAAAAATATTGACCATGATGGTCACATTAGCAGTGATGTATGTGAAAGCCAATGCGCTGTTCTGTGTAAAGTATCTGCTTATCTTAAAATTCTTGAAGAGTACAGTATGTATTTATGGACCTGAGGGGGCAGGGCTTCACTTCCCAGCATGCATTGCGGTTCAAGTTGTTATTTGTTGTCCTTTTGAGTTATGTAGTGTTTAGTTTTGAGTGCGATTTTTTTCAGATGTGAATTTTCAAGTGTTACTTTTATTGTGGTTTGCACTCCAAGTTAATAGTAATAGTAATTCAGTGAGCTTGTTCTTTTGGCTTTTGGATAGATTGCGTCAGTGAATGCATTCAAAATACAGCTTGTCAGTTTAGTGTAGTTTGAGATTCCTATGCTATATTTGTAACAAAATACTAGTATGTATTAAATGGCTGCCATTTGAAAAGGAAAATGAAATGTATTTTCTATACATGAAATGTATTTTCTATACAGAAAGTATTTTGATTTTTTTTTTTTTTTCCAGATTTGTAAAATCAGATTTGTAAAAGTTTTTTGCATGGTGATATTATTAAAATAGATAAATAAATAAATAATTATTAAGCATGTTCCTTCCCCTACTGTGTCATTAATCTAATTAAAATGTTGTACTACTGTAATAAAATAATCTTGAAATGTATTTTAAATCTTGCATTAATCTTAATAAATACTACCTTCATGAATTGTATATAATATTTTGACAATATTATAATGTAAGAATGGCATATTTGTATTTTTTATAGTTTTTTATAAACAAGTATTTGTTTTATAAAGTTTCTGATAAAAATTCTAAATGGCAGTTTTAAGAAGTTTTTTTTTTTTTTCTTGGATTGCTTCTGTAAATGCATTAAAAAATAGCTCACAGATAGATATAAAATAATAGCAATTTAGTTTAGCTGGAAATTTCCAATGCTATATTCACAATAAAATACTGCCCTTTAAAAGGGAAAAATGCATTTAAATTTTTAAATTATTCAGACGAAATGTATTTTCTATGTAGAAAATCTTAAGATTTTTAACATTTTTTACAATTTTAAAATTATAAATATTTTTTGCATAGTGATATCATTAAAATAAATTCAATAAATACAATTATTTATCCAGAATTCTTTTGTGTGTGTTTTTAAATCTTGCAATAAATAACCATAATCTTAATTATTATACATTTTTATTTTGAGTTTCATATAATATTTTGACAATATTATGTTGTTATAATGCAATATTTGACAAGTAATTTTATACATTTACTGTTTTTTTTTCAAAAAATAGTTTAGTTTAATTTGAAATTTTCATGCTATATTCATAACAAAATACTAGCGTACTCCATTGTGTATATTAAATGGCTGTTGGCAATTGTAAATTGTAAAATTATTTAGAAGAAATGTATTTTCAATAAAGAAAGGTTTTTTTTTAAATATGTTAAGAATTTTAAAATATTAAAATTGTAATTATTTTTGCATGGTGTTTTTATTGTGTACAAAAATACATAAATGAAAATATATATTAAGCATGTTCCTTTCCCAGAGTCATTAATCAAATTTTAAAAAATGCTGTACTGCTGTAATAAAATAATGCTAAATGACTCTTTTTATGTTTTTACATTTATTTTAAATCTTGCATAAATAATATTAATCTTAATAAATACTACCTAATTGAATTTCATATAATATTTTCACAATATTAGAATGTGACAATGTAATATTTGACAAGTAATTTTTTAAACAAATTTTCTGATTAAAATTCTGAATGACAGTTTAAAGAAGATTCACCCTTGTGTATGTTTTTTTTAAATGAAACCTGAGTGTGTTTGTGCCAAATACTGTAGTTTTAAAATCCTAAATCTGTTCAGATTTCATAAATTTGAAATTTCAGATCTCTTTTCATTTCATAAATACTATTTTAACGGTTCCAGGTCAGTGTTGGTGTCATGGGGAACCTGCTGTTTCAGACTGTCTAAATATTGCCTCTTGTGTGTGTTTCAGCACTGGGATGTGTTTAAAGTGATCACAGAGGTGTTCATCCTGGTACCTGCTTTGGTTGGGCTCAAGGGAAACTTGGAGATGACTCTAGCATCCCGTCTCTCTACTGCTGTATGTAAAAGTACCTATCCAACTGGATAAAATATGCATTACTGTATTTATATTACTTGTAATCTATCTCAAGCTGTAGCCTTAGTGTGTATTAGCTCTGAGATGATGAAGTGTGTCTCATGATTAAATTAAAACGCTTCAAGCGGTTATCAGCTTCACTGTGGCTTTGTTTCTAATCTTCCTCAGGCTAACACCGGACAGATGGACGACCCCAAACAGCAGTGGCTGATGGTGACCTGCAATCTCGCTCTTATTCAGGTGAGTGAATCAGAAACGCATAAATGTTTTATATTATTGATATTTTATGGAATCCACTGGAAACCAGCTTAGTTTCTGTCGGAAACAAATTAGACAATACAAACATGAATTAACCGAACAAACATTCATTAAATGTTAAATAAACATAAAAGAATATGAACAATTACTCTATGAGACTTCATTCTGCTGGAGTCCTCAGTCTTGAATACCAATGAGTACTCATTATAAAAATACATTTTTAATCAGTTTAATTATGAATGAAGGCATATGATCTCAGGCTCTGATGAGCAGCTGTGATTGTCGAGCTCTTCTGCTCTCTTCCTCAGGTTCAGGCCACTGTGGTGGGCTTCCTGGCAGCACTTGCGGCCGTAGGTCTTGGCGCTCTGTCCAGAGGCGGTGTAGAGCTGGACCAGGCGGCTGTCCTGTGTGCTAGCAGTGTTACCACCGCATTTGTGGCCGCTCTGTCCTTAGGTACACCACTCTTTATTTCTTTAAGATAACGTGAAATCAAAATGTAATCAACCAGTCAAGAGTTTTTGAACAGTAAGATTTTTAAAGAAGTCTTTTCTGCTCACCAAGCCTGCATTTATTTGATCCAAAACAGTAACATTGTGAAAGATTTTTTACTATTTAAAATGACTGTTTTCTCTTTGAGTATGTTTTAAAATGTAATTTGTTCCTGTGATCAAAGCTAAAGTTTTCAGCATCATTACACCAGTCTTCAGTGTCACATGAATATGCTGATTTGCTGTTCAAGAAACATTTTTTACTATTATCAATATTTAAAACATTTGAGTACATTTTCAGGATTCTTTGATTAATAGAAAAATCCAAAGATCAGCATTTATCTGAAATAAAATGCTTTTGTAGCATTATACACTATACCATTCAAAAGCTTGGAGTCAGTATAATTATTTATTTTTTTTTTTTTTGAGGACAAAAATTATAGAAATTAATACTTTTATTTAACAAAAATGCTTTAAATTAACAATAAGTGATGATATTATGTTAAAAAAAATTCTATTTCCGATAAATGCTGTTCTTCTGAACTTTCTATTCATTAAAGGAAAATGAAAAAAATTCTACTCAGCTGTTTTCAACATCATAATAATAATAATCAATGTTTTTTGAGCAGCAAATCAGAATATTAGAATGATTTCTGGATTATGTGACTGAAGTAATGATGCTTAAAATTCAGCTTTGAAATAACAAATAAATTACATTTTAAACTAATGCATGATTACATACATGATTAAATCTTGTGATTCAAATAGAAAACAGTTTTAAATAGAAATATTTCAGTGATTTCTGCTCTACTTTGGATGTGAGCAGAAGAGACCTCTCTAAAAAACTTTAAAATCTTTTGACTGATATTGTGGCTGTATATATATATATATATATATATATATATATATATATATATATAATAAAAGTATTTGGGGTCAGTCAAAAAATGTAAAATAATTTTTATTTTGGAAAAATGCATTAAAATTAAGCAAAATTGGCTATATAGACTTTTATGTTGTTACAAAAAAATGGATCACAGTTTCCACAAAAATATTAAGCAACATGAAATCAGCCTATTAGAATGATTTGTGAAGGATCATGTCACTGAAGACTAGAGTAATGGCTGCTGTTCTTTTTTGTTGGACAGTTATAATGGAAATGTGATGGGAATTCATGTTGTTTATGTGTACTGGATTTGCTTTGTAGCTTGTACAGGATGTGCAAAGCAGCATTGTGTATAATAATTTCTGAATATGACAAAACATTTAAAAATGACAGAAAAGCCACCCATACTAAGACTTCATTGTTCCTAAGCATTTGCAGGTCAAAAATCAGGACTTTTTTTTTTTTTTTTAGAAAACACAACACAATCTTTTAGTCTTTTTCTTTAAGTCTTCAATTTCTTTGAACATTACAATTTAACATCACCCTGTCAGTTATTGACTCTGCCTCTTTCTTCCATGTCCAGGTCTGGTGATGATTGGTGTGATCATTGGCTCCAGAAAGGTGGGCATCAACCCTGATAATGTGGCCACACCGATAGCAGCCAGTCTGGGAGATCTCATCACTCTTTCTCTGTTGGCTGGAGTCAGCAGCACACTGTTCCAGTACAGAGGTGTGGGGCCGTTTAATCATTCATGTATTAATGAATAATAACTATAACTATAATAATAACTTTTAAAACCTAAAACCTGTACATTACACATTGTTACAAAACAGGCTGATATTTATTACCAGCCTTAATTTTTTGACAATCATTAGATTGGAGCAGTGTTAAAAAAAGAAATTCAGCTTTTAGAAATTCAAAGTTAATCACTTGCTTTTATATGTAGTAAATAGTTATTAAATTATTATATATATAATAAAGTATTCATTTTTTATTTAGATTAAATTAATTTTACAGTTAAATTAAATATATGTTAAAATATTTTAATAATAAAAAATTACAGTTACTTCACTTATAAACAAATCAGTTTTTGTTTAGCCTCTTAATATCACTTACTAAATGACTTTAGAAAATGTACCAGCAGAGGGCAGTAGAAATTCACTAAAATATTACTGTATCACAAAGATGTGCATTTTTAGGTGACATGGTTTCCATGATTAAATATTACATTAAAGAGTGTGAATCCTTTCCTTTTAGGAAAATCATCTCTTTGTTTTGTTTCAAAACATCTTTAGTCTACACAGAGTGCGGTCCTATTGTAGTTTCATTCTCTAGAGCCCTTAAAATCTAGATTTACATAAATCATAACACGTTATCTGAAATATGTAGCTATTATATCTAGGATAATCTCCAATGTTTGTGTGTGTCCAGATGTGTGGTACTTGTCCCCGTTGGTTTGTGCCTTCTTCCTGCTGCTCATTCCTTTCTGGGTGCTCATCGCTAGACGGAGTCCACAGATTAAAGAGGTTCTGAAGTCCGGCTGGCAGCCTGTTATAGTGGCCATGTCCATCAGCAGGTACAAACATGCATACCGAGACACTGTCTTCTATTAACGTGTCAGAAAGGATTAAATAGGAATGTAAATACATAGCTTGTAATGGGTTCCCCCGGTCATGGAAACACCTATAAATGTCAAGGAATTTTAAAATGGGTATTTTTAGATTTGAAAAAGTAATGGAAATTATGGGGAAAATGTTGTTGGTGTAATCTTTTCTGGAAAATTACTCTAAATTGACTTATTAGTTTATAAATGATTTTTTAATCTCAATAATAAGTAACTGAGTGAAGTAACTAATAAAGATTAGCTGGCCTAAAGGTCTAAGAATCTTGTTGATTAGATGACATAAATTTGACATACAAGTTTTTGTATGGAGATAAAAAGTAGAAGAGTACGCGTTGTGTGCAAATGTACATACGACTGTAAGCGTAAATTAAATTTGCATGCGCAAGAGAAGCTTTGTAAAAGTGTAAATCGCATTTCAAGATGATTTGCACACGAAAACAACAGTTTAAAGAACTGCAGAATGGATTGACTGCGTTGATCTGTATGTGTAAAAAACAAACTGTTGCAAATGTCTAAATGCTTTTATCTGCGCTTACACTTTTGGCACGATTCTCTCACTCAAGTTTTGCAAGTGTGAGGGGGAGGGCGGGTCCACCACCTTTTTGTAGCCAATCAAATGAGACTCTCGTGGACTCTATTTACTCTTATCTGATTGGTTCAATAAACACATCGCACGCCAAAACATTTATCTTTATTTAGTTCTCGCTGCCGCTCGCTTCCGGTGGAATGGTACTTTTAATGTGCACATACTTTATTTTAAATAAATAAATAAATAAATAAATAACAACTTAATTAAAACATGATACTTTATAAGTTGTGTACCATTAGGCTAGACTCTCATGTGTTCATCCTGAATTGCTAGCTGGTGTTAACATTATTGGATTGGTTTGGCTAAATGCATATATCATATAATATAGCCTAATATATAGCTGATGTTAAACATTACAAAATGATATGTGACAATGCCCAACACTATAGTATCAGAGATACTTTTTATAAAACATTTTTACTATAACAATAAAGCTACATAAATCTGAATTTGACAATTTTCCAGACCATGTCTCTGTTTATTGTATTTAACACTCAATTGTACACTTTGAAATTTTTAAAGATCTTGAAAATATTTTGTAAAATCCCCTTAAATTACAACATGTTAAAGTGAAAAAAAAATATTACTATATATATTCACTATATTGAAGAAATTTTAGTTTAAAAAAATGGAGTCGTCCCTGATCAGTAGACAGGTGAAAGTATGCATGTTATTATAAATTATAAATTATGCTGCTAGTGCTGATACTAGGCCATCTTTAACGCTAGAACCACCAGGGGTCGCTGTATACCCAAAACCTCCAGCGGGTAAATTTTACCCAAGCACATGAATACCACGTTTTTTGAGATAAAGAAAGATTATCCAGTTTACTCAGTCATTTATTTACTTTTCTTTTTGTGATTTGTGGTTTCTCTTCTAAAAGTAGTTCACTAAAATACGATTACATTACAAGATTGAACTAATTAATGTTAAAAATGATTATTGCTGTTGACATCACTGGAACTAGCATATTAGCATGCTATATGTGCTGTTTCTAGCTAATAGTTTGCTGCAACCTCAATAACATAATAACATAAATATTATATTACATTCAATAAATTAATCATTTCAGGGAACCAAATAAAATCACTTTAAGGCTACTTAAAGTTGGGTCACTTAAAAATACCTTAATTTCAGTGTAGTTACATTACAAAATTGGGTTTCCTGACCAAGAATTATTAAAAAAAAAAAAAAAATCCCACAGTCATGTTTAGATTGTATTACAATATACAATAAAACAAATGATATTTCCAGCAATTAATCATGCAATAATAAGAAGAATCTTAGTAATAATACTATGATTTTAGATTGTATTACAATATACAGTAAATTGAATAATTTTCCAGTAATTAATTGTGCTATATTATTATTATTATTTGTCCCCTTTTAAGATATTACAATAAATGTAATAAATAATTACATTATATGGTAATATACAATTAATTATTTTTTTCTAATTAATATTTATTAATTCATAAATAAATACTATGATTTTAGATCTATTACAATATGCAACAAAACTAATATTTCAAGTAATTAATCATGTGGTTATATCAATAACAATAATGACTAATAATAATAATAATAATAGTAATAATAATAATGGTACTATGATTTTAGATTGCATTACAATATGCGATAAAATATATTTCCAGTAATTAATCATGCAATAATAATAATAATAATAATAATAACAATAATAAAATAATAATAATAATAATTGGCACTATGATTTTAGATTGTATTACAATATACAGTAAATTGAATAATATTTCCAGTAATTAATTGTGCTATATTATTATTATTATTTGTCCCCTTTTAAAATATTACAATAAATGTAATAAATAATTACATTAAATGGTAATATACAATTAATGATTATTTCTAATTAATATTAATTAATTCATAAATAAATACTATGATTTTAGATTGTATTACAATATACAGTAATACTATTGTATCCCAAAAATATATAAAAATATTTATATAGATAGGGAGATGTCGATATCCATTTATATATAATTGCTGTTGACATCACTAAAACTAGCATATTGGCATGCTAATATGTGTTATTTCTAGCTAATAGTTTGCTGCGTAGCTGGCTAGTGCAACCTTAATAACATAATAACAAATATTATATTAAATTCAATAAATTAGTCCTTTCAGGGAACCAAATACAATCACTATCTAAATATATATATTTACCATCAAGATGACTTAATATGACATTACTCATTCAAGATGTCAACAATTCCACTAAAACATCTCCTTGGAAGAACAGGTTTTGAAACAGAAACACATAAAATAATGACAGAAATATCATTTGTGTGTCAACTAATGATGAAACTCTTCCCTATTTAAGTTTCGGAGGCCTTATTCTTGATAAGACTGTGAGCGATCCAAACTTTGAGGGCATGGCTGTCTTCACACCAGTGATAAACGGTGAGTACACGTCAATGACAAATCGCACTTTGAGCGAATTATGATTTCGAACCTTTGCTGAATGTACAGTGTGCAGTACAAAGTAACCGCAAACCTGAAAAGCAAATTCAGAAACTTCATTTAAAACCCTTTTCAGCTTCTCATTAAAGTAAAATTGATCACATCTCTCTCTGCGTTTGGAACTCAATTCGTGGATTCAGGGAGGCGATCGACCTGCGCTGCCAAAATAAAACCATCCCTTTCCAAATCGTCGCAATAAATCAGAGCGCTGGCTTTTCGCTCGCTGCGTTTTATCGTACATGAAAGAAGTCAAGTATTTTGATGGGACTTACTAATAGACTTAAAAACCCCAGCTGAGGCAGAGTTTGTTTGGTTTTATGTAAAATATCACTTTGTCAACTTTAGCAATCTGGTTTCGATTTCCCCTCGCTGGTTCCGTTCCTAACCCAGCTGCACATGTGCTCCACCAATGTCCCATCCCTCTTGGATGATGACTCAACGTTATGTTGGCGGAAACTACACGCTTCCCAATGGGAATAGAGCATGTCAGAGTAGTAAAAGCGGCCTGATCCAGTAGTAGCTGTGATTTCTTAGCCAAAATCTCCTCTGACGTCTTCTCTAGTTGTTTATCTGGATCTGGTGTCCTATTTTTCCAGCTCAGTCATGAGACAAAGTGCACTTAATGAGAAACACAAGATGGCTGTGATTCAGGAAGATAATTTGATACCTCATTACCTAGTTTCATATGCATATCAAGAAATGCCCTCCTGTGCTCACATTCTTTCCCTATAGAGCTTCGTCTGCCAGTTTAGCATGGAGCGAAAATGTGGGAAAGCTATTAATTGTGAACAGAATACTCTGAAAGTATGCCTAAAATGTATATTTGACAAATGTCACCGCGTTCCAACACACGTTTCATTTGCGACTGAAATGAGGAGAATATGAGACTTGTAATAGTGTAATGATTGGAAAGCGCTGACATTCTTTCCTTTTTGAGCTTTTCAGGTGTCGGGGGAAATCTGGTGGCCATCCAGGCCAGTCGGATCTCCACCTACCTTCATTTCTGGAGCGTACCTGGAGTCTTGCCCTATAAGATGAGACAGCACTGGCCCAACCCCTGTGTCACATTCTTCTCCTCAGGTGAGGTCACTTTCAAACCGTCTCTGCACCTCGGATGAATTCACTCTTTCAGATCCTTGAGATAAAGTGGGGAATTAGTAGTGTTTGCTCAAAGTCACACTTTGCTGTTGCTGAACAAAGCATGAACCCTGATATTTGCACTTTTGCACATTAATCATCTTCACCGTTTGTTCTACATACATGAATTTCTCAAACCGTGCTGTTTTTTGAGGAGGGGTATGCTATTCATTTTCTCAAGTGTTGAACTATGATTTTGCAACAGATATACTGTAGATTTACATTGAAGGAGGGGCCACTTGGAGATGGGCTTTTGTATTAGTCCAGTACAAAACCACCTTTGAAAAATATTGTTTTCATCTTTTTAAAACTGAAAAATGAACTTCCCTTTGGCTCGTGCCGTTTCTCCTCAGGTGTGAACTCCAAGTCAGCACGGGTGCTGTTCCTCCTGGTGGTTCCAGGTCATCTGTTGTTTCTTTTTGCCATTAATATGCTCCAAGGAGGCCACACTGCCATCACACCAACGTTTATCTGCTGTTACCTGGGTGCTGCTCTGCTTCAGGTGAGCCTTGGTGCTATAAGTCTAAGTGTTTAAATACTTCCACAAGTGCTGGCAAAAAATGATTATAGAATGCCCACCAAAAATGGCATAAATGTGAAAGGTTTAGATGAACATGAACTCTTCAAGTGTTGAACTGCGTCATTCCTGAGATTCATTGCCTTTTGTGTCCCCAGTAAAGATCATGATATTATTGCCTTAAAACGGCATCAATTTTAACATTGTCTTTGACATGAATGACACCTTTTGACCTCTAAGCACATTTAAGTTTTTTTACATAATTCTAAACTTTTAATTTTAGAATATTTTAAACCACCAAAATCACAATTTTTTCTATGTCCCCAGGACTGCGTATACCATTTTGACAAAATATTTCATACATAACATATTTCTTTTAAATATATACATTAATTTGTGTGTATTTATATATACATAATAATTACACACATATATTACACAAACTCAAACTTTTATTTTGTATGCGATTAATCGCAATTAATTGTTTGACAGCCCTAATATATGTATATACATATATTTATATTTAACAGGGTGGGCAATATTTTGAGGGACAAGCTTAAACCTTTATTATTTAAATTAAATTATATAAATTCAATTACCCATTCATAAAGACAGTCACTTGCTTCATTCCTGAATGAATCAGCCGTTCGAAGGAATCGAATGATATGATTCAGTAATTAAAACCACCACCTACTGGCAGTTTTAGTTTAATTTTTAAAGTATCTTCTTTTCAGTTATTTAAATCATTTAATATTTCTATATTCTATATTTTAATATTTCTATATTGAATTTATCAATTTGATGCATGCATGCCACCTCTGAGCCTCATTAAACATGAAAACACACTTACAAGCCACTTTTGTGTTCTTCTGTGCCACCTCTGTAGTACAAATGAATTTTGTTAATACAAATTGGTAACTTATTCTTATTCTGTTGTTTTAATTAAAAATAAAAAAAAAACGTATAAAATTATTTAAAAAAAAAGACATAAAAGATGACACTTTTAATACATTTTGGTGATGAATACAACATTTAATATGAGAATTTTTTTTTATGTTTTCACGTTGTTTGGTATATCAGTAATAGTTTTCTCTAATTTATATATATTTTCCAAGTATTAAATTAATAAAAAAAAACTATTTAAATAATAAAGGTTTAAGCTTGTCCCTCAAAATATAGCCCACCCTGTTATATAAAAATATATTTATATATATATGTATTAGGGCTGTCAAACAATTGATCGCGATTAATCGCATACAAAATAAAAGTTTGAGTTTGTGTAATATATGTGTGTGTGCTGTGTGTAATTATTATATATATAAAAATACACACAAATTAATGTATATATTTAAGAGAAATATGTTATGTACGAAATATTTTTATTTAGATATAATATAAATTATATAAAAATTATAGTAAATACATATACTTGTAAATATTTCTTAAATATATACATGAATGTGTTTGTATTTATATATACGTAATAATTACAAACAGTACACACACACATATTAGGCAAACTCAAACTTTTATTTTGTATGCTATTAATCGCAATTAATCGTTTGACAGCCCTAATATCAGTAATAGTTTTCTCTAATTATATATATATAATTTAATTTAATAAATATATATATATATATATTTTACTTGAAGTCTTAAAGTTTAGATTTTGTCTCCAATTGTTAATGCCTATTTAGCATTTAGGCTGCTTTTTAAATGGGAAATCTATTGGAGGTATAATACTAATAAAAGACTTCAAAATTGTTTTATTACTATATATAATGTACTTTATACTAAAAATATAGTAAAATTGTTAAATATTTTTTTAAAGAAATTGTTGTAGTTAGTGCTGTCGTGTCGTGATTAATCACATCCAAAATAAGTTTGTTTACTTTTTTAATGTTTTCACGTTGTTTTTAATTTTCTAATTTTCTCTAACTAGTATATTTTTTCCAAGTATTAAATTCATTAAAAAAATAATAATAAATGAAAGTTGGAAAAAGGAAATTACATTATATGTTTTGTAAATTCTTATTTTTTTTCTACTTATGTTCAATATGTCCACCCTGTTAAGGGGAATATGAAAAAAAGTAAATATAAATTCTAATTTGTAAAAGTAGATTTTTGTAAAACATTCAATTCTTTATTTTATTTTATTTTATTTTATTTTATTTATTTATTTATTTTTTTGCTCGGATATTTTAGGTCAAAATGTCCATTCTGTTAGTGTCAAACCTGTTAAGTCAGAGCACCTAACAGGGTGGACACATTTCATTAATGGATCCTTAAATTTATATACCTAAGACCTAAGACTGACCAAAATTATTTTCACTTGTTTTACGTCTCCCTATTATAAGTACACAAGAATTTATTTAAAAAAAAAAAAAAAAAAAGTGTTTAATTTTTTTAATGTTATGATGTCCAAAAGGCACTGAATACTAAAAATACACCCTTACAGGGTGGACATGGAAAAATTGTGATATTTGGTGGTTGAAAATGCTCAAAAAAAAGTTCAAAAGGTGTTGTGTCAAATACAACTTTAAAATTCATGTTGCTGAAAATTCTAAGGCAATAAGCTCATGATGTCATGAGGACACAAAAGGCACCGAATCCCCGGAATGACCCAACTCACTCTAACATATTAATATATAAATAATAAAATCCCTCTCTTAGATTTTTATCATCTGGCTGAAAAGCACGAAAATACTGCTTTTATAGTTTTAGGTCAAATTTGGAAATTGGCATGATTGTATTCATCCTCCTCCCATCCTCCTACTCGAATGATGTGGCTAAAAATACAATATATTGGCATAATAAAACAGGGTGTGTTTTTAAATGTCACTAATCCTGAATTTTACTTGAAGTCTTACAGCTTAGATTTTATCTCCAATTATTAAAATCTGTGTAGTGACTCATTTAGGCTGCTTGGGAAATCTCTTGAAAGCATAATACTAATAAAAGACTTCTTGGAAGTAAACATATTGGTCAATTTTACGATTATATGTAATAGGTCTCTTATTATCTTAATTATATGTGTAGGTCTCCTATATAAGTCATTATTTTCTATTTAAAATTATAGTTAGTGCTGTCAAAGCGATGAATCACATCCAAAATAAAAGTTTGTTTACATACTACAATGTACAATGTGATCAGTAAGATGTTTTTAAATAAGATTTTTCTGCTCATCAAGGCTGCATTTATTTGATTAAAAATACAGAAAAAATAGTAACATTTTTGAAACATTATTGCAATTTAAAATAGTGTTTATTTTTAATATGCTTTAAAATAGAATTTATTTATGTGATGAAAAGCTGAATTTTTAGCATCATTACTCCAGTCTTCAGAAGTTATTCTGATATGCTGATTTATTGCCAATGTTGCAAACAGTTGTGCTAATATTTTAATATTTATATTTATTTAAATATTATAATATTTTTGGAACCTGTGGATTCTTTGATGAATAATACATTAAACAGAACAGCATTTACTTAATTTTTTTTTTTTTATTTCTTTGAAAGAAATTAATGCTTTTTTCAGCAAGGATGTGTTAAATTGATAATAAGTGATAGTAATGATTTCAGTTTTGAATAAATGCTGTTCTTTTTAACTTTTTATTAATCAAGGAATCCAGAAAAATGTATTACAGGTTCCAAAAAAAAATATTAAGCAGCACAACTGTTTCCAACATTCATAATAAATCAGCATATTAGAACGATTTCTGAAGGATCGCGTGACACTGAAAACTAAAATGATGCTGAAAATTCAGCTTTGCATCACAGGAATAAATTATATTTTAAAGAATATTAAAATGGAGAACTAGTATATTAAATTGCAATAACATTTCATTTTTTGATGAGCATAAGAGACATTAAAAATCATACTGCTCCCAAACTTTTGAACGGCAATGTATATATTTAAGGAATAAAATAAATAAAGCATTAATTTGAGGGGGAAAAAAAATTGTATATAAATGTCTTTACTGTCCCTTTTGATAAATGTTGTGTGTCCTTGCTGACCAAAAGCATTAAAAAGTACTGATTTATAAAAGATTAATAGTTGTTTTATTAAAAAAAAGCTTGTATTACATTATTTCTATAATTTATATTATATAAAAGATTTATTCCTGTTTTTCCTTCCAGGTTGGGATCCTCATTTATACAGCAGACTTGATTGTACGTTTGATGTGGAGGAAAGGTCTGGACCCGGATAACTTCTCCATCCCATACCTGACTGCACTGGGCGACCTGTTGGGCACGGGTTTCCTGGCTCTGTGTTTCCGTCTGGTCATGTTAGTGGAGGGGCTCGGCTGGTAAAAACGCTAGACCGCCTCCTCCTCCCCACACTCCCACCTCCAGCTCCCAGTTTAGGTACCGTTGTTGCCCAGGCTAGCTGCAGTGACTTTGGAGATGCAAACTTGTGAGGCAGAATATGAGCGACTTTGTTTCTGTGCTTACAAGATAGGTTGACTGGAAGTATCAAATACGTCAGCAGGTATGGACTTACTACCTGACAGTCTGTCATACGATTATACTCTCGGTGCGTTGTCCTGTCGCCTCAGTGATGCTGCTTTCATACACACTAGTCACCAGAAAACTGTATATTAAGCTATATCTGTAGGTGCAAGCATCACAAGTTTTTATGTGTCATGTATGAATTGAATTCGAAGTTTACAAGACTTAAGACCTTGAAGGATTCTGAGATGTTTATTTTAATATTTATCAAATATTGTTTTTGAGTTTCTGATTTAGGATCAATTTTAAAGAAAATGAGAAGTCTCAACTTTGAAGGTCATTCCTTTTGCTGTTTTAGTAACTACACAAGGTCATAATTGCTGCTAGATGTTTTTACTGGACTCTATATATCTCTAACATACTCAGTTTGTAATTTTTTTGCACCGGAAATATTTTTTCTCAAAATCCACACTTTGGAAAAGCAAACTCTTATATTACAATGAATGTAATTAGTTGTTCACTTGAATGAATTAATGACCATTCTGTTGTTCATGTGGCAGTTTTATTCAACACATTTGTAATATCTTCACTCTGAATTATAATTAACCTTAATCACATGTTTTTTTCTACAATTTGAGTGTTGTGGTCCCTAAAACAGTAAAAAAAAAAAAAAAATACATGTCCAAAAAAAAGTTTCACTGTCGTACCAGAGGTCGTTTATAATTAAAATGTTAACCAAAAAACACAAAAGCTGTTGGTTGACGTATTCCCTGTTGTCCACTGGAAAGAAAAAAATGAAGTTTATTTACCTTTCAAAGCAAGATTCCATACTGTCTAGTGCACATTGGCATTCACAGTTTTGCAGCACATGTATGGCCACAAGCTTTCAAAACAGGTGCAAACTGTTAGTTACATCACTAATGGCCCACACTGTTACCACACGCTCAACAGCTCATATAGTGAAAAGCTTTCCCACACTCACATTTTCTCACGAATCCACTGCTTACAATACATTCATACTTTGACATAAGACTGCTCCTGTAATTTTCAAATCAAGACGTTCCTCTTCAAACGATGCCCACTGTATTATAAACTCCTTTGCCTTTACGAAACTTTGTAAGATTCCAGCGCTCTGAAATCGAGCCTAACCAGCTAGATAGAAAATATTTTCCAACAAAACATTTCCAAGAGCAATTTTGTAGGGTTTGTTATGCAATGTGGCACACAAGGTACCCACTGTGCACCAGGACATGTCTGCCTGTCAGCCAGGTATTAGTCAGACGCCTTATTCTCACCCTTCCTCTAAAAGTTTCACCATCATTTCAACCATAAAAATAAGTCATTAGACTGTTTTTGGAGATGAGACAAAATACCCTAAATTATTAAGTGATTGGTCCATCTCCAGAACAAAAATGTACAGGTCATGTACTCACCCCCTTGTCATCCAAGATGTTCATGTCTTTGGTAGTAAAGAAATTGTTTTTGAGGAAACATTTAGAAATGTTCCATATAGTGGACTTCAATGGTGATGAGTTTGAACTTCCAAAATGCAGTTTAAAGCAGCTTCAAAGAGCTCTAAACCACCCCAGCCGAGGAAGAAGGGTCTTATTTAGCAAAACGATCAGTTATTTAAAAAAAAATACAGAAATTACTCTCCGTCTCAATGCAGTTAGGGTATGTCGAAAAACTCCCATCTCATTTTCCCCTCCAATTTCAAAATTGTCCTACATCCCTGAATACCGACCGAGTGTTTACAAAGTGAACGTGTAAACAAGGTCAAACGCCCTTTACAAAAAAAGTAAAACAGCGATGTAGAACGATTTTGAAGTTGCAAATGAGAGTTTTTCAACAAACCCTAACTGTCTTGAACAGGAGTGCACAGAGTACGCCTGTGCATCACAGAGCTAGACAAGATGAGCATTTGTGGTTAAAAAGTGTACAAATTGTAATTTCTTTTAGAAAATAACCAATCATTTAGTTAGATGAGACCCTTCTTCCTCGACTGGGATCATTTAGAGATCTTTGAAGCTGCTTTAAACTGCATTTTGGAAGTTCAAACTTGCAGGCACCATTGAAGTCCACTATATGGAGAACATTGCTGCAATGTTTTCCTCAAGAAACAATTTCTTATCGACTGAAGAAAGAAAGGCATGAACACCTTGGATGACAAGTGGGTGAGTAAATTATCTGTAAAGTTTTGTTCTGGAAGTGAACTAATCCTTTAAGGGTCTGAAAACATTGCACACAGTCGTAAAAACTACTAAGATGTTAAAGGGATTGATTTTCTCTCACTTGAAGAGTTCTAAGGGATCCTAACAACTCTCTACAAAACCTTTATTGCACTTCACCCCTTATTTCAAATTCATAAGACGAGTGTTTCCTCCCAGGATCATGCTGATGTTTGACCTGCAATGCCCAGTGTGTAGTTTGCACCTCACCCCGCATCCATAGCCCAACAAGAGCTGCACTGATGAGGGTCTACCTTTCCCCAACCACAGCTATGCACTGTTTACCCAGCCTGTTGCATGCTAAATAAATGGGTGACTCTGTGAGAACACCATGTCTTTCCAGAGCAGCCAAACCGGTCCAGTTTGCGAATGCAAAAGAAGTCTAAATTCATCCCTTACCCTTGACTACCTCCAGCTATCTGCCTGAAACACTTGACGATTGTTACCTTTAGACTTGAAAACTACCCTTTCTGATTGGGCGTAAGGTTAAGGTCTGAAATCATATCCAGGGAATGTTGAAAAGGAGGATTTGAGATCAGCTTCAAGGAATCTCTTTGAGATTAACGTCAAGGCTTTGCTGGTTCCAGTTCAAGAGCGAAATCCGCAATAAATATGCTACGTAAACAATACCATAAATATCATTTCGGGTGGTGAAGATTAAAGGCGACGAAAGGCTATGAAACATTCATAGCATTGTCCGTTGATGAAGAATCCCGCTTCACTTATCAACATTCAGAAGGACAAAGGCACATACTTGAACCTCGCTCGAAAGTTACCAAAAGCCAAAGGAATTACAGACAGTATTTTGTGAACTTTCGAGGCGGGATGCAACACCCCAGCCAGCACAAATCTGTTCCCAGTGCTGAATTTCACCTTGAGGGAGCGAGGGCGATGGCGCATCCTCAACAGGGTCCCTCAGGCGATCCACTTGCGAAATTTTAAATGTTAGTGCGCAAGGTTTAGGATCAGTTGAAGCTTGCTGAAACCCTCATCTCAGCTTCAAGTATGCTGGCACAGAGTAGTTAAAAAGCAAGAAGTCCATTCGGTAAAGATTAAAGAGTTTCTTCTGGTAAAACGGACTGATGTTGTCAAAGAACTTGGCGGCCATGTCACCCGTGGTCCTGGTGCTCTTGGACATAACCGGGAACTTGACCTCTCCTTCGGCGCCTGCTAACTTCAGGATGTAGCGCGAATCTTGCTCGAGAGTTTCGTACTTGCCCACCACGTCGTAATGGATCAGGCAAGGGTGGCAAAGCGAATGCACCCGTTCCCAATGCTCATTAAACGGCTCCTCTCTCTGAGTCTGGGGGTCTACTAAATAATACACAAATTCCTCGAAGGAAACATCGTTGCCTTTTTCCAGTGCCTCAGCCTGGGGATCCGCACGATGCCTCCGGATGATTTTGGTCCCGTAGCGTTTATGGAAGGCCGTGTTGTAGCTACGGGTGAACTTGTTGCGATATGCCGAGACGAGTCTCTCGAAAGGTTCCCGCACAAAGACGAACTTCAGATATGTGCGAAGGCGCTTGTTGATTTCTGCCGTGGAATACTCCGAGAGTGAACGTAGGTTGCCCGCTACATGAGCCTCGTTGGCTGGAATCGCCAGTGGTTCGCGATAGCGCCCATCTCCCGTTAACACCATCAACACGCGCTTCCAGTTTGTGCATGCCACTTTGGGGACGTAGCAATACAGTAACTTGTGTTTATCGTCCACTATGAGGTGGCGGAGGTCCTCCGGGCTGAGCACGCGCCGTTTGCGGGTGTGTGTGTGACAGGTTTCCTCCAGGAGTTCCCTTCGACCCTGCAGAGTGGCCTGCACTGCAGACTGCTCCAGCTGGAGGACAGGAAGGAATTGTATAAGAGTCACAGAATTTCATTTTTGGGGTTCAAACTGAAATCTTTTCTCCTGAAACTAAATGGAGGATTTTTTAATAATGCACTTATGGGAACCACAGATTGCACTACATGCAAACACACGTATTTGCGTGACTTTCTGTGATACGGCGGTTGCCGTTTAAGGGAAGTTCTTACGAAACCATGAGGCACATAGCTGTTATGGGAGGGTAACGGTTTTGCCTGGGGGATGAGCCACAGATGTGTTTGATAAGGGCAGGAATATAATAGGATTTGATGAGCTGGTTGCGTTTCAGCTGGAAGGATTTTATCTAGACGTTCCACTCAGACTGTTAAAGGGATAGTTCACCCAAAAATGCCATCATTTACGTCATGTCATTCCAATCCCATACAAGCAAACATTTAGCATGATATCCTGGGTGTTTGCTTCAACTACACAGTAAACAGTGTCTGTACAGACTACTGTATGGCTTTAAAAAGTTTGAATATGGTGCACAAGCCATATGGATTACTCTTAATATACTATGTTTGTAGGGCCCTATGAAATCCATTTTATTTTTTTCCAAATTCAGTTTTTTCCCTATTTTAATTTCACAGATTCCATATTTCTAGACTCTGTTTTAGTGGTTAAATTAAATTTTATTCATCAAAAAGCATGTCTAATAAATTGAAATCATGAAGCACATAATTTAACAGCAATTTATTAAAAGTTTAACAAAAATTAAATTTAAGGCCCTATGAAATCCATTTTTTCCCCCCAAATTCATTTTTTTTTTCCAAAATTACTCTTAATATACTATGTTTGTAGGGCCCTATGAAATCCATTTGATTTTTTTCATTCCTTTTTAATTGCTCTAGACTGTTTTAGTGGTTAAATTAAATTTTATTAATCAAAAAGCATGTCTAATTAATTGAAATCATGAAACTTATTTAACAGCAATTTATTACAAATGTAACCAAAATTTCATTTTTAAGAACCTATGAAATCCATTTTATTTTTCCCCCAAATTCCCATTTTATTTAATTATTTTATTATTTTCAAATTCCTTTTTTTCCCTATTTTTATTTCACTGGATTCCATTTTTTTCTTATACACTTTTCTAGATATAATGGTTACATTAAATTGTATTAATCAAAAGCGTGTCTAATAAATTGAAATCATGAAACTTACACAATTTAAAAGCAATTTATTAAAAGTTTAACAAAATTTAAATTTTTAATTTAATTTTTTTCCCCAAATTAAGCTATTTATTTATTTAATTATTTTCCAAATTTTGTTTTTTTTTCCCTATTTTAATTTCACTGAATTTTTTATTTTTAATTTTTCTAGACTCCGTTTTAATGGTTAAATAACAGTTTATTAATCAAAAAGCATTTTAACAGCAATTTATTAAAAGTTTAACAAATTACAATTTTAAGGCCTATGAAATCCATTTTATTTTTCCCCAAATTCCATTTTTTCCTATTTTAATTTGACTAGATTCCATTTTTTCCTTTTTAAATTTTCTACACTTTGTTTTAATGGTTAAATTGAATTGTATTAATCAAAGGCACGTCTAATAAATTGAATACATGAAACTTATACAATTTAACAGCAATTTATTAAAAGTTTAACAAAAATGACATTTTTAAGGCCCTATGAAATCCATTTTATTTTCCCCCCCAAATTCCGTTTTATTTTTTTCCAAATTCCACTTTTTTTTTCCCCCTATTTTAATTTCACTGGATTCCTTTTTTTCTTTTTAATTGTTCTAGACTAAATTAAATTTTATTAATCAAAAAGCATTTTAAGAACAATTTATTAAAACTTTAACAAAAATAAAAATTTTCAGGCCCTATGAAATTTTCCAAATTCCATTTTATTTTTTTCCCCCAAATTCCATTTTAATCCTATTTCAATTTAACCGTATTACTTTTTTATTTGTAATTTTTCTAGACTTTATATAAATGTTTAAATTAAATTTTATTCATCAAAAAGCATAACTAATAAACTGAAATCACAAAACCTGCACAATTTAACAGCAATTAATTAAAAGTTTAACAAAAATTGACTTTTTAAGGCCCTGGGGAAAAAAAAAAAAATCTAAATTTATTTATATTTTTCCATTCATTTTCTGGATTCCATTTTAGTGGTTTCATTAAACTTTAATAATCAAAAGTCATGTCATCTCTACATTTTTCCCAGAAATACAGTGTTGTGTATTTGCATTTTTATTTGGTAAATAAATTCTGATAAATAATTTTTATGGTAAATACTCCTTTAAAAATGTTTTAGCAATTTTATTAGCAGTAGAACTATCATTACAAAAAATAATATATTTCTGTCACAGTTTCTTTAAGTTAAGCCAAACTTTTATTTTGACGGGTTGTTGTAAAGACCTTTAAGCTCTCTGTTTATATGATATGACTAAAGTCTTTGTCAAAAGAAAAGGTAAAATGGTCAGTAAAATATTTACAAAAACTAGTCGATATCGCGTTTTGATTGAAATGTACTGGCCTACTTTTGATTTATTCATCCAAAACTCATATAATGATGCATATAATTTTGTTTTGTCAGATGGTTTGCATGTGTTTTCATGAGATGATGGTTGTGTAAAAATAAGGTGCTGGGGGCGAATGAATTGAGCCACTCCAGGAATGTGAGGTTGTTATTTTAGTAATTCAACTTCCACTGCTCTTAGAATCTTTCCCTTCAACACCAGGCGCCAGAGAAATGCACCCTATCCTCTGTTAATCAGCGCTATTGCCAAAAAACGTACAATTGACACTTCAAAATTGCTTTAAAATTTATCATCAAGTTCATTTCTTCTTTAATAACTGTCAATCAACAACATTTCAATGCTCTAATTACTAAAATACATACCTGGTCATTTTCTTGTAGTGTCTGCAATGGACTTCTTCCTGATTTAACTGAGAAACTGCTCTGGCCCGAAATCTGTTCAGAAGCTACAAGCACACAACAAATACAAAAGATAAGAAATGGCAACATAAAGATAAGAGATCCAAAACCATTTAGACATGCATTAAACATTTAACTGGTTTTTGCAAAGGCAACAAATAATATTGCTATTTCATATGGTCATTGTCAGTTTGAAAAAACCTCTAACCCTAAGCATTGAACACAAAAAAAAAAAATCCGATTAGTCGATTAATCGTCAGAATAATCGACTGATTACTTGACTATTAAAGGAGAAGTCCACTTCCAAAACAAAGATTCACATTTAATGTACTCACCCCCTTGTCATCCAAGATGTTCATGTCTTTCTTCAGTCGTAAAGAAATTGTTTTTTGAGGAAAACATTTCAGCATTTTTCTCCATGTAATGGACTGATATGGTGCCCCAATTTTGAACTTTCAAAATACAGTTTAAATGCGGCTTCAAATGATCCCAGCCGTGGAAGAAGGCTCTTATCTAGCAAAACGATCTGTTATTTTCATTAAAAAAAAATACATTTTAAATACTTTTTAATCTCAAACGCCTTTCTCTCCATGAACTCTGTGTATTCTGACTCAAGACAGTTAGGGTATGTTGAAAAACTCCAATCAAATTTTCTCCCTCAACTTCAAAAATCATTTCAAAATCATCCTACATCGCTGTAGAAGTCCCATCTTTGCAAAGTGAACATGCAAAGAAGATCAAACACCCTTAACAAAAAAGGTAAAACAGCGATATAGGACGATTTTGAAGTTGAGGGAGAACATGAGATGGGACTTTTTCGACATACCCTAACTGATATGAACCGGAAAAAAACAGTTCAGGCAGAGTAAGACAAGACGAGCGTTTGATATTAAAAAGTAGATAAATTGTATTCTTTTTGTTGAAGTAACCGATTGTTACGCTAGATAAGACCCTTCTTTCTCGACTGGGATCGTTTGAAGCCGCATTTAAACTGCGTTTTGGAAGTTCAAAATCGGGGCACCATATCAGTCCATTATAAGGAGAAAAATGCTGAAATGTTTTCCTCAAAGAACATAATTTCTTTACGACTGAAGAAAGAAAGACATGAACATCTTGGATGACAACGGGGTGAGTAAATTATTTGTAAACTGTTGTTCTGGAAGTGGACTTGCTAGTAACAGCCCTATTTAATACTATCTTTTTAACAATACAATGGGTGAATATCGTAGAGACTTTGGTGGGGGCTCTTTGATGTGGGCTATTACGAAACCATCCAGAATACCCTGGAAAACCACAAAGCAACATGCTAAAAACCACTGTGAACGCCTTAGTGACCACATAGCAATGCCTTGGCAACCACTCACAACATCCCAGCATTGCGACAGCGAGTTTCACATGTTCAAGCACCACTCAACAAGCTTCTTTGGGGTTAAGAGACTCGTGACCTTGTCTAGAGAGAGCAGAGATCAAAGCGCTTTGTCTGAATGATCACGTTATTGAGCTATAAAAGATCAGAGCTGTTAATTCTCAGCATATGGGGACCAGCGGGTTTCAGGCTGCTCCACAATTACTGCCTTCTCTGACTCCTGCACCTAGCTGATCGGCCATAAAATTCCTCCTTCACATTTGCATTCTCTATAGGAACAGTCTGTTCTCTTCAGTCCAAGCCACTTCCCCCCTTACTCCCCTTCCCACCCACTCACACACACACACATACACACACACACACACACACACACACACTCCTTCAGTCTGTGTTGGGGCCCTTGCTGCAAACGTAAGTGATTGGTTTTGCACATGTGCCAGCTAAGTCAAAGGGATACTTTAAATGCTGAGAAAGAGAGCGCAAGCCTAGCAACTCTGGACACTGTGAGAGTGGAGGAGTAAGTAATCATGGCAAAAAGAGAGAAAGCACTTTCCATTAATAGCTTCTATAAAAAACCCAAAATGTTCTTTTTCAGTAAACGGTCAGTGAAAGGAGGTGCTTAACCCTCAAAAGTGCTGATCATTAATCTCAGAAGGACAAACAAAAAACATTCAAGCTTTGGGGGAACTTTTCTATAAATAAACAAAAAGTAAACATCACAATTACATTTAAAAACTATACTAAAATCAAAAAACTATACTAAAATCAGCTATCATTTTTTCATTTGTAAACATACATTTATCGAAAGAGAAAAAGTTTAAAAAGAATAAGTGGTACACCAGTTTGTAGCTTATTTGTGGAAAGTGTCAAAAGACCTGGTAGGAAAATATGGATTATATAAGGATCAAATGGAAAATGGGAGAAAAGAAGAACATGATATAACATGGAAGGGGCAGAAAGAAGGAAATGGGGAGGGGGTTGAGTACATATACAGACCTAAATTTGTGCTATGAAAGCAGGCGCTGATGGCTTTCCCAGCCTTTATATACACTCATTATTCAAACGAACAGATGGATAAATTAAATGAATATAAAACTGCAAAAAAGCCAGCAAAACATATGTAAATGGATATGTTCTACAGTAAAAATGAAGTCTTTTAGGCTACATTAATACTGCAGGCTAACGTGATTTTGTTTCGCTCGCATGTGATTCAGATCTGTTTTTTCAGGTCAGATGATTTGCAATGCGACCGCAGTGTGAACATTCATGTCGGAGTTCACGCGACTTTTAAGTCACTCTAGATCAGGGTTGCTAAGTTTTTGCAACCAAACCCGCCCAATATCTGCTCAAAACTAGCCCTTTGGAGGGGGACCCTCAGTAAAAATTGCATTCCGGGGGGGTAAAACACATTTTTTTGGCATGGTTACCCTGGTAAAATTCACATTCCAGGGGCAGAATATAACGTTATTGGGGTCACTTCAACCCGTGCACATGAAAAACAACCCGTGGTAAAAGTGTTAAAGTAGCCCAATTCCGCGGGAAAACCGCAGACTTGGCAACGCTCTAGATCAACATTCGTCACGATTCTGCGCTCATGGGAGTCACTTCAAAGATTTTACATACCCAAAGTCATCAAGACAGTTGCGAAAGGTAGTCAGTGGAAGTACAGTGATGTGTCAGAACTCATAAGTATTGCTTACGAAGCACAAAATATGAGGACTCATATAAAAGTTTCAAAACTGCTCTCTTCTGTCACATCCTTGTCTTTATTTTTCTTATTGCCTGCGCATAGTTTCACTAGCTTCTGCGGCAGATCACACTATAAATAAATGCATTCGCTTGCTTTATGTCCTCCGTGTTTACTACTGTATAATGGTGCACTGGGCAAGTGTGGATAAGTCCACAGTTTTCATGCGGAATTGGGCTACTTTTTCACTGTTTCACAGGTTGTTTTTCAAATATGTGGGTTAAAGCGACCCTACTAATGCAATATTTATCCCCAAGAATGCGACTGGGCTAGTTTTGGACTAGTTCTGGACAAGTTTTGAAAAGCAATAGGATTTTGTTGTGAATACCTGCCAACCCTTTTCGTATTGTTCTTTTGCGCATGTGGTTTCGTTCAAAAACATAATCTGTTCATGATCTGATATTGGCCCCATTTAAAACAAAATGTCAACAGCTATACAAAAAAATGAAAATTTAAGGATCTAAGCAAAAATCGAAACGTACACACTGCAGGCAAATGTGATTTTTTTATTGTTTTTTTTTTTTGCTGGAATCTGATCTTTTCAATTCGGATTTGTACCACTTCCATATGTGGAAAGAAATCCGATACAGATCAGATGATTTGCAATGCAGTGTGAACAGTCATGACGGAATTCATGCGATTTTTATGTCACTCTAGATCAAAGTTGCCATGTACTCACAACAAAATCTGCCTAACTGCTACTTAAAATTAGTCCAATCATGTTTTGGAGGGGATCCCCTGGTAAAACTGCATTCCAGGGGGTAAAATGCACGTTTTTGCCGTCATGTTGGAATCCATGCGACTTTGAAGTCACTCTAGATCATGGTTAGGCTACTTTTTCACTAGGGGGGGATTTTAGTCTGAAAACCTTTTCATAACAGTGTGAACACCACAAACCACATGGAATCTGATCTTTTCAATTCTGATTTGTGCCACTTCCATATGTGCAAATAAATACAGATCAGATGATTTGCAAAGCAGTGTGAATAGTCATGATGGAATTCATGTGATTTTTACGTCACTCTAGATCAGGGTTGCCAGGTATTCACAACGATATCTGCCTAACTGCTACTTAAACCTTTCCCAGAGGGGAGGGAATCCCCCGGTACAAACGGTCTATTGTCATCATGTCGGAATAAATGCGACTTAAGTCACTCTAGATCAGGGTTGGGCTACTTTTTCACTGGTGGGGGGTGATTTTAGTCTGAAAACCTGGCAACACTGTTCGTATTGTTCTTTTGCGCATGTGGTTCAGTTTAAAACCATGATCTGTTCACATTGGAAATCTGAAAATGAACAAACAGATCTGAGCATAAATCAGAATTAAGCACTAAGGCTTTTCTTAGGCTACATTCACACTGAAGGCAAATGTGATTTTTTTTTTTGGCTCACATGTGACTCGGATCTGTTTTTCTCATAACAGTGTGAACACCACAAACTAGGGCTGCACGATTTGGGAAAATTTTCATATTGCGATTATTGAGGTCAGTATTGCGATACGCGATTGCGATTATAATAAATGGTATTGTGAGTCAACTTGATGGGTTTTTAAAGAAAATGCACACACAGATTAGTGATAATGCGGAAATGTGTATTTGTAACACTAGAAATGGTTTCAAAATAAATTATTTTTACCAAATGAAATAGCATTTGCATTAATGTAACTTATTTTCTCGAAAGTATAGCTAAATTAAATACAATAAAAACATACACATTTTCACAAAAATAAGATATTTTAAAGATTTTGCCCAGACAAACAGACATTTATGAAGAATGTAACATATACTCTGTGTAAACTCTTTTGAAAAAGAAACTGCATATGTTTTTGGTCGATCGGATCACAAGTGGACAATGGAGACACAGTCGTTTACACCTGGCGTTTTAATCCATCTCTTCTGTCCACTTTCGACCACTTCTGATCACATTCCTGCATTTACATACATTACAAACTCAACTGACTGATGTCTCTCCTGTATGATTTCATGTGATTCTCTTCAGACATTAGAACTGTACATGAATTATGAGCTTCTAGAACGTTTGACCTCCTATCTGAAGATCTTTTTTACAAATATAAATAAAAACAGTACAAATAAAAATAGTCTAAACAAAAAATAGCTGTATTAAGTGCAAACAATAGTGCAGCCATAATCAAAGTAGGCTAGGCTACTCTCTCAATGTTTAAAGTGCAAATAGAGACCAAATTTTTAAGCCTGATACAGAGCTATAGACAACTACACAACCTATTATAGGATACATACAAATAACAACATATATATGTTATGTAGCCTAATTTGCGCGCACTGTGGAACCGCTCTCTAAAAGCGCGTATTAAAATTGCTTTTGAAGGCGCGTGCGCGTTTTACTTTCGGTTTCGTTTTAAGGCTCGTGCGAATTCTCAGCGGCGCTGAGCGTGCTTTCTACAATACGAGACATTCATTTAACAAACGAATTTGAAAGTGAGGGGGACACAAACGGGATTTTGAAAAGTGGATATGGTCAAAAGTGGATAAGATGAAAACGTTTTACACCTGTACTTAACATTGTCCACTTGTGATCAGATCGACGCATCAGAAATCGCATGTTAATACCAGGTGAAACAGGGCCTCTAATTCTTGCACAGTACCTCTCTCTGGTCAATGTCAGTAATCTCAAATCCAAAATATCGCCATATTTTTTTTTTTGTTGGCTACCAGATCAGTGTCGATCTCCTCGGCATCCGTCCACGCTGCGCAAACAAGTGAACACGCACGCACACGCCGACGCCACAAGTGCACTGCCTATACTGAGAGACTGTCAGATTTTTTGTTTTAATCTTTTTTGTTTGTTTGTTTGTTTGTGTTGTTAGTGGTACGGAAAATCAGCTGTCTCAGAAAGCAGGTGTTCTCAAGTCCACACTTATTTAATATAATCGCAACATTTTGCCGTCATATAATCGCACAGGCTGACATCGCGATTGCGATTGCGATACGATTAATCGTGCAGCACTACCACAAACCACATGGAATCTGATCTTTCAATTCGGATTTGTGCCACCTCCATATGTGCAAATAAATCTGATACAGATCAGATGATTTGCAATGCAGTGTGAACAGTCATTACGGAATTCATGCGATTTTTACATCACTCTAGATCAGGGTTGCCAGGTATTCAAAACAAAACGGCTACTTAAAATTAGTCCAATAACATTTTGGAGGGGATCCCCCAGTAAAAACTGCATTCCAGGGGGTTTTTGCCGTCATGTTGGAATCCACGCAACTTTGAAGTCACTCTAGATCATGGTTGGGCTACTTTTTCACTAGGGGGGGGGGATTTTAGTCTGAAAACCTTTTCATAACAGTGTGAACACCACAAACCACATGGAATCTGATTTTTTCAATTCGGATTTGTGCCACTTCCATATGTGTAAATAAATACAGATCAGATGATTTGCAAAGCAGTGTGAATAGTCATGATGGAATTCATGTGATTTTTACGTCACTCTAGATAAGGGTTGCCAGGTATTCACAACGATATCTGCCTAACTGCTACTTAAACCTTTCCCAAAGGGGAGGGAATCCCCCGGTACAAACGGTCTATTGTTGTCATGTCGGAATAAATGCGACTTAAGTCACTCTAGATCAGGGTTGGGCTACATTTTCACTGGTGGGGGGTGATTTTAGTCTGAACACTCAACACTGTTCGTATTGTTCTTTTGCGCATGTGGTTCAGTTCACAACCATGATCTGTTCACAACGGAAATCTGATATTGGCCAAATTTAAAGCAAACATTTTCACAGCTATACAGAAAAAAAAAAAAAAAGTAAAAAAGATCTTGGCATAAATATGAATTAAGCACTAAGGCTCAGTATGAACATAGCTTAAATGTGCTTATATTTCTGCATTACAGTTGCAGTCAAGAGTGACAGAGCAATATTTGCAAGTGAAATGCATAAAAAGTTTTGTTTATAATGGGAGAGATCTGCTTTTTAGGAAGTCTTTACTAAGTTTTCAAAATCAAACAGATGGAGCGTGGCAAAGCATACTCTAAACAAGCAGTAGAATCATAGTCTGCATGGCTAATTCACTTCTCAGCCCTGTATAATCAGGCTGCAAAATTAAAGCATGCGAATATTAATTAATTCAGTCATGAAGATGTTGCTTGGTAACCTTCCGGGAA
The DNA here is from genome assembly GCA_012976165.1 of Labeo catla. Taxonomy (NCBI): domain Eukaryota; kingdom Metazoa; phylum Chordata; class Actinopteri; order Cypriniformes; family Cyprinidae; genus Labeo; species Labeo catla. The sequence continues at coordinate 44,608 of VONZ01000132.1, read as the reverse complement.
CATCTAGTCATAAAACGTAATTAATATTCATGATTGCTTAATTTGCCCGATGATTAGCACCCACTCGACAACGTCCGTCTTTCAGCCCATACATTAGACCTGCTCAGTGAATGGAAAAAAAAAAAATGTTAGCATAAAGTCTTGAGCTGTGCTGCTCATACAATGTTACATGGGTTTTCAATGTGCTCAAAAATGTTCCTACTGGCTTTAAAAACTCATATCAGCTCATATTTATGACCCACTTAAGTTGGTTACCTCACAACAGATAATGGAGTTGTTAAACAGTAGTGTGCAAAGTCATAAAAAAGGAACCATTTAGTGTTACCAAATGCCATGAACATATCAAAGCTGTAATCACAAAATTCTGTCTTTTCACAATATACTCATCCTAATCATGAGAATCTTTCTTTAAAAGGAAGTCTTAAAGTGTCTGCAAGAGGCCGTTAGGGGATGTCTGATTCACAACCACAGAATGCCGTGCAAGCTAACTTCCTCTTGTGCCTTTTTTTGACAGGAACACAGTAATCTATAGTGAATCGCTAGAAGAAACCTGAAGTTAAATAATGACTAGACATAACACAGTATCACCAAAGAAAACTAAATGAGTTCCTCGAAACCATCCTAAGCTACTCAGTAGGGGGAAAAAAAAGCAGTAAACGGCTTCCAAAGGTGGGCAACAATGAGGTCCCTTTTTTAACCTTGTTAGTATGCACTATGAGTGAGGTTCCACAAGTCAACCGAGGCCAGGCGGCGACAACAAAGGTTGTTTGCCGGAATGCCGCACAGGCTTGTGGCCATTTATGTTGGCCTGTGAGGGTTTATAGAGGACAACACACAAATCAGCAGGCTTTTATCAAAAGTTCGCAAGGTAATGGGCAGGAAGCCCTCCTGCGGTGCTGCAACTGCTCACTTACTAATCGAATTCTGCTCGGCCTCGTGTGGAGAGAGTTTTTTGTTCTGTGCGGTGACTTTTGAGTTTTTGTTTTACTCCCGCGATCAAATGATTTATCTTTTCAATTGTCTTCACAGCTGGTGCTCTCGCCCCTATAGTCTAAATATAATTAGACTGTGGTACATGGAAGCACATTCAAATGACTTTGAGGATCATGTTTCTCTAGTTGAAACAACAGTGGAAACAGAAGACCTCATGCTTCCTGGAGGCCGGCGATGTCAGAAAGCATCACACGTGTGTCATAAAACCATCAGAATTAGAAATGAAACCAGTTTGATGGTGAAATGAGTTCACAAGTTTCACAAGTTGTTGTTATTCATGAAAATGTGCATTAAAACTATTTGCCACAAGTCTTGACTCATGCGTGTTTTCCCAGAAATCGCTACTTCAAAAACACAGTTTCCAGTAGTATATCAAGATGTAAGATACCACAGAAAAGTATAAAATTGACTGTACTTCTGTGCATTGCCTTGTTTATTTCCTCTACTGTTTTTCTAGTTTGTCCGTGTCCTCTATTGTAAATGGTACAGCTCAAGTACTTGGTGTTTTGTGTATAATATTGCAGCTCAACATTGACCATGTTTACATGAGCATTCAAAATGTTTGGGGTCTTTTAAAAATTGTAATATTTTTTGAAGGAAGTCTTTCATGCTCACTGAGGCTGTGTTTATTTGCTCAAAAATTTAGTAATAACAGTAATAATGTATTTTTTCTTTACAATTTAAAGTAAAAACAGATTTTACATTGACCGAATTCCATTTTATATACATTTTAAAATATAATGTATTCCTTTGATGACAAAGCTGATTTTTTAGCATCACTACTCCAGTCTTCAGTGTCACATGAACCTTTGTGAAATTATTCTAATATGCCGATTTGACACTCAACAATCTTTGATAAATAGAAAGTTCAAAACAAAAGCTTTTAATGTTATGGTTTACATCATTATTCCAATCATAATCCTTCAGAAAACATTCTAATATTCTGATTTGCTGCTCAAAAAACTACTGATAATAACAACTATAATACTATTGTTATTATTCTGTTGAAAACAGCAGAGTAGAATTTTTTCAGGTTTCTTTGATGAATAGAAAGTTTAGAAAAACAGAAACAAAAATCTTTTGCAACATTATGAATGTCTTTATCACTTTTGATCAATTTAAAGAATCCTTTCTAAATAAAAGTATTAATTTCTTAAAAAAAAAATATATATAATAAATATATATAAAATACATAAATAAAAACATAAATATAAAAAACATATGCATACACACATACATACATATATATATATATACACACACACACACACACACACTGATGCCAAGCTTTTGAATATGTTACAAAAGCTCTTTATTTAAGATAAATGCTTATCTTTTGATCTTTCTATTCATCAAAGAATCCTGAGAGAAAAAAAAAAGTACTGAACTGTTTTAAATATCGATAATAATAATAAAGAAAAAATGTTTCTTGAACAGCAAATCAGCATATTACAATGACTTCTGAAGAATCATGTGACACTGAAGACTAGAGTAATGATTCTTTGATCACAGGAATAAATTACGTTTTAAAATATATTAAAATAGAAAGCAGTTATTTTAAACAGCAAAATGTTTTACAATATTACTGCTTTTGCTGTATGTTGGATCAAATAAATGCAGGCTTGGTGAGCAGAAGAGAATTCTTTAAACATCATTAAAATCTTACTGTTCAAAAACTTTTGACTGGTAGTGTATATTGTATTACATTAAAGTATATATATATATATATTTCTTTTGTCTGTCAAACCTTGAATGTTCAATTATGGTGGACATTCTATATATAAGCACCCCATAATTCTGAGAGCTGCAAAATAGAGGCAGTAATTAAATGTTAAGTCAGGAAGGACATTTTTAAACAAGAACGAACATGACTCAGAATTACTGATTTGATCAAATTACTGTGCAAAATTACTAAAATGCTTAGCCTGAAATTCTAATGAATACCTACCGAGACCTGTTTCTGTAAAAAGGAGTTTTACTTAGCATAAAGTGTTCGTTAGGGCAGAAGGGAATAGTTTTCTAACTAAAGCAATCATTTTCTTTTCTGCCCCAAGCACACTAGAGGAAGTAGAACTCCAAAGGGTGCCTTAATATGCCATAAAGCAAAATCCATTACTGAATGAGGAATGTGGTTAATCAGAGATTTGGATAGGGTTACGTCCACTCATAGTGGCCCTGCTTGTACAGTGTTCTATTCATAGCGTGAGCTTTACTCTCATAACTATAGATGAAATTGAGAAGAGAGAAAGAGATGCATATATTATGAAAAGGTGAAGAAAGGCCGTGCTTCTCTTTTTCTCCTCATCGCCTCGGTGTGTCGGTGTCACTCTATCCCTTACTAACATAGAGCGTGACTGTTCATCCCAAATCCCAAAAATGCATTTTTAGGCTGGAAACTTCCCCTTATTTATTAAAAGGACACTGCCCTTTTCTCTTTCCCCGTCTTGAAGCGTGAACACATTAACAAAACCAAGGAGAACAAACTTTCAACCTTCAAGCTGTTCTGCATCAAGAAACTGCCCTCTATCCAAACGAGTGCCAGTGTTTGGCAATCAAACAATCTTTTCATGTCCTTTGCGTGATTTGTTTATCCTATCCAAATCTCTGGTGGCTTAATATCCATCTTCAGTCTCAGCTGTCTGAAAGGAAGAGCGAAGGATCAGGAGGGCTGGCGAAATGCTGACCAATGCCCCAGCAGCACGTTAAATCAAAAGCATCTTGTGCGCAGTCCCTCATAAAAAATAAAACGGGTCTATTGGGAAACTTGGCCCTGCAGAGCAGAACGACTCCCAGAGTTATGTCATTTTATGGGTAATGTAATTCTTAGACAAACCAGCAATGGCTGATGACGCCATACCAAACGCATGTGCCTGAAAGGCCCTGTCAGAAAGTGTTTTTTAAATGGCTGTAAGTTTATTTGCCGGTGCAAGAGAGCATCAAAACCATGCTTTGCGAATAGGATCAAACATCCTCGAAGAAAAATTAAACTTCTGTCATTATTTACACACCCTTAGTCATTCAAAAACCTCTTTTTCCTGACCTCATGTATGGTTTGATGTTTTCCACTGTTTAAGAAAAAATAATTAGAAAACAAGATCTCCGAAGCTCCGAAGTCCCAAATTGAATCAAAAGATTTGCAAACCCGCACCGAATTCCTGATCTGAAAAATTATTTGTGAGCCATCGTTTTCGTTCAAGACTTTAATCCGATTCGCAGAACGATTCAAGAACCCGCTCTGAGGTTCCGATCTAAAGCGAAAGATTCACAAATCCACTCCGAAGTCCCAATCTCAATTAAAGCTGCAAGCAGTGATGAACGGGCCCTCGCACCCGGGCTCACTGCCGATCAGTGGCGAATGGTGGGCACTATGCTTTTCACATAGGAAATTTAGGAGGAATATATCAAAGTCATTTAGATGTGCCAAACTTCCTGCTGCCAGCTGGTGGCGCTATGCCTATAACTCAATATTGGAATGTAGTTGTGTTCAGGCCAGCACTTTTGTTAAACATATGAAGTTCGGTGCAGATTGAACATAGTATGCTTGAGTTAGTGTAAAACATGACATATCCTGCTGCCAACAGGTGGCGCTATGATTATATCTGAATATTGGCCTTTAGATGTGTTCAGGTCAGGACTCTTACCAAACATGTCAAGTTTGGTGTAAATTGGACATTGCATGTTTAAGTTTGTGTAAAACAAGACATTTCCTGTTGCCAGCAGGTGGCGCTATGATTATAATGGAATATTGGCCTTCAGATGTGTTCAGGTCAGGACTCTTATCGAACATGTGAAGTTTGGAGCAGATCGGACATTGTATGGCTGAGTTACAACAACTTCTATTCCCATGGCGAAACAGTGAATTTTGTCAGGCCACCACGGACACGCCCTTCAACGAAAACTCAAGATCTTCACAATTTAACATGGCAAAGGCCTTTAGAGTACACTGACCAAATTTGGTGTTGATCTGAATAAATCTTTAGGAGAAGTTTGTTACAGAGTGCAACATGTCACTTCCTGTTGCCAGTAGGTGGCGCTATGACTAAAACTGCATATGGGCATGTGTTCAGGACCAGACTCTTATGAAACGTGAAGTTTGGGGCAGATCAGACACTGTATGGCTGAGTTATAACAACTTCCTGTTTCATGGCAAATCATCGAAATTTGACAGGCCGCCACGGACACGCCCTCCAGCGAAAACTCAAGATCTCAAGAGCAATTCCAAGAGGGTCCTCGCACCACCGGTAAATCAACCATTCGTGAACCATCATTTCAGATCAGGACTCGGAGCACTGATGGTGAATCATTCGATTTGCGAAATTATTCATGATACGGGAAGTCCCGTTCTGAATCAAGCGATTGACGATACGCAAAGTTCCAATCTAAATCAAATGATTCACAATACGCGAATTTAAGTCCCAATCGAAATCAAAAGATTCACAATATGCAAAGTTCTGATCCAAGTCAAATGATTTGGGTACCCTCTCCAAAGTCCCGATCTAAATCAAATGATTCACGATAAGTGATTTGAAGTCCCGATCTGAAGCAAATGATGCACAAAACGCGATCCAAATGGAGCGCTTTGAAATAGTGAATCATTTTGTGAGGCAATGATGTAACTCATTCAGAGTACGGATCGTGAATCATTCAATTCACAGAATCCGTGAATCATTCAATTCACACAAAGTCCCGATCTGAATCAAATGATTCGCAATACGCAAAATTCCAATCTAAATCAAATGATAATTCGCAATACACGACTTGAAGTCCCGAGCGAAATCAAATGATTTGCATTACACTATTTGAAGTCCCGATCAGAAACAAGTAATTCACGATACGTGATCCAATTGGAGCGTTTTGGAACTGTGAATTATTTTGTGAGCCAATGAGGTAACTGATTTGGAGAGCGAATCGGGAATCATTAAATTGCTAAATTATTCAAGATACAGGCAGCTCTGATCTGAATCAAAAAATTTGTGAATACGCAAAGTTCTTATCCAAATCAAATGATTCGTGATACGCAATTTGAAGTCCCAATCTGAAGGAAATGATTCACGAAACGTGAACCAAATGGAGTGCTATGAAACAGTGAATCATTTTGTGAGGCAATGATGTAACTCATTCGGAGCACAGATCCTGAATCACTCAATCTGCGAAATTATTCACGATACGCAAAGTCCCAATCTGAATCAAATGATTCGCATTATGCAACTTGAAGTCCTGATTTGCGATACACAAATTAAAGTCCTGATCTGAAGCAAATGATTCACGATACATTATCCAATTGGAGCGCTTTGACACTGAATCATTTTGTGAGACAATGATGTAACTAATTCGGACCGTGTATTGTGAATCATTCACTTCGCAAAATTATTCACGATACACAAAGTCCCGATCTGAATCAAATGATTTGTGATACGTGAAGTCCCAATCTAAATCAAATGATTCGCCATACGCAATTTTAAGTCCCAATCTTAAACAAATGATTCATGATTCAATTGGAGCACTTTGAAACAGTGAATCATTTTATGAGGCAAATGTAACTGAGTATTATGTATTGTGAGTTTTGAAAAGCTCTGTTTCACTTACCACTATAATTGCTTATGAAAATCATTGCAAGTGATGTTGAAAATCAAAAATGAATGGCTTTTTTAATTGGATCTGGATTTTGCTAGTGAATCGCTCAAAATGAAAGATCAAAGCAACGAGTTTGAATCAATTGGAGCGGTTCCATTGTAAATGATTGATTTGGTTCATCTGTTTCTCTTTTCGCGTCTTCAGCCATGTTTACACAAAATTGTCGGTACTACTTAAGCTTGATAGTTTTATGACATTAACTGAAATAGCGCTTTCAAACGATTAATTGCAATTAATCGCATCCAAAATAAAAGTTTTTGTTTACATAATATATGTATGTATACTGAGTATATTACGTATATATAAATACACACACATACAGTATATATTTTGAAAATCTTTACATGTACATACATGCATATATTCACATAATTGATATTATACTGAAATATTCTTAATATATAAACATAAATATTAACATTTTTCTTAAATATATGCATGTGTGTGTATTTATATATACATAAATATACAGGATGCAATACATTTTGGATGCGATTAATCACGATTCATCGTTTGACAGCACCAAACTGAACTAGGTTTAAAAAAAAAATAAAAAATTTCGTGAATTTAGCATGAAAACATATGTGCTTATTGAAAAAATTAAACACTAATTTTATAGATACATTGTTTTTCAATAAATCAAACACTTTTCAATGACCTCTTCAGGAATATCACAACTTAAGATTTTTTTCAGGCCTAAAATTTCAAAAAGTCAAATTCAAGTACTTCAAGTACATTGTACAACTTCACTATTACTTGTTTTGTGTTCTTGCAGAAGAAACCAAGTCATACAGGTTTAGAAACAACATGAGGACGAGTAACAGATATCAGAGTTTTACATTTTTGGTGAGCCATCCATTTAAATCCTTTGTTGAATACAGGTTTTTAAATCAGAATTCAAATCAAAATTGGATAGGGCTGACGCCGACTTGTGCAAACATAATCACTCCAATTCACTACAACTAGAGCATAAAATGTGTAACGTAAACAATTTGGGCTGCATTACTGGAAAAAGCCAAAATCCAAAATCCAAAATCCAATTTGACCTTCAGTCACTTCATAATGTGACTCTTTTCCAACAGACCCACATCGAGCATTTGCTTGATGTTAAAGAATGAGCTCATGTTTTATAGCCGTGCGGCGTAAACGCTTCGGAACAAATTATCCGTGAAGAAATGTACCCTGTAGCCCTGGACAATTAGTCAGATGACTAGCTGACTATCTTAACCCACCTTATTGCTGCACTAAACAATTATGAAAATCAACATCAGGAATACCTAAAACTACCCTTTAAAAATGCCGTTTTACCAGAGCGAATTGTGCCGGAGCAGAGTCAAATGCATGACTGAGATTAATCAGACCGTCTGTGTCTAACTGAACAAGCGAAAAGAAGTGTGACGTGTGGCGAAGTCAGCAACGTTGCCTCTGTAAACACCAGCAGCAGCAACTGATGGTGGTCAGATAAGCAATGAAACTGCTGCACATTCAGCAGTCACAGTACTAGCCTTTATCAGAGGAGAATAAGTCGTCTACACTGGACGACATGATCTTAGTTTCAAATTGCCCAGAGAGTGTGATGGAGCCATGGTCAGAAAGATTACTGGAAATGTTCAGAGATCTTTGACAAAAGCTTACCCACAGTCCAGCTGAGTATTCGATCTGTGCTCTGACTCACAGTCACTTACTTGCACAGAAAGGGAAGCAGCTCCATGTTTCTCATGGACAAACCACTAAACATTCATTAGTTGTATATCACCGGCTGCCTTTGGCTGGACAAGGTTTCTTGACGTTGGCTTCAGGTAAATAGATATCAGGAGATAAACGAGGGGAAATTCAATATTCGATAATTAAACAACTTTCCTATTGCGAACTTGATCACGGGATAAATGCGCCAACACGAGGAGTGGTTTTGTGAAGAAACGTACATAAACACAAAAGCCATTTTAAGGTAATTACTGATCGCAGCTGCACGTATTAGGCCAAGACACCTACAGAGCGCTACTTTTAAGATCACTTGTATCAGCTCTTTTTATTGGAACCACTTTTTAGAAGCAAAGACGACACAGTGGTTTACAGAACAGCCAAACTTCCTGTGAAGTGTGACCTTGTGACCATTGAAGGGGTGTGGCTCAGCAAACAGCGGTACATGAGCCAAACAAGAAAAGCTTTACGCAAATAATGCACATAAATGAGAGCCTACAATCACGTTTAAGCCTATTTAGAAGTTTCCCCATTTAGAATAACATTGACTGATCAACATCATAATTAGTTTAAAGGGATAAATCAAACAAACATGGTTGAAAATAGTTGTTCTGTACCTGTATTCGTTTCTTTCTTGTGTTAAACACAAAAGATATTTTGAAGAATGTTGGTAACTGAAAAGTTGACATAGCCATTGACTTCTATACTATGGATAAAAAAAATGGAAGTCAATGGCTACCGTCAACTATTTGGTTACCAACATTCTTCAAAATATTTCCTTTTGTCTGCAACAGAAGAAAAACTTAAACAGGTTTGAAACAAATGAAGGCCGAGTAAATTAAAGTATTTTCATTTTTGGGTGAACTATCCCTTTAAAGAAAAAGTCCACTTCCAGAACAACAATTTACAGATAATCAGCCTCATTCATGAAACTTGCGTAAATATATGAGTATATTCTAAGTAATTTGCGCGTAAATCAGACCTTCCCGAAAACTCTCCTCTGGATTCACAAATGCTTCGTAAACGTCCAATTTGACAGTTAAACGTGTATGTTAATGAATTCCAATCATTCGTAAATAGGGCGCTCATGCATGCTTATTCACAATTAGCATAATCCCAGCCTATGAATTACAGATAAGCAAAGGAATATTTTGGTTTACTCTCTCAGGTTTGACTCCAGTATATTGCATAAATACAAAAAAGATGAATAGGCCATATGCAATATTCAATAACGTGTGTCCACCAAGGAGATTTTAGCCAGTTGAAAAAATGTCATGCACTTCTCTTAAAATGACCAGCTGGTGGCGCTTGAAATCCAGCTGTGACGCTTTAGTCGCTATGATTTGGAATAGGCTATCCACGGCGGCAACGTATTGCTAGTATCTCATTTTAAAGAATTTTACTTAATATAAAAAAGCAGTAACCAGTAATATTTACTTCTTCATTGCTGTAGGCAGTCGTTGTAGGAATGGTTGGTCAGTATTTGTCCCGTCCCTCCTCTATTTACGGCTAAGTAAATAGTGACAGTGACAAGCGCTGCATTTTAAAGTTATCAATGCAGCTAAAAAACATCCAAAAGAGGGCAAGGGCAAATGAACTTGTAATTATTATGGCAGTGCATCAAAATTCAGTGTCATCAGTTTGTCAAAAAGAACACAGAATGTTTTACGAACAATTTACAAGTTGTAGGGAGCAGGTGTATATTTCTTACGTACCAACTAACATTTTGAAAATACGAACATTCTCATGAATTCGAAAATTTAAGTCAGAAAGGCTTTACGAACGATTTACAGAAATTCGTTCTGCTCGTGTTTCATGAATGAGGCCCAATGTACTCACCCCGTTGTCATCCAAGATGTTCGTGTCTTTCTTTCTTCAGTCGTGAAGAAATTATGTTTTCTGAGGAAAACATTTCAGGATTTTTCTCCATGTAATTGACTGATATGGTGCCCAGAGTTTGAACTTCCAAAATGCAGTTTAAATGCAGCTTCAAACTATCCCAAATGCGACTGTAAATGATCCCAGCCGAGCAAGAAGGGACTCTGTGTATTCTGGCTTAAGACAGTTAGGGTATGTCGAAAAACTCCACTCGTATTTTTTCCCTCAACTTCAAAATCGTCCTATAATTGCTGTTTGACCTTTTTGGTTAAGGGTGTTTGATCTTCTTTGTATGTTCACTTCGCAAAGACTGGGTCGGAACTTCTGCAGCAATGTAGAATGATTTTTAAATGATTTTTGAAGTTGAGGGACAAAATACGATGGGAGTTTTTCGACATACCCTAACTGTCTTGAGTCAGAATACACGTTCAGGCAGAGCAAGACAAGACGAGCGCTTGAGATTAAAAAGTATTTCAATTGTATTTTAATAAAAATAACCAATCGTTTCGCTAGATAAGACCCTCTTCCTCGGCTGAGATCGTTTACGACCGCGTCTGCGATCATTTGAAGGCGCATTTAAACTGCATTTTGGAAGTTCAAACTCAGGGCACCATAGCAGTCCATTATATGGAGAAAAATCCTGAAATGTTTTCCTCAAAAAACACAATTTCTTTACGACTGAAGAAAGAAAGACATGAACATCTTGGATGACAAGGTGGTGAGTGCATTATCTGTAAACTGTTTTTCTGGAAGTGGACATCTCCTTTAAAGAACAATTGTATGTTTATAAATGATCATAAATCAATCCAGTGAAGCACATAATTTGTATGCAATTATTTGCGAATGAGGCCCAACGAGAGCACCATCTTTAAAAAAATGCAGGTGTGATCTACAAACACCTGTTGAGAAGAGACAAATAAAGGATCACATTATGTTCTTTTACCACAAATGAGCTATTTGCCTCTGGCGGAAGGACTTTCTAGGTTCAGATCCTGAACTATTATTGAGCAGCATGTACCATAAAGCTGTTATTCTCCTTACTAACAAGTCTAGGCAAGAACAGTTCAGTGGGGCCAAATCTAGTCAGGGGAAGTGGATTATTCATTTAATCTGAGTGGCAAAAAAAGTTTCTACATCGACGCCAGCCTTGCAATCTTATAATAAAATGTTTACCAAAAGACTCTTGGCTCTAGTCTGGGTCTCCAAAGAAATTGAGGTTGTTTACAACATGAAAAAACAAGAATAAACATCGGCTATTACTACCAGGTTATCTCTATGTGTTTAAAGTATCTTATCTATAATTCAAAGGAAACAAACCATAATCTACATATCTACTGCTTCTGATCTTGTCCAGGTGGTTTTCATACGCATAAATTACCGTCACAGCGCAAGTTTACCATCATAAACTGTCAAGTAATCCCTGGTTGAAAAAGCTGACCTGGTCATATGAAGTCTTTCCCAAGACTCCAGGGAAAGTCGAAGCCACTGACCTTTAATTCCCCCTTCCATTCTAATCTCATGCTATCCTTCTTCAAGGTGATCCGTTCCTCTCTAAGGCATCAGGGGAAAGGTTTAAAAGGTTTTGGAATGCCCCAGAGTCTCCCAGTGGGGGGCTTTCCAAACATTCCAGGGCCAGTTTTTCTCTCTGTCTGCTTTGTTTCCAACAGGCTTCAACAGCCTTTTTTGTTCGCTCGCTTTTCTAAACAGGCTGAAGTCTCCACGTGTGCACTCTAAAGACAGTTGATGTCCTTTTCACTATGTCAGAGGAGCTATGTTTATGTGGCATGCATGTCTATGTTATCAAAACTTGAGGTACCCAAGCTTGTCAATCGGAAGTGATGACTAAACTGTTTTTTTTTAGGGGATTTCAATCTGACAGTCATTGGTTAAGGCCTTGTTTGCACCTGGTATTAAGATCACAATGGAACGACAATTAAATACAGATGGGACATTCTGTGTCATCTCAACCAGAGTTCCCCGGCTCAAATTTTTGATTTTTGTTAATATTTTTTTCTGAAGAGAGATAAATGTGATGAAAGTCAAAAAATTAAATGTCAGGGATGTATATTTACTGAGTAATCCACTATTTTGTAGACGGGGGGGGGGTTTAAATGGCAATTTTCATTTGAGATTTAAATTGCAATGGGGTATAAATGACTTTAGAAAGATTGGTAGAGATTGGTAGTTCTACTAGTAAAATCTGTTGACTTTAGCAATACTTGTTACATTATGTTCCATTGGTGACCATTCAAAATGGAGAGACAGCACTTTTCAAGTTTTTATCCCGAAGTTTGCGTGTCTGTAACTCAATAAGTATCAAAGATATTTTATTGCCCTTTTAGATATTGGGCCTTAACAAACTTTCCTTTTGGCATCTTAATTTTTAAGGTCCAGTATGGTTCAGTTCCAGGGATGTTGGAATTTCAATATGGCTCCAGGATTAAATCGTTAGAATGTACCATTTTTTATTGGTTAAAAACTAAATGTGAGTCAATTTTCAAAAATATAATCGCAAAAGGAAATGCTTCTTGAGTTACAGGCATGCAAACTTTGGAGTAAAAACTTGCTGTTGGGAAGTGCTGTTTTCCCATTTTTGAATGGTCAACATTGGCACATAATGTAACAAAGATTGCTAAAGTTAACAGATTTTACTAACAGAACTACCAATCTCTGTGTAAAAGCTTATGATGCTGCCATCTTTCTGAAGTCATTTGCAAAATAGTGAATTACTCAATAAATATTCATCCAACACATTTAATATTTTGCCTTTCATCACTATACATGTTCACGTTTCTTCTGAAAAAAAAAAAAATATTAGCAAAATCCAAAATTTGAGAAATTTCTGAAATTTGGGTGATTTGACACAGAATAACCCAGGTGTTAATGGGGTCTAAACCGCTTCCAGAAGTAGTCGTAAAAGCATTCCAACTTTTGTAGTGTAGACCTAACGTTGAGCATTATGGGACGTGTTGCACCAAAACAATCGATTTCAACTTTGCTGTGTTGTGCCACTTACAGATTATGACTGAAACTGTTGATACCATTTGTATCCGTTCCATTTGCTTCCATTTCCCGCTCACTCATCAACAGCCTAATGGCTTCAGTTATTCAATCACATATATGCTCTGCACTTAAATGTGCCAAACTAAAAGATGCAAGGAAATCCAAAAAGAATTTAAAGAAAGAATTTAATCTTAATCATTTAAAATGCATGTTAAGAACAGGTGCAAACACGGTGAAAATGCTAAAGATGACTAACTATATAACTGTGAACATATACCAGTGAACAGTTGGGACAGAAAAACACAGAGGCTTAACATAGGTTATAGAATAGTTCATGGATCGGCCTGTTTTGGGTTCAAACTAACAAATATTTTTAACCACCACACCATTTAATGTGCAGTGACATTTAGTAACTTCAACAGACCAAAGCAAAACAACACCACCATTCCTTGATGGCAATGAACCCAGACATTCAGGATGTCCAGACCTGGGAGGAGCTACGGGTCAAAATGCCCTTGCATCATCATTGGCTACCGTTAACGTTAAAAAACTGTATGCATGTCATCAATCCAAGAATGAATTTAGGATGTGGTCATGACCTGTTTCAAAAAGTCTGATTTGTAACCTACATTTAGCTGGTGAGACATTATCTAACTTCCTTTTTCCACCAATAGAAAGAATTAGCTGTACACCAGTAAGTTTACAGATGAATATTATGAGCTGTACTAATAACCAAATCTAAATTTCACTGGAGAAGTAAATAGGCTACATGGATGTGGCCAACACAATCATATGGTAATTTGGGTCTGTTTTACATTTTGCCAAATTCTTTCGTATTATTCGTATGTTTTTGCAGAAATCACATATATAATCGCCTCCTTGTTACGTTTTCGATCAGGTTGGACGTTTCATATTACAATACTCCACAAATAGCCACATATACAAAAACATATGATATTTTTTAACCTAAGACTTATTGTGAGTACTGTGTCCAGTTCATTCGTTAACTAGAGCAAAGATTAGGCAGAAATTATTTTAATGTAACCTTTCTGCATGTTTACATGAAAATTCAAAACCAAAACAGTTATGTGTGTGCGCTGACAAACCTGTTATACAAGTTAATGAGTTAAACTATTGACTTCAATACGAATCAAACGAATCAAACATGTCAGCATGAAACGGATTGTTGGTTCAATGAGTCGGTGTCATTATTCGAGAACCGCCGATTCGGTCCAATTTAGGCGGAAAAGACCGGTTTTGTGATCCAGTTCATTAAAAGATCCGACTCAAAAGAACAAATCCTTCATTAACCAGACATCTCTACTTTATTAGTAAGACTCACCTGATCTTGAGATGTTCTGGAAGTATAATATGAGAATGAAAAACGACCCGATGCATGTCGCCAGAAACATCCGACCCACTTTGGGCTTTATCATTCTGATAGTCCTCTAACGGACGATGCCGCGGACTCTCGCCCGCCGACGGAGGTCCGAGAAGGGCTGAGTCGCCGAAGAACAATCCTAAAAGCCTCTGTCCAACGGGTTCCTCATGTTAGAAAGAAACGCAAAAGCAGTGGAAACTAATTCCGATACACGCTTTACCCAAACCAGCCCGCTTGTCTACCGGAGAACAGACCGCTGTGTAATTGGGTGTTACACGAACCATTCACCATTCAAAAACTTTACAGGTCCCACTCTGTTTCAGCAAAGCTTCGCTTTCGAAGCGAACGCGTTAATTACGCAAAAAATCCATTGATCGTCTACATGTCTTTGGTACGTCACATGTTGCTGCTGTCAGTTTAACACTCAACTTCCCCTAAACATGGAGGGCATTGTATCAAACTTTCGTGCGTGACGTCACACCCACCAGCATCTAGCCGAGGACCCAGGGGCCCCTGGATATGACGCAACAACTGGAACCCCTCTAGAGTACAAACGAACTCGAGTGTTTTGTAACGTTGCTGAATTAAAGTAAGAGACTTTAACAGATTTAAAGCACATTAATAAATCACTTTCATGTCTTTAAACATGAAGATATATATTTTATTTTTTCTATTTAATTCTTTCATTTCACACTTTTCCGTTTGACAATATAGGCTACACACTTTTATAAACGTGTCTAATTATAAAATATTATACATTATGTGTCAAAGGTGATTTTTGTAGAAATAATGTATGTTTAGTGACATCTGGTGGAAAATACAGGAACATTCCGACTGACTGCTTCGTTCTTCTCTAAACCAGGGATCTTTAGATTTCAAGAGCTCCGAATAAAAAGACAAATGCTGTTACATACTGTATAAAGCTGAGTGATGTGGTTTACATGCTATATACCTTATGATGCACATCATCTATTCTGTGATACTTTACATACTTCACATACTAAGTCATACTTGTGAATTCATTTATTATTAACAACTTTGGGAGACATTTTGGGACAATGAAAAATGTACACTACCAGTCATCACAGTAAGTTTTTAAACAGCAAGGTGTTTTTTTTAAAGAATTCTCTTCTGCTTACCAATCCTGCCTTGACTTGATCTAAAATACAGCAAAAGCAGTAATATTTTATTATTTTTTAATATTTAAAACAACTGCTTTCTATTTGAATATATTTTCCTGTGATCAAAACTACATTTTTAGCATCATTGCTCCAGTCTCCAGTGTCACATGATCCTTCAGAAATCATTCTAATATGATGATTTGCTGTTATAGAAACATTTATTATTATTATTATCAATATATATTTTTTCAGGAGTCTTTGATAAATAGGAAGATCCAAAAATCAGCATGTATCTGAAATAAAAACCTTTTGTAACATACACTATACCATTCAAAAGCTTATAGTCAATATATATATATATTTATAATATTATAGAAATTAATACTTTTATTTAGCAAGGATGCTTTAAATTGATCAAAAGACATTTATCATCACATATATTTACAAAAGATTACTATACAGATAAATGCTGTTCTTCTGAACTTTCTATTAATCAAAAAAAAAATACAAATAGTCAAATAGTCAACATAACGATAACAATAATATTTACTTATGAGCAGCAAATCAGAATATTACAGTGATTACAATATTACAATGAAGGATCATGTGACTGGGGTAATGATGCTAAAATTCATCTTGGAAATCACAGAATAAATTACATTTTAAAATATATTCAAATAGAAAACAGTTATTTTAAATAGTAAAAAATATCTCAGTTTTTGCTGTACTTTGGATCAAATTAATACAGGCTTGGTGAGCAGAAGAGACTTCTTTAAAGAAACATTCAAAATCTTACTGTTCAGAAACATTTGACTGGTAGCGTAGCTAAACTTCTTGAGTCAATGTAATGTATTTCAACACTTTTTTCCCCTCATGCATGTTTGCTCTAAACTGAAGGATGTCGTTAGGTTCATGTGAGGTCTACAGCAATGTGGTGAGTGTGAATTCTTCTGAGGTTGTGGTGAATTGGCCTTGCACAGCCTAAGCATAGAATTTTTTCTATGATACATTATCACTCTCATCTACCCACACCTTCTGTACAGCTCACAAAGAAAAACATGCATGCATATAATTCACTGTTAAGTACATAAACAGGGAATGCAACAATGTTACAAGTTTCCTGCATTAGATCAAGAGCTCAATATTAAGACAAAGTAAATGGGAAGCAGGTTTTAAACTAGTCTGGTTCATGTTGATTCAGAGTCAAAATGACCCAGAGCCAAAAGAAATGTGGTTTCACGTTTTTATATACATGCTGCAACATATAATATATTTTTAGTAGCAAGTAATAAAACATTTACATTCTCATGTTATAAAGCCAATGCCAAAATAGCTAATATATAATAATTACTTCTGAAAACAGATTTCACTCTAAAAATACCTTCTCTAAAGTGCTGGTTATGAAGATACTATTCTTAATATATATAGTTTCAATGATGCAGACATACATATGTAGGAATTAAACAGGTCAGCTATTGTATAAACAGATGGACATTAAGTGTGCCAAATGGAACATATGCATCTAATGTGTTTTGCTTGGCCACAGTGGTGTACTGAAAGCATATCAACACATTTAGATATTTATAGATATTCTGATTCAGACCGAGATGCTTGCTTCATGCTCAAAACACCTTTTGACATCCACAAGGTCAAGCTGATTTGCGTTAGTATTGGTTAGACAGAAGAACCAGAACTTCTAGAGAGGTTGTGCTTCCTTCTTATGGGTTTAATGTTAGGGTACATCTTTTTTTTTTTCTCATTTTATCTCTCTGAGCAGATCCTTGGAGATCAATCAGTGTCTGAAAGCGGGAAAAAAACAGGTGTGTGTGTGTTAAAGTTCACAGGATTCAGTAACTGCTTTTCCTGAGTGACATTAAGACACTTCATAGAGTTGTTTGAAGTGAAATGTTTGATATGTAGCCTGGCCGTATCTTTCTGGTCAGGAGGGTGAGTGCTGTGAGATTGAGTGATCCATTTTATGGACCAAATTTGGTCATGATACTTTGTGGGTATGTGTATTTAAACTATTTAAACACACTTTATGTACTGTCCATTTATGCATTTGGCTGATGGTTTTTATGCAAAGCGACTTACATTATTTTATGTATACACTTTATCAGTTAATGGGTTTTGCTCTTGGCATTAAGGGATTGCTATCTGATTAGGTATGCAAATGCATTTAAACACAGCCACATACACTGACGCTCAAAAGTTTGGGATCAGTAAGAATTTTAAATAATTCATGCTCATCAAGGCTGCATTTACTTGATCAAAATACATGAAAAAAATGTAATATTGTGAAATATAATATTATAGTTTAAAATAATGGTGATGTATATTCATATATTTTAAAATGTAATTTATTCCTGTGATGTAAAGCTGAATTTTTATCAGCCATTACTTTTTTCAGTGTCACACGATTCTTCGAAAATCATTCTAATATGCTGATTAATTACTGTTATTATCAATATTATTATTATTATTTTCATTTTTTTTTTTTTGAACCTGTGATTTTTTTTTTCAGGATTCTTGAATAAAAGGTCAAACAGAACAGCGTTTATTCAAAATATAAATGTTTTCTAACAATATAAGTCTTTGCTATCACCTTTTATCAATTTAACACATTCTTGGTGAATAAAAGTATTAATTTCCTTCAAAAAAAGTAAGAATCAAAATTTACTGACCACAAAACTATTTGTTAAAGAAAAAAAATCACAGGTTCCAACAAAATATTAAGCAGCACAACTGATTTCAACATTAATAATAAATCAGCATATTTGAATGATTTCTGAAGGATCATGTGACACTGAAGGCCAGAGTTATGGTGCTGAAAATTCAGCTTTGTATCACAGGAATAAATTACATTTTAAAATATATTCACGTAGAAAACAGTTATTTTAAATTGAAATAATATTTCACAATATTACATTTTTTTTCTGTATTTTGATCAAATAAATGCAGCCTTGATGAGCATAAGAAATTCTAAGAAAGTCTTTAAAAACCATTAAAAATCTTCCTGATCCCAAACTTTTGAGCAGCAGTGTATACATTTTTAGGTTTTACACCTAGAGTATTTTGATGCCTAAAAAAAAGTACATATTTTTTAAAAAGAGTATCTATTATGGAAAAATATACTTTAAGCGACATTTAAGTGTGAACTTAATTGCATGCTATTTTCAATTAAATGAAAATGTATTATAGTTTAAATTTATGTTAAATGCAATTAGTTAAACTTAAGTGTGAATTTATATTCATATGTAATTTCATAATTACTTATACTGCCTTTGAAATATGATTACAGTGTGCTGCCAAATGACTGACAAGCATTTATGGTCAACTAAAATGTACTTTAATGTCAGTTCTATTGAAATGTAAAATTTGTTCTTATCAATTATCAGAATGTGCATTTTTATTTCTTTAATATTATATTGTCTGCAAGTACCGTTTTAAAAAAAATACTTTTAGGTTTTGAAGTATGCTACAAGTGCATATTACATGCATAACTTTTTAAAAGTATCTCTGCAATGCTTAATTATTAGACATTTTTGGTTAAATTATTGATTGAGTTTTACTGAATTTATCAAAGACTAGACAGCATGCACAAAAAAGACTTCATGCAACTTTAAAGCTTAAAACATCAATAAAACAAATAATTAATTCATATGTTTACATCTTTTAGAAGTTTAAAAAAGTCACTTCTTTGAAGATTTCACTGAGCAAATAATCAGTCTAGGCTCCCTCTGCATTAGAACTATAGCTGTTTAATGTGATGTTTTCTCTGGCCTTTGTCGTGCTTGTTTTGGCAGACACTGACTCTGTGAGTCAGCATGAACGTGCTTCCACTGAGATCAACCAGCAATGCTCTCAAAAAGACCTTTATCTGAACTCTTTTTATTCAGGACGTGCGTTGCACGAGGCTAATGAAACAAGAGACATTTCATGACCTCTGCTGACCTCTGACTTAAGAAAGTCTTTCATTTAGCTTTCTCTCGCTCTCATTTTTTTTTAATGATCTATCTAGTGTTGTCACGGTACCAAAATTTCAGTATTCGGTACCAATACCAGTGAAAATCCACGGTTCTCGGTACCAATTTCGGTACCAAATCAAAACACAAAAACATGAATTGAACAACACACTATTTTTATTAATAACAAACAAAAATAAAACAAAGTTTTAAATTGGAAGCTGGTATTTTAGGTTGAGGTGATGAAGCATTTGCTGGAATCCCCATTTTTCACTGTATAAACTGGCACTTGATCCATACATGTGAATTCAGCAACAGCTCGGTTAAGTTTTCTTGCCTCAGGTGAGTTTTTGTCGTACTTCTGCTGCTGAAAAGCATCTGGAACCGTTGTCTGCTTAGGAGTTTGATTTGGTGGTTCGTGGTCTTCTTCAGCCTGCAGCTGTAAAAGGAAAATATAATATACTTCAGTAAAACAATGGGCTGAGTCTGACTAAATGCAACATTAGATTGACACCAGCTAAACAGAACTTTATATATAATATAACTTTTCAGTAAATAACAAACCTTTTTATAATAAATTTAGATAAGATTACTTATATTAAGTGTATATCAATGTTACACAGACGGAAACTGTAGTATTAAAAACACTTTACAAAACGATTCCATTTAACATGACTTAAACAAGTGTTACATAGCAATTATTCTTCTTAATTTCAAAATGTATTAATTTATTTTAAATTAAAAGTTGTATCTGTTGACATTATTTTACGCACAATGAACAAACATGAACGATCAAGTGTTTGTATAAAATAACATTAACACACATTAATTAATGTTCACTCACTGTAACTTGATGTTAGATAATATATTAAGTCATGTTAATGAATGGTATCTTTTACCAAACTATACAGGACTGTATTTGACTGTACTTTTATTTAATCAAACTGCGCAAACTATATTTCATAGCCTAGAACTGCTTTTCTGTTGACCGATTTTAAGGCTATAAACATTAACCATACATTTGTACATTTGTTCTCTACCACACATATTTTAGCTACACAGGTTATTTAAAAGCCTCAGGTGTGTAAAAAATAGTACACTATCATGTCCTTTTTTTTTTAATAATTTTTAATAAACACTATAGAAACATTAAACACTTAATAAAGAAGTTTATTCTAATACTCGCGTTAGCATTAGCCGCGCTTATGCTAACTATTAACTAAGCAAATGGCGATGTTTATTTAGGGTATAATTTTTACAACAAAAGCTCTAAATATAAGATTAGATTAAAACTTACCTGCTTGAACTTTAATTAAATCTGGGTGTCGGTCTTTGAGGTGTTTTATTAAGTTCGATGTATGTCCTCCTTTTGAGAGAAAACTTCGATGACACCGTTTGCAAATGGGTTTCTGATGATCTATGATGTTGCCCTTGTCATCAGCCGCAAATACAAAATATTTCCACACGTGGCTCCTTCCTCCTTTCTTTTCAACAAGCGGATTCAGAGCAGCCGCATCAGCAACAGCACCGCCGGTCGCCATGTCTCTGTGCTTTTATGAAGAAGACGCAACTGCGAAGTGCGCACCTTTCCGGATAGCGCAGCAAGAACCGGGTTGACCGGGTGCTCGGTACCACCGGTACTTAAGAAAACCTGGTACCGTAACTTTTAATTTTTTTTAGTACCGACTTGGTACCGAAGTACCGGGTCTTTTGACAACACTAGATCTATCAATTAAAAGCAGCAGGATGGTCAATGACTTCACGGTTGTCTGACCAGATCAACAGATATCAGAGTGATTTTAACATGATATTATTGTAAGATAAAGTCATTTATCTTACAAATCTAATTCAAGGATAATACTGTATAATGATGATTATACATTTGCTCTGAACTGCTGGATAAGGAGATGGTGGGTTAAAGAGCTTTTTGTCTATGTATTGTAATCTGAGAGGAAAGTGGTACTACAAATCATACACTTTTATACATATATTTTTTATACATACATATATTTTTTAACATGTTAAATAAAAATGGAAATGCAATTAACACGAAATATGGGTGCAAATGATAGGGATTCTCTCTTCTTGTAAAGGAAAAAACCTCCATATGAAATAAAATAAAAAATACACTTGAACTACAAAGTCCAAATATTACTCAGTTTCTCCCTTTATCCATCTTTTCTATCTGAAATTTTTAGCACACACCGTTTGTGAGGCATTTACAGAACGGGACTGACACCATTGATCCATAATTCATCACTTAATCAGTCAGTGAAATCGCTACATAAAAAAAAGAGTCAGATGAGACCTCATTCCTGTTAACACATTCACTGAATTGCCATTTTTACTAGATTTGTTTAAAATTGATAAATTCATTTATTCCAGCATGTGTACTGAGCTCTTCTGCATAAAGATTCTTACTAACTCAGGCCAAATGCTGATTCTAGTGAGTAAGAAAATGTTAACAATTAGGTAAATGCGAGTTTATGAAGTTTTTAACATTTAATATTAGGTCAGCAAGGTTGTGTGCAAGTAGAATAAATTGTACACTAACGTTCAAAAGTTTTAAATCAGTATGATTTTTTGATTGTTTTTGAAAGAAGTCTCTCATGCTCACCAAGGTTTATTTATTTGATTATTAATACAGCAAAGACAGTAATATTGTAAATATTATTCAATTTAAAATAACTGATTTTATTATATGAAAATGTAATTTATTCCTATGATAGTAGAGCTGAAATATGTTATATATTTTTAGATATTATATTTAATAAATTTTATCTTGACTGGCACTTTTGATTAATTTAATGCTTCCTTGCTAAACAAAAGTCTTAATTTATTAATAAAAAATTCCTGCTACACTAGCAGTCAAAAGTTTTCGAACAGTAAGATTTTTAATGGTTTCTTAAAGTCTCTTCTGCTCATCAGGCCTGCATTTATTTGATCCAAAGTAAAACTTTGAAATATTTTTTACTATTTAAAATAACTGATTTCTGTTTGATTTCTGTTTGATTTTTATTTATTCCTGTGATTTCAAAGCTGAATTGTTTTTAGCATCATTACTCCAGTCACATGATCCTAATATATGGATTTGTTGCTAAAAAATAAATAAATAAATAAATAAATTAAATTATTAACAACAACAACAACAATAATAATAATATGTTAAAAACAGCTGAGTACAATTTTTTCAGGTTATGATGAATAGGAAATTCAGAAAGACTGAAATATCTGAATTTATCTGAAATAGAAATCTTTTGTAACGTAAGACAATTTTGATCAAATTAAAGCAAATAAAAGTATTAATTTCTATAATAATAATAATAATAATAATAATAATAATAATAATAATAGTAGATGTATTCATCAAAGAATCCTGAAAAAAAAGACTGTTTTAAATATTGATAATAATAAAAAAATGTTTCTTGAACAGCTGATTGATTGATGATTTCTGAAGGATCATATGACACTGAAGATGCTGAAAATGTAGCTTTGATCACAGGAATAAATTACATTTTAAAATATATTCAAATAGAGAACAGTTATTTTAAGTAGTAAAAATATTTCACAATATTACTGCTTTTGTTGTATTTTGGATCAAATAAATGCAGGCTTGGTGACTAGAAGAGACTCCTTTTAAAAAAACATTAAAAACTTACTGTTCAAAAACTTTTGACTGGTAGTGTATAATTATTATTATTATTATTATTATTATTATTTCAAGAAATAATAAGTAAATTATTTTACATGTGCAGCCTTTTCAAGCCCTGGTCCAAAAAAAAAAAAAAAGTAGATGAGAGGACCCCAAGAGCTCTGACACAATTCCGACGCTGATGTGAACTTTAATTAAGTTCTGTTAATCACAGTGGCACTGGACTGTGAAAACAAACTCAACGTATGCCTAATTGTTGGCGTTCTGCCTCTCAGCTTCCCCCGGTCTTACTTTAAACATTGCTCTTGATTGAGAAGCTTAAACATTTCATCCACACTTTAAAATTCCTCATATATGCATCACATTATTTAAATGCATTATAGGAAATCTTCTCTTCCTATGAGAAGGTGACAGACTGGTCAAGCGTGAAGAGATGAGAGGTGTTAGGGAGTTCAGAGGAAGAGAAGACAGCGGGCTGAGCAGAGACTGATAGGTGAGAGATGGTACATGGGAGATTTTCTGATCATAAGAACCGGACTGCAGCTCTTCAAAAGCAATCAATAATGATATAGGTTACAATAAAGTAAACTAAAGTACGTATCTATAATCTTGCACATCTAGAGTAAATGTCACATTAGGATCAATCATTTGTGTGATCATTCTGAATTCATGCTGGCTGTATATATGTTCTGCAGTTTAACACTAGATTTAAACACTTTGAATTCATGAGGTCTTACCTGTGCGAGTGAGCTGTGATTATAAGGGCTCGACCAGGAGATGAGAAGAAGGATTTGTTAGGTAAACAGGCTCACAGTCCGGCGCTGCATCATCTCAGCCAGCAGGTGGCACTACAGACACACGCTACTGTGGAACCAGCAGGATGAGAAGAGGAACTAAATTATTCTTACGATATGATTGTAACACTTTTTTTTATAAACATTGAGATCATTATTATATTTAGATTGAAAATCTGAAGTGTGTAAATTAGACGTACCTCATTAAGTTCTTCAGAAATATAAATTCCATTTACAGTATTCCTCAGTTGTGCGTGATTTTACACACAGCCCCGGGGACAATGAGTTTTGAGATTAATGAGAACAAACTGTAACCAACTTTAACACTTACAAGCGTGTCATTTATTTACATATAGCCTAGATGCTTTTGGCAAACACTTTTACAGCGACTAAAAAAAACATTGGAACAGTTTGGTTTCCATTGGTTCACTATGGAAGCCCGTTTCTGCCACTGAATAAAAAAAAAAATAAAAACAGGTAATTGCGACTTTTTATCTCACAACTCTGACATTTTTTTCAGAATTGCATGATACCAGACAAAAACTCGCTGTTTTGACTTTCTTCTCCAGTTGCCAGCTGGTATCTTGGTATTTTTTTCTTCTCAGAATTTTAAGATATAAATTCGCAATTGTGAGTTATGAAGTCCAATTTTGAAGGGGGAAAAGACTACGTTCTCAGAATTGCGAGTTTATATCTCACAATTATCTATTATGCTCTTTTACAAAGTCTTGATAAATTTTAATATAACTCTGATTGCATTCGTCTGAAAGAAGGACGTCATATATACCTAGGATGCATGGAGGGTGAGTAAATAATATGCTACAGTAGTGTTGGGTCCTATCATCAGCCTACGAGATCGCCAATACATGATATAATCGTGCTAATGTATTTAATTATTTACATACTTAGTTTCATTGCCCGAAACCAGCTCCAGCATAAGGCTAAAAGCAGCCTAACATTATCAAACAACATCATTACTGATTAGCCTAGCCTATTCTAGTGCAACTTTATGCATTTTAAAAAACACTGGCGTTATAACCTACACTGTATAATGAATAAATCTCTTACCACACACTGCACACATCTGCGGCGTGTTACGGCCCCGACCCGCAACCGGAGCAGATCATGGCTTCGGTATGTGTTTTGACCCCCTGTACTGCACACCTCTGCAGCCCGTTACAGCTCTAAAGCAGCCACTCTAGTCAATGATTGTGTTTATACCCGCTGCACTGTGGCTCCTTGAAACGGTTCTTGGCGCTGCATCGCTAAAGTTAGGTTAATTCCCCACCTCCTCCCTACCCTCCCTCCAAAAATTCGAATTTCCGTGGGTGGGATTTATTTTAACTATATTCTAATAGACCGCGTTGTGACATCATTGCATGCAATTTTTTAAAAAAGAAATATCTCCTTTCGGAGTGGACTTTAAGATTTGTAATTTTGTAGATCTTTTTTATGTCCAAAGATACACACCACACACTAAGTAAAGTTCAAAAAGTGAAAAAGCATAATAGCACCCCTTTAATAACGTGCAATTGCGTGTTATAAAGTCAGAATTGCGAAAAACGATTCTGAGAAAAAAAAAGACACAGCTGGAAGATATAAACTCGCAATTCTGAGAAAAAAGTCAGAATTGTGAGTTTATTTCTCGCAATTCTGACTTTAACTAGCAATTGTGTTTATATCGCATAATTCTGAGAAAAAAAAATCAGAATTGCCAGTTTGTATCACGCAATTCTGAGGAAAAAACTCAGAATTCTGAGATAAATAGTCGCAATTACCTTTTTTTATGTTTTATTCAGTGGCGGAAACGGGCTTCCATAGTTCTCGCATATTATTTTTTAAAAACACACAGTAGTTTACTAAAAGAATCCTTTCTTTTGAGGTAGCCTAGCTCTTTACAGTTGCTCAAAACCCGAAAGCACAAACAGTAGTTTCACTTCTAAACGAATCCCTCTTTTGAGGCGGTTCTTTTTAGTTGATCAAAACACACAGTGCGAGCAGTTTAGTCTGACTCCAGATGGAATTATTCTGAGACGGTCCTTTTTAGTGAATCAAAAATGTACAAAGCATCCAGTAGTTTGACTCCGAGTGACTTCTATCCACCTTATTCTTCAACACGAAAGAAAGCGTATGGGCGAGACTTCCGGTGCAAATAATTAGAAGAATTACAAAATGCAGTAACTGTTTGTACTACAAACCAGTGTGTTCATACTTAAGATAATACATTAAAATAATATGGTAAGAAACACCAATTTGCAAGATCAAGCAGCAAAACAGGCTGTTTAACAGGTGGATAAACTAATTCAAAAACATTAGGTGTTTGACTTTAGAAGGAACCTCATATTTGAGCTTGTTCTTTACTTTAAGTCTAAACATAAGCAAGAAGTTCACCTCTGGAATGATCATTAAGCGGGTTCATTTTAGTGACTCAACAACCAGAGTAGTTTTAATTTAGAAAAATAAATGAAATAAATATTGTACCACATATTTTTTTTTAGTATTGTAATGCCACTAGATTACGTTTATTGCTCCTCTACACACACACACCATAAACGCTCCTTCTTAATTAAGTGCATTTGTTATTCAATTAATCTCATAATTTGGTTATGGACTTTTCTTTTTCCAAATACGTCATTATTAAAACCACACACACACACAATGGAACGCAATTATTAAGGGGAATGGAACACAGATGTATCAAAGTGTCAAAGAAAGCTTAGTTTTAAGAAAATAATAATCTCATGCACAATTTATTTATTTCACTTCAAAACAATTCAGTTCATAAAACATACCGCTCCTTGCTGTGAATTTCAACCAGATGTTACTTTTTAATCTAGATGTTACATTTTTCAGAAATCATATTCCATATCCCTGTATCGCCTGCAGTGGGCAACACATCAAAGGCGTCTTGATCTTCTCCTCTGTCCTCTGCTGCCAGACAGAAACCGAAGAGATGTAAGAACTCTGATAGGACCAAAAACAGCAGGTCATCCCAAAGACACAAGGCATGAAAGATTCTCAAACCAGGTTATGTACTGAGAGCTTTTTAAACACAGCCAGGTCAAAGCTGACAAATAAGTTGGGGTCAAATCCTAGATTTCTATTGAGAATGCTTCAAACTTACATTTTTTTCTAAATAAAACATTAGTTTATGATACAAATGATATGATCAGCACAACAATTTCAGTGAAAAGTGGTTTAGCATTTGGTATGTCTTTACTGTGCTTCAATGTAAGCTGGAACATCTGACCATCACAAATGTGTGATGTTGTTCACATATGCACTTATTCTAAACTGTACTACAGTATTTACCTTTTTCTTCAGTGTGGAAGTAAACTTATGGGTAAGATTTCTGGTTCATTAGGCGATATAGGGAAATAACAAGATGGGCAGTAAATGCTAAAACAGTTTGCATTACAAACCACTGTGTTCATAATTAAGATAATACATTAAAATAGCATGGTAAGACAAACCAAAATAACAGGACGTGGATGAGACCGGAAGCCAAACCCATAAAATTTACATATGGCTGCGCCCATTATTACAGAGAAAAAAAGGTTGATATTCTAAGCAAAAAGAGGAATGAAAAAAACAAACAGGATCCCTACTTGGCTAAATAATGCTGACACTAGTCACAAACAGCGTAACATGTAAATAACACTGTAAAATGTAATTAAGACTGGCAAGTGTTAATGCAATAAATGTTCTTCCCTTATCTGAAAACTCACCCACAACTTACCTAACCCTACAGCAATATTAAAATAGCAAATGTTTGTCAGGAACGTCCTTTTAAAGTCTTTCAATAGAACATGAAAGTGTGACTTTTTAAGAGGTGCTCTGGCTGTTCTTCTGTTCTCTGCTGGGCGTCTCTCACATGCGGCACAGCTTCTCTTCTGAGCCGACGGAATAAAAACCTGCATGGATTTTTGTATCAATTCTGCAATTCAGGAGAAGTGTGAAAGTATTTAGACCGTGAGAAAAAGAGAAAAGCACTTTGGCAAGGAATAATACAGCTTAAAGTCAACTTTAGTTATGCATTAATTATTTATTTATTAAAGACAGTTTCACCCCAAATTTAGAAATTCTGTCATCATTTACTCACCCTCATCTGAAACCCTGCATATGATTTTCTTACTTCTGTGCAGTTCTGAAAGAGGAAAGAATATTATATACTTATATATTATATACTAAGTCAAAAGAGCCCAACCCCAAGTCTCAACGATATTCTAGTCTCTAGATGCGGTTGACGTAACTTTTTCTATGTAGGTCTATTGGATTTTTCACAGAGAGATTACTGAAGTCACACTAATCAGCAGGGCAGAGAGCAGCTCTTCTGACGGTCACACGCTGGTGACCGCTAGTCGCACATGGAAAGCCTTGTGAGGGAATTCAGGTATCGCACACAGATAGTTCCACCTAGAGAGCCAGAGATAAAGACTGAGAGACTGTAAGGTGAAGGATCAGGTTGATGAAAGGCTGTTTGTGACGTAAATCACATGACTAGATTGACAACTTTAACCGTCCATATTTTTAGCCATGATTTTTAAGCTTCTTTGTTGGAATCAATGATTCCATTTAGAACCTTTAACATCCATGGAATCTTTCCATTTTAAAAAATAAATGTTTTTTACATTAAGAATTTAGAACTCTTCACTGAGAGGTTCATTGGGGAACCTAAAGTAGTTCTGGCATTACTGAGAAAACCCTCTTTTTGAACCTTTATTTTTAAGGGTGTAGTAAGGAGTTAATTTGGACATCAGGATGTCATGAAACAGACTTCATGAATTACATCTGGCTCCAAATTAAGGCACCAGCCACACTTAAGCCTGAAACCCATTTAGTTTTTCGCTAATCACAATATTGCATTTAGAGAGTGACATTTTTACTTACTTGTTTTGACTGCATTACTTCATCGTCATCGTCAATCCACGTGGTCCCATTGATCAGATCGAGTCCACGAAACATTTTATAATTGTATGGCAAATGTAGAGCTACTGGGAGCTACATTCGTCTGTCCAGCGGTAATTTAAAAAACAAACATTGCACCTGTGTTGTGAATAACCGCACATTTCTAAAGACGTTTAGCTAATACATGCAATACACATACGTTTAACATATATGTTGTACCTACTTGGTCCATTAGAGGGCAGTAGTGCTTCATGCATCAAAACTGAAGAGTCCTAATCATCGCTCAAAGCTTTTTCTCGTTGATTATTTCCTTCAGCGAGAGGTTAACTGTTCTGACAAACCGTATTAAAAGCATATGGATGCAAAGATGGCATTTAATGATGACACCAAACACTTTTGATTCTGACACTGCAGTAGCGTCCTAAAACGTATGCTATAAATATATAGGACTAAAGTACTAAAAATGTTAGTTTAAAAATGCCAGAGTCTAATAAATGTGCCTTCAGCATAGTAACCAGGAGGAGCTGATCAATATGCCGATGCTGTAAGCAAGTCTGAGAAGCGCAGAAAGGACCAAATTGCCCCACGCTGAGCGAAAATTTTGAGTGTTTCGTGTCATTCAAACTTGAGCGTCGCTCCTCTTATCGTGATTGGTTTGTCAGATCATCATTTGATGGAGGATAAACACATACTCGTAGACTTTGGAAATCATTGAGGTTTTTAATTCCCAAATCACCTCTCATCTTATATGGAGAGATGCCCAGAGTGCCCTTACTTACCGGCTTTTCATTGGCAAATTACCACACTTTTCAGTCAAACACGGTTCTTTAGCAGCTGTATCTGAATCGGTCAGACGTATAGTGAGAACTGCAAAATGGTGGATGTCAAAACCAAAAGGCGACTTCAACATGAAAAATTGCAGGGCGGTGTATAATTGAACACATGCATGGCACATCAGAGCAGGTCTGAGATTTTCTAAATCGCTCCTACGCCAAGGTGGTTACGGAGGATTACAGTCAGCGCCTGATACGAAAGTGAAGGGACCTTGTGTAGTTCTCGAGAGCTTTGCGGTTTGAGCGACGTCGCATTACATTATTTATTTACATCCTCATTCTATAATAAAACAAACCCTGCCTGAATGTGCTAAGGCCATTTGAAATTCCTCCTTTTTCCCCCTTCTGTGAATTATCATAAGAAGATTACCAAAGTTCCATGATGACAGAGCAGAAGTCTATCAAACGCCTTTGATCTGCGGCTCCAGTCCCAGGTACTGCACAAAGCTTTTGACAGGGATTTGCTCTGGGCTGACTCTTTTTCAAATGATAATTACTGTTTTGTTGCTGCGCTCGCACTGAGCACGCACCGACTTTAACAAGCTAAAGAAGCTTGAAAATCCACCCAAATAACCAAGGTGCATCTATGGATAGCCCTGATTATGTCTGCCCTTCATTCAGGCCTGTGATTGGACCTATTATTGTAGAGGACAGGACATTCAGATAACATAAACACTCTTATTTTCTACTCTTATTTGCACATATCTTTATTTCATTGTGTGCAAAGCCATCAGGATTTTGTCCATAAGAAAACTCATTAATCGGTTATTATTTACTCTTGTTTAAATCTGTAGTCTGTGTAGACATTTTGAGGAAAATGAACTCTTTTTCATTTCACAGTGGTCTTTTGTTAACGAATCTTTGTTTTTGGACGAATCATCCCTGTTGAAAAAAAACAGCATATGCTGGTTAGGTATGTTTTGAAGCATGGCCCCTCGTTTGAGCTAGTTAAACAGGTCCTTAGCTGGTCATGAGCTGGTTTAAAATTAGCACATGACCAGCTCAAACCAGCAGCCAATACATACATCTTCAATACATACATAACCAGCATATGCTGTTTTTTTTTTTCAACAAGGATTTAAGCAAAAGAATCATTCTTGTTCACTTTTTTGCAGATTTACTAAACGCGAGGTGCATTGTTGCTATATTTCGGTCACAACAAGGAGAGTCGTTGCGTTTGTGAACGACTCAATTTTGAACAAATAGGTTGAGTGAATGATTCAGATGACTCGCTAAAAACATACAACCAGACACTCGGTTGTCACCACCTACTGATATAACCATGTTACCGGCAGAAATGGTCAATAAATGAATACAAGTAATGAATTAGAAAGCTTCACTTGGATGAAATAATAAAATACCTTTTACTTGTAAACAGTCCATACACTGTCACTGACGCCTAAACACTACTGGTTGCCAAAATTCTCCTTTTGGAGATTGGAAACAACAAAAATAATGACAGAATTGTTATTTTAGTGTAACCTGTTGCTTTAAGGCATAAAAAGAAATGAATTTGGAATGTTTCTTATTAAAATTCTGTTTTGCTCAGCACTGAAGGCCACCAGTAGCACTAAAATCAAGCCTGATTTTAGTCATCTGTGCAATCAAACACAAACCTACCCTTCACCTGTACACAAGAGGAAAAAAGATGAGACATGAAAAATGTGCATGTCTGTATTTTTTTGTACATGCCACGGATGACTAAGCAGAGAAATGGCAGCATTTCCAAATTAAAATTTAAGCACTAAAATTGCTTAATTGTGCGGTTATTTCACCGGCTTTATTAACATAAGCAATTCCTGGGACATAGCACTACTATAGCAGAAAATTGGCATTCTGGCCAGAGGGAATTAAAAAGCTCAGCTTGTAAACGGTAGACTGAGATTTCTAAGCTAGCGGAACTGACATTTTCAGTTTCTCACCAATTATGATCCCAGCCCTGTTCCTCCCTCGCCTCTTGAACACACTTTTAAACATTACAGATTACCATGCACATAGGGAGCGAATGCTTTAGCATGCGATACTGATATAAGTCTATGGACTGACATGATACAGTGGCCCGATGACCTCCAAACACTCAGCATATTATTATTGTTTTATACATTTACAACTAATACAGCAATTCATCCTATTTATTACGGCTTGAAATCACCTGAAATCATCTCATGCCACATATTATAGCATGAAAACGTAAGTAATGGAAGCATTCAAGCTTTCACACTTTTGATTCCAAAACCCAAAATATGCAAATCTCAAAGAAAAAAACTTTGCTTGTTCTGTTGTAACATTCCCTCCATTTTTCTTGCTCATCTCCCTTCAGTCGAGCTCATCCATCCACAGCGAACGAGTAAATAAAACGTTTTTGAACGAGATCCATACACCATGTAATCTCGCTAAATAACTGCAAGACACCCGCTGCTTTTTGTGGGGAATGAAAATGATTTGCGTGCTCTCAGACTAAATGCATCACGCAGATGCGGAAATGAAGATGGGACGGGCGCGTCTGGAGCCTGTTGAAATATCTGAATCGATTTTAAAACGCAGCGAGTTTGAAGACAGAAGCCATTCGCACCTGAAGAGCAAAGAGGGGCGGCAGATATATATTTAAAGAGTGAAAATGACTTGTTTTTTAATGCTTCAGGGTGGAATTGCCTGGGTATATATAAAAATGACAGTTTAAATCACATTGTCAAGGGAAACTGAGTGATTCTGGCTATTATAAAAAACAAAAACAATTACAAAACAGAGTCTATTTGCAGTATTGCGTAGCCTTATGTACCTTATTGCTTAAATCACTTAAAGCACTGTCGGTTAGAAAACAGTCCTAGATGAAGTATGATTGCTCTCTTGCCTCACGGTGGCTAAAAGAACCTGTTTTGTACAGGAGCGGCATATGAGAGTCATTATTTGCTATCTAGAGAAATTTGAAGAACAAGTTGAAAAGAACTTATGCAGCACAGGAAAACCAACCAGCTGTATGATGTTAATTTAGGCAAAGATCCATGATGCACTAAATCAAACAATGAAGCTTTGAGGAATATTGAAAAATATGGACACGCTGCAGCTTTTTGGCTTTAACAATAAAGGGAATTAGTGATTGACAAATTGCAGTGGCCTGTTGGGTCAGAGTTACATTTGTGATGCCCAATAAATCTCATGCTCCATTAGAAACACGCCTAGAATAGTTTTATTAATTGCAAGGTTATGACACATGACTACTTTCATTTGATCAGTTTTTTCCCTCTTGTTAATAATGCCACCTCTCGTGAATAAATCTTTCATCTGTGCGTTGTGTGCTAACCCTCATTTTAGGTGACCAGGCAACCATGACAAAAGTCAGGATAGGTCAAAGTCCTGGTACTGTAGGTATCGGGGACTTTTTATGAATAAGGGCCTGAAAATGGTCTGTGAAAGAAAATTGCTAACCTCTGAAGGTCAAATTAAGTATTATATGTGCTTTTTTTTCAGTTTTCTCTCAGGTTTGAAATCAGGTCACCAAAATTTATAACATGACAAAATGCAGCTTAAATTAGCTTAATTTTGCTTTATAACATGTTAGATAAGTTCATACAACTGTCGGATGTTTAATGAAAGTGATTTGTTTTTGCAAAACAGTAAACTAAATTTAATTTTGATGCACTTATACATTTGTTTCATTTACTTTTTTATTTTTCAAAAATAGAAGGCTCAAAACTGCATGCCACTGCTGGTTTCTCATGGTTGAAAAAGCACAAAGCATAGAGAAAATATTTATTTATAGGAACCAAAGCTAAGCTAATTAACAGGATAAATGCTCTTAAATAAAATGTATCTGCTCATTTTGACACTTTGCACTTATTAGAGCTGACAAGCAATACAATAAATTAGGATGGTTTGTCCAAAAATGAAAATTCTGTCATTATTACTTTCCTGTTGTTTCAAATCTGTATGGCTTTCTTTCTTCTGTGGAACATAAAATGATTTAAAGAATGTTAGAACTGTTCTGTCTGTACAATGAAAGTCAATGAAGTCTAAAACAGCATTTGATCCTACAGACATTCATTACATGGACAAAAAACACAGGTATGTGTTGACAGGTTTTAAATTACATGAAGGTAAGTAAACAGAATTTTTTTGGATTTGGGGTTTTAGTTTGTCCCTCAAACTTACCAGCCCCATCTGATCAGGTGACACAGCACAGGAGCTGTCCAGGGTACTGAAGAACATTAACAGTCCAATTCTGTGAGTGAGGAAATGAGATAAAACACAGGTGTTTCAGAAACAGCTCATACAGAAGGAAGACTTTTGCATTTGATAATGACGATCTTCAAAATCCTCCTGGGAGGTTTCTACTTATGAGTTCGGAAATCATAATTATAACTTGATGTGCGTTTAGCTGAATTTAGGCAAAATTAAATGCATGCGATCTCATAGCCGTTTCACTTCTATGAAAAACAGCATGCTATTTAGCACTACACTCTTAAAAATAAAGGTGTGTTATTGGTGTTCAGTAGTCAAAAGTATTTAATCATTTTCATGGTGCTGCAAAGCTGCACTATAGGCTCGTGCAACAACTAAATACAGAGCGTTTTCTGTTTGCTATTCTTCATCAACAGTATGCTAAATGGCATTTCACACTTGAAATAGTTAACCCTTTGTCATTCTAAACCGGGGTAAATGGATTATTTCACACTGCTTTTAACTTACCCTGCATTAAAAAGTTCTTATTAGCATATTGGCGGTGTCATTGTTAAAAATTGGACCGCAGCACGTTTACCTAGCCCAGCTGTTTACATGCTAGCTTTAGCATCACGCATTCCCGTATTACTGCCTCCTGTCAGATTTTTTGAACTATAAAGGTAAGAATGAAACAGTCTCTTCTTTACTCCATTTCACGTATTTTCTGTCAACATTTAACATATTTTGCCTCAAACACTGCAATGTTTATCCACCCTATTTTTTTTGTAATTCAGTGTTTTTATTTGTTTTCAAAGTAGCATATAAGTTACATCAAACAAGAAAAAGTATCAAACAATTATTACCCCCCACAACCTCCCCCCAACCCTCTCCCCACCCATCGCACTTCAGGAATTTGGGAAAGAAAAAAAAAATATAAAAAAATTACAGGTACATATATAAAATACCTACAAAATTACTAAAGATGGTTTAAATGTCCAAAATCTCTCTGACTGAACAGATACAATTCTTCCACATAGATAAAATGGTGGGTTTAGCATGATTGGTCTGTGTTGAAGACAGTTCCAAATATAATATCTCAAGTAAAGAATGTAACCAGTGCTTAATAGAAAGGTCATGTGGAGGTTTCCATCGTTGAACTAAAAGTTTTTTTGCAGCAGTCGAGGCAGCTAACCAAAATTTCCAGTCCTTCTCCTTTAGAGGAAACTGAGAGTTGTCATTCAACAATAACAGTACAGAGTCTTTGCGAAAACAAATTCCAGTGATCTTGTACAGAACATCAAGCACCATAGCCCAGAAATTTTGCACATCTGGACATTCCCAAAGCATATGCATCAGCGTGCCCATGTAACCTGGCCCACAAAAACTACAATAAGGGTGTGGTGATAAACCCATAGCATGTCTTGTGCGCATGGTTAAATAAGCCCTGTGAATAATTTTAAAATGGATAAACTGATGATTGGGGTTTGTGGATGCATGAAATGTATTATCCCATACTTTTTCCCATTCAATTTTACTATTATTGGGAATCAATTCAGATAACCATGCTCTTGCTTTTGGAAAAATCTCTGCTTTATGAGTTGCAAAACAGAAGTAAAAATAAGAAACCGTTCCTTTGTTTGGCGCATTGTTAATCCATTTTACTACTGGATGAGTTTGAAGATCAGTACCCCAAGGTACCTTACATGCCTTTAATGCTGCACGTAATTTAAAATATAGAAATAGAGTATTCTGAGAAATATTAAACCTTTTAATTATTTCTTGAAAATCTAGAATACCTTTTTCTGCCCAGGATGGCTGTACAAAAGCTTTTCCACCAGAAAGTAAATTTAAATTGTGCCAAATAGGGGTATGAGTATGCCATACAGTTTTAGAAGAAAAGAGACTTTCTATTTTCTTAAATATTTGAAGAGTGTAGGACAGAATAGAACCATAGTATAGTGAACACTTCCTGTAAGAAATGCCAGAAAACAGAAAGTCTTGGAGACGAATTGGTGAAATTAGATCTTTTTCTATTTGTTTCCACGAAGACTGTGAACAAGGATCAAACCATTTCACAACTGGGAGCAGAACAAAGGACCAATGATACCATTTAAAGTTGGGACAGCCCCATCCACCTTCCGATTTACTTTTCTGAAGTGTAGACCACTTAATGCGTGGATATCCACCCTATTTTTCCATAAGAGTGATTTGTAAATTTTATGATTCTGGCTTCCGGTTTCATCCGCAGCTAGCTATTTTTAGCTGTACAAGCAACACGTTTTGCTGCTTGGTGTGTTATCTTAATTATGAACACACTGGTTTGTACTGCAAACAGTTTGACCGTTTACTGTACGTTGTTATTTTTGTTATTTCGCTATAGCGGTTAATAAACCGGAAGTCTCGTCCATAGGCTTACTTACCAGTTGAAGAATAAGATGGATACAACGCGTGGTGTTTTCCAAAGCACGTGGATAGCCATAATATTAAGCATAGTGTTATAACGTCTTTTAGCATAAAGCTATCAGCACCTAAAATATTAAACATGATTTTAACAAGGGTTAAAAGCAGACAAACACTTGATTTTCTCAGTCAATATTCATATTTACCCCTCACTCTTGACCAAAACCAAATAGCCTACCTTTTATTATGAACACGCTCCCCCAAAGCGTGAAGTTGTCTCAGTGCAAATCCTCCTGATTGTGCTTCTTGTTTCTAAAACTTTTATTTCACAGTGCAACAGTCAGCAAATTCAGAGTGACCTATTATTTCCCTGACAGGCTTTCTCTTCTTGACCCTTAAAGTCTTATTTAGCTTGCTGGCAGTCACATTGGCCGCTGCTGGAACGTTTCAGGCTGTAATCCCACCTCTTAATGCTTTAGTGCTTTCCTTGGCTATAAAGCCTGTAATTACGCTTCCTCCTGGATTTCCATACACAAACAGCCTGCCTATGATGGATTTGCATTCATTCATCCCAGCTTCAGTAGTCAGAATGATTGTTTTATGGTCATGTAAGGATCCCGACCCCAGTTTTCCCCAGATTAATCACTTTATTCTTTAACGAGTATGCAGACACACACAGGAATACTTGATCAGGGTGCAATTAGAACAACCGACCATGCAATGCTTCTCAGATTGAATCCTTGTTCACATTCATTTTACATTCATGTATTTCTGAGTGAAACAGGATATCAGACCTCATTTTAGCCATCAGGAATTGATCGAAATGTGACAATTGAGTATTCGATAAAACACACTTACTGTTTATTTAGGTGGCCTAATGAATCATGATTGATGCAGAGGCCAAAAATGTTGATACATTTTGCACTGTTAAACAAAAAGACCTATCCATTAATAATAAAGTGTTATTATGTATTACAGACTGGTATTTTGGCCAGAAGCGATTGATTACATTTAAACGCCTTACTGATGGATTTATTTCGTACAAACACAGTGTTTTTAACTTTTTTTTTACTTCACAAGATGTTAACTGATGAATTTGAGTTGTGTGGATTACTTGTGGATTAACATGATGTTCTGACGGCACCCATTCACTGCAGAGAATCCATTACTGAGCAAGTAATGCAATGCTACATTTCTCCAAATCTGTTTCAATGAAGAAACAAACTCATCTACATCTCAGATGGCCTGAGGGTGAGTTAATTTTCAGCAAATTTTCATTTTGATCAGGTTGCAATTAGAACAACCAACCATGCAATGCTTCTCAGATTGAATCCCTGTTCGCATACATTTTACATTCACAACGTATTTCCTAGTGAAACAGGATATCAGACATGATTTTATCCATCAGGAATTGGTCGAAATGTGAAAACTGAGTATTTGATAAAACACAAAGTAAATGTGTTATTTAGGTGGCTGAAATAGAGAACAAACCCTGTGGTTGATGCATAGTGAAAAATGTTGTTACACTTTGTATTGTTAAAAAAAGTTTTATTATGGACTGGTATTTTGGCAAGAAGCGATGGTTTAAAGTTAAAGCTCCTTATTTATGGATTTGTTTCTTACAAACACACACATTTTCACTTCACAAGATGGACCAGAGTCATTTTATCAGCTGTTTGGACTCTCATTCTGACAGCACCCATTCACTGCAGAGGATCGATTAGTGAGAAAGTGATGCAGTGCTACATTTCTCCAAACCTGGTTTCAGTGAAGAAACAAACTCATCTACATCTCTGATGGCCTGAGGGTGAGTCAATCTTCAGCAAATTTTCATTTTGATCAGGGTGCAATTAGAACAACCGACCATGCAGTGCTTCTCAGATTGAATCCCCGCTCATATCGCTTGAGAAGATGGACTGGAATCATTTTTTAGCTGTTTGGACTTGTGTTCTGACGGCACACATTCACTACAGAGGATCCACTGGTAAGCAAGTGATGTAATGCCAAATTTCTCCTAATCTGTTCTGATGAAGAAACAAACTCATCTACATCTTGGATGCCTTGAGGTTGTCAGTTTTCAGCAAATTTTCATTTTGATCAGGTTGCAATTAGAACAACCGACCATGCAGTGCTTCTCAGACTAAATCCCCCGTTCACATTCATTTTACCCTGTGGTTAATGCATAGGGAAAAATGTTGTTACATTTTGTATTGTTAAACAAAATAGTGTTATTATGGATCATGGACTGGTATTTTGGTCATAAGCGATGGTTTAAAGTTAAAATTTATGGATTTGTTTCTTACAAACACACAGATTTTCACATTACAAGATGGACTGGAGTCAGTTTATCAGCTGTTTGCACATTCTGATGGCACCTATGATCCACTGGTGAGCAAGTGATATAATGCCAAATTTCTCCAAATCTGTTTTGATGAAGAAACAAACTCATCTACATCTTGGATGGCCTGAGGGTGAGTCAATTTTCAGCAAATTTTCATTCTGATCAGGTTGCAATTAGAACAACCGACCATGCAATGCTTCTCAAAATTGAATCCTCATTCGCATTCATTTTACGTTCAAAATGTATTTCTGAGTGAAACAAGATATCAGACATGATTTTATCCATCAGGAATCGGTTGAAATGTGAAAATTGAGTATTCAATAAAATGCACTAACTAAAAATGTTATTCAAGTGGCCAAAATAGAGAAAAACCCCTGTGGTTGATGCATAGGGCAAAATGTTGTTACATTTTGTATTAGTAAACAAAATAGTGTTATTATGGATCATGGACTGGTATTTTGGTCAGCAGTGATGGTTTAAAGTTAAAATTCCTTATTTATGGATTTGTTTCTTACAAACACACAGATTTTCACTTTACAAGATGGACTGGAGTCAATTTATCAGCTGTTTGCACATTCTGATGGCACCCATTCAGTACAGAGGATCCATTGGTGAAATTTCTACAAATCTGTTTTGATGGAGAAACAAACTCATCTACATCTTGGATGGCCTAAGGGTGAGTCAATTTTCAGCAAATTTTCATTTTGATCAGGTTGCAATTAGAACAACGGACCATGCAGTGCTTCTCAGACTGAAACCCCTTTCACATCCATTCTAACTTCGTAATGTATTTCTGACTGATTTTATCCATCGCGAATTGATCAGGAAGTGAAAACTGAGTATTTGAGAAAACACACTAACTAAAAATGTTCATTCAGGAGCCCAAAATAGAAAAACAATCATGTAATTGTTGCATAGGCCAAAAATGCTGTTACATTTTTTATTGTCCAACAAAACAAAACAAAACAAAAAACCCCTATCCATATTTAATGAGGGCGGCCGACACACCTCAATAATGGTGGAATTTGTTTGGCTACTTTCATAATCAGACAGTGGTAAATATAAAATTAATTATGCATGAATCTGATGCATAAATTACAGGAAGGAAGTACAATTTGGGAGAGGAAAATGTTAGTCACGGAAGCTATCAAAGGACAGTGTCAGAAAATCTTCGAAGTGTGCAGAAGATGGGAAAATAAATGTTTATTCTCGGGTCAGTGGGAATGTTAATTAGAATGTGTTTTTTCCTTCGGTTTGAATATGCGTGCGTGTTCGGATACGGGAAGGGGGGCCGAGTGAAATTGCTATCGTGTTTTGTCGTCTCCCAAGCATTGTAAATGACAGCTTGTCAGCCGAGAGGACGTTTTCAATGACAAGTGGCCCGCACCAGAATACGGCAGCCTTTTACAACACAGCAGTTTACAACACAACCTTGCAAGAAACCCCTAATATTCATTATTATTTCTCAAAGCGATACATCTGAGGACCGATGATGTTGGGCTTGATGAAACTCATCTTCATACATGCTACACAAAACTCCATTCAGCACTGGTTTATCTTCCACCCACGTGCACAGAAACCTTTCCTCGTAACCGTAGATTACACATACTTTCCATTAAGCTGAACCACATGTTCTAAAGCAAAATGAATTATGTTCTGAAAAGATTCTCTAACAAGCTGGAGAAATAAACCTTTCAGATGAAGCAGACAACATCTAAGCGGCACAATACATGATGATGGGCAATACTGTAAATGTAGTAGGTGTATGTGCGTCAAGCTTAAGAAAATAAATCCTCTTAAAACACACCTTTGCACTCTCGGTAGTTAATTCAATTTTAAAGTGACTGACTGCTTTTTCTTGACTAATTTCATAGCATTTTATGTACCCTATAATATATACTAAAACACCCTTTTCATAATTTGACATGCAAATGACATCAACATAAAAACATTGTGAATATAAAGTGATATTTACCTCAATATTTCTTAACACATCTTGTTTTCTTCACACATCGCATGCATCATGTCAAGTTCTCGTCCCCTGAGCAAACAAGTAAACAACAAACTGAGTAAACAACAAACTTGTTTATGTAATTTCATAAAAGTCTGTTTATTTCACCATACCTATACTATACGAAATATGATTATAAATACACACACACAAACACACACAAACACACACACTACCAGTCAAAAGTTTTTGAACATTAAGATCTTTAATGTTTTTTAAAGAAGTCTCTTCATCTCACCAAACCTGCATTTATTTGATCCAAAATACAGCAAAAGCAGTAATATTGTAAAATATTTTTACTATTTAAAATAACTGTTTTCTATTTGAATATATTTACAAATGTAATTTATTCCTGTAATCAAAGCTAAATTTTCAGCATCATTATTCCAGTCTTCAGTGTCACATGAGCCTTCAAAATTCTAATATGCTGATTTGCTACTCAGGAAGCATTTTATTATTATTATTATTAATATTTGAAACATTTCTTCAGGATTCTTTGATGAATAGAAAGATCCAAAGATCAGCATTTATCTGAAATAAAAAGCTTTTTGTAACATTATACAC
Organism: Labeo catla; assembly: GCA_012976165.1. Lineage (NCBI taxonomy): Eukaryota > Metazoa > Chordata > Actinopteri > Cypriniformes > Cyprinidae > Labeo > Labeo catla. Next base: position 3,271 of record VONZ01000132.1, on the reverse strand, counting down.
TATATTTTATTATTATTATTTATTTTATTTTATTGTATTTTTTTTTTGATAGGAATGAATACTTTTATTTCTAGTTCAGATAAATATGAATAAAATACGAAAATTCTTCTGAATTTTCTATTCATCAAAGAAACCGGGAAAACATCTACTCAGCTTATTATTATTATTTATTATTATTATTGTTATTATTATTTACTTATTATTTCAACATAATAATAATAATAATAATAATAATACATGTTTTTGAGCAGCAAATCAGAACATTAGAATGATTTCTGAAGGATCATGTGATTGGAGTAATGATGCTAAAAATTCAGCTCTGAAATCAGGAAAAAAATAAATTTTTAAATATATTTAAATAGAAAACAGTTATTTTAAAGAGTTAAAATATTTTAAAATGTTACTGTTTTTGCAAAAAACATTTGACTGGTAGTATACACAGTATATGGAATATAAATAATTCATCTCAAGTTCTTGTTGCCTTGGTACACCAATAAATGGAGGAAAAAATGTTTACAGGGCCAAAAAGTGATAAAAATTATTTCTACATACATTTTGAAATGGCTTTCCATATTATAGCTTATTATAATTATAAAAAAATAACAATTGTTTAATTGTGAATCTACATATTTTATTGAAAATCTGGTCTGGGATAAGGTTAAAAATATATTATTTTATCAAAAGTGTGGTTCTTTAAGTTTTAAAGGCTGTTATTTAGCACAACATGCAGTGGATCAATACAAGAACTTAACTATCTGGTTTAGAACTTGCTTTTACCCATCTAGCAGTTATATAGATGAGGCCAAGTAAAGAAAATAACAAATTCAAGTTTGTAATGCCAGAACAAAGCCTAAAGCCTAAAGCAATTTCTCTCAAATGAAAGCTTTTATTTTACTAGATGGGCTAAACGTGGAATTGGGCACTTTAATGAAGAATCCTTGTTAAGATTCACAGCGAAAAACCTGTAAACACCTCTATTCTAGACGCAAGAAAAGAAACAGACTGCCTGATAAGGCCACTTATTGCTGTTCTGGAACTGGAGTGTTTCATGAGGCAGAGGGAGAACGGCTTAATAACCACATCTTACCGGGGCTGCGGCTCTTAAATATTACTGACTGCAGGAGACTGCTGTGTGTTTGCAGAGCTCACTGGACTGAGACAGCCATCAGCAGACAGTGGGCGCTCCAAACACCGCCAAAATCACTCACTAGATAGGAAACCATGTCTCTGGGAGCGAATGAATGCATTTCCATAAGGACTCTCTCTTGCCTGCACCTTCATTTTTCTGCATCTATATTGATTTCCACTCTATAGATGGATCTTAGAAGCCTAATTCTTACAGGAATGGTAGAACTAAAATTGACCCTCATATTGGCCCAAACCCACATAAAATTTTGATTTACCGGAAAAGAAAGTCCATGCATTTATTTTCCAGTTCATGGTTCACAATAATCACGTTAAGCTCCAAAAGGACTAAAAACACAATAAAAGTAATTCATATCAGGGGTTTTCAAACTTTACAATCACAAGGACACTTAGATATGATGACATTGATATGGAAAGGCAGATTTTTTTTTTATATTTTAAGATTCATTTATTATCATCTGACAAAAATGGTGTGATATAAAAACAATAATTGGTTAATAATTAAATATATTAATTAATAAGTAAATTAGTTCATAAGTAAATATAAATTTAAAATATAAAAATAAGAAAATAAAATAATAAATGTGATAAAATGAAAAACTCTATATATTATTTATAATGTATTATTTTATTAAAAATTTCATAAAAAATGTGTTATATTCCATTATCAATCTATCTATGGAATAAATAGTAATATAAAATATATTTAATTAAAAAACATGTATTTAAATAAATATATTAGTAAAATGATGTATATTTATGTATATATACACCTTGTAATGAAATTATAAATAATACACACGCACATGCACACACACATATATATATATATAATATAATAAAAAAAATGTATAAATAGAATTTACATATGTATAAATACAAATAACACACACACACACATATATATATATCAAATGTAACAATGTACTTATGTGCATAATGAAATTTTATGCAGAATGTAATTACAAATAATATGTATAAATAGAAATTATATACAGGGGTTGGACAATGAAACTGAAACACTGGCCAATATAGTGTTGGAGGTTTCATGGCTATATTTATGCAGCCTGGTGGCCAGTCTTTACTGATCGCACATTCCACCAATAAGAGTAGAGTGTGAAGGTTGACTTTGTGCACCCAATAGCTCAAACATTGTACCCTGAAGGTGGTGCCGTGTATTAGGATGATAATGCACCAATACACACAGCAAGACTGGTGACAAGAGTGATTTGATGAACATGAAAGTAAAGTTAAACATCTCCCATGGCCTGCACAGTCACCAGATCTGAATATTATTGAGCCACTTTGGGGTGTTTTGGAGGAGCGAATCAGGAAATGTTTTCATACACCAACATCACATAGCGACCTGGCCACTGTTCTGCGAAAGGAATGGCTCAAAATCCTTCTGGCTACTGTGCAGGACTTGTATTTGTCATTCCCAAGGTGAAATAATGCTGTATTGGCTGCAAAAGGAGGCCAAACGGCATACTAATTGTGGTCTAAACCCAGGTGTTTCAGTTTCACTGTCCAACCCCTGTATATATATATATATATATATATATATATAATGATTTATATATTATTTATTATATATTTGTTTATTTATTACATTTTTTATGTATTTTTATCATCCTTTTCCAATTTTTTCTCTGATATTTAGAAAACTCTAAAAATGCTGGTCCATCTAAATATATAAACTGAAATTCAAGTTAATACTCCAACTAATACTCCAACTTCTCTTCTGTTGCTGCTCTCACATCTCATTCTCTTTGAACTGGGACATATTTTGAGTTGTAAAACACATTTTCCCCTTTTAAATGTTTCGACTGCGTGTTTCAGGGCAAGCCAGAACATTCCATCAGCAGGGATAAAGGATGCTGCAGCTGCATGCTGGGTATTTTAAATACAGATATTAGCCACGCGCACACATGCAAACAGCCACATACACAACACCAAAGGTTTCGGGGCGAGATGTGGATTTAGAACCCACCATCTGTTCTTTTGTGTACTCTTTGTGAATGCATTAAAACCAGCATTAAAGGCTTATTAGGCTTCATTATCTTTAAGTGCCACCCATTGTGAAAACAGATGCGAATGTTTAAATAATGAGGAAACATTTTTAAAA